>CM075867.1:31946935-32594435 GCA_038021265.1 Cyprinella venusta | reverse complement strand
GAATTAGTATGTTTTTGCAATCGTACATATTTTACGAATTGGCCAATTCGTATGAATTCGTACGAATGACCTACCCCTGACCCCGCCCCTAAACCTACCCATCACGTGGGTTTGGACAAATCGTACGAATTCGTACGATTGAGGTCGTATGAATTAGCCACTTTTTAATCACTCGTACGAATTCGTATGAATTGGTCGTGAGATAGCGTAGGTATACATTATTTGAGGTACGAATTTTGCATCATAGAAAGCAGTATAGTTATGCTACCTACCTTTTAGTACAGCTATTGCCTCACAACTATATGATAAGGCTGTCTGTACTGGTAGCACACATGGTTTTGGAACGGTGGGTATTTTGGGCACACCAGAAACCAAAAGGAGATACTCTTGCATCTTTTGTGCGTATTTTGAGCGTAGTTCAGTGACGCAAATGTGCACACTAAATCTGATGCAATAGATGAGCGTAGCCTCACAACGCTGCTTTCATGTGTCGTGCGGTGGGCCTGAAGCCCCCTCGGTGAGGATGAGTGTTGCTGAGCCTCCTGAGCCCCATTCACAGCTATAACAGCAGCGCTGGTGCCGCCCCCCTGCACCTGCTCCCCGCAAGGACCCCAGCGTCCCGGCACTGCGGCCCCCAAGAGCCACATAGTGGGAGATTGGATCAGCATCCCCACGCTGAGCGAGACTCGCAATCTTCTTTCAAGATCCCAAATCCCCCCAGCCTCCCCACCTCACTTCCTGCATCTACTCGCACGCACGTTTTGTGTCTATCTGAACTGTGACCTTGGGCACCCCCTGGAACTCTTGCGCTGTGATGACAGCAGGGGGTACGGCGGAGGGCAAGCCGAGGGTAGCGGCTTGTTAGCAGGTCGAGGGTCGAGAGCTTCAGGGGCCGGATTAGAGTAATGAGGGAGATGGTGGAGCGAGGAGAGAGAGTTTTGAGCTTCTCCTCAGCTTCCATCGATCTCAGGCACTCCAGGAAGTCCAGAAGAGCACGCAGCTCCCTAATTTCTGCTAATTATGATCCATTGTTACTCAATACTGCAAAGAAGGACATATAGAGACGGTTAGAAAGAGTGATGGGGAGGAGAGATTTGATACCAATGATACAATACTTTAAATATATCAGTCCCTCCAGAAAAACGCGATTATGCGATCGCTGAATTCAATGCAAAATCAGCCAAAGTCCGCATATTTATACGGGGGCGCATTTTTTTCAAATTCGCCGCACTTTCGCCGCATAATTTGCCGATTTCCGTGCAAAATATGCGAGGTTTGCATAATTTCATAATCCTCGCATTTTTGTTGCAAAAAAAGTCACATGTATCTTAGCAGAAAGTTGAAAAATGTTGCGTTTGCTTCACACAAGAGCAGCCATTTCCCCCTGTTTCCATGGGAACGTTATGAAGTGACGCAATTACGCGACGACAGACTCACGGAGGCGATTGACATCTCACAAATCGAACTCGTATAACTGTCTGTCACACGTTCTACCGTCACATTGTTACTTAATAAACAACATAAGATAAAAGAAGTAGCATCAAACAGAAATTACCCGCACACATGGGGTGTTCGAGGAGCACATATAACACTACAGACAGTTCAACAGGGAGCGCGCAGCTCTTAAAGGGGCCACACCTTATTTACACTCGTTACAGTCTGAAATAAAACAAGATGAGAAATTAAATATTCCCAGCACTTTCTATGATGTAGTATGCTTGCTTATCAAAGGAAGTAATAAGAAATGACTCTTGCATTAGCCTAGTGAGAACAGGGTGTTGGGGGAATCACTTTTTTTCTCTTTTTCATCAAACTGCAATTTTTGCAAGTTCCCGCAATTTTTGCAAATTCCTGCAATTTCATCTTATAAAATTGCATAAATATCCGGCATATTCCATCGCGTTTTTAAAGAAAACGGGCCACGTAATCAAGGATTTTTTCCCGCAACAATCACAAAAAAAAAAAAAAAACTCCGCGTTTTTCTGGAAGGACTGAATACTATTATGGTAAATGTCATATATAAATCGCAAATTTTTTCACAAATTTTTGGAAATTACCACCACAAAATCAGTCATTTTGATCGCAAAAATCACAAAAAAAAAATCGTGAAATCCTGGAGGGACTGATATATGAAGAGTTCAGATGCAAAAGCCTCTAAGTGCCATTGGAAATTTTCTTCTAAAATGATAATTTTTATCAAGCTTATATATTCAAGTTCAGTAATTTCACTTAAATGACAATTATTAGGTAATCCTCATTGCAATTTAAGTGAAATTACTAAACTTAAATATACAAGCTTGATAAAAATGATCATTCTAGAAGAAAATTTCAAATGGCACTTAGAGGCTTTTGCATCTGAACTCTTCATATACGCTAGTTTGGGGTCAGTTAGATTTTTTTTTTAAATAAATGATTACTTATATTCAGTAAGGATGGATTAAATTGGTAAAAAGTGAAAGGAAAGTCATACAAACGATTCTATTTCAAATACACACTCTAAAAAATACTGGGTTGTTTCAACCCAATTTTGGTTCAAATATGGACGAATTCAAACATTGGGTTAAAATTGAATTTAAAAATGTAACCCAATTGCTTATTGTCCATATTTGACCCACAATTGGGTTAAAACAACCCAGCATTTTTTAGAGTGGACTTTCTTCATCAGAGAATCCTAAAAAGTTTCACAGTTTTCCCAAAAAATATAAGGCAGTATAACCATTTCCAACACTGATAACAATAAGACAATGTTTCTTAAGCAACAAATCAGCATCAGAGAGCCTGCATGGTGTATTTATTCAAGCCTTCTCATTCTTGGCAGATATTCAGATACTGTAAACAACAGACACTGATCTGACCTTTTCAATTTTTGAAGACTGAACTCATGCTGTGTGAGAGCCATTCTGCAGCAAGGGTGGCAGACAAAAGCTGAACTCACGGCAAGAAATCATTATTATGAAGGACAGAGGCTTTGGCTCACATTAGCAGATGTGCACTTCTCTAAACTGGATGAGTTTCAAGCACTTAAAAGAATGCCCATGGGAATCATGACACAAGGGGATTGATGAATCTTCCCGCTCTTTGTTTCTTTTGTTTTATTTTGCTCTTGCAGGTTTCAAGAACCGCCCTAAATCTCTCAAAGTCTTTGTGAACCCCATCAGCCACAAGAAAGAGGCGTACCAGATCTACCTGGACAAAGTGGCCCCGCTCTTCAAGCTCGCTGACATAGAAACCAACGTCACCGGTAAGTCTCGCACATCTGCACTGTGTGGGATAGCAAACGGTTACACGGGTGGCTTTTCCTCTCAGGTTCAGCTTAAAGTCTTCACGCACAGGTGATCCCCGCCCCCTCAGGCCTCACTCGAGGTCGAAGTGCATTAGCGTCTGCCCTCAGGGTGTGTTCGCTCATAGGATTCATCACTCAGTGCTCAACAATTCCCTATATGCTAACAAGCTGGTGCTTTGCGCCATTAGGCATTGGCAGTGGATCATAGGAAATCAATATTTTTGGGTGAGGAATGTCAAGGTCCCTATGTTAATGCATCATTTGAATACACACTTAAAAGCAAAATTAGTGTTGTTTACCATTTTAATCGCCAACTCTATTGCATTACACTAAAAATCAACATTTAGCGGGAATAAAAAATATTGCATTTGAGTAATATTTATTAGGATATTCCATACTGACAATTTTTGTTTACTCGAAACAATAAAATCCTCGAAACAATACTTTCATTTACTTGAGAGGCAACACTATATGAATAAATCATTATTTTTTTTATAAATATAGTTTTCTTACTATATTTAAATGCATTTAAAATAGTTTATACCTGAAATAAGTTGGGGGGGGGGGGGGGGGGTCCTCATTGTTTTTGGTCTCATTGACTTCCATAGTATATTTTTTTTCCTCCTATGTTAGTCTATGAGACCAGAAACTGTCTGGTTACTGATATTCTTCTAAATATCAGAAATAAATATCCCCCCCCCCCCCCCCCCCCCAAAAAAAAAAAAAGTGGTGTATCCCTTTAACATGGGGACAGGAGAGGTGTCAGTCAGTCAATGGGAAAACAAACTTGCGTTACGTATTTGAAAAAGTAACTCAAATATTTTGACTAGTAGAAGAATCGGATTATGTAACTTGTATTACTTTTAATTCGAATCGTTTACCCTAACACTGCCCGCCACCTCACAAATTTTTCCGAGTTATTTTGCTTTTTTATGCTGTGTTGATGTACCAGTAGAACATTGTGAGCAACTCCAAAAACATTGCCAGATAATGCAAAAACTAATAAAATGTATACCAAATGCATACAAATGTGATGCTTATGCACAAATATTTGTACATGCGGTTCACAACCAAGCTCTCCTTTTCTTTTAAGCCTAAATCTTTCGATATCCATTTATGTGCTTGAGGATGTGTTTATGTGTGTGTGCTCATACTGGAAGTAGCAGCTGTACAACACTGCTGTGGATTGTTCTAGATGCATCTCACACTCATAATGACAGGAGAAGTGTATCCTCCGTCAGTAACCTGACCCAGGGGGAGGGACTGCACCCATCTGTTCTAACACAGTGCGGGACTCCCCCCTCTCCTCCCCTTTACCCACCTCCTCCCACACACACAGGACCCCGTACTATACGCACTATACAACCATGGACTACACACACACTCACACACACACCCGGACACGCACCAGGCGCCCCCTGCTTTTAGAAAGGAGACTCCACAATCTGTGCTGTAATGAATGTGGGTACCTGAATGATCCCAGAAGCCATTTGAACAGTAATAGAATCCGTTTCCTGATGATTTGCTCCCGAGGGCAGAGGCTGAGAGCTCGAGGTGGAGCCATTAAACAACATTTTACCTAATAGAAATTAAATATCTCATTCTGCCGCTCGGAACGCAGAGCTTTGAGAATATATATGATCGAATTATCTGTACAGACTGAGATGCACTGGAAGCAGTTGTGAAATGTCATGGTCAAGAGAAGTAATTACAGTGTTTAACTCACAGTTATTTACTGATAAGCTTGTACAGTATGTGGAAATACCATTTTTTTGGCATTTGCATGGTCATTTAAGAGTCTAATTTAGCATTTGATGTGCTTAGACTGCAGCTCTGTAGCCTATACTTGAGCACTGTTAAATCCAAGGTTAATTTTGAATTAAAATGAATGATATCGCACAGTTCAGGCCAGAATTTTCAGTCTGATATGAAAAATATGCCTGGGTTGTGGTTTTGTTTGACAAGGTCAGGGCCACATGATCCTTTAATTACACTTTGATTTGCAAGTGCTCCCCCTACAGGTCAGCTCTAAGAATTGAACTAGTTGAGTCTATGGCTATGCCTGGAATAATAATGTACTTCTGTTTCTGCAGTATATGTGGAGTAGAGTATACATTATATCAGTGGCAATATTTATTTAAAACATCATTTGACTCTGATTTTGTTCTAAAATTGGATATTAAAATGGTAATTAATATTTTTTATTTATGATAACTGCATGACACGTTCATTAACCCCAAACATGATGAAGATGTTACTATTACTATTACTACTACTACTAATAATAAATTAATTGAATGAATGGATAAATGAAAATGAATATTTTTTTAAGGACATTCAATTGATCAAATGTTTCAACATTGTTACTAAATGAACACTATTTCAAATAAAAATTGTACTTTTGAGCTATCAATTCAAAGAATCCTATAAAATGTGTCATTCTATTATTTTAAGCAGCACAACTGTGTACACCATTGATAAAAATAAGAAATGCTACTTGAGCAGCAAATCAGCATTTAGAGTGATTTCTGAAGGATCATGTGACACTGAAGACTGGAGGAATGTTGCGGAAAATTCAGTGTTGCCTCGCAGGAATAAATTACATATTTAAATATATTAAAATAGAAAGCAGTTATTTTAAATTGTAATATTATTTCAAAATATTAATGTTTTATTGTATTTTTTTGATCAAATAAATGAAATCAAAAATATTTTAAAAAATCCTACCTACATAAAGACACATTATGACATTTCAACATTTAAAATGATGATCGTGTGCATGTCCCATTGTCCACATGCATCTGTAGTTGAGCTGGTACCAGGTATAGCCAGGCATGTCATAATGAGCAGACACACTTGCATCTCTGTGTGCATCATAAAGCACATTCTCAAACAACAACAACAAAAAAATAAACATCCATCTGCAAGTGTCACATCAGCCACGGTGAGCCCTTTGATGGGTGGTCACAGCTGGGACCCGCTCCATGGTGGAGGTGCCCCAGAAAATGCTAAGTGGGGCACGGGCGTGCACAATGCCATCTGCGGCGTGCCACCCTCTTCCCCCACATTCAGTGGCATTTTCACATGCCACACAGGACAGGGGTTTCTGCCACACCACGCCAAACCTGAATCGACAAATACGACAAATACTCAAGCCTATATCCAACAAACTCTGCTGACCACATCACACCCTTTTTCTGACCCGTTTGTTGACCTTGTTACATCACAGTACTGTAATTTAAATCGCAGACCACACATTAAATGCTGGAAAAATCTTGTTTTGCGCAGCTTGGTCAAGCTGAATACAAGAGCGGCTGCCTCTTTCTACCACAACTCATAATCTTGATTAAAAATGCAAACAGCATGCAAGTATAAATTCTGCTTTACAGCCAGTACCATATGTTCGGCTCAAGCCATTTGCCAATGCCTGGAAAAGGGTACTAAAGGCAGTTTGGAGTGCTTTCCTTTTCTTGTTTTTTTTTTTTTTAAATTAACTCTTTCTTTTCCGCAGTCACTAAGCGAAAAGGCCAGGCTCTGTCCATTCTGAGAGACTGCAGCTTGCAAGAATATGATGGGTATGTATACTTCATGGTTTGTACTTAAAAAAAAGATTCTGCAAAGATTCAGTCTATGAAGCATTTTGGCTGTGGGTTAGTACAACTTTCTGGATTGACTAAACTCCAAATTCATTTAAGGTGCAGTGAGCTATTTTCTAAAAGAAACTCTGTTGAAAGTGAATCGGACCGAGCACCAAAACACACTTGTAGCCAGTCAGCAGTAAGGGGCATATACACACATTCAGGGGGAGGTGCCAGTGTTGCATAGCGTGTTCATGAATTTGGGGGCGGATTTATCAAGATAGGGGTGTGTTTGTTTTGGTGATTTCAAATTTCAACAGCTTTTCTCAGAATCACTTACTGCACCTTTAATTGCAAAATGACAGATGACAGTGCGTGTACATGATATTTTATTCATCATTTATATATATATATATATATATATGTAGATAGATAGACAGACAGACAGACAGATAGACAGATAGATAGATAGATAGATAGATAGATAGATAGATAGATAGATAGATAGATAGATAGATAGATAGATAGATAGATAGATAGATAGATAGATAGATAGATAGATAGATAGATAGATAGATAGATAGATAGATAGATACTAAAAAATGCTGGGTTGTTTTAACCCAACGTTGGGTCAAATATGGACAAACCTGAAATATTGGGTTAAAAATGTAATGTAAAAATTTAACCCAACTGCTGGGTTAGTCCATATTTGACCCAACGTTGGGTTAAAACAACCCAGCATTTTTTAGAGTGTAGATAGATAGATAGATAGATAGATAGATAGATAGATAGATAGATAGATAGATAGATAGATAGATAGATAGATAGATAGATAGATAGATAGATAGATAGATAGATAGATAGATAGATAGATTTTTTTTAAATTAAATAATTACTTTAAATGACTTCCAATTTCATAATATTACAGTAAAGCAAGATATTTTCTGCCTGTCTTAGGGTTGTTGTAATATGTGTTACTTGAAATAAATTAAACATTAACAAAACTGAACCATTAAAAAGAATAATTTGATTTGAAATTGAAAAAAAAAATTAATTGAAAATTTGAAAAAAAATGTCAGCATGTAACCAAGGAAACATTGCTTATGTTCATTTAGTTTAAATTTCAATTTCATTTACTTGATTTACTAATAAATTTAATTGAAATAAATAAATAAATAAAAATACATTAAAAACATTAATTTCTGAAAATGACAAAAACAAACAAAAAATATAATGAAAATTATATATACACACACACACACACACACACACACACACACATTAATAACTAGTATTAATAATATTATATTAATATTATTATATTATATTATGTATTAATAATAACTATAATATTATAGTCTCAATGATACTAAAATACCACTTGACTGTACGAACAAATGCTAAATGTGCTGAACTAAAAAATAAGCTAAAGTAATATACCCTAATAAAAAAAAACACAATTGAAACTTCTTTCATCAACTTTGTGAAGCTGTTTAAAGCAGATGAAAGATGTCTGTGAAGCCTATGACTTTTGGTCATTGTGTGGAAAAGAAAATGAATAGAACATTCATGCTGCTCTTTTACAAACAATGAAAGTGAACCACACCGACGATTTTCGATGAATAATATACTCACAATATTTTTTCTATGGAATAGAGCAGTCCTGACATTCTCCTAAATAAGAACGCAAGAAAAAAGATGACAACTACCATTTGAATGGTGAACTAGCTTAATGACACGGGTGAAGATGGCATGGAATTCAAAGCCAGATGACAGAGTAATCCTGCCTCTCCCTCACATCCTCATGCGTGCCTCTCTTGAGATGACATTTAGTCATAATAAATAAAGTAGTGTTTGGGACAGAGGGAGGAGAGAGAGAGAAAGGCAGAGGTGGACTTTTACCAAATGAGTGATATACTTTGATTGGAGGTGCGTGCCGCGGGGCCCAGTGCGGAGCTCTCCGGTAGAGCAGGTCTCTCCGGTGCGGCTCGGCAGGTGGCTCCTTAATTACTGTTCTGGAAGCAGTGATGAAGCACCGCCATCCAGCCGACCGCGGGTGCGGGGCATCGCTCACACCACATCGTACGGTCTCTCTCCACGTGCTCCAGTACTTCTCACAATTAGCTCCTCTTAAATATCTCCGGCCCCGGCTTAGCGCTCATCCGTTACTGCCGCCCTACTGTTCCGCTGCATCCTCTGGGCTCGGTGGGAGGGGACGTGCTGGGCCTGGCACAGTGGTCTTTGATTAAAAACACAGCGTGCAGGTTCACGGCAGTGACAAAAGGACAAGGGCAAGCACCGAGCGAAGAACACACTCATGTTGAATGGTGATTAATCTGCGGCGTATGAAGGTGGTGAGAGGGCTTGGTGGCCGGGTTCTGGTGAATCCAGAAATAAAGAGATCAGACACTGTAAGAGGTCGTAGTGGAACTTAAAATCGTTATTGGCATTAAACCACAGAGTTCGGGATCACTGAGTCCTGATAGGACGGTTTCGAAGTGTGAAAGTCTACTGTGAGGCCGAGGGCTGGGCAGTATCACAATATATTCACTGATGATATGATGAGTGCAGGACTGAGAGCAATGAAAAAACATGGAGCAATACAGAGCTGGAATGGCTCTTGCGTTACTTTGATGTCATACACTGATCGGTCTACACAGCACGCTTGAACACACCTGTTCGCACTTAGCAGGTTTGGTTCGATTAATACAAACGCTGGTGCGATCGCTCTGTTAGAGCGGTTCGTTTGATTAAGTGTGAACGCTGCCAGTGGGAACCAAACCAGTGGACCGAGACCCCTGAAAAGATTCTTTCAAACGAACCCTGGTGCGGTTCGACTGAAATATGAACGCAACGTGGACCAAAGACATGTAAACCAACCAAAAACAGATCCTTATGTCATAAGATGAGACCCTAAAAAGGACAGAATGCTCAAGCGTAACTGTTTTTTTCTCATCATAGTCGTGATGTTGCCCATCACAGTTCGGTAGAAACATCAGAACCGCGTCTCAGAGCAGATCTGTGTTTGTGTGTGTGAGGGAGGGATTCCTGCCGCTGTTTTGACTACTTCACACATTTTATAAGCTCTCCACGAGTCTCAGCTACATAATACACGCTTTTTGCACAGCATGCTAAGCGAAGCAGGACTAAATGTATCATTTTCATTTTTTGGTGTGGGCCAAAAGAACAAAGAGAACCGAACTACAAGTCATCCAAAACCTGTAGTGGTAAGGTGATGCTTCGGCTATTGGGTACAAGTTGTTGCTCTCAGAAAATTACAAGTTTACACGTTGGAATTCCAAGTTCTGCAAGGATGTGAAGGCTTATCACAGTTCAGAATAGTTGCGTACGACATGGTGTCAAACAAATTAGTATTACCACATTGATATTTATAGTATTTTATACATTTACATTTTGGGGTTGGTACAACATTTTAACTGTCTTTGAAAGAAGTCTCTTGTCCTTTCTAAAGCTGCACTTATTTAATAACGAAAAAGTAATATTGTGAAATATTGTTACAAACTAAAATAACATAACTGCTTTCAAATTTAATATATTTTTAAAATGTAATTTATTTCTGTGATGACAAAGCAGAATTTTCAGCATAATACTCTAATAATTTAACATTATAAATGTCTTTACAGTCACTTTTGATTAATTGAATGCATCCTTATTGAATAAAAGTATGAATTTATTATTAATTACTGACCCCAAACTTTTAAATGGTAGTGTATATTTTCAGATTAAAAGATAAATCAGATTAATTGTTCTATAAAAAAAAAAAATTCACAGAATTTAATCATTTAATGATTTAATCACAGAACAATGAGGTTATCAAAGTGTGTTGACGTCAATATTATAATGTTATCAAATACACACTTACCTAAAGGATTATTAGGAATACCTGTTCAATTTCTCATTAATGCAATTATCTAATCAACCAATCACATGGCAGTTGCTTCAATGCATTTAGGGGTGTGGTCCTGGTCAAGACAATCTCCTGAACTCCAAACTGAAGACCCTACATAAGGGTCCCAAGACCCACCGGGTACCACTCATCTCCACTACAGAAGACTCCACCATATCAATCATATCCACTACAAATAGGAAAAAGAGGCTACAATTTGCAAGAGCTCACCAAAATTGGACAGTTGAAGACTGGAAAATTGTTGCCTTGTCTGATGAGTCTCGATTTCTGTTGAGACATTCAGATGGTAGAGTCAGAATTTGGCGTAAACAGAATGAGAACATGGATCCATCATGCCTTGTAATGGTGTGGGGGATGTTTTCTTGGCACACTTTAGACCCTTTAGTGCCAATTGGGCATCTTTTAAATGCCCAAAATTCCTAATAATCCTTTAGGGGAGTGTACACTATAAAACTCTGCAATACTAAAGAGGCATTCAAAGTTGAAGTGTGTAATTGCTTATACATCACCTTTAAGTTAGTAGCATTGTTCTCCTCAACAAGTTACTTCTCAACACTGGTATGAAAGACCCTGTGGTATCATACATCTTATCTTTGCAATTATGGTAATAGATTTCATTATAGATAATAGATCTGTCTTGCTCTTGTACAGCGCAGCAGTAAGACTCGAGACTTAACGCTGAGGATAATATCTGCGTGGAATTTCGGCATCAGTCATGGTCTGTCTGTGTATTCCAATTTCACAAAGCTTATTCTTTTTCGAGGATTATAGAAATGATGCTCTGATGATTTTGTTGAAATATAATTTTCTGTCAGCATGACAAATCACTGAGGATATATAAGCTACTTAACCCGGCGGAGAAAAAAAAAATAGATCACTCTTTCTGTTGTTGGCTAAACAGGATAATCTTCAAGCAGGGAATTTACTATTGTTACAGCCTCGTGAGTTTCAATCGCACAATAGAGTCTGGTCTTCACAGAGACAGTCAAAAATGTCATGTACTCACGGTCATGTTGCTCCAAACCATTATGACTTTCTTTTTCCTGTAGAACACAAAAAAAGTTGTTAATGTATGGACCAAAAAATGTGGTACAAAAATAATTTTATGGAGGAAAACTAATTTAAAAATAAAAAACACAAACTGTAAATGTATTTTATAATGTGGTGATAATAATGCCGAACAACATAGGGTGTTTTATTAGAAATTTATCAGATCTTTAACACCTCAGCGAAATCAAAAGAAAAGAGACTTGCATAATTCCACATTCTTCTTTTTTCCTGTCAATGAAACGTGTTATAGCACTCTAAACTCAGTCCCCTGTCCTCATTCCTCTGAACTCGATTAATTAACTTCTGAAGAATTAATTCTGCAAAGGTAATACTAATCACACGTTTTTTTCATTATTAGATCATCACTCGTTAATTACTTCAGCAACTGATGCTTCCCGTTTTAAATGGAACGGTGCTATTTCAGTTATGTCTCACATGAAGTCACGCAGTGTGCCACACGCAATAGACGTTAAAGTGATGGCACATCAGCGATGGATGCAATTATTCCCCTCACACATTTATGTTAATTATCAGCACCCTGAATGGAAAGACCTTATTTGTGCAATTTTTACTGCCACCACATTGACTCCTGATAGATGGGAAGTGAGATAAGTGCCACACAATGAGACTGACGTGACACACTGGGGAACATTATGGAAGTAGTGCGTTACTTTTTTCTCACCGTCAGCTCCTTCGGAGTTGAAGAGCTATTCTTGGATTGCAGGAATTTTTACATAGGAAAGTCTACTTTTAAAAATGACTTGAATTTTTTTCTTAAAAAACACAAACAAAAAAAATTACATTACTGTCAACTTAAATTCGGTGCTATTGTCAAAATGCAAAAACAAAAAAACAAAAAACAAACCAAAAAAACAAAACAAACCCCACCATATTTAATAATACATTTATTGCAAATTTAATTAATCATGCCCTCCGACCTGTAAGTACACACTGAAAAAAAAGAATATGCTTTATCTAATCAATAAAATTGTGGCAACATATTACAAGCAATATTATTAATTAAATTGTACAAATTAGAATTAATTAGAATATTAATTTGATTAACTATTACTCAATTCTAATTTGTTCAATTTAATAAATAATATTGCTTGTAATCTGTTTCCATAATTTTATTGATTAGATAAAGCATATTCTTTTTTACAGTGCATAGCATAAAGAATTGCATAAGAATTTTAGGTAACACTTCATTTTTTAGTGTCCTTACATGTTGCATGTAATAACAGCAAATTATGCGTAATTGCATGCAACTAACCCTCAACCAAATCCTAATCCTACCCTAACCCTATAGTTAGTACATGTAGTTGCTTAATATAACTTAGTGTACAAATGTATAATTACACTGTAACAGTGACACCTTAAAATAAAGTGTTACGAATTTTTCAATTTTCCCCCCAAGTCAAAAATGCAAGTCTAAACAACTAAGTAACTAGTTAACTAGCAATAGTAACTAGAACGTGACAATAAATGCCGAGGACATAATAGTCAAGTAATTCAAAGAAATGTGACTCAATGCAGACTTTGAACAGATACAAGTTGACATGAGTAAACATGAGCTTATGTTCAATCTATTTCTATTACATTTTTGTATGCAATAATGTGTTTGAATTATCTTAATTTGGGGGCTTCCTTTACATTTTGACATCCCATTCGTTTTTATTTAATTAATCGGCATATCATGTTATTAATCTGGTTAGCATTTTTAATCAGTTGACTGCCCTACACGCAACATGTTAACTTCAGCACTGAACCCTGGTTAATGTGGAATGGGGCTCGCTCATCTCTACCTCATCCGTCATTCCCATAAAGCTCCGCATTGTCTCGGCACACTGTGTGTTTGGTGAGGCCTCTCCGTTGAAGCTTTAACCTCTACAGATGGAGATAAGGCACAGTCTCTGACACCTGTGAAAAGCATAAAATGTTAAAACACGGTTAGTCCCACCCACTCCTTCATAAAATAACCCATAGGTGAATAGGTGAGCTTTGATGTATCGCTTAATATTTACTCTGCTGATTTGGTAGATTCGCAGCGTCCTTCGAGGCTTAACATATATGGCGGATCAAAACATTGCAGGCAGATTTATCCCAAACACCTGCGACTGCAAGGTCACAGAACTCATTTTGTGAGTGGCATGACTACTCGCCTATTAGTGCGGGCCGTGTCTGCTAAACAAATCTATTTGTGAGATTGTACAGTATTGCTAAAGGGCATTTCTGAATTAAATGTAATCAGCTTTACTAGGCTGTGTTCATTTATTAGTAATGTGCTTAAAGCAGATTAGTGGGCTCAGCCATTTTTAATGATTTATTTCGCTGCTGCGATCTGACAGATTTTCCTCTACTCTTGAAAAAAAATGGGCATTTCCCAATTAGAATACATACCTCCCTCTCGACGCTTCCATGGTTTAATCTATTGTTCAATACGACGTAATGGGAATTATGATCTCCATTAATTGAAATGGATTCCTCTAATAAAGACTTAGTAGGCATTTTTAATCATATTTAAGGAATAACTATGCCATGTGTAATCTGTATATTTAATCAAATACTCTTCCATATGGATTTACATTTATCCACATGAGCGAACAACAGCCCTAATTGATTTGTTACATGTGTGTTAGCCAGCCCTTGGCCATGACTTTGGGTCACATGACTCACCGCCCATCCGTTTGCTTTCTCTCTAGTGTGGTATGTGTTGGGGGAGATGGCTCTGTGGCTGAGGTGGCCCACGGGTTGCTTCTCCGAGCCCAGATGGACGCTGGGAGGGACACAGATTCCATCTTCACGCCTGTCCAAGCAGCACTTCCTCTCGGCATAATACCAGCAGGTGAGGATCAGGGGTGGTGTATCTCTTTCTCCTGCAGCTGTCCCCAGTACAGCCCAAAATGTCCGGCTCCTCACAGGAGAGTGAATGCGAATGAGCGTTCAGTCCTCGCTGAGTCAACACGAATTCAAAATTGACCCAATTTACTTGACCCATTTACTATTGTACACGTTTCTGGTCTTACTGTGCACAATTCATCCCGTGCACATTATTGTTAACTTATATCAACATAATTCTGGCTTATTCCGGGCGATGTTAGATTATAACTCTTTAACCCCTCCCCTCAAACCACCTGGGTCCATTCTAGGATGCAACACCCACCTTCCACAAAACAATCAATGAAATTACCAATGGTTATTCTTGTTATGCATCTTGTTTCACATAGAAGTACGTCAGATTATGCAAGTGAAATTGCTTCCCAGCTATATGTGTATGGAAATAAATGTGGAAAGTGAGTGTTACATACTAGAATGGAGCCAGGTGGTTTGAAGGGAGGGGTGGAAGAGTTATTTGTGATGACATCATTGGACAGTTGAAGACTGGAAAGATGTTGCCTGGTCTGATGAGTCTTGATTTCTGTTGAGACATTCAGATGGTAGAGTCAGAATTTGGCGTAAACAGAATGAGAACATGGACCTTGTTACCACTGTGCAGGCTGGTGGTGGTGGTGTAATGGTGTGGGGGATGTTTAATTAGCACACTTTAGGCCCCTTAGTGCCAATTTTGCATCGCTTAAATGCCACGGCCTACCTGAGCATTGTTTCTGACCATGTCCATCCCTTTATGGTCACCATGTACCCATCCTCTGATGGCTAATTCCAGCAGGATAATCCACCATGTCACAAAGCTCGAATCATTTCAAATTGGTTTCTTGAACATGACAATGAGTTGACTGTACTAAAATTGCCCCCACAGTCACCAGATCTCAACCCAATAGAGCATCTTTGGGATGTGGTGAAACGGGTGCTTTGTACCCTGGATTTACGTCCCAGTCCCACAAATCTCCATCAACTGCAAGATGCTATTATATGGGCCAACATTTCTAAAGAATGCTTTCAAGACCTTGTCAAATCAATACCACGTAGAATTAAGGCAGTTTTGAAGGAGAAAGGGGGTCAAACACAGTATTAGTATGGTGTTCATTTAGGTGAGTGTATATTTATATTATAATTACTATTTTTAATTTAATTACAGATTATATATTAATTCGATTACACTATTTTCGTTTTACTAATATAACCACTTTTACTTACACAATCAGTCAAATTATTATATTTTAATAAAAAAATAGAAAAAACGGAATTTTCTAAATACATATATTATTAATTTATAAATGAAACAATTTTAATGCAATAATAATAATAATACATTTATGGATTAATTAATTATAATATTAATATTAAATAATAATAATATATAAATGAAGAGTTCAGATGCAAAAGCCTCTAAATGCCATTTGAAATTTTCTTCTAAAATGATCATTTTTATCAAACTTGTATATTTAAGTTCAGTAATTTCACTTAAATGACAATTAATAGGTAATCTTCATTGCCATTTAAGTGAAATTACTGAACTTAAATATACAAGCTTGATAAAAATGATCATTTTAGAAGAAAATTTCAAATGGCACTTAGAGGCTTTTGCATCTGAACTCTTCAAATATTTACTTATATTATTTGCATATTTATATTATTACTTTGAAAGCACACACACACGCCACAATACCGTTTTGACTCCATGAGGTAAGAGAAGAAACTGAAATAAAACGTATATAATATAATTGATAATCACGGCATGCCTAAATGTGACTAGTAGTAAAATATGATAATGTATAGTAATAGTCTTGTGGGTAAACCATGAAACTTTTTATGCTTCATTCCTGCACTAAAACAATCAGCGGCGTGCTGCCAATTAAAAATCAAACCCTGTAGTAATTTCGTTCTCTAGTTTCTGTGCTGTCAGAATGATTTAGTTTGATTGTGTTTTGAAACTCCTCTAGCGAAAACAAACAGGCAGCTCATAACAGCAGCAAGCGAGTGTATCATTATCAAATTGATTTAATCACAGTCAGGCCTCTGAATGGCCCACTCGCACACTGAGTTAATTGCCTTCAAGAGTGTCTGAAATGGAGCATCCTCAATTTGCCTTTGAAACGGGCTCCACTGGCCTTGGATCAGTTGCCCTGAGCCCTGCGTATTGTCCAGGACTGACTAAGCTCAGATATTTACTCTTTTTGTGAGATTGTGGCACAAACCAACCCCAAAGAGCTGCCAAACTGAGGTGGGAAGAGGAGGGGAGAGCAGAATAGATTGGTACGATAGCGGCCCCTACTTTTCCTTCCAAGAGATTGACCTTCACTTGTCATTTCAGGCGCAGCAAAATGGAGTGCTGTTGTTAGGAGCAATGGAAGCCCTCCAACTCCGCACCCGCTGCAAACTGACCGTACCGGGGTCGTGGTTTCTCTTCATTAGTACCGAATCCCACGGGAGAATTTGTAAACAGTTTCCAGTCACAAATGCGAAGGGGGGAAAAAAAACGACCCCCGCCTTTGTCGTTTCCCTGCACAGGTTTGGATGTGTCATTCGGTGTGACATCAGACCCAGGTCAATCCTTTGGGACGGAGGAAATGGAGTCGAATCACTCTCTTTGTTACAGCCATGCAAAAACACCCATGTACTGCACCAACTACAGTGATTTACTGCGAGTAATTACCAATAAAATATACACGAAATGCCCTCGCATAGCAGCTACATTGACATCTAATTAGCTTAGCTGGAAAACAGACTAGTTTCTTTAACGCTTTAATTTGTCATTTTTTGATGCTCCTTTCTGTCAATATTCATAGTACAGTCAAGTTGAACAAACATTCAAGTTTTTCGGAAGATAAAACCAATTACAAATACCTTATTTACATGATGCAGGATCAACATTGAGAAATGTGAGCCCTGCCCAATTAAAGGCTTTCTCTATGCACCATAGTATATACTCATCGGTACGTATGGCATATAAATTGCAGGCTTCTAATTAATTTGCCTGCTTTTAAGGGTTTCAGGGGGACTGTTAATTTCTTTGATATTCCAGGCAAAGAACCAAAATGTTGGTGCAGTTTCCACAAGACTCTTAGACATGCTTGACTAGCGAGTCATTGCATCACATTCATCTGCCTGGATGAGGGAGACATTAACTGCCTTATGAATATTCATGCTGTCTGCTTAATTAAGTTAATTGTTCTGCAGAAGTGCTCGCACTTCCAAGGACAATTTTTTTCTCTCTCTCGCTCTTTCAAAGCCCCTTTCCTTCCTATTCGCCCCCCTGCTCTAATATCTGGGCGCTAGCGCCATTCGTCACCAGGTTCTGGAATGGAGATGGGTAATATATGGAAGTCCCGATGATGTTGGCACAGGCTGTTGCTCTGAGCCTTGCGGGAGAGGCAGATGCACGCTTGAAATATAGAGTTACCGCACGGCAGCGGCACTGCAGACACCACCGAACAACAAAAGAACAAAACGATCAATGTCAAACACCATCGTCTGACGCACGCACGACGTTGAACGACAACCTCGAGTGGGCTTGACCAGATCTGTGTAATAAATGGTCATTTTAGCATTCAGATAATGAGATTTTAATATCACACTCACTGAGACTAAGTAACCGCATTCATTATATTTCTTTTAATTGGCGGTAGACCAAGCGCTCCTTATATTGCGGTTTCTCACAAGCCTTGCACCAGAATGTATCCCTGTAGGACTCACTTTGCTATATCACAGCAAAGCCACAGCTTGCCGTTTATGACAGGGAGCGAGTCGGCTCTGTTCCAAATCTTAGCGAGCTGCCTACGTAGACAGTATTTTAAGGCATCAAATGCACACTCCTGATGAGAAGGCTGACAGATACTGGAAGATCTTTTGGCTGAATTCTAAAGCATCATCACATAAACACTTTGCTGAGAAGGCAAACCCATGATGCATTGCGATGAACTGGGGAAAAAAGGCGAACAGAGTGAGAGAAGTGTCTCAGAAATTGTATTGAAAAATATTCAAAATTCTATTTAAGTTTATTAAAATGATTATTTTATGCATTTTGCAATTTTATTAGCCATGTGCCGTCTTTAATTTTATTTGAGTTAGGCCGTGTGTCAACTAAAGCGTTTTTCCATGCGCCAATTGTTTTCAATGGGAGCACAGCGTTTTTTTAAACGTCATGAGAGTAACGAGGCGCTGAGCGGTTTTTTTTTTTTTTTTTTTTTTTGACGCTGAAGCGCCGAGCGTTTTTTTAACTGGTCGCCGAGAGTTGAAAATGTTTCTTTTTTTTATTTATTTATTTTTTTATTGCAAGTTAACAAAGCATTACAAAAATAAGAGATCAGTGAATTATGTATACATACAAAAGAGAGAAGGACGTACATGGAATACATACAAGGTAGACAGGACAAAAGTAAGCAAAAGAAAAAAAAAAAGAAAAAAAGGAAAAAAAAAAGACAAAAACATGTATGCAAGTATATTGTTATGTTTTAAGCAATGGGATATTTAAGAGATTTAGATTGAAGCAATATTGAGATATTCCTGGTAGAATTGTAGTACAAGTAGAGGCAGTATTCATATTAATAATAATAATTATAACAGATAAGAATAGTAGCGATAGTAGTGGTAACAATGGCAACCAACAGCATTCATGATAAAAGTGGAAAATTTTTCAACTTTGGATAAAACGCAGCGCTCATCACTGTCACTTTTTACCCAGCCGTCCAATCACAGTGGAGGAGGGGCGGGACTAAACCACACTGACCAACTGTCACAACATTCTTTCTGTACAACGGCATCAACCAGCTGAGCTAACTGAACAAAATGGATGAAAAATACACTTTTAGTATGACATTTTTCACGAAATCAGTTTCAAGTAAACTGTGCTGCGGATATTCTGTATCATAGCAACGAAACGTCTCAACGGAAAAAGCGCTGCGCTGCCAAAACGCTCTCAAGCGCCCAAAGCACGGCGTCTTCAGCAGAGCGTCTGGCGTTTTCAGCTGGCTTAAACGCTTTGGTGGACACACGGCCTTAGACCCAAGCACATATATACGTTTAAATAATTAAAGTACCCATCTGATAAACAAAAAGTAAACAAAAGAATTAAAATGGCTATCCCTACTAGCTACGATATAGCAAGGCAACCCTCTGGTTTTTGGAACTCAGTCCGTCAGACGCTGCTACCTTTACTGAGCTGAGGCTCAGAGCCTGGCTTTTGTGTTGAAATCATCACAACATATGGAAACTCCCAGAGAGGCCAGGAAGCATCATGGATGTGTGTGTGAGGGAGTGACCTGGTAGGTGGGAAGAGGCACATTTACTCGCAGCCAAATTCACTTGGAGTGCGGGTGTGTGTCCAGCACTGTAGGCCTGGCCGTCTCATCGTCAGAAAGGGAGGGAACGATTTCATCCAACACCTCCGTCCTGTTCTCATTTACAGACATTTGCTTTCATACCCTGTTGATCTGAGCAAACACACTGGCCAGATAACTGCATGAAAGGAAATGCCTACTCACCCGACAAGGACAAGCCACTCTCTGCTGTTTGTCTCTGCTAGTAATCAGTACAAATACACACACCTGTTCTCCCTTCGCAAGCTGCCAGCAAGGTAAACCGCCTTAATTGGCACAAGGTGATATTAACTTAAATTAATGCCCTTTAACAAAGTCCTCATCCTGTAATGATTAACTTTACCTCACTCATTAGACGGGCGAAGCTGCTGCTGTTTTTAAATCAATGCTACATCACTCAACTCACACACTCAAGTTGTTCCAAACCTGTATGATTTCTTTTCTTTTGCAGAACATGAAAGAAGATATTATGAAGAATATGGGTAACCAAACAGTTGATGGACCCTATTGACAGTTGATGGACCCAAACGATTAATCGCGATTAATCGTATCCAAAATAAAAGTTTGTGTTTACATAATATATGTGTGTGCACTGTATAATTATTTTATATATATAAATACACACACATGCTTGTATATATTAAAGAAATATGTTAATGTATGTACTGTATAGATTTATATATAATTTATATTATATATAAATATTTTGTATATAAATAACATTTTTTCTTAATGCATGTGTGTGTATTAATATATATATATATATATATATATATATATATATATATACACACACACAAAATAATTATACACAGTGCACCCACATTTATTATGTAGGCTAAACACAAACTTTTATTTTGGATACGATTAATTGCGATTAATCATTTGAAAGTCCTAAATATAATATAATATAATATAATATAATATAATATAATATAATATAATATAATATAATATAATATAATATAATATATTTTTTTAGTTTTGGGGGAAATATGACTATTTCTTGACAGTTTTTGTAAGATTCACGCTAATAGTTGCCACAACTCCATGTGCTACACTGTAAAAAAAAAATCCAACTTACATTTTGTTTGTTTTAAATTCTGTTTTTAAAGTTTATTAAACTATTTAACATGAAAACGTTTGTACAACTAATGACCCCAGGTTGAGAAAACTCAAAAATGTCCTGCAGCTGGTTGCCTTAAACTTTTAAGTTTTCTCAACTTTTTTGTTTTTAACAGAAGTTACTTTGCTGTAAGTCATAATACTGTCTGACTACACACTTTCTTGAAGTACATAGTTTTAGTAGAGTATAGATACATTTAATCGAAAAAAGCGTGCTGAAGAAAGAAACATTGTGCATAATTGGAGCATAGATTATTGAAGACTTAAAGTGAGCCGTGATTGGTCGAATAGAAATTGAATGGAAAAGTTCCCGTTCTGTCCTCTGTAGCAGGTGCTTGAGAACATTGATATGCAGGGGAGAGAGTCTACTATAATAAAGCAAAGCTACATTTTTTCACGTTTCTGTAGCCACTCTTAATGGAATCTCATCACTCACTGAGAGTAAACAGTGTCTGTGCAGAGATACACACTATAGCAAACATCATGGGACCATATGCCACAGCATTCAGATGGTCTCATAGCATTAGCATCAGCGTGTGTCTAACGAGAAAAAGCTTTATCACAAAATCACCTGTGCAGAGAATAGAATTGATCCAAATAGACAGGCTTGATTGTTGATGAAATGCATCCATTTAAAGGAACAAGTCACCCAAAATGCGAATCCAAATCCATATACTGTGTCTAATGAAAACTAGGCTACTGATAATTCTTAATGCGTAAATATAACCATTTCTTGTCAGTTTTTGTTAAATTTACCCTAATATTGCCCACAACACAATGAAGTTTGTTCTTGATTCTAAGTCTTCTGAAGCCATGCAGCAACTTTGTGTGACAAACAGACATTTATGACAATGCTATATGGCTTAAGACTTGGAATATAGCGCATATTATGTCACATTTTTAGGATCGACAATGTTGTAAGTACATTTTTGGTTATTTGAGTGTTTTTTTGGAGCTTGATCGCTTAAAGAGTGTTAAAATTTGTGTAATTCTCCTTCCATAGGTTCTACTGACGTGGTGGCGTGCTCTGTGCATGGAATAAGACACGCCGTGACTGCGACCATGCACATCATCATGGGTATTTATCTCAGTTTCTTCTCTCCTTCACACATGAGCTTCTAGTGATTCTCTATAGAAGAAATGGTTCTATTTAGAACCAGAAATGGTTCCATCCCCCGCTTCATATATGGAACTCCAAAATGGTTCTATATAGAACCATTTTTTTAGTAAAAGGTTCTATTGGCCAAGTATGGAACCCCAGGGTTCTATATAGAACCCAGAGGAACCCTTTTTTTAAGAGTGTATAGAACCTTTTAGGGGTTCCAAATACGTAGCGCTGATAGAACCTTTTAAGGTTCTATATAGAACCTTTTCTTCTAAGAGTGAGCCTTACAGCTGCCTGTACGCTAACAGTAAGGCCTCGAGGAACCGCGGGACTTAATGGAGCACAAATATACATGATAATAACATGTAAATGGGATTCGTATTTACTTTTCAATTCCACTGAGTTGTGTGTTGGGGCAATGGTTTCATTTTTTCACCCTTTGGAAGTCTCTCTCTCTCTTTTTCGAGTGGCAATGGCGGAGCGTGTGGTGGTTCTCTGTAATCTGTTGTTTAATTAGAGTGCACAGGCTGTTGTTATGGGGGCCGAGAGACGGCAAACCCCCCACGCGGGCTCTGCCTCTCCAGCTTTGGAGATCATGGTTAACAGGTCCCATGGAACGAGAGACAGTCCCGGGAGAGGTAGAGATACGTCTGTCGTCAATCACCCGTACGGTCCCGCCACGTACGCCGAGCTTCTTTGACGTGGCTGTGGGCCGTCGTTGGAAGTGTTACTTCTAGCTGGCAGTGTTCGCTTTGGCTTTAGGATTGCATGTTCCTATCTGTCTGTCTGTCTGTGAAGCGTTTTTTGAAGTTAGCACCAATATGTCTGGGCCATTGTGTCGACTGTGCAAGCTCTCCTGGGCTTAGCTTAACAGACAAGCGGATTTGGCTTGTCAGGGGATTACACGCACAAGCTAAGCTCACGTCCTCCAAAAAAAAAAAAAAGAGAACGAACACATATTGGCAAAAATGTCGCTTTATAGCTGAATTGCAATTGGGATGAACAATCAGAACTGCACAAAAGCATTACTGAATTCAGTTGAGTTCAATTTAATTAGGTTCTTTGTTGTTACTTCATTATTGTTCATTTTGTGGATTACTGAAAGTGTTTAATTTGGTGATATTTTGATAGTTTGTGGTTGGGTTAAAGCAATAGTTCACTCAAGAAATACATGGACATTGAGCATTATGTCATTATTTACTCACCCTCTTGTCATTCCAGAATGCTGTTCTTTTATTTGAATCTGTAGAAGACAACAAAAGTATTTTTAGGGATTTTTTTGGGGAAACTTCATAGTTTTTTTTTTTCATTGGCAATCAGGCTTAAGAATAAATATACAAAAAACAGCATACAAAGCACCATACAAGTAGTCCAAATGGCTCATGCACGATATTCTAAGTCTTATGAAGTCATACTATAGCTTTGTGTGAAGAAAAAACTAAAAATATAATACCTAAAAAAAAAAAAAAATCTGTAATTTAGTGATTGTCCAGTGTTTGGCACAATAACTAACTTGAGTCAAGTAACTCAAGTTATGTAATCAGATTACTTTCAAGTAACTAGTAAGTAACTTTTCTCTATAAGTACCGCAAGTTACTTTGTTTTCCTATTTATTGAGTGAGAGCACTCCTGCTAACCTTCAATGATTCAGTTAAACTATAAGCAAAAATTACTTAAGATTTTTTGTTTTAATTGGTGAAGTAAGTGTTGAAAAGTTAGTTTGAGCTGCGCCCTCTAATGTACACTCATGTATTTCTTTGTAATTCCGTCAAGCCTTATTATTTAAATTTTGGTGTGAAAGGGCCTTTACATTTGCTTTCCCCAATAGTATTCTTTTCCATACAATGACCATTAAAATTCATCATATAATTTGTCCATATAACTGGTGCACAATATTCTAATACTTCTGAAGTATTAAATATGACAGCCTTCTGTGAATATCAGGCTGAAATTTAAAGGGAAAGGACAAAAAAAAAAAAAAAAAAAAACTCAAGTCATTCCAGGAAGCTATATTGTGTTATTTACTTCTGTAGAACATAAAAAGACATTTTTTATGAATTTTCACATAGTTATTTTCCATACATTGACAATCAGGCGTTTCAAAATTCATCCATAAGACTCATGCATCATATTCTTAAGTCTTATGATAGCTCTGTCTAAAGAAAATACTGAAATTTCAAAGCCAAATGATTATTTATTCTGTGGAAGACAAATATACTGAAGAATAGCTCAGTGTTTTTTCCCATGCAATCAAAATTAGTTAATGGAGTCCAGTGTTTAGTCCCCACTGACTTTCATTGTATGGACAAAAAACAGTTTAAACATTCTTTAAAGTTTCCTCTTTTCACTGAAGAAAGTAAGTTAACAGGTTTAGAACAACATGAGTGACAACAGAATGTATTTTTTTTGGTAAACTATCCCTTTAAAATAACAAATCTGGATTGTGTGACAATATCGGTTGACAAACCCTCAGAACTGGTGAGTGCCTAAAACCGTCCGGCCCAGTTCTTTTCTCGCTTGGCTGCAGACTCGGATGATTAACCCCGATCTGACCTCCACGTGTGAGAGAATTCGTCTCATCATTAAGTCCTCAGAACTGAGCCATATGGCGGTGTAACTCATAGCTTTTGACTAAAGGGAGGTGTGAGTTTTAAGAAGGAGTGTTGAATTTCTTTTGTTCGCCGAGATTGGCACCTTTTTCTGTGCACCGCGGTACACCCGCTATCTCAGCAGGAACGTTGAGAAACATCCTCGTACCGTTGTGATTAATTGCTCCATCAAAACATTGTGGCTCTCTGTACGAACCGCTGAGCTAAGTGTAGGCACTCGCTCAGCAAACGACAGCTTTCCCTTAGAAGACATTCCCGTAAAGCGAACTGAATTTAAAACAACACGTTTTCTATCTCTACTCCACAAAGTGTTTGGCTTTTGTTGCTGCAAGGCAAAAGAGAAACACATAAGACACCTGACACGAATGAGAGAGTAATGCCTATTTAGGAAGGCCAATATAGGGCTTGTTCATTTCTAATTAAGCAATATTTACGCATGTGAATAAGGCCAACTGGCGGGATTTGGAAGGATCCAATGAATAATTTATGAGCAGGGACAGTGTATGCATGGGGAGACAGAAGGAGGTCAGGAATGGGCCGGGCTACAGGGACTGGACTCAACCAATGGGCCACCAGATCCAGTCATTCCTGCTCACTCCAACATATGCAATGAATTAACTCAAGTGATGTCACATTGACACTTGATAGATGACTCTATGTTTCTAATGGACTAGAATTACATTCGGTGATTATATGATGCACATTTATGTGCATACACACAATACATATATCACTAATAAACACAGTTAGGATACATAACTGTGCGCATCTGTTATTACGATTCTCTCAATGGCGATTCTCTCAAAAAACTATAGGCAGCTACCTTCTAAGACAGTCATTAAATGACACCTCATAAATTAACCAATTAATTTATAAACAACTTCAATTTAGTGCTCCTAACATGAACTGCACAGGGCATTCGACTGACAATCAGATCAATAGAGCATATATTGGGGTAAAACAATTCCACAATTTTTGGTACTGAATACAGTATATTTAGAATTAAATCCGATAGTGTTGTAGTCGAGACCAGCTCACTCGAGTCCGAGTCGAGACCGAGACCATAGAGGGTCGAGTCCGAGTCGAGACAATTGAGGGTCGAGTCCGAGTCTAGACCGAGACCATAGAGGGTCGTGTCCGAGTTGAGACCGAGACCATATAGGGTTGAGTCCGAGTCGAGACCGAGACCAAAGAGAGTAGAGTCCGATTCGAGACCGAGACAATAGAGGGTCGAGTCTGAGTTGAGACCAAGACCATAGAGGGTCGAGTCTGAGTTGAGACCGAGACAATAGAGGGTTGAGTCCGAGTCGAGACCGAGACAATAGAGGGTTGAGTCCGAGTGTAGACTGAGACAATAGAGGGTCAAGTCCGAGTCAAGACCGAGACCATAGAGGGTCGAGTCTGAGTCAAGACCGAGACCATAGAGGGTCGAGTCCGAGTCGAGACTAATGGTGCGTTCTATTATACCCAACGAACCGTCTCGGACCTCGGATTTGACGTCACGTCCACACTTCAAGCGTTCTATTATATGTTTTGCGTGTCCGAGTCGGAGAGAGTTGTTGTCATGGTAGCACTGGCCGAGTACCAGGCACTTACATTTAAAATATATTTATTTATATATTTAAAATATATTATTTAAAATATTATGACTACACCTCATCAAAACGCAGCCATTTGAACTTGAAAATGTTCACTTTATTTAATGTTTTTCATGTTAATCTTCTGTTAACAACGCTAGCAACGTTAGTAATTGCACTCACAACAACCGATTCCCATACCCACAGGGGACGCAGTAACACGAGTGATTATAACCGTCATTTCAAATACCAAAGCGGTTCAAAAACAATGAAAACAATTCATTCGTACAAGTCACAGGGCGCAGCCATCTTGAATTCCGAAACGGAATTCTTGCTCGGTGTCCTCACGGTGGTCCGACGTCCGAGAGGAGAAATCCGAGGAAAGGGGGCGTGTTGCTAGGCAACGTCTGTCGTCCGATTCGGATCTCCGAGACGGATGAATAATAGAACGCACCATGAGACCATAAAGGGTCGAGTCCGAGTCGAGACCGAGACCATAGAGGGTCGAGTCCGAGTCGAGACCATAAAGGGTTGAGTCCGAGTCTAGTCCGAGACCAAAGAGAGTCGAGTCCGAGTCTAGACCGAGACCATAGAGGGTCGAATCCGAGTCGAGACCAAAAGCATAGAGGGTTGAGGTTGAGTCCGAGTTGAGACCGAGACCATAGAGGGTTGAGGTCGAGTCCGAGTCGAGACAGAGACAATAGATGGTCAAGTCCAAGTCGAGACCCAGACCATAGAGGGTCAAGTCCGAGTCGAGACCAAGACCATAGAGGGTCGAGTCCGAGTCGAGACCGAGACCAAAGAGGGTTGAGTCCGAGTCTAGACCGAGACCAAAGAGAGTCGAGTCCGAGTCTAGACCGAGACCAAAGAGAGTCGAGTCTGAGTCGAGACCGAGACCATAGAGGGTTGAGTCCGAGTCTAGACCGAGACCAAAGAGAGTCGAGTCCGAGTCTAGACCGAGACCATAGAGGGTCGAGTCCGAGTCGAGACCAAAAGCATAGAGGGTTGAGGTTGAGTCCGAGTTGAGACCGAGACCATAGAGGGTTGAGGTCGAGTCCGAGTCGAGACAGAGACAATAGATGGTCAAGTCCAAGTCGAGACCCAGACCATAGAGGGTCGAGTCCGAGTCGAGACCAAGACCATAGAGGGTTGAGTCCGAGTCAAGACCGCGACCAAAGAGGATTGAGTACAAGTCGAGACCGAGACCAAAGAGAGTTGAGTCCGACCAGAGACTCAACTCTCGAGAGACCAGAGAGGTTGGATAACCTAAGGTTGGGTCTCAAACCAGACTTAAAGATATCTTCAAGAATATGTAAAATATTCGGTGGTAACAATAAAATTGGACATTTCAATCAAACAACATTTTAAGGAAATATTAACATACAGTAATAATCGTGACATATTTTGAATGGGACTCGAGTGGTCTGGTCTAATATGTTCAAGTACGAGTCAATTCCGAGTCAAAATGCACACAAGTCCATGACAAGACCGAGACCATTAAAATATGGTCTCGAGACCGAGTCCGAGTCTCGAGTACACAACACTGAAATCCGGCTCTCTTTTCAAACATCATATCTTATTTTCCTTAATTTTGGCTGTCGGAGGATGCATTCCAAGCTAGGAAGGCACTTCCAAATCCACTATTTATCTTCTCATCATATCTCCTAAGATACCTTCATCTGATCGATTCTCTCTGCCTTTGATATCCCACAATCATGTGTGTTCAATCTGTGACGGTTGAGCTAAAAAAATAAACATGGTGTCTGAAAGATGCTGTTGGTGGTCAGTTTGGGCCTAAATGTACATTCACATTTACATTTATTCATTTAGCTGACGTTTTTATCCAATTGCAAAACCTGTATATGTCAGAGGTCGCACGTCTCTGGAGCAACTAGGGTTAAAGCTGCAGTCCGCAGTTTTTCCTCTATGTCACCATCTCTGTTCGAAATCTGTAATTGCAGTTATTCGCAGAATTATTAACTTTACGTCAGTTGTTTTTAACAGATGTTTGTAATGGGTCTCACCACCCCTTGAGTGGCTGTGGTGTCTTCTGTTCCTAGTGGTTTTGAACTCTTTCTATAGTGTACATATCCACCACTAACATTGTTCCGTTTCTGTTCCAGGTCATCATCAGCCTGTGGACGTGTGCAGCTTTAGCTGTATGGGTCGTCTGGTGAGGTTCGGTTTCTCGGCCATGTTTGGTTTCGGTGGGCGGACGCTCGCACTGGCAGAGAGACACCGCTGGATGCCACCCAGCCAGCGTCGCGAGTTCGCTCTCATTAAAACACTGGCAAACCTCAAGTAAGCAGTCTTTCTTTCTCAGTTGTGTTGTCAGCTGTAGCTGTCTCTCATCTGGTGGGCTCCAAAGAACTGGCTGGTGCTCTATCAAATCTGGGATTAGTGTCAGACCAGCCTGGCACAGCACACATGGGCACTTTCTTTTAGAAATCCTTATCATAACACTCCATCTAACGTGTTTGTTCTCTTTCCCCAACTGACCGATGGTGCCTGCGAAGACCTGAAGACTGCGAACTGTCCTTTATAACCAGCAGAGGAGCCGAGGATCAGACAAAGTGTGTTAAAGCACATTTTTAAGGTTTTCTCGACCCTCATCCCCATCCAAATTTCAGCGTAATTATTTGAATGTTATTTTAAATAAACCACCCCCTGCTTAATTGGCCATTGGAAGGAAATCAAAATGCTGGAAATGCTGAAGGTCACCCAGCTAATGCTAATAAGGCAGGCTGCCCCACACTGGGAGGAGCCCATACAACTCCATTATTACTCAAATGCTGTTAATTTGTGCACTAAAAAAACATCTCTTTCTTTCATACAGAGCTGAGCGAAACAGAGATGGAGAAGCCATTTGTGAGTACAGCTAAATTAGGAGAAATTTTAGGAGAAAAACACTGCTATAGCTTGCGTATACTGTATCTGCTTCATTGGGCTGCAAATCAGCTCTCGGCTATTAAGTGTTTCCTATGAGAAACTCTGGGGTTGTTCCTCAAGGGGGTGTTTACCGGCCGAATTAAAAGCTGAATTCTCCATTGGGCTGCTTTAAGATAGGCCTAGTTTTTTTTTCTTTTTCGTTTTATTGGAGACTGGACATTCAAACACAATACTATTTTAAGCTTGTTTCCACCACTAAATAAAACAATTAAAAAAAGTAATTGTGACTTTTAAATCACAACTCTGAATTTTTTCTCATAATTGCGAGTTAACATCTTGCAATTCAGAATTGCATGCTATAAACATGTAGTTGCGAATTATAAAGTCAGAATTACAAGATATAAACCTCTCAATTGTGTCAATTGTGAGTTATTATGGTGATGGAGCAGAGCATAAGACACACGCCTTTGGTGTGAGAGACCCAGGTTCGAATCCATTTTGAGACACCAATGTGTCCCTGAGCAAGACAATTAACCCCTAGTAGTGCGACCTCTGACATATAAAGCAATTGTAAGGATAGGATAGAATTTTGATAAAACTTTGGATAAAAGCATCAGCTAAATGAATAAATGTAAATGTTATAAAGTCGGAATTGCAAAATATAAAATAATTTCTCAGAATTGGGATTTTATATCTTGCATTTCTGACTATGTAACGCAATTGCAAGAAAAAGTCAGAATTTCCAGTTTATATATTGCAATTCTGACTTTATTTCTCACAATTGCAAGTTTATATCTCATAATTCTGAGAAAAGTCAGAAGTGCAGATATAAACTCGCTATTATAAAGAAAAAAAGGTAAAAAGAGTTAAAAAGTCACAAATATCTTTTAAATTGTTTTTTTTTTCCCCATGGCGAAAACAAGATACTCTACAAATCTGAAAAAGATATATATTTTTAATTCCTGTTATCACAAATGACTTTGATTGGTTCATATGGTCCAACTCCATCTGCGCTGAGAAAAGTTACATGTCCCAATGCTCCAATGTGTTGTATTGCATTGTAATGTATTGTACTAGACAAAAACTGTCAATTAATATATATATATATATATATATATAGGCATAATAGTCCAAAAGGAATCTTCATTAAACATAATAGGCATATCATATAATATAATGTATTGTTATAGTCAAAAAAGTAAACGCCATCATACTTGACCATTGAGAAAAATCATCCAGGTTGCTGCTCAAGGACCAACTCCTACTCTATGATCTGCTTTCACATTAAAAACATTCAAGTACACCAACAGTATGAGTATTTACACATGGAAAAACTCTCTATTTAATAGGTGAGGGTGACTCCTGGCAGACCAGACACGGCCTGTACCTGAATATCAGCATCATGGCTATTCCCTGCCTGTGTTCAATGGCCCCCAGGGGCCTGGCTCCAAACACCAGGTCAGACACTCTTCCACTCCACCTCAATCCACTCATTAGAAAACTGACAACATCCTTCCAATATGCAACACATTTTCCTTCATAACAATATATGATAAATAACATGAATATTGGCATGGCTTGAATGAGGTTCATTCACGTGTTAAGCAGCACGTTTGAGCTTCTGTAAGAACCAATGAGGTTCATTCTCGTGTTACGCAGCACCTTTGAGCTTCTATAAGAACCAATGAGGTTCATTCTCGTGTTACGCAGCACATTTGAGCTTCTGTAAGAACCAATGAGGTTCATTCTCGTGTTACGCAGCACATTTGAGCTTCTATAAGAACCAATGAGGTTCATTCTCGTGTTACGCAGCACATTTGAGCTTCTGTAACAACCAATGAGGTTCATTCTCGTGTTACGCAGCACGTTTGAGCTTCTATAAGAACCAATGAGGTTCATTCTCGTGTTACGCAGCACATTTGAGCTTCTGTAAGAACCAATGAGGTTCATTCTCGTGTTACGCAGCACATTTGAGCTTCTGTAAGAACCAATGAGGTTCATTCTCGTGTTACGCAGCACATTTGAGCTTCTATAAGAACCAATGAGGTTCATTCTCGTGTTACGCAGCACATTTGAGCTTCTGTAACAACCAATGAGGTTCATTCTCGTGTTACGCAGCACCTTTGAGCTTCTGTAAGAACCAATGAGGTTCATTCTCGTGTTACGCAGCACGTTTGAGCTTCAGTAAGAACCAATGAGGTTTGTTCAGTTGAGTTTCTGTTTATGTGCGCTGATCAATGTTGAATAAAAGCATAAATACAATCTGTTCATCATATAAAGAGAACAAGTCTCTTCAGAAAATGTGAACCTAAACCGCTCTATTCATATGGATTAGTTTTACGATCTCTTTATGAACTTTTTGAAGCATCAAAGCGTCAATGGAGGAACAGGAAGCTCTCAGATTTCATCAAAAAATATCTTAATTTGTGTTCCCGAAGATGAATGAAAGTCTTACGGGTTTGGAACAATGTGAGGGTGATTAATTCATAAAATAATTTTCAATTTTGGGGGAACTATTTCACTAATACAGTAGGAGTGATGTTAGTTCTTGTCATGATTCTCACAGTGGCGATTCTGTTAAACCCATCTCCAAAATCTGTCACCCAATCTTGTTCTTAACCCTTATCATGTACAAACAAAGCACTGCCCTCAATCCTTCAGAAAATGCCCATTGAGCAAGTAAGATAGGCTCAGTAGCTGATGTCTGAGTGGACTGTAAAACCTTGAGACCAGGTCAGTGTGTCAGCAACATGCAAGGCCAACTGAGTCTTCAGACTTGTTTTCTGGCTCACGTCGTGGGCGTTTCGTGCGTGAAGCCGGGTAGACTAGGCCAATGTAATCCTGAAGATTGGAATCAGTGTTTGGATCAGACTCCTAAGGTCAAAGCCACCTAACTGGACTAATCAGCACATAATTACTCTGATTAAAGGGAGTGGCTGGTTAGACTTAAGGCCTGAGCATCTGTCCACGGGCCTCAACAACCCCCTCTCCTTCCTGTATTTAGAGAGCGACACAAGTTAAGCTCAGCTTCTCGTAAGCACTATCTTTAGTGAGGGTCACAGGGTTCGCATCGAAAGAAATCGTTTGTTTGTTTATGCTCAAAAAATGTTTAAAGGTCTCTTTAAACACGATACATTCACTAGAAGTAATTAATGATAGTGTTTTAGGGTGAACTATGACAGTAACAAAGCTTTCAGGTGCTTGCAATGTAGACAATTTGGGAGTCTTTGGGACCAATTTAGTTTGGTTGCTATTCTTTCTGAGAATATATTTTGAATTAAAGGGATAGTTCATCCAAAAATGAGAATTTTGTTATCATTTACTCACCCTCAGTTGTTAAATATCGAGGATGGCAGTTTTCAAATTTAGTGGAACTCTAATTCTTGGACCTATTTCTTACCTTGAAGCTTGCATTTACATTGTGCACTGATGTGTAGATATGGGACAGTCCAAGTGTGCTTCACATATATTTATAGACCTGTGGTAAAACAAAATAAAAACTGGTTTATACAATTCTCATTACCTCTTATATGAAAAGTGTATGGGCTTATGGCAGATAAGTCCCAGCAAACACAGAACGTTCCCCTAATGTTCCCGAATGGTCCCATGAGGTTATTTTTTGGGAACCAAACAAGAACGTTATAGGAACATTCCATGTAGGTTAATTTTAGGTTCCATTTTTATAACGTAAGGAGAATGTTCCGGGAACATTCCCTTAACCTTAAGGGAAAGTTCTAGGAACGTTCTGGGAACCAAAAACTAACGTTCCCAGAATGTTCCCAGAACTTAAATTAGTTTGCTATAGGGTAATTGTTTGCATTAACAAATGTTACACCTAAGCACAATAAATATGAACATTTTCTTTCTCCTACAGGCTGAACAATGGCAGTATGGCGCTAATAGTTGTTGACAACACATCCAGGTCAGAATTCATCAAGCACTTGAAGAGATACGGCAGCACAAATAACCAGGTGAGGTCACCTGAGCGAAGCCAGAGAACTTTCTTAACTCACATCAGCCTGATAGCACAGGAAATCCAGCCCACGCAAATAGAGTTAACAACCTCCACAGCTTAAGCAGAATTAGCATACTGTCAAGTCAAATTAGTCACTGATTGTCAGCTTCCCACAAAACACTTTTCAGGCTAATACAGATTAGCCCATTTCAGAGCCTGTCTCCTCTTTTTTCTTAAGCAATCCAATCTAGAGATGTTTGTTAACCCACATTCTATAAATAATCTGTGTATGTTGCGGCGCTGACCTACTGCGATACTTCCACTCTCCTGTCATTGTGCCGTAGAGCAAAGCTGTGTCAATTTCAGGGTCTCTGTGCTGTACTATTAGGCCTTTATTGTCCATTTTAAAAGAGCTTGTGTGTGTTCACTTCATTTACATGGGGAAAGCAATGTAGAAATTCAAGTGCATTTTAACTGGTTGAATCTCACAAAGAAAAAAAGGTCTGGGTCATGTTTGGCCTTTACATCAAAGAAAGATGGGAAAAAATTGCACTTTTCATTAAGAAAATGGGCTATTTTTAACCCATTAAGACTAAAAAACATAGTAATGTGATATATATATACATATATATATATATACACTGTATACAGTATATATAAAGAATCAGCTAAACGAATAAATGTGTATATATATATATATATATATATATATATATATAGTATTATTTCCATTATCACCATTATCATGGTGTTCGTTCATCTTTTTTTCATGAGTTGTGTAAAATGGGTATTCATCTCAAAAAAGGGACAATTTTAATGTAAAAAACGTTTACTCTTCCTTTAAGATACATTGCAGTGTTGAGAATTTGGGAGATGTTGAGAAAATGTGCTTAATTATGTGCAAAAACATAAGAAAAACCACATACATATAACATATATGGCAAATATAATTTTTAGCATTTGGTATTTGTATTACATTATGGTAGAACTGGCTTTTAATTTATGATTTATGCGGATTTATGCAGACTGTAGTAAAGGAATGAGAATCTGATGAAACTCATTGATAATAATGGGTTATTAAAAATGACTGTAAACATCTTTATGCATTACAATAATTAAAATTTAGGAAAGATTTTGTTTAAATGTCATTTACAGAAATTAATTTCATTTCATTTTAAATGGGTAAAAGTGACCTGGTCATGTTTTTGTGAGATTTACTGTCAAATCAATTTGTATGTGAACTCATCACAAAGACACAGAACAGGAAGAAAAAAAATATATATATATATATATATATATATATATATATATATATATAATATATATATATGCAGTGAGGTATTATGACTTCTATCTAAGCAACAATTTGACAGACTTACCCAAGGATATACAATATGTGTTGAAAGCCCAGTCCTGGTTCTGTATATCCAAGTTCACTCCAGGTCACACACACTGAAGATGCTGATGAGGATCAGTTGTTCATCACTGCCTCCTTGTGGACCTACATTAAACTACAGCCTCAAATAAGTCAGATTCAAATGAATAGTGCAAAGAGCTGCACATCACAAAAGAAAACACACAATAAAAGCTCAGACAGAAGAGTTCTGATATGGATGACTTATAATGCTTCTGTGTCCTTCTGCAGTTTGGTTTCTCTTTTATCGAGACACACACCGTAAAGGCAGTGAGGCTGCGTCCACGCTCTCAGGGAGGCTGGGCTGAAGAAGTCTTGGAGGAGAACGAGGAGAGCGATTCAAAAACAGTGCCCATCATCTCCTCCGAAGGAACGTACCCCTGGAACATTGACGGAGATCTCTTAGAGGTCACATCCGAACTCCTGATCAGGTAAGACAATCGAGTCAATCAGACAAACTTTGAGTGTCGTTGTTTTTTAGGTTGCACATATTATAATCTCATATTCTAAACCCTACGGATACACAGATATGCAGTTGCCCAAGTCAGAACTTTCCATTTTATAAGTGAACAAGTCAAATTCCTATTTGTTTGCAAAACAGTAGTCAAGATAGCCACTGTATACTTTCACAGGTTGAACTTCACATGACCTGTGTAAGCGCAGGCTGTGTTGTTTTAAGGCACTACAAACATTATATAAGCAGCACTTGATAAGAAAATTCCTAATTCATCTTCTTAAAGCTGCAGAAAAAGTGTCAGAAGAATAAACAGAACAGCGTGAGGTTGGAAGAAAAAGGGAGGGATGTGTGCATATTTCAGATAAATCCTTGTAATGTTTAAATGTAGTGACAGCCCTGTTTATTTTCCAGGGTTCACCCGCAGCTCCTCACACTCTTCGGAGCCGACGTGGAGGAGGCGGAGGAGTCGCCAGTTAAATGCAGCTGTATCTGAACACACACACACACACACACACACAAAGAGAGATTGTGCTTGATGGTGGCATTAACGAACAAATTGTACAAAGCATAGCTTTAACATGTATATATAGAACATTTTATGTCAGAGCAAAAACAAAATGACACACATTTACATTCCAGTGCATAAGATTTTAAATTAAACCAAAGTCAATTTTTCAACATTTTTTTAAAGACAGGAGAAAAAAAATAATAAAAACATTAACATATTAAAAATACCGATATAAAAGCAATGTGCTAGTCCCTGAACAGTAGCGTTTTTATTTATTTATTTTTTATGTTATAAAAAAAAACTAGGGCTGTCAAACGATTAATCGCGATTAATCGCATCCAAAATAAAAGTTTGTGTTTACATAGCCTAATATATGTGGGTGCACTATGTATATTAATTTTATAAATATAAATACACACACGTGCTTGTATATATTTAAGAAATATTTTCATGTATATACTCTATATAGATTTATATATAATTTATATGATATGTAAATACAAATATTTTATATATAAATAATTTTTTTTTCCTTAAATATACATGCATTTGTGTGTATTTATATATATATAGAAATTAATTATACACAGTGTCCCCACATATATTATATAAAAACAAACTTTTATTTTGGATGCAATTAATCGCAATTAATCGTTTGACAGCCCTAAAAAAAACACAGATGAGCAACTGATCTGATATGGTTTCCCAAATCTAAAGATTATATCCCACATTTTTAGCTTTGATTCTGACTGGACTGTTTTCTCGTTCATACCAACACACACTCACGGCGCAGACACCAACAAAATCAGCTGTCTTTCTCACATTTTATGCACGTATTTTTGGCGGAAATCCATTTGAAAATACTGCATAAACTATTTTTATTAAATTCAATTATTATTTTTTTTGTATCTTTAAAAAAAATGATTTACACAATTAATCAACATCTTTGTTTCTTATAACACAGCATCAAATATCATTCAGCATATGACACATTTGGCATGATAATCAGGTTTTGTAAATAAATTAAAATCAGACCATCCAACTTTGATTGTAAATACAAAAACTAATTCTTTGTGAATTTGTGTTTATATTTGAGCGCACATTTAGTTTCCGCTGTTCTGCAAACTCCCATTGTTTACCCAATTATTGAATTAATTCTTGTTCGATGCTATTTTTGTAAACATTTTCATTCGCTCAACTATTTCCAACTTGAACAGACAAAGGGGGATGAGTGGATCTAAGAATGACGGCTGATGGTGCTGTGTGTATTTGCGCCATACACACACACTCTTAAGGAATGGCTGGAAGCCAGACACATGCCAATCTTGTCACTCTTCTATAGCGCAGTACACACACAACAGCAGCCTCCTTTGCTCCGTTTCCATGGCACCCAGCCAGAGCAGCGGAAAACACTCGCTCCATCCATCTGGCGTCTCCGTTCAAACTTCTTACCACTGAACTCAGCAGTGAGAGTTTGGGAGGAGAATGTGTGTCATTTCCTACTTTTTTTAAGGAGAACGCCACCACAGTGATGTCAAGGTGTGAAAACTCCTATCACAGCAATGTTCTGTATCGGCAAAGGTGACGGAAAGATCATGTCACCTCTGAGGAGGATGTTCTAACTTGCGGGTGTAAAAAAGCCAGTCTCTCTTTGGAGACACGCAAGTGTAACCTTAGCAAGAAAAGCTACAGCAGTGCAATTTCTCCTTTACAGCAGCCCAACAGCCAATATGTTCAGTGATCGTAGGCAAACCTGTGATGAAACAATCAGGCTCTGTTCCAATACCTAGCGAGCTGCCTTGCCGTCCATGCAGCCTACATAGGCAGCAGGTTTTTTTTTAAGACGGCACCAAAACTCAATTAGAACCCCATAGTTGAGACTCGGCTCACAATTGATTTCAATTGGATTTTAAGTTAGTAGGTTGCCGTCGAAAATCGAATTAATCATGATTTTATATTAGGGCTGTCAAAACGATTAATCGCATCCAAAATAAAAGTTTGTGTTTACATAATATATGTGGGTGCACTGTGTATAATTATTAGATATATAAACAGACACACATGCTTGTATATATTTAAGAAATATTTTCATGTATATTCTGTATATAGATTTAAATATAATTTATATTATATATAAATATTTTATATATAAATAATATTTTTTTATTAAATATACATGTATGTGTGTTTTTTATATATATACAAAATAATTATACACAGTGCACCCACATATATTATGTAAACACAAACTTTTATTTTGGATGCGATTAATCGTTTTGACAGCCCTATTTTATATATATATATATATATGATGGAAAAAACATCATATATATATATATATGATTTTCAATTAAATGTTGATCTTTCGAACTTTCTATTCAGCAAAAAAAAAAAAAAAAATCCTGAAAAACAATTATGGCTTCCCCAAAAATATTAAGCAGCTCAACTCTTTTCAACATTGATAATAATATTAAATGTTTCTTGAGCAAATCTTGAATGCTGGAATGATTTCTGAAGGATCATGTGACCCTGAAGACTGCAGTAATGAAGCTGAGCACATCACTGGAATAAATTACATTTGATAAATTGTCATTTTAAATTGTGATAATATTTCACAACATTACTGTTGTTTGATCAAATAAATAATAATAATAATGATAATAATAATTCATTACATTTATATAGCGCCTTTCTGGACACTCAAAGCACTTAAATGCAGCACTACGGAGCATAAGAGAATTTTTTAAGCATTAACATAAAAAAGTAGTGTACCTATATTATAAGATATTTAAATTTGATTGATTTTTTTTATTATACCGTTTGGCGTGGAATAAATTATATTCATAATTAACACTTTCACAATGCATTTGTCACACGGTCAGAAGGACGTGTCTTTGTGCTTCCTACCTTTTGGAACAACCTTCACACTTCAAAAAATGCCACCTACATAGGTTGCTCACTAGGTTTTGGAACAGAGCCGTAACGTTCTATAGCGACAGTACATTCTGAAGTCCTTTTCTCCCTCGGCACGACAGCGCCGGAGCGTGTCCGTGAGCACATTAGCACGTCCCATTCTCTAAAGTGCATTGGCTTCATCCTGCCGACAGAAAATGCAGATTCTTAGACAGTCTCTTTCAACAGTCTTCATGGCTTTGTGATGAATGTTTTCAGCCATTACGGTCAAGGGCCGTAGGTTCTCATGAGTCCAGCTCTTGGTGTCCCTTCCATTCTGACTGGTTTTGTATGAGGTGCAAATCCCATATTATGACGTGCTCTCTTTCTTCGGTACATAGTCCCAACTGTCCCGTCTATACTTCTCCTCCTTGAACTTCCGCTCAAAGAATCCAAGCTAATGAAAGGAACAGGGTGTATTATTGTCAATAAGCAAAAGCACATCTCACTTTCAAACTCAAGAAGCCTTATTTTGAGGATTTTTTTTCTTTTTGAATATTTGCTTTTTGGTATGTTGTCTGAATGACTACTGAAGGCTGGTTCAGGTCTACCAAAAACCAATTTGTGGTTGTGTATGGGCTGTGCAATTTATTTTCAAAGCCCATACACCACCACAGACAACAATTATTTTATCGACGGCGGGCAAAGTTTGCACAGAAATGTACGATTTTTCCCATCCTCACCGACCTTGTCACAAAATTCGTTTAAATGATCATACGACACCTCCTCGCCCGTTGCTTTGTCGACGGCGGCCGACGGCGGACTGGTGTCTTGTGTTGCCAGATGGGTGTTTTTTTGCTACATATTAAGGCCTGTTTACCGGGTTTTCGCCTGGTAAGGCTCTATAGAAACCTGGCACCTTATTGTACGAAGTTAAACTGAGAGAGCGTGCGTTCACAGACAACAGTTTTCACAGTAACGTTCATCAGGTAGTAATACAGTAAGTTCAGTTCACGTTTGCCCAAAATATGAACGTGTTCATGAACTATCGTTCATTGAATGCGTTCAGGCACAACACTGAGTTCGGTAGAATGAAATGTCCTTATTCCTTTATGTCCACAGGACTTGTAAAGCTGGTAACGCTATACGTCTCTCATTAGCAATCGCGCCCTGCTTCATACCACAGTCATATTAAAAACATCACTGTATTCACTCATCCATAAAAGATCCATCAGCTTGTCGACAAGATCCATAATTCCGCTTAATGCTTTGCGTTGACGACGATATACGCCAGGGGTCACCAAACTTTTTTCTCTGGGGGCCACATTATCGTTCCTGACTGTGATGGGGGGCCGGGGCTATATAAAATAGAATTGTGTGACCAAGACCAAACTGACCCCCAGCAGGCCTCATTGTGTAGTACAGATTACTAGCCTGGCACAGCCATATTTGTTTATCATTAATAGTTGTTTGCAAAAGTAGTAATCGAGTCTTCACACTTTGTTTTAATTTGAAATACCACAGATTTTCCATTTATTTATTTTCGAATACAAATAAGCATCAAAGCATGACGACTTTTGGGGATTGCCGTTTCAAATAGTGGGGGGCAGAGGGGTTGGGGGGCCAGTCAAAGGGGTGTGGCGGGCCTGATTCGGCCCGCGGGCCTTAGTTTGGTGACCCATGATATACGCCTTTGTAATGGTAAGAGATTAGCGCCCCTAGTGGCCAAAACACTGTACGTTTAATGGTATCTCCACTTCTTCGATAGTTTTACTGTACTAAGTTACCGCGGTAAAGCCCAGCATGCTGTTAAACCCTCTATGAGATAATGCATCTCTAAAAAAGTAATATCTTCACTAATTTCAGGTCTAGCTTTAGTGAATTGAGCTTTAGAGTACTTAATCCTATAAGATAAAGAGTCTTGCAGAGTTGAATACACGTCATTATGACACATACCTTCCAGAGGGTGATGACAAGCAGTGCTAAAATGATCAGACCAACAATCAGACTGGATACTATTAGAAATATTTCCACAGCCGCCACAGGCTTAAGGCTGTACAGAGCCTCCAATAATACCTGTAACATTGCAAACATTTAAGTTAATAACAAGCAACAAAGGGTTGTAAATGGAGCATATCATTATGCATGGCTGGTTTTAGAGGTTCAGACTACTTACTTTAGCAGAAATGTCATCCTTTAGTACGATGGTGTTTGCATCCTTTACTGGTGAAATAAAGTCAATCATGCCTTGTACCGTCATGACAGAATGTCTGCCCTATTGGAAATAAACATGCATCAAGGTCATGTGTTTTAGTTGCTCTTTTGGGCAAACAGTTCAGGTAATCCATCTGTCAAACAATGTTTGCCTTTCTAATTTACTGCATCCGGTAGTCTTTGAGGAACAACCAAGCTAAGCTTATGACATACTGTATATCTAGCTGGATGACATGGTGGGCATCTTGGGCAATTCATTTTTTTAAAACTGCTGGCAAATCGTAAGTTTGCTTAATATTTATGTGGAAACTATGCATAAATATAAATCTTTTATAAAATTATAAAATGTCTTTATTGTCACATTTGATCAATTTAATGCATCCTTGCTGAATAAAAGCAATAATTTCTTTCGGATCCCAAACTTGCAATTTGTTTTTGTACAAGTGGTCCATCTCCTTCTCCATGTCCCTAACCAACACTCACTGGACTCATCTGGAGAACCCGGGGGTTGAGCTCCACCTCCATATTGATGGTAACTTCTTTTCCAACCTCCAAGTCACCGAAGTGACACTCCACCATCCTACAGGTATGATCTTCATGACCACAGAACTGAAGAAAAACAGGGCATGAGAACTTCCAATAACATTAACACTAAACACACCAGAACTCATTATTATGACCATTCATTTACCATTGTGCGATTGCTTTTAGGGGAGAAAAAGAATACAAGTTCCTGAATAAAGGAAGCTTCCGGGACGTCACAATCGTCAATAACCTTAACTGTATTGTTCTTCTGGAAGCAATGCCCAAGAGTTGTCTGCAGGATGAAAGAACAATGTAAGTTTAAGTAAAGATAAACATGTATACTTCTAGATGTATATCATAAGCTAAGTTATTGCTAATTATGTTACATGCTTATTAGACTAGTAGGAAAAGTTGGAGCTGTTGTCTACTTCTTTCCTGGTTGTAGCGCTCAAATTTTCACAAATTGACACATGAGAACTAATGCAATTTTTCAACAGGTTTGTCAATATGGGATACGGTATTAATGGTCAAATAGGCCATGAAACCTTTGAACTTTTTTGATTTTTAATGCTTTTTTTTTGTTGTTGTTATTTTTCATCTTATACCATAGATCACTGTCCAGTTTCATTGTTTGGAAAGCAGAAGCACAAACATTCTGCCTACCATCTGCTTTAACAAAAAATATTTTTTTGGATAAACTATTCCTTCAAAATACTGTATAATATACACCAGTTTCTTCTGCTCACCAAGGCTCCATTTATTTGTTTAAAAATACAGTGCATTTTAAAATGTAATTTACTTGTTGTTGCATAGCTGAATTTTCAGTGTCATTATTCCAGTCTTAACATTAATAATAATAATATCAATATTGAAACAGTTATGCTGCTTAATATTTTTGTAGAAACAGTGATACTTTTTTCAGGATTCTTTGATGAATACAAAGTTTAAAAGAACAGCATTTTTTGAAATAGAAACCTTTGTAAGTTTTAACATTATTAATGTCTGTCACATATTATCAATTTAATGCATCCTTGCTGAATTTCATCATTAATAATAATAAAAAAAAATGTACACCAAACATTTAAACCATATATATATATATATATACACACACACATACACACTGTATATATTAGGGCTGTCAAACTTTCCAAAATAAAAGTTTGTGTTTACATAATATATGTAGGTGCACTGTGTATAATAATTTTGTACATATATATATATATATATATATATATATATATATAAATACACACACATGCATGTATATTTAAGAAAACATTTTTATTTATATTTATATATAATATAAATTATACATAAATCTATATATAGTATATACATGAAAATATTTCTTAAATATATACATGCATGTGTGTGTGTGTATTTATAAATATAAAACAATTATACACAGTGCACCCACATATATTATGTAAAATCAAACTTTTATTTTGGATGTGATTACTCACGATTAATCGTTTTACAGCCTTAATATATATATATATATATATATATGAATATGTAAATCTCACCTGTAAATCTGTAATCCTGATTAACTGGTATTTGTAAGGCACCAGCATCAGAGGCAAGCTGATCTTTACTCTCGCATCAAGAGCTTTACTAGGACCCATATTCATCACCTGTAAGTTAATCGAAATTTTAACCAAACGAATCATGTTAAATGATTCATTAGTGCTTAATGACATTGTTATCTGTCTGATGAGCACTAAAATACCTTGTATGTATAATTGAACTTCTCAGGATAGCAGTCAACCGGCACAGACTCTTGTTCTCCGATCACAAATGAAGTCGGAGAGACAAATCTACAGAGGAAGGGAACACGTAATTTAGCCTGGTATTCTTCCAACATCTACTTATGCAATCACATATTCATAAGCCAGATAACTTACCCGTGAACATTGAGGTCAAGTGCATATCTCAAGGGCAACGTAAGAACAGCCACGTTGTCTTGTTGAAGGTCTGTGTTCTCAAAGCTTTCACTGAACAAAACACACATTAGACTGGTTAACGTTCACTATTGAAGAAACGTACAGTGACCCCCTATCTTGACATGTAAACCAGTTAAAAATGTGTGAACGCAAGAAAATTGCTCAGATAAACGGTGAAATTAGCATTTGTTTGCAGACGCCAATTAGTGTGATATTGTCCCATCTAATGAAAACGACGTGTTAAGTGTAGTTTAAGTGTCCAAATGCTTTTATGGGGTCATTGTATATGTGAAAAAGATCTTTCTAAGAGAGGAAATGTTTAATGACTTTAATTATTGGAGTACAACCCTAATATACCCTGAGATTTCATTACAGGAACTCATTACATAGGCTATGCAAACATCCATCTTAAGATCCATTCCTGTTTTTCTTGTTTCTAATAGTAACACTGAAAGCACACAAACCTTTGAACGTGCTGTTTAATGCATTTGTTTGTCTTTTGTACTCTGATGATCAATTTACAAGTTTACGCAGTTGCAAGATGTTCTCCACAAATGTTTACATTTGGCTCAGATGCATTTGTATAAACCATCCATTGTAATGAATTCCTGAGATCTTTGGATCTCTTACCTCGTAACATTGATGTTAATGCTAAGATCTCCAGCGCTGCTGTTCTGCATCACATCCAGTAAAAATGTGATGTTGAGCTGGAAGAAAGAAAACAGACATTTATATTCTGACAAGACAGTCATCAACAAACTCATTTAACTTCCATTGACATTTACCTTTGAGAAAGGAGGGATGTATAAATTTCCAACATTGCAGTCCAGTCCGATGGCCACTTTATTCTCCTCTGCAATTCCACAGCTGATGTATTTATCTTCCTGAAATGAGGTCACAATATTAAAGCACATCAATGGCAAGAGTTCATTAAAGGGCATCAGCAACTCAAAGAGCTAAAAGCGGCCTGTGATATCTGAGACAGATTTGAACATTACTGAGACAAAATGAATATACCTCTAGTACTTTGATGAAATGCAGGTTGCTGGGAAACCTCAGATGAAGTCTGGGTAGAAAAGCATCATCTCCACTGTTGACTATTGTGGTGTTCAACATGAAGCTTTTTCCATTACCCAGAGCTAAATATGGCATTTTCATGTAGGATCTGTTGGGAAAACAGTTATTTAGATTTTAAAGTTTACGTTTGATCCATATTTGATCCATTCTTTAGTCCATATAATTCAGTGAGATTGACTCAGAGTGAAGTAAAGACTGGATGGATGGATGGATGGATGGATGGATGGATGGATGGATGGATGGATGGATGGATGGATGGATGGATGGATGAGTGGATGGATGGATAGATGGATGGCTGGATGGATGGATGGATAGGTGGATGGATAGATGAATGGGTGGATGGATGTATGGATGTGTGGATGGATGGATGGATGGATGGATGGATGGACTTTGGCTACTTAACATCTTCATTTGAAAATTACATAACATGTTTATTTTTTTATTTTATTTTTTGTCTCAAACAACAAAAACAGCTGAAATTTTTGGCCAAAAATGCCATAATTACAAATATTTACAGCTGTACAATATTTGATAAAACATTACATAATACGTTATAAGCTACTTTAAAAGTTAAAATGAATAAAGAACAATATCCATTAGAAAATAAAATCATTATTAATAGAATTTTGGTAAATATTTAAAACTAAAATGTAAAATTTGCATTTTTGCATTGTTATTAATAAAACTGTATATTTTTATTAATAACATTTGTATTAATATTATTATTCATTATTATTATTATTATTAATATTTTTATTAACAATAAAGATATATTATTAATAATATTTGTATACTATAAATGGACTAACATAGTTTTAATGTTTAAATATGTGTATTATAATTAAATATTATATTCATGTAATTATATCCAGTGCAATATTTGTTTATATATTATATATATATTTTTTTATATATATATATTTTTTTTATTTATATTTATATATATATTTGCTTTTTCCTAAGATATATATATATTAAGCTCAAATGAAATTATGTTATGTGTATGACAATCTGAGGTAAAATTTCAGGTTATTAATATATTGTGAAAACTGGTGCAAAAGCAAATATTCAGTGTCTTTGCAACAAACCCTTTTTGATTTTTTGAAGAATACTTAGTTTATATATATATCGTTCATTTTAGAATATTTGCAAGACTTATTTTTCCAGAATTTAAAGGAAAAGAGTGTGTTTTATAGCGAGTGTTTTTCCTGCGTCTGTTTGTGTATCTTGTGCACTGAGGGCTCAAGCCTGATGTTCCTCATCTAAAGGCACCAGGTGCATCTGGGAGACTGACAATCCACTCTCCCCCTCACTCTCTTTCCCTCTCTGATACACACACACACACCTTATGAATAATCAGATCATGTATTATCACCAATGGGTGAGGGGGGTCCATAAATTAGTTTGCATACGGCTGCAAACATGATCCAAAATGCTAATGTGCACACTCACACTTGCGAGTCCAAGAAATGCGATGCATAAAATGCCTCAATATAAAGCTTTGGCTACTGTGCATGCTGCTTTAATGCGTGTATTCATGAGGACCAGATAATCTGAGAAACCTTCCTGTTAGGCACGAACAAAACCAGCGCAACTAGAATGTCTCTAGTCAATCTAATCTATCAAATTTTTCTTTTTTTTTTACAAATACTTCAAATTTGAAAGCATACAGTTACTTCACATATTATTATTTTACATTAATCACACTGAGATTTTTCTTTTTCAACAAAACAGAAAGGATTTGGGAGGGAAAGGTGCATTTAAAGTGACAAGTCGTCACAAAACCAGCTTTGTTTTCTTTACACATTTTTAATTTGATTTGATTTTGTGGTGTACTAGATATTTCTCAGCGATTTCCATGAGATTCCCCCACTTAGCACAGATTATGTGAAAATAACTTACTGGGGTAAAACCAGATGAGCAGAAACCTGAAGGTTGGTTGAACAGTTTTCCAAGGTGCAATATCTGGCAAAGATGGTCTACAAAAAGAACGATTTTCAAATCAGAACACATTATGACCTATGCTGAGGTTAATAAAGTGACCACAGAAATGAACCACAATAACAAAACAGAGATGGAAAAGAAAAACCGACCTTGTTTTTCACAATATTGCCCAGTCCATCTTTCTGCTGTAGAATGGGTTTGAGAGAAGGCAAATCCCCTGAGTCCCTCTGTGCCAAACGGTGCTCTCCAAGTTCATATTTCACCTCAAAATGGATGGGTGTGAAGATATCACGGACATCTTTCTGCATACAAGAGAAATGAGACATAAAAACAAAATGATTATTTTCTGAAGAAAATAACAAGCGCTTGCCCATCCAAAACTCTACAAAAGGTAGTTGTTAAGTTTAGGTATTGGGTAGGATTGAGTGATGAACTGTAGACCCAGAATAAGGCATTCATATATACTTTATATATACTAATAAACAGCCAATATCTGATTAATATGCATGCTAATAAGCAACTAGTTAATATTGTGAATTGGACCCCAAGCTAAAGTGTACCATGACATTGTTACTTTTATTCAGTAAGGAAGGATGCATTTAATTGGTAAAAAGTGACAGTAAAGACATGTTTAATATTACAAATTAACCCTTTACGCGCCAGAGGTTTTTTCCTAAAACGTTCAAATTTGACATCTTAATTTCAAAAGGCTATATCTTAAAAGCGGAAAAAGATAAATACTTTCTGTAAATTAGAGAAATATTAAGGGTGACCCAGAGTTTATGTAGGGATTACATTTTTCCATCTAATTTGCATATTATGACATCGTTTGGAGTCAGCAATCTTGGATTATAGAATTTTAAAGGTCAGGTTTAAATGATAAAACGCAGCACTTCTTTCCCCCCAAAATTATCACTGGGTACATTAGACGAGGTCGAAGTATTCATAGTAAATTTAAATGACGTGACATTTTTTTTTTAGTCAGGGATGAAGTGGAGGGGAGGGGAGGTCGAACGAAATTTGACACCCAATTTGACAAAATCGTCCGTTTTATTCAGTGCCGCATCTTGTCGAGTAAACTCGACCGTGGCGCCTAGAGGGTTAAAATCTATTCACAGAGAATCCTGAAAAAAAAAAAAAAAAATCACGGTTTCGACAAAAATTGAATGCCACAATTGTTTTGAACATTAATAAAAATAATAATAAAACAAATCTTGATCAAATCACATATTATAATAATTTTTGGAGGATCATGTGACACTGAACACTGGAGTAAAGATGCTAAAACTTCAGCTTTGGACCACAGGAATAAATGACCTTTTTAAATATATTAACATAAAAACAGTTCATTTAAACTATAATAATGTTTCCAATATTCCTATTAATAATCTGTAATTGATCAGAATCAAATGAATGCGGCCCTGATGATCATAAAAGTCTTTTATTTTTTTTGGATCATAAGAGACTTTGTTCGAAAACATTTCCGACCCCAGACTTGTGAACGGAAGTGTATGTTTTTGACTAAACTTTTTTTATTCCTCCCATTTTCACTTCCCTGACCTCAGTGCAGATAATTAATGCAGGTAAGGTTTGCTCTGTCAGCTGTGATGGCCGTCTCTAATTGGGGGCTCGGTGTTTGGGATTTGTCCTGTGGGGTCTCTGGGGCCTGTATTTAGCTGCAGGGGAGATGTGTGACCGGGGTTTTGGAAGCCTCTTCTATGGCCAGTGTAAATGAGCTGGACTTCAGCCACAACCACAGCCTCAGAGAGACGCTAATTTCTGCAGCAAAGGCTAAACTCAAAGTCAACGCTGTGAACTTGTGTCCTTCGCTCAGAATCTGTTCAGTGAATTCAGTGTGCGCACACGCATCTAGTTGGTCCGTCTCATGGGCTGACAACTGATATTTCAAAAAACTGACAACTTCATCAAGGGCATTGATGACTGGGTGGGTGTTTCCTTCACACCTACATTCAGCACCGAGTCAATTTGGCTCAAAACAAGAACTGAAAATGACACCTTCCTTTTTAAAACTCGTTCCTCACACATTTGCAACCCTCAATAACAACATATGTTTATAAGATAACTGCACTTTAATGTACCAACCTTCAGTTTTGGGTGGAGAGGAGTTAAATGCAACTTAAAATTGATTACCACAGACAATATGAACTTGTCACTTAGTTTGTGGAAACTTTTGTCTTACCAGTAATGTACAGTATTTACTGAAATCTAGCAGGAAAGTGTGCCACAGGGTTTTAACCAGAAAATGGCAAGTTAAAGGAGTAGTTCACTTTTTAAAAAAAAAAAAAACGTTTGCTGATAATTTACTCACCCCCATGTCATCCAAGATATCCATGTCTTTCTTTCTTCAATCGAAAAGAAATTAAGGTTTTTGATGAAAACATTCCAGGATTTTTCTCCATATAATGCACTTTACTGGGAACCAAACGGTTCAAGGTCCAAAAGACAGTTTCAGTGCAAAGTGTTCAAAGGGCTTTAAACGATTCCAGATGATGAATAAGGGTCTTATCAAGCAAAACGATCACACATTTTAAAAAAACAACAACCACACTTTATTTTAAGGATCATAAACTACACACTTATTAATGACTAACAACTGCATTTGTAAGTAGCTAGTTATGTACTTGTATGCCATTACAAGCTATTTATAAGGCCTTTATTGGCTGTTGTCTTATTTTTGTCTTATAGCCCCTTTATACTTGTTTCTGTCCTAATAATGTACTAATTAGCTAAAATAAAACAAACAAGTAGCTTGTACTGTGCCAAGTACACACTTTATAAGTTGTCAGTACACTGTGTGAATGTGTAGCTTACAAGTATGAAATAAATATAGAATGGGAATTTCAACAGACATTTAAATTTGCTCAGAAACACCATCTTTCTAGCAGTTGTTTTATACAAACAAATAATTTATAACTAAAAGATTCCCTCTATTAATATGTGAAAAGCACATTTATCATTAATAAGTGCAATATTACTTCAGATTATGTTCCATATTCTAAAGTAAACATGTACTGTTTTCCAATAAGAAAAGAGAGAAGTAATGTTGCAGTGAACAACTCTGTGTTTATTGATTTAAACTTGTGAATGAACGACCAATAATAAAATAAAATAAAAATCAATAATATCATTTTTAATGTTTTTAAAAACAGATCTGTTCAGTAAAAGTTAAAGTTTAGATAATTGTTTTAGATTAAAGAAAAAATATAGTTGGATGTTAATGTTTTAAAAACATTAAAAGTGATTTTATTGATTTTTATTTTATTTTATCTATTTTATTAATCTGAATAATAAAATAAAATAAAATAAAATAAAGATAAAATAAAAAAAAAATCAATAAAATCACTTTTAATGTTTTTAAAACCTTAACATCCAACTATATTTTTTTCTTTAATCTAAAACAATTATCTAAACTTTAACTTTTACTGAACAGATCTGTTTTTAAAAACATTAAAAACGATTTTATTGATTTTTATTTTATTTTATTATTGGTCAGTGTTTTTATTTTATCTATTTTATTAATCTGAATAATAAAATAAAATAAAGATAAAATAAAATAAAATTAATGTTTGGCAATTGACTGTGATTATTCAAGACATTTCACATCAGTTTGTTATCTTGAACCAAAAAAAAAAAAAACAATAAACACGGAGTTGTTCACTGCAACATTACTTGTCTCATTTCGTATTGTAAAACAGTAAATGTTTACTTTAGAATAGGGAACATAATCTGAAGTAATATTGCACTTATTAGTGATAAATGTGCTTGTTACCTATTAATAAAGGGAATATTTTAGTTATAAATTATTTGTTTGTATAGAACAACTGCTAGAAAGACAGTGTTTTTCAGCAAATTAAAATGTTGAAATTCCCATTCTGTATGTATTTCATACTTATAAGCTACACATTCACACAGTGTACTGGCAACTTATAAAGTGTGTACTTGGCACAGTACAAGCTACTTGTTTGTTTTATTTTTAGCTAATTAGTACATTATTAGGACAGAAACAAGTATAAAGGAGCTATAAGACAAAAATAAGACAACAGCCAATAAAGGCCTTATACATAGCTTGTAATGGCATACAAGTACATAACTAGTTACTTACAAATGCAGTTGGTAGTCATTAATTAGTGTGTAGTTTCTGATCCCTAAAATAAAGTGTTACCCCAAAGGGTAAGTTTTATAAGCTCAAATGGTCGCCTTGCTCTGTTCCTCACCTACACCAAGATGAGACGAGACGGCAATAACATATGTATAAGCTGACTAACAGACTTCAAAAAAAATAAAAAAAATAACAGGGGTCGAGCAGTCACCTTCCTAAAACACAGCACAAGATGTCCGCCACATCTGCTACGCGTTCCATTCGTTACTCTCATTGCCCATTAATTAAGCCCTAAAATACCTCAAATGTAGCAGCCTCGTTGTTTGGGTTTGCCTCTGACAGATAATCACACTTGTTTATGGCCTTCGTTTCCATCAGCAGCCATTAATAACAGCGCAGTCATCACGCGCCTCCATTAATTACTGTGTAAAACATGAGCTGGATCAGATGGCCCTGATTACAGGAAAAGACAGAGGGAGAGGCGTCCAGAGAGGCCCACCAAACACCTGGAACATTCACTCATACTCACGAAGCCATCTATCCGCACTTCATCAACTGTCTAGGTCTCTTTCTATCTGTAACCGTTGTCCCCCATGCCGTCCTGCCTGGCTCTTCCTCTTGTTCTCCAGCAGCGACAACCTGCTATCGACTCCAACAAACTATCTATATGAGCCGCTTTATCATCCCGGCCTCCTGCGTGGAGTCACGCTGTAAACCTAGAGAGAGTCACACCACCTGGGCCTTTCGGAGAGGCTGATTAACTCGAGCATGAAGAGCAGAGTGGCATCGGCGAATCACAGCTGTGAGTCTGAGTCAGCACTTTCATATCCAGTGTCCAAGTCTATAACGCACATGTGGGGCGATCAAAGAAATATAGCGTCGAGTCCTGATTTGTTAAAGGAACAGCTAAACGTGACATTTTTATACTAGGGTTATGCAAAGTTCACTCACATAATCAAGTTTTGTTGATTTTTTAGCTAATATTTAGGGCTGTGCAAAAGTTAATTGCGATTAATCGCATCCAAAATAAAAGTCTGTTTACATAATATATTTGTGTGTGCTGTATATAATTATTTTGTATATATAAATACCTATGCATGCATGTATATATTTAAGAATTATTTGCGCTTAAATTCTGTATATAAATATAAATAGACAATCTATATTATATAAATATAAATATCTTATATATGAATAACTCATTTTCTTAAATACATACATGCATGTGTTTGTATTTATATATACAAAATAATTATATATAATTATATATAATAATTATATATAGCACACACAAATATATTATGTAAACACAGACTTTTATTTTGGATGCGATTAATCACAATTAACTTTTGCACAGCCCTACTAATATTTAAACAAAGTTCTACATCTCAATGTAACATTATACAATAATAACTGAAATGCAACTAAAAATAATAATAATAATAAATATATAATAGAAAAAATGACAAAAGCTCATTGCAAAATTGCTAAAAATGTCATTGTATATAAAATGAAAACTGAAAATATAAAAATATAAGCTAATTCAAAATACGAATTAAAGGATTATTTCACCCAAAAATGAAAATTCTGTCAGTATTTACTCACCCTCATGTTGTTCAAACCCCGTAAGACCTTCGTTCATCTTCGGAACACAAATTAAGATATTTAAGATATTAAGATCGCTGCTGCATACTAGTCCATAGGCTTCTTGAGGCAATGACTGGCCTCGAAAAGTCATTAAAGACATCGTTAAAATAGTCCAAGTGACTACAGTGGCTCAATCTTAAGTTTATCAAACGACGATAACACTTTTTGTGTACAAAAAACAACAAAAATAACGACTTTATTTCAACTATTCGTTTATTTCTCCCTCTGCGCGAGTCAGGTTACTAGTTTAATAGCGTAAGCTTCTGTTATTGTACGTCACACGCATCACACACATGACCAGCGTCGGCCAATAGTTAGCCTACGTGTGACGTAGCTCTACGCAATCACACTACGTTAACTGACTACAGGCTCATGGAGAAGGAAGTGAATAGTTGAAATAAAGTCTTTATTTTTGTTTGTTTTTGCGCACAAAAAGTATTCTTGTCATTTGATAAAGTTAAAATTGAGCCACTGTAGTCACTTGGACTATTTTAACGATGTCTTTAATGACTTTTTTCGATGCCAGCAAGTGTCATTCCCTCAAGAAGCCCTTGGACTAGTATGCAGGAGCGATCTTAATATCTTAAATATCTTAATTTGTATTCCAAAGATGAACGAAGGTCTTAAGGGGTTGGAACAACATGAGGGTGAGTAAATACTGACAGAATTTTCCTTTTTGGGTGAACTAACCCTTTAATACTGTAAAACAGTAGTGTCTAAACAGTGTCAGTGGATAATAAACACAGTGTCAGGGTAATGGATACGGTTTAATAACTTTAAGGCCCATGACATACTGACTATGTGGCGTGTTTGCTTTTATTTTGGCTCCCATGTTAAAGCAGTTTTTTTTTTTAACAGTTTTAAGTATATACCACTGTGTATACTTTTTAGGAGTAAAGCATTAATGTAACACTCTAATCTGTGTTAAAAGTCCCATCCCTCATCAAAGGTAATGAACATAAATAGAGTCTCGCACCTTCATGAAGGCCTGATGGGAAGTGCAGGTGAGCTGCTCATGCTTGGCCTTCACTCTGCCCACCGTGACATTTGATGTTCCGTTTCCACTGAAATAAAATCGAGATGGAAAGCCCTCTTTGTGGTGAACGTCAGCTGTCAGGTTGTACTTCAGCTCTGCACAGGAAAGAGTATGATGTTCAGAGACAAATTTAGAATTATTAGACAACATGTTAAATCACAACAATTTAACATTACAATTCAGAATCGTGTTGCACTCTTATAGCGAATCCCGAGGGGTGTATGATGTGACTGCAGGGTGTTTTGTAAGTTTAGGAAAAACTAAATTAAAGAGTGTACACTACCGTTCAAAAGTTGGTTAGGTTTTGTAATGAATTTGAAAATTCCTTTAGAAATCATTATAATATGCTGATTTGTTGCTCAATTTATCAATGTAAAAAAAAAAAAAAAAAAAAAAACATTTGGGCTGCTTCATATTTTTTGTGTTATGTTATTTTAGAAATGTCTTTAATGTTTTAATCAATTAAATGCATCAGTATTGAATAAAAGACAGAGTATTAATTTAATTCAATAAAAAACCTTACTGACCCAAATATTTTGATTAGCATGTCACAATAAAAAGTTATTTTTGCTGCAAATGAAAGAAAATTATCCAGTCAAATAAATCCTTTACAAACAAAAAGTATCTCATTTAACAATTTTCAACAAATCAAAAAGTTAATTACAAATTATTTATCAGGTGGCATCAGGTTAAAATGGAACAACTACTATAATGAAATGGATAGACTTCTGAATCTAGAATTTTGAGTCAAAGATGTTATGATATTCCTCTGTGATTGAAAACAACTAAACTCCATGAGGCAACAGCTCTTCTCAATCGTAACTTTTCTGGGATACTTCATTCGCACACACGCTAATAACACACAGCAGTCCTCTTTCCATCTGCAGTGGTATAACAGTATTGCAAAACCTCTGAGCGGCAAATTTCTACCCTCACTACTTCATATCAGTTTCAAGATCATTAATATTTGTCATCAAGCATGGCTCTGTTGTTTACTCTGTGTTCAGTGAGTGTGGCTCTATCAGCAAAGGCAGGCCTTGACACACACCCTGCGTCCTCTAACCGCCACAACAAAAGACGGGATTGTGCGGTAGAGATAAAGACTTGGGAAAGAGGTCTGAAACACAGAACTGCCACGTGCTGATAAGACGAGCCAACAAACAGCCTCTCGCAAACAAAGAGCTCTAGTCCAAAACGTTCATCCTTGAACGCTGTGTACTCAATTCTAAGAAGAACACATGTGGGGAGCTCAAAATATCCCAGGACATTTTCGCATCTAAAAAAAAGTCTGCAGGAAGTTTCAAGTGAGCTTGCATCAGTCTCTTGCACAAATCTCACTGCATGTGGATTTGGAGAGAATTTTTAGTCTTCAAAACAAATTAAGATTAACATAAGTGTATATTTGATGGAATGTGAATGTCTTACCTATGTTTCCTGGGATTTGCTTCCCTCTGACTCTAAAGCACACATTAACATTGATGCACACGGCAGGAAGACCGTTGTCAGTACACTGGCCTATGGAACGGTTCAAGCTCTCGGGCATCAACATGACAGCATCCACTTTCACCACTGGACGCGTCCTGAAACAAGAAGTAACTGGGTTTATCATCAGATCAACAAATGAACACAGTTTTCATATACAACAGTATATAGGGATGGCCAGGGCTAGTTGTCACATGGAAATTTGTCATAATGTAGACAGACAGACATAAAGAAAGAAAGAAACATCCCATGCCAGCTGACGCATGCTTTTCAGTGTCATTAATGGTGAAATTGTTTGAAATGTAATGTTTTTTTTTTCTGTAGAAAGGCTATAAAATAATGCCTTTACAAACCAGTTTACTGTGCTGATTTTGGAAGATTGAATGGGCTATATGCACGCATAACTTCCGCATTTGACGCAAGGATGCTCGTCCATTTCCGGTTGTGGAGATTAAAGCGGAGGAAAACCGAGGAAAACGGGATTATGGCAGAGTCTTCCAAATTTACTGTCCTCCCGTCTTTGAAACGAAACGTACATACGTTTAGATGTAATTTTATATATAGTTATGTTTATTTAATATAATTTTAAAAAGAAGCATAAACACGATGAGGGGCGTCTATTTTATCTGTTTTTGTGACTATCCTTTCTTTAGTATATCCATGGAGTATAAAATTCAATGTAAATTTTCGTATTGCATTGGACTCTACGATCGGCGGAAGTTATCGAGCATCCTTACATCTTCACCGGAAATACCGCCGTGCATAGAGCCCATTGAACTGTGCTAAATGTTCTGTAGTCGCTCTTAAAAAAAAGGGTTCATTGGGGTTCTATATATGAAGTACAGGGTTCTTTACACAACTCCAAAGAACCTTTTATGCTAAAAAAAAAGTTGTATAATGACAAGAAAGCACCCTTTTGGCACAAAGGTTTCTATAGACTGATACTCATTCATATATTTCATAATTCTGCAACATTTTGTAGTTGAAATTTAATTATTGTTTATCAAACTGTTGTACTAACTTAATATCAGATTTTAATCATGCTGATTTTTGGAGGAGAAAAACTGAAATGGCACTCTTCATGTGATAATTACATAAAATTATATAAATATATACATTTTCTAACCCCCATTTCTTGAATGTCTTTGTCTTCATTATTTTTTATCGTCAATATCTTTGTGATCATTCAAATGCATTCATAAATATATTTTAAGGTCTTGATGTTTGTCATTAATATGATATATTTAAAGAATGAACCCAAAAGGTTCCGTATAGAACCCTTTTCCTGGTTACAAAGAAACTTGAACCCTAAAAAAGGGTTCTGTATAGAACCTTTTAGGGGTTCCAAATACATAGCGCTGATAGAACCTTTTAAGGTTCTATATAGAACCTTTTCTTACAAGAGTGTGTTATTGGCAACTGAAAATTTACTACATTTAGCTTCAACAAATTCCCATAACAAAAACCACCATTTAAAGCTTTAAAGTCACCAAAGCAAGTCTAAGTGAAATTTCTGCTGTTTTTACCTGAACACCACAGCTGAGTCTGAGAGGAAAGCTCCCACAGCAACATCTGGGTGAGAACATAAAAAATCCCATAAACCACACATGACTTGGTTATTCTTTAACACATTCATCACTCCCTGGTGCTCTTATATTCTAAAAAAATAAACATTTCAACAAGGTCACAGTTGCAACCCCACATTACAAAGGGAGTGCTGTTCAGTTATAAAAAAAAATGTCTCTTCCTGATTTTGTACAACATTTTCAAGAAGCACTTCCCAGTTAACACCCACAACCCGAGGTGTTATATTTTGGACATGTACGTACACACAGCAGCTACATATGCTCGCTGCACTTATGCATAGATTTTGTTCTTTTGTGGAAGAGTTCACTCACAAAAATTCAGGGAGTGACAACCACATTTACATTAAATGCAAGAGTGAGAAGCGTGAGAACAGAACTGAAAAACTAGGCAAGGCAGTGACACCATTCTCTTTTACACACTAATGATTTGTTTAAAAAACAGTAGCTAACAGCAGATATGTACATAACCCTTCAAAATTTGGGTTCAGTAAGATTATTTTTATGTAAACTCAATTTATAAACAGTGAAACATTGTTACAATTAAAAATAACGGTTTAAATTCTAATTTATTCCTGTTGCAAAGCTGAATTTTCAGCATCATCACTCCAGTCTTCAATGTTACGTGATTCTCCAGAAATCATTCTAATGTTGCTCAAGAAACATTTATTATTTGTTTATCAATTTTGAAAACAGTTGTGTTGCTTAATATTATTGTGGAAATGTTTTTGATGTTATTTTGATGAACTTTTGTAACTTTATAAAAGTCACTTTTGAACAATTTAATACATCCTTTCTGAACAAAAGCATTAATTTCCTTAAAAAAAAAATACAATCTCTGACTTTTGAGCGTATAGTAGTTGAACTGTTGCCATCCATTCTTCCTATTCACAGAGGAATCATATCCTATTCATGTTGTTGTGTTAAAAGTGTTACCTGGGTAATTGTTGCCATCAATATCAACTCCTCCAGACACTGATTGGCCAAACATCCTGAGGTTGTGGCCCAACAAAGAGCCTGTTATTCTCTGCAGAAAAAAAGCACAAAGACAGCATTCAGAATATATTTAGATTCAGGACTTTACATCATACATGCCAAAGACGTTGTACTGTACTCCAAGAGACATGCAAATGATCCTATTTATGACCGGTTTAACATTCATTTCATAAATGGGATGACGGTAAACTGATTTATCGATTTGATTTATAAAGGAAAGCTACACAAATCTAGTTAACAGTCTCTTATTTATGTTTGCATTGTGGTTGTCACATTTATATGCCTTTAATTGACATTTATTACAGAGTACTCTGGAATACTTGATTCTAAATGATCACTCAGTTTATTTTGCAATAATGACCGGCTGACTTCACATTATGCCTTACTTTTTCCGCTTTTCAGACACACAAACTTGATAGTGCATTGAAGGTATTTATTTGATCAGTTTGTGTTACATGGGAATCAAATCCATGCTTGAGCCATGCTCTAAAATAACCGGAAAACCATGATATTGTTATGAGCTAATCACTAAAAACTTCCTGCATGTAATCATTTTGGCCTGATGATAATATAATTAGATGAAGCTCTTCCTAAGCATCTGCTTATAAGACTCTCGTGATTTTGATTTGTCAAGCCCTGATCACTTCTTGAAGCTATATGTGGAGAGAGAGGGATTTCAGGAAATCACACTAATTAGACTGGACGCCTTCCTCTTAGTACTCCAGTGTAGACAGAAAGAACATGAAAGACTCAAAAAAAACAATAGGGAAGTTCACACAGGATGGGGACAACTGCCCAGGTCTAACTTTTCCCGCCTTTAATATGAGTATAAACTGCAGATGGAGAACGTACTTGAGAGAAACTCTGTGCAATACCACTTTTCCTCCCATTGTAGATATATATAGCACCACGCAGATCGTCCTCCTGAGGGGCTCCAATGGCCACATCTGAAACACAGGTATAATTGCATTAGCTTTGTTCCAAAACATAGTGAGCAGTCCTAACAAGACACACATTTTAAGACATCATATAGGCACTATTGAAACAAAGACTGCTCCAAAAGCTATGCAGCAGAGATATGCAACTTATAAGATTGAAAGTTTGGTTTTTGTATTAAGGTTTTGAGCGCTAGTGCGCTAACTTTTGGTCAAATTCTAATGTAGCATTGCATTATCCATTATACTATGGGAAAAGGCATTACCATAATGTAGTGCAGGCTCAGTAAAACATTCATTCACAATGTGAGAGTAATCATAACAAATATGTGTAAAAGTAGTGTAATTTAATTCATTAAAAATACCCCAAATATCAGCTGACTATGTAGGTAATAGGTTTCAAAGCAGAGCAAATTTAAATATGCCATTTAGAGTTTCTAACCATTAAAACATTATTTATATAAATACATTTGTTGTGAAAATGAATAGTTTATGCTGATGCACTGGCAAAACAATTTGTTAGTTTAAGAATGTGTGACTGGGCATGTTTCACATGTTTAGTTTCTAACCATGAAAACATTATTTATATAAATAAATTTGTTGTAAAAATGAATAGTTTATGCTGATGCACTGGCAAAACAATTTGTTAGTTTAAGTATGTGTGAGAGGGCATGTTTGACTCTTTCAAGAGTGTTTTTTTCTGTGGTGTTTTTCTCTAAGTGTGTGGCCATGTTCGTGACCATGTTCCTAACCAGGTTCCGGTTTTTAAACCACACCAAACGCTCCAAAATTAGATTTACCAAGTTCAACTCCAAACTTGAGTCAGAGATTAACTAATACCTCACCAAGAAACAAATCATAAAGATGGGGTTTCATTAATAGCGAACAGGCTTTTCAATGGAAATATTACACAGAATGAGGAAGTAAAACCATCAAACCTTACCAAACAAACACCCATAAGTGTCATTTTATTATAACATATTACATTTTTATGACACTTTGCTAGTCAAGTTATCATAAGAAACGTACAAACTGTGAAGGTTAATAAAGGTTCCATACTCAAACATTGATGTATTAGATATAGCATACCTGGATATCCATCATCGTCAATATCACCAAGGTTCATGATGGTTTCTCCAAATCGTGCCGCATAAGAGTCGCTGCCGACTAACTCGAAGTCTGCCTCTTTCAATTTAGCCTGAGAAAGAGACACAGTAACACTAAGGATATTTTCAAGAGGTCTTGAAAATCCTCCTATCTTCCCCTGGCCACGGATTTTGAGACTAGCTGCTTTTAGAGGGAAAATTTCCCCATAACTGCTGGTCTAGGAAAACAATAGTATATTGCTGAAACAGTTTTGGCAAATGTCCCAGTGTGTATCTGTGTTTGCGGTCTGAACTCTGGAGAATTCAAAAATTTCAATTTACAATGTGTTTCTGAAGCATTGAGCAATGCAGCCAATCACAAACCCATCTGTTGATTTCTTTAAGCAATGGCCAGTCAGAGGTATTTAGGTTTATATATATATTTATATATCAGTATATATATATATATATATATATATATATTGCTGTCTCACCTCTCCCTGGTTTATGTAGACATGCACACGTCCCTCTTCCCTCACTGAGCTGAACATAGGAGCCCCCACCAACAGATCGGACAGTCCGTCTGCGTTCAGGTCGACAGCACACACACTTGCTCCATAATAAGAGCCGAGCTGTAAAAAGGAACAAACATCCCCATTGTGATCATTCAGCAGGAACATCCCTTAAGAACAATTAAAATTCTCGAAATTTCTTACCTTCTTGCCCTTGGTTGCATTAACAATTTTCAAAGTGTTGCCCTCAATCCTGAATATGTAGGCCTGGAGTAAAAGAAAACAAAGGAGTATGGGAAATGGTAACAACAACAATAGCAGCATAACAATGGATTGTACATGCGGGAGATTGTTACATTTCTGTATAGTTTTATCACAAATATACATGGTAGGTCCCTGTGATAACTCATTTTCCAGTCTCGGTTACTTTGGTAAAATCATTAGATACCAGACAAAACTCATAAACACTGCAAACTCAGCACATCTGCAAAAAAAGAAAAAAACGTACTTCCTCTTCAGCACAGATGGAAGAAGAGTTTAGTTTAACCGATTTACCGTTCACAACTGCCTCACAGAGCAGATGTCAAGACGGTTTCATCTAAAATCATTTTATACACAAGCACCTGGAATCTCTGATATTCAGTATGGGGTCTTCAAATGTGTACAAAAGCCTGCATGTCTAACCAAACTAGAGAACTTTACCGCCAAAGTACTCCAAAAAACTTGGGTATGTGCTAATAATAAGATAGGGGAAGATGATGATGGTGGTGGTGGTGTTAACCCTTACTTTACCAGTCTGTTCATGCTGGGGAGCACCACCCACTATCTCAGTGCTTTGAGGATCTAGAAAGTGTCCGGCACCAACAGCATAACCTGATGGGAAGAAAACCAAACATGGAGGTGAAACATTCAAACAGGCCATTCGTCTGCACAAACACTGTAAAACAGTAAAAAAAATATTGGTAAGATATATATATTTTTTAAAAGAAAGCTATATCTTCCTAAACTAACCCTAAGTTACTTTTGTAGCTTGAAGAAGTGCAACCAAAAAAATAATAATTAAAAATAAAAAAACAAAAAAATATTGTGGCTTGAATAAAAACACTTAATGTATGTATTACACGGCTTGTGATAACTGGATCCTGAGATCATATTTGATTCAAAAAAAAAAAAAAAAAAATCTAGCAGAACAAAACAAATCTATCAAATTTATATATATATATATATATATATATATATATTGATATATATATATTGATATATTTGTTTTGTTCTGCTAGAATTATATATATATATATATATATATATATATATATACAAACATATATATATATATATATATATATATATATAATTCTAGCAGAACAAAACAAATATCTCAATATATATATATATATATATATATATATATATATATATATATTGATATATTTGTTTTGTTCTGCTAGAATTATATATATATTTATATATATATATATACATATATATATATATATATATAAATTTGATAGATTTGTTTTCAAATATATCAAATCAATTCCCAAGCCTGAAAATAAAAGACTATAGCGATATATATATATATATATATATATATATATATATATATATATATATATAGCTATAGTCTTTTCATCTCAGGTTTAGAAATTGATTTTCCATGTTTTCCATGACAACGGGGACCCTGTACCAAATGTGACTCTAAGACATTAATACATTATTTATAACAATATCATTAACATCATGATTTTCTGTAAAGCTTGAAACCAAGCATATTGCGAAAAGCACTATACAAATAAATACGACTTGACTTTGACTACTTTAAATTTGGGAGATGAACCAAAGAAATCACATGTACATAAAGTAAAACCAATGAGGAAGTTTGTTTCGTCGGCAAGAGACGAAAAACAAAGTGACATGTTTGCTTAGTAACTGTATCATATTTTGCAACAATTTGATGCTCCTGGATTGTGCAAGAGAGTCTGTTTCCTGTTCATATAGAAAGACGTTATGCCCCCAAACAGCAAAAATCTGTTTCCTGCTGCAAGTCTTAAGACCGATGATCATTGGAGAGTGTTTATGTTTCATTTTAAACATTTTATTAAAATTAGATCACTGTATCCCTTAAGCCCCAAAATAGAAAGCAGTTATTTCTTAGCAATATCATACATAAACCATTAAATAAAATAGGCTTGGCTTGCTGTGTACTGCATTCATAGGCAAATGCCTTCTAACAAAGTTTCCTAGCTATCATGGAACCTCATGAATGACCGATCTGAGTTAAAAGATACACACGGCCTTAGAATTTGAATAAAGTTAAGTATCTTGTGAGGCAGGACAATTCGCCTACAGTCTTATGATTTGAAACAAAGGGAATAACATCAGCAGCTTGAGAACTCACCTAAATAACTTCCATAGAGAACTGCACTGCCATCATCCACATAAGCAGCTGATATGTTGCTCGTGGTGTTGATGACAAGAACGGATCCTGTCCAGTATGCGGTACCAGGAGCACCCATGACCATCAGGTCCTACAAACACAATACATCATTACCAAATCAGCTGAATTCAATAACAGCTCAATCAAAATGCAATAGAAGCTCTTAATACCTCTGTGAATATGTTTGATATTCCTGCTTGGCATGATCCATAACCTTCAGCAAACTTACTCTGAAAGTCTAAAGAGAGAGAGAAAAACGTTTGAGAAAATTGGTGCAATTCAAATGGTGCAAATTGTGCTGTGTTTGAACCTGTGAACAAAAATACAACCAACGCAGTAGTAAATGAAATGTGTACCTTTATAGCATGGGATAAAAGGAGTGACGTGTTTCAAGTCTGGGCTGAATCTGAAGCAAATACCATGCGGAAGCTTGTTCTGATTGAAATTTGCATAGTGGATATTCTTCCACCGATGTCCACATGCCTAAATTTAAACCAGCATAGAGTAAACACTCATTTACTCATCATACATATTACATGTGGTCATTCATTCATTCATTTATAATTTATTGGCGCCTTTCATGACACTCAAGGTCGTCCTACAACATCAATATAACAACAACAGACAATGCAAACTATAACATATATTAAAGGACAAGTTCGGTATTTTACAATTAAAGCCCTGTTTTAAGATCGTCCCTGATGAAATAGAATAGTTAAGACTGTTTTTGAGACAAATGCTCCTGTCACGAGGATTTTTGGATTCTGTGTTAGTACCCCCCCCCCCCCCCCCCCCACCTTTACAATGAAAGCATAGGTGCACTCGAACAATCATTCATAAAAACGCATAAAACTTTAGTTTACAAAGACGTGAAACTCACTGAGTGGTCTGGGGTGTTCACTGATATGCTCACTCAAAAATCGCTGCAAAATATGCTTTCCAACAGGTTTTATCATAGTTTTTGTCCAAGTCCATTTTCTTCCTGTTTTCGGTTGAAGTCCACAGTAGTCAATTGTCGAGTTTGCGTGCACAATCCTTAGTTATCTAGTTACCAATGATCGCGAACGTGAACTCGACAATTGACTACTGTGGACTTCAACCGAAAACAGGAAGAAAATGGACTTGGACAAAAACTATGATAAAACCTGTTGGAAAAGCATCTTTTGCAGCGATTTTTGAGTGAGCATATCAGTGAACACCCCAGACCACTCGGTGAGTTTCACGTCTTTGTAAACTAAAGTTTTATGCGTTTTTATGAATGATTGTTCGAGTGCACCTATGCTTTCATTGTAAAGGTGGGGGGGTGCTAACACAGAATCCAAAAATCCTCGTGACATTATTCTATATGACTATGACTATTCTATTTCATCAGGGACGATCTTAAAACAGGGCTTTAATTGTAAAATACCGAACTTGTCCTTTAAGACACTAAGTAAGGAATAAGACTAGGTCAACCAATAATTGTATGGTTTGCTCCAAGACAATTTAGTTTATTAACATTTTGCACCATCTCTAAGTTCTCTATGAATCTTAGAAGTGAACAGCAGATTTTCCATTTAAGTTATGCATTTACTAACATGGTAGCACAATTAAGAATGCATGCTTTGACAGTTAGACTAAAAGACATACCAAAACATGGCCTTTTGAGGGCTGCCGGGACAGACTTACACCCAGCCACTGGTTATCATTCTCTGCCAAACACGTTTTTCCACAGCGCTGTACATCTCCTGAAATCATTCAGTGCAAGTGTCCGAATTAATCTACAATCAATCCAAAACGTTTACTTAAGAGGAAATTGTGCAAAATGTTAGAGATGCATATGCATGCGAATGCAGTACAAATGCAAATTCACACCTCTAGTTGACACACACACACACACACACCAAACAACACAGGATGAGAAGCTTGTGGTGAAACTTTCAAACAGAAGGAAATAAATAGCTTGAAAAGTATCATGTAGTGATGAAAAAGAAAAGAAAACTCTGCTTTTCTGAGTCATAGTGTCAAGGGAACTGGAGATAAAGCATAAGCTTTGCCCTTTTGAACTCTAGGCTACATATTATTAAACTGTTAATTCTAACATCAAGACCCGTTTACCAAGGACGATAAATATAAAGATAACGATAAAGTTCTAAAAATCATTCTGAATATTATTGGATTCACAGAATGATTTTTCTTTCCGATTAATAAACAATAAAAACATTGGCAGCCAATCAGAATCCATGCCACTTTATAGAGCTCGAGCATTTAAAGTGGCTGACGACTGGTTTGGACACTGACATAATGTAGTTATCATAATAGTTGTATTTATAGTAACATTCTCAGTGTGAACGGGCCTTTAAGATTGTTAACAGCAACTAGAACTTGAAATTTTCGGAGGAAAATGTGAGTAGTTGACATTTGAGGAAAATGCGTGCGGTTTTGTGCGGTTTTCTCAATGTGGTCATGTTGATGGTTGCCAGGGTTTTGCAAGTGGTTGATATGGTATTTTGAGAGTTTTTAGCCTGTGATTGATAGGGGGTTACATACTAGCCCAAGCAAAAAAAAAAAAAAAAAAAAGCCAAATCTGGTCTCAATACAAGTCTATTATATATATATATATATATATATATATATATATATATGTTATATATATATGTTATATATATATGTTATATATATATATAAATATATATTATTGTCAAAACGATTAATCGGGATTAATCGCATCCAAAATAAAAGTTTGTGTTTACATAATATATGTGGGTGCACTGTGTATAATTATTTTGTATAAATATAAAAAACACAAATGCATGTATATTTAAGAAAAAAATATTATTTATATATAAAATATTTATATTTATATATAATATAAATTATATATAAATCTATATACAGAAAATACATAAAAATATTTCTTAAATATATACAAGCATGTGTGTGTGTGTATATATATATATATATATATATATTTATATATATATATATATATATATATATATATATATATATATAATAATTATACACAGTGCACCCACATATATTATGTAAACACAAACTTTTATTTTGGATGCAAGTAATCGTTTTGACAGCCCTAATATATATATATATATATATATATATATATATATATATACTGTATATATACTGTATATATATACTGTATATATATATATATATATATATAGCCATGTTATCAATTACCAGGGGAAACAGGGAACTCCTTAATAAATCGATTCATGTTTAAAGAACAAAGAGTGCTATGTCGATTACATGCTAAATTTGATACTTATGGCTAAGGGTTTTTAATAAGTATGAGCAATAAAAATAGTGATACTCGTTTTAGCAAATGTCACTAATAATGAAACATTTTCAGACACATCAACTGAACGCAATTATGAAACTTGGTTGCACTCCAGCCCAGAATGGCTTGGAAATAATTTGTTTAACGGCATTTCATTTGTGTGCTATATATATCTTGTGGCTTGACCTACAAAAATGACTATCCCCCCCATCCCTTGTTTCGGGCAGGGAGTATAAGCATCCTCTTCCTGACAGGAGGAAACTCTCCAAAGTCTGGTCAACCCTCATGGGAAATTCATTCACAGGACGTTTTCACAGCCAGGGGTCTAGTAAGCACACAAGTTCAGTCAGAGCGAATTCAGAAGTGTGAAGTCTAAACAGTATAACGTGGCCAAATGGAAATGCTCAACTGTTCTGAGTTAGTCTACAACAAACAGAAGGACAAAGAAGATGGAGAAACCCCCATGAGCATTGTTACATTAAGTAAAATGTTCATTCAAATACTATAAAATATCATTACAATTATTTATTGTCTGACTACAAGTGGAAATGCATGTTGTGCACGTTTTCATTATATTAAGAGAGTTATAAAATCAGTGAAAAGTTCAATTGGAAACTTCAGAATGCCTTTTGCTTTAATGACTTTAGCTCAGCTGACATGAACAAAACATGGTGATTATGTTCTCCAATGTGATTTGAGAATGATTCAAAGGAAATCTTGTGCTTCAATTGAAGCAAAAATCTGGAATTGATAAAACACTAAAACTTGCTTTTCTGGGTTTAAATGGGATTGTTAAGCTTAAACTTTTGGATCCCGCATCAACTTCAACAAGGACATTATTTAAAACTAATCTCTGCCCTTCAGAAAAAGACAACAATCAAGAAAAACTTCTGAAGGTGAGAGAGGGAAGACTTACCAACATGGAGCTGCTCACATTGGGAGGTCAACACACTGCAGTTGTAGATGGCTCCAGGATTTTTGATACGAGGATAAAAGCTGGAATCAGCCACAGGCGCTCCAACAATCAGCCTTAACAATAAACATGACAATAAATACACTGGATTGTTTAAGCATAAAGTGTCTTTAGTGACCATTTGTAACCAAAATCAAGATTTTACAAGGAATGATTCATTATAAACAGTCCTGCAGTGTGACAAATGATTTATAGTCTCTGAATTATTAATATTCAATATGAATTCAGGGTCAGATATTAAGGGCTCGGGACAAAAGAAGCTGTCACAGATATGCTCATGTGAGATATACAGTTCCTCTGCAACACCTTTCACAATATTCCACTATAGGCACATCTTGGTTAGTTCATCATTTCAGAATTTGACTTTGAATTAAAAACCATTAATTATGTGAATGTGAACTCTCAACAGGTCTTGAAACAGTGATTAGCTGCATGGACAAATGTATTAAACATAATGCTAGCCGAGTGCAAAGGTGAATTCCATAATTATTCACTATTGATTCAACTTAAGTGCTTGACATTAAAGAAAGCATAACCTACACGTGAGAAATAAACAGAAATCAACCTGAAAATCAATTTCATTTTGGCAAATAGGCTATTAGTTTGTCAAACTGGCTCAGTCACCCTTGACTGAAAAGCATAAAAACTTCTCAAATCCCTTACCATGTGTTCTCAGCATGCTGGTGAAGCAGAACCGAGTATCCGAATAATGATCCATTGGTTCCATTAAAAATTAAAGGATGCTCCACATCCAGGTTGTAGCAGTCACACAGAATCAGCAGGTTACACAGGGTCCAAACCACAGATTTCCACCTCAGAAAATCTCTGAGTTGTGATGAAGTCATCTCGTCGTCAGTCATAGCACCACACACAGAATACAGAAGAGATACAACGCTAACTTAAAACAAAAGTGCAAAGAGTTCAAATAAACTTTTTGTCAATACATCAGGAAGTTGTCATTGTAGTTGTGAGCTCGCGATGTGCGCTCGCCTGTTGCGCTCCCTCATCTCATCTGCCCGAGAGCGGCTCGCGCTTCATGACGTCACGCCGCTCTGAGTAAAAGGAGGCTTTTGAAGTGAGAGCGGGCGGGCGCGCCGCTGGGGCGTGACCGCGCTGAGAGCGCCGGACAGCGGACACTTCGACGAGCTCTAACGGTCTCAAGACTCTGGGCAATGGAAATTGGAAAATGATGAACAACACATGTATTAACCGTCATATTTTCTGTTTGACGCCCCAAAACACATTGAATACCTCAAAAAAGTGTAGGAGAACTGAGGAAACACGATGTTACTTGACCAGATTTTTTTTTTTACTTGGATTTTTAATATGGTTTTTTTATATATTTTTATTTTTATTTTTTATGAATCTAATTCATAAACAAACAAATACAACTATTGAATGCAATTAAACATTATATTAGCTATATATTTGTGCATTGTAAATTAACTAAGTATTAACTAGTTCATTTTGTTGAACCTAAAGAGAAAAAGGGTTTCAATGCTTAATATCCTTTTTGAAAAAATTATATTTTTTTTGTAGTAAAACGGAGAAATAACAAGTTTTATTGCACATGGGCTTACTATTTTTTTTTAAACAATGAGGAAGTCAGTTTAAGCAGCACTTGAAGGCTAGCAATAAAAATCACTTTTCAACAAGATTTTTCAAGTTCTATGGTTGACTTTACACGAAGTGCTTACACATTTGTTCATAAACATTAGATTTATAGGTCATGGAAGCAATTATGGAGGAATGCAATGGGTTTATGGACAGTTGGTAATGTCTTACAGCACAAAAAGTACACAAATAAAGTAGTGGTTTTTAAAAGCTTTGTGGAAGCGGACATATGCGAGTGAAGTCTATCTGTCTGTCTGATCAAGCCTATCATGACAAATCCTTTTTCACTTTGTGAGAGCCTTATGACCATGACAAAGCAGATTATTGCACACACACGCACACCCACACCCACACACAAACGGCCTTATTAAATGTGAGAGTCTCAGGCTGTCTCAGACACAATTCCCCTCTGAGTGATAATAGCAAGCGCACATGTGCTGTGGATAAGGAGCCCAGTGTGAGGCCTGGGACATCATCAAGTTTCTTTAACTACATTTGTGTGTCACTATTTTTTTTATTTTTTTTTTGCACTGAGACTCACAGTTTGGGTGTGCATTTCTTTCAGTACCTATCAATAGTTACAGCCACTCTCTCCTTCCTCCATAGGGAAGAATCCACAGAGACCCTTTAATAAGTGTGAAAGAGAGACTTGTCTCTCTCCCTTACTCTGTTTTTAATAATTAGAGGCAATGAATGACCAGCCAGCTGCATCACTCGGTTATACAGGATTTTCTATTTTACATCTAAGGTGATGTTTCCTGCATAATGATGTAGTTTATTATGGCATCTGTCATTCAAAAGTTTGCGGATTGTATTTTTTTTTTAATGATTTTAAAAAAAAGTACCTAATGCTCATTAACACATATAATTAAAATAGTCATATTCACACTTAAAATTAGTGTTTTCTATTTGAATATATTTTTAAAATATCATTTATTCCTGTGATGCAAAGCTGAGGCTTCAGCAGCCACTTTAGTGTTCAGTGTCGCATGAACACTTCATTTAAACCCTTTATGGTACATTATAACGGTATTCATATATCAATGCATATCTTTTCACAAATAATTGTAACCAAAGTTTACAAACAAATATTATAACATTCACAGATTCCTTGTTAAATCTGAAATTGGTTGTTTATCATGTTTTTAATGCATTAAAGGTGTATAAAATGTGTATGTATGATAGAACTACACTTTATTTACAAATACACACGTATTCACATGAGATCACGTCGGCATGTGCGAACGTGCTTTAGTGTATGAATGAGCTTATGATTGAATCTGGAAATAAAAGAAATAACTGAGAAAAATATGAGAAAGTCCTATGACATGTCTGTAAACATCTAGCATTAATTGGAACTCAAACAGATTGCTTTAAAAAAAGAAGTAATTACTCCACCACCTGCATGACATCATTATCCAACATGGTTGAACAACCAATTTGTGATAATATGGTTTTGGGAAACAGACAGTCGTGACTAGCTAGTTGATTTTTCCTCAAAGATGCATCATACTATGGTAGTGAAGCAGTGAGTTAAGTCGCTGTATGGGAAACGCACCCCAGTTTGATGAAACACTGGTTGTTTGTTCAACCAATGAGTGTTTGGGAAACCTTTTTGAAAACAATTGTTTGTATTAGTAGAAGCACTGCAATTACTCTTCTTCACCTTTAATTGCTTACAGCTAAATGCTTCAGAAAATCGGTTCTGAGAGAGTGTCCCTGATATTTTCACCCTTGCTGAAAGAGTTTATGAAATCTGTTTTTGGATAAACAAACAATTTGTACTTATTGGGGGACATGAGGTGACAGATTTGTGGAAACTTCTGGGAGGTCCTGAAAAGCGAGAGAAAGAACTGAATTTTCACAGGGGCAATAGTTGTTAAACTCCCTAAACATGTGGAAGAGAAGAGAAAAAAAAGAGCATAGGTCAAAGAAGGGATGACTAACTCTTCATGGTTATATTGCATGGTCAGTATGGTGCATATTGCTGATGTTTGCACAAGACGCCATGTGTAAAGCATGGAAAACACATGCACATATGCAGTGTATATGTTCCCACATTCACAACAACTTCACAACTTTTCAGTGATTCAACTCACAACATTCCAGCGATTTTAGAGGAAAGTCTGCTGATTTGTGTATCTGTTTTAATACGAATTTTGCAACTTAAAAATATTCAAAAACAAGTATAGGCTATTCATATGTGAAAGTAACCCTGTAGTGCTATCAAAACATTGCTTTGTTTGTCTGATAGTGTTGTTATTGTTAAAGTCCCCCTGTGGTGAAAATCAAGTTTTTAATGTTGTTTATATGTCTATTTATTGTTTTTAATATGCTTTAAGACAAACCATGTGCAAAGTCATGAGTCAAAAACTACAAAAAAAAAAAAAAAAAAAAACTGTCTCAAAAACACAGATTGAAACCACTAGGGTTTCTGATGTCACTAACTAACTTGTAACCAATCATGTGTAATCGTCAACGGGTGGATCTGAGTTTGTGTGAGTGTTTGGAGGCGGGGCTAGTTTGCATATTCATAGAACCGTATATACTAAATGAGGCAGGAGTGTATACATTCAAGCAATTTGAATGACATGAAGAAATTGTTTTCCTGGAAAAAAAAACAATTAAATATGTTATTTTGGTGATCAAAGATGAGTTTTAAGGGATACAAATATTGACTACAGGGGGACTTTAACAAACTATTAAATATTATTTTCGGTAATTGAAATAAAGATGAAAGAAAACAAATATTAGTACACTCTAAAAAATGCTGGGTTGTTTTAACCCAACTTTGGGTCAAATATGGACTAACCCAGCTGTTGGGTTAAATTTTTACATTGCATTTTTAACCCAACATTTCAGGTTTGTCCATATTTGACCCAAAATTGGGTTAAAACAACCCAGCATTTTTTAGAGTGTAACTAACTTAAGTTTAACTTGAAGTAATAAAGTAATTTTACTTAAAGTCAAAAAATAAATAGAATTACTATCTATCTATCTATCTATCTATCTATCTATCTATCTATCTATCTATCTATCTATCTATCTATCTATCTATCTATCTATCTATCTATCTATCTATCTATCTATCTATCTATCTATCTATCTATCTATCTATCTATCTATCTATCTATCTATGGGCCCTACATGACAATATATTAAAAAAGATAATCATAAATAAACGATATTAAAGGTGTTGTCTGTAAGAATGACACTAGTGGTGAAAATTGGTACTGCAGTCCAAATTCGAAACATCAGAGATCGTTATGTCTCCCGCCCCACCTCGTCTCCTCAGACTCGACACTCACATGGATTGCCTGTTTGAGGACACACAACAGGAACGAGCGCAATGGACAATGAAAAATTGGCAACGTGTAGCATCACAGACCAAAACAACAACAAACATTCCAGCCAGGAAACGCACATTTAAATGTAAAACTACCGGCTGTAGAAGTGTTTTTCAGAGAGACGAGAGTGAAAAAGTCACATACAGCACCTTTAAAATAACACAGCCCAACCAGCCCAGTGGCTCAAATAATTGCATGACTATCTGTTTGTCCAACTAATGGAAGGACAATGTGGTGTTAATGGACCAGAAATGACTCACACACTTCACATAAGTAAAATGTGTTAAATGGGAGTACTACACTCGTATCTTACCAAATGTGTAATAAGCGATTAAACATTCATTAAACATTCAAGTGATCATGTAGTAAATTGTGGTGCATTTGATTTCACTAAGTAACATTGTTATACCAATCAACCAATCAGAATTGAGGAACAAGTTTATGTCAAGTTACAGCCATGGGTTTTGGGTGTCTACACATTCACCAATTATTTCCCTCTGGTTTTAGGGATAACTTATGACTGAAAATCCACCAGGTGACTGAAAAGGGCAGTAGATGCACTTAACATACATTTATCAACATGCATATAATGAACAAAGAAGTTCATGCATAGGTTGTTTCAAACATTTAAATGCTTTTCTGATTCTCTCCACTGCTCGAACCATCCAGTAATAGGAAACTGTCCCTGCTAACCCTGCCCAGATGTGTTTCTACAGTTGTGCTTATTCAAACTATCACATATTAAGAACAAAAGCCATACAGATAAAGGCATTAGGGGGTTATTTTGAATCTGCAGATTAGAGTAGCGCGTGAGTGGAGTTATTGTAAAATGTGACCCAAATTCCTCTATCTTTTGGAAAGCTCCCGTTTGAAACACATCGAGGACGTGTTATCTGATCTTACAAATACAGTGGAAGAGAATGGATCTGTTTAGATAAAATGAGGATTACATTGTACAATCGTGATAAGAGTCCTGAAGAAGCAAAACAAGTGTTTTTTCTCCCTTCGCTCTGTGCTGTTATGCTTCTGGGAGCAGAAAGTAATGTTTGATGAATTGGCTTTACCATCAAAACGTCCTTGTTATGTAAAACACGTCATGACCCTGGTGAAGTCTCTGGAGCTGCGATAGAAAAGCAGCTTTGCTAATAAGCAGATCCACACGAAAAATGCAACAGCAAAACTTTACATGATCTGCAGATTTCCAAAACAAAAAAACAAAAAAAAGGAATCTACCCATTCAATAAGGTAAGAAAGACTGTGCTATACTGGGGATGTTTTGTCCCTTTAGCTGTGACTTTCACAATTTAGCATGGAAATTAGCTACGCTATCTCACGACCAATTCGTACGAATTCGACGAATGATTAAAAAGTGTCTAATTCGTACTAATTCGTACGACCTCACTCGTACAAATTCGTACGATTTGTCTAAACCCACGTGATGGGTAGGTTTAGGGGCGGGGTGGGGTAGGTCATACGAATTGGCCAATTCGTAAAATATGTACGATTTAGCAAAATCGTACTAATTCGTACGAGTGAGGTCGTATGAATTGCTACGAATTAGCCACTTTTTAATCATTCATCGAATTCATACGATTTGTTCGTGAGACTGGTTTGAAATTAGTGCCATATTGGTTTTCTACAAATTGAAATATGTATATGAATAAATATTAATTCAGAAATAGTTGAATATTTCATTAATTGACCTTAACATAGATTAAAAAATATTACGATTAATAACAAATGTATTGCTTATTTTTAATTAATGTTAGTTACGCATTATTGTTGATTAATTTCAACTGTTACCACAATTGGTGACAAAACTTTGCCACACTCTTAAAAATAAAGGTTATTTATTGGCATCTGTGTTTCCATGAAGAAACTTTTACATCCATGGAGCTTTCAAATGCACAAAACATTGTTCTATATAATAATTTATAATAACAAAAAAATGTTCCTTTTCGAAACCTAAAATGTTTTTTCAGTGAACCCCCCCCCCCCCCCTTAATTCTTAAGATTGTGATCAGAAAAACAACAATCTGCTGGTTGCATTTTATCTGTTACATTGCAGATTATATTGCAGTTTGAATACATTGACCAATTGGATCAGAACCATTTTATAGCCTAATACATATTTTGCCTAATTGTGCTTTTATAGCTATCAATAACACAGTATTTCATGTTTCATTTACCATATTTAAATCCATTCCAGAATTCAAAATCATCGCAGGAAATCCAAATAAAGTGTACAGATTTCCCGCTGGTCTGCTAATCAGTCTACAATGAGGCTTAAAGTCTCTCAGACCATCAGAGATTCTGCAGGAGGCTGTTCTTGGCAGATATTCCTATCAGCAGAAATGCTAATGGGATCCACCTCTTACCTACGCAGAGCCAAGAATGTGGCCTCACAGTGGGACAGAGACCTTCTCTCCTTCCCCCACTACTGTCCCAGTAACTCTTCCCCCCGTGACATCACTACCGTCATCACCTCACAATTACTGACAGCAAAATTTATGGAGATATAAAACATTTTAGAGGATGTTGGCCCTCTTATAGACATGCTGCCTGGTTGCTTTTTTAAACTCCAAGCAGTTATTTCATGTTAAGAAAAAAAATGTTCTTGAGGTCCAATATAAATATAAAAAATAACACAGAGAACCTTGTGCTAACTTTTTTTACTGTAACAAAAAGAATTCAGAAGTGTTAACGGCCCTGACCTCCATTTGGATGGATGGATGGATGAAAACATGCTTTTTATATATATATATATATATATATATAAGTAAATATATCAAACTGTCTCAATCTCAGTGGAAAAAAGTCTCAATTTAATGAATTCACCATATATTGATATATCTCGCCTGGCAATATCTATATCATCAATATATAACACATAGCCTGCAACCAATCTTTCTTGTTAAAGGTCCATTTTTCTGAACTCTATCCTCTTACCACAGGTCAATTTGTGTCTATTTTAATTTCTCCAAATGACAAAGTTAATACTTAAATGATACTGATACATGACTACAACACCATTCCATCAATGATAGAAATACATCAGAGCAGTACAGTTTTACTCTAAAGATTAAAAGACTTACATATTTCAATTGTTTTTAAAGCCTTCTTGGTACACGAGTTAGAGATATATAATCCCAAAGTAATGTTGTACTTGCAAGCATTTCTAGCTAAGACGTATGGTGACGTACACAGTGATTCAACAACGTAGTTCCCTGGGCGCTCTAGTCAGTGGAAAAACAAACAGGTTCTGAAGGGGTTCGCAAGTTGAACCAACTCCGAACCAACACCAGTTACGAACCAGTTCTTTTTTTGGTGGAAAAGGGGTATCTGAGAACTCTGGAAGTGCAATCTGGGAGGTTTAGGGGGGCTCAGGAGGCATATGATAAGAGGCAACATCAGTGACGGGACCCAGAGCTATCACTAAAGATGAACCACAGCTGTGGTCGTGGCATACGTGTCCCAGGAGGTCTCAAATCTCGAAATCTTTCTCCTCTACCCTCTGTTTGAGGAAGCCATTTAAAAGACAGAGAACAACAGTGTTCTAAAACACTCACCTATGAACCCACACTCAGTACTTCTCGACCCAGATTTGATACCAAATGTCCAACATTATTACAGTGAGTGAATGAATGAGTGAGTGAGTGAATGAATGAATGAGACCAACAAAAGGCCCAATTAAAAACATGACACATTAAATAACATTAGCTATTTTACGAAGACTTTGTTTGGATGCTCTATGAACACACCAGCTTAGAAGCTCTGGCCTAATTTAGAAGGCCGCCCAGCACGGCAGCATTTCCATAAATCAGGAAAAAAAGGAAACATGAAGTCATTTCTGAGAAAATACTCCTATGTAAAAATTTAGCAATTCCAAAAAAGCCAGCGCCACAAACTAATCAAGCAAAATAAAACCGGATGTACAATTCCAGGCAACTGCATTCCCTTTAGGCAAACAAACGGTCACTAAATCGTCCACAGGCGCTTATATAGCCCAGCTAATTGAATCCATCAGCACATGAGCACAGCCGTGGAGAATGTGAACCACAGCCATGGGAATAAGAACTATCTCAATATGACGTTACGCTGCCGGGGAGCCGGGCAGATCAGACACGTGGGACCGTAATTAGTCATCATTACTTTTCAATCACTGTCGTTCTGAATTGACGTGAGGGATTTTTTTGACACTCATAACTGTATCATTCGCTCCCGTCACACCTGGCATTGCCTTTATGATGTTGAAAATTTGAAGAAGTTAAATTTCAACAATAAATTAAAGCTAAAAAGAAATATTAAAAAGCTAAAAATAAATAACGAAATGACTAAAAGTTAAAGGGTTAGTTCACCCAAAAATGAAAATTCTGTCAGTATTTACTCACCCTCATGTTGTTCCAAACCTCTGTGTTTATTTGTTCTGCTGAACTCAAAGGAAGATATTTGGAAGAATGTTTTAATCAAACAGATCTCATTCCCCATTGACTACCATAGTATGATTTTTTTTTTCCTACTACGGCAGTCAATGGGGAATGAGATCTGTTTGATTAAAACATTCTTCCAAATATCTTCCTTTGAGTTCAGCACAACAAATAAACACATAGAGGTTTGGAACAACATGAGGGTGAGTAAATGCTGACAGAATTGTCATTTTTGGGTGAACTAACCCTTTAAATCACAATGAAATAAAAGCTCATTCAAAATATGAATAAATACTATAAAAGTATATCACTAAGTAACACTGTTACATCTTCATCAACCAATTTTTCATACAATATTCTCCAAAAAGTAAAGAGATATGCGTGTTTATGGGTTTGCAGATAGTTAGGAAAAAAACATTTCTAATGTTTCTAAAGAATTTACATTTTAAACTATTTTAATAAAGTAAAAAGCCTTGGGCAAATATATTTTGGCGGCAAAATGGCTAAAATGAACACTTTGATGATGGATGTAACATTGGTCTTATAAAGCAGAGTCATTTTCAGATGCTAGTGATGAATGATTGTGTCTAAAATAAGAAACTGAACAATAAAAATAAAACAGTATCAGTCGATCTCTGATGTGGTTTCAATGATCTGACCACAATGCGTCTTGACACCACAATAAATGCCAGATCTAGACGCAATCCAGATGTCATCCCATCATAGTAGGCCTAAAACACGTTAATGTCGATGTCGAAATGTCTGATTCCTCCCTTCTGTTGTTTTCTTTCTACTCTCCAACTTCTCAGATTTAGCTTCCTCCCCTTCCCTCTTGCTCTTTACGCCTCAGCTGGGACATACCCAGCTGAAGGCGCGCGGCGGTGCTGCTTCATCATCCGATCCTCTCATCTCATCTGATCTCCAGGCTGTGGAGACACAGGCACACGGGTCGGGTCCCTCTCCCTGACATCTTCATCAGGGGGGGCCCGAGCTGAAACGGTAACTCCGAGTCTTCTCTCGTTTCGGCACGGGGAGTCACCGGCAGTACGCCGCTTGCCCTTTTGGGAAGGTTACCATGCCCCGGTAAGCCCTGCCACGGAGGGATAGGCGGCGGAAGCCAGCCAGAGAAGCTCAGCTGCGGCAGAGCATTGGCACCGACCACTCGCCGTATACCTGCACCATCCTGTGAATCTAATTGGCATTCAGTGGGTTGATAAATGAATTGGTATAATGGGACAATATACTTGACATATGTGGGGCTCTCTTGAGAAATAGGATTCATCTTTTGTACTTCACACGTCGACATGCTGCAGATACCGACACAGGCTCTTTCTAAAACAGCTGCGGCCCTCACACTGACAGCCCCCTACCCATCACCTCGGCAGCCAATCAGCTCGCAGCCAGGTTCACGGCCCAATGCTTCCCTCCATGGGGGATGAGATTAGAGAAGAGAGGAGCCAAAGCTCTACCTCTCGCGCGTTCACAGCTGCTTCGAGGCGACCCTCGAAAAACACACCGGCGTTGCGCGGGATCCATTTTCAGCCCCGTCGACGCATTCGGCAAGCGGTGTCGCGTTGCACTCGCGCTCTCCTTCCGAAGACTAAAAGCATACAGCAAGTACACAAACAGCATCAACCTCATTTGTCTCAGGGGCAGTGAATAACAATGAGCATTGGATCAACACATTTGCATATCCAATGAATACAAACCGGTCACATCTGTGAGTGGGACGCATCAAGGCTCTCTCGCAGGTCGCCATGGTGATGAATAACAGACGTGATATCGCAATAAATGAGGCGGTTTGCGAGCTCTGCGTACCCCTTTTGTTTTTATTTCTGTTGATTTTCGAGGGAAATCGTACCAATTGCGACTAATTCAAAGCAGACCAAACATTTCAAATGAACTGCAAACAGATTTGAATGCCTTTCCGAGAACGACGGGCACACTTGAACTCGTAAAGCGACCTCTGCATGTTCCCGGGGTCAAAGATCGCAGCAGGTATTTGGTTTGGATGATCTGTAGCCGTGTCATTGGTTTAGTACCAAGGCCACAGAGGATGGCGGTCAGAGAACAGGAGCAGCTGACCCGAATAATGACATCATATGTGTCAGTAGATCGTATAAAGGCAACACACACACACACACAATAAGCCAGTGTTTGTTCACATATATGTGCATGTGAGAGAGAAAGCATAGGACGGATTCTAATTACTGTGTAAAAACAACATATGGAAACTTCATTGTCCATTTCATCCTTCAATGTGTGCCATCAAGTCGTATTTTTCTTGCTCAATCATCTTCAGCGGTGGGAGGGGCTTTCTTGCAATGGGCTGATGATCTTATTTATCGAGGCTACCATTACATTTCATTCATTTAACAATGTCTCACTGGTTTGTTTTCTCTTTATGTATGGCATAAAACACATTTTAAGAATTGATATAGCGCTACCTGTGTCATTAACAAACTTCATGTACTCCTATCATTGCGAGGACTATCCATTGACACGCGCACACATTTCCCAGGCAGCACACTGTCTTTCTCACGTCACATACACCCGTCTCTCCTGGTTTACCCCACCCCTCCTCTAGCACCACAACCTCCCCTCAAATATCTACCGTAAACCCCTCTGGCCACTGCAACTACGTCAGTTAATGAATCAGAAAAGAAGCTGGTTACCAGATGTCCCAGCTTATTAACACACACTATGTCTCCAGCGTAGAATGTAATGGCATTCAGATTTTAGAGAGACAGAGAAAGAAGTCCTAACAGAGAAAGACCAAGAGAGTAGGAGAAATGGGTAAAGACATTGGGCCTTTTCACACTGCGCTTAACCCCGGGTAAAGGAAAGTTTCACACTAGCAAAAGCCTCCAAGTCCGTCTAAAGTTTTTGTTTAAAATTAACATTTTTATCAAGCTCCTGTGTATAGGTTTCTACCCAAGTTCCGGCATCTCTGAATGGGTAGAGGTAGGGATTTAGTGAGTTTGAAGTGAAAGTATCCTATATGTGCGGAGAGCATTCATTCAATATTATTATCTCATTTTTGACAGAGGTGGAGGCTTTTGGTCTTTGGAGTTCTTCAGTCTTGTAATTTAGAAATTTAGAAATTAGTGCCGCCTCTTACCCGGGGTTAAAATGTTAAAGCTAGATGCTTTGCAACAAAGACGAAGACAGTAGAAGATGGCAAATGAAAAGTGATAAATGATGATCATAATCATATAATTAAATTTGATCAATATGAAAGGTAATTTAAAATGAACTATTGATTTGAAAATCAGTGATTTTTTTGTTTCTTTGCTAATTTGGGTACACAGCATTGTTAGCCTAGCGACATGCTACCACCAAACTCTACTGAAAAAAACAACAACTATATAATATGACTTACACTAATACCCATTATAGCACCCTTTGTGCCAATTCTGTGAATGTAATGCAAACTAAAGAGCTAGTTACAATACAATACAATTTTATTTGTATAGCACATTTAAAAACAACTGGCGTTGACCAAGTGCTTAACAAGGCCAAAGACAAACAATACAAGTACAATATATAGAGACTCACATCAAGATATATTAAAAGCTATTGAGAAGAAATGCGTTTTGTTGTCTTTACTTATTCACCCTCATACAGTTCCAAACCTGTATGACTTTCATACTTTTGTGAGAAATATCATAGGACCCCATTGACTTAATATGGCCAACCATACAGGTTTGGGACGACATGAGGCTGAGTAAATGGTGACTGAATTTTCACATTTGAGTGAACTATCCTTTAAATGTTTTTAAATTGTTGTCTGAATGAAATCAAGTTACTAGAAATCCTTAAGTTTCAGCCTTAGAAGCAAACGTAGGCAGTAGACAGTATAACACTGACTCTACAATACAATAGACTCTATCCCTGGTCATCACACACTGCTCATTGTGTTGTAAAACTGTCAAACAAAATCTTCATGAGCTTGTTAAGACTTTTTAGAAAAGTGCCTTTGTGGATTTTGAATTTGGTCCAGCGGGTCAAAGTCATGGACAACCAACTGGGAGGTAGAATGGAATTAGACCACAAAGCATACAGGAATTGTGGTTAGCTGGTGACTTTTTTCCTAGTACAAGATGAAATGATGAAATCCCTCAACTGCATTTGCATAACTGTCCACAAAATAACTAAAAGCCAGTTTAAGAAGTTCAATGGCATGAAGTTACTCAACATCGTCCATTTCAACCAGGAATGCACGTAACAATTGGTCTTGTAGGCGTATGTTATTTTAAACCACCCCAAAAGACTTACAGTAGACCGTCTTCGTTTAACAGTTTACCTTAAACCGCATGTCTAAATAAACATGACGGGGATCTGACCTTGCTTTGGTTTGAGTGTGCTCACTCAAGCACACACCGAAACTGCTGAGGATTTTCTAGGTCTGTATATAAAGTCAAGGATGTGAGGGGAACACTAATTAGTAATATATCAATGACCTACTTGTGTCTCGTCTAAATAAACCGGCAGCCAGCAGGATCTGAATGCCGTTTAACCCTCCCAAACCCAAAGCTGCAATATTCCCCAAAGATTAAAGCTTCCTTCCTGACCACCCCAGACCACTGCACTAGAAATATGAAATCCTTTGCAAAAAACAAATCCAGAAACTTGAGCTATATTAACCAAAGATTAAGCACTTAAGCAGTGTTTTATATATAAATGCCCTGATTTTGGCATTTGAAGTCCTGATTTTGCTGAGCTAGACACGTTCCTGAGTCAAAATATTTTGTATATCCTGCAGCAACATTCCTGTCCAAAAATGTTATATCCCTACCCTTAAACCTAACCCATAAATGATCAAATCTGATTGGTTGATTGGAACGTTGTTCAAGGATCAACAAAAATGTTGTAACATGTTTCACTTGGTGAAATTGGGTTCTGCTATTTATATAATGTTGAATGTGCATAAACTACTTGGTGTCCCAAAGTGTTTCAGAAAAGAACAATATTGTTCAAGATTTGTAGCAACGCTGTCCAGTATACAAAAAGCCACATAACAACTGCAGTAATGACAGTGAAAGTGATTTATGAGCAAATCTGCAGCGAAACAAATTGTAATATAATTCAATGCCGCAGGTTAATACAATTGCAGTGAGTAAATCCCCAGAAAGACTGTAATATGAATGCTGTGAAAGATTAAAGTCAAGTAAAAGCAATTGTAATCCCAGACTCACTGACTTTACAAAAGCGGGGGGATTGTGGGATATTGCATTTTAATTTGAGAAATTATTATTTGGGTTTTAGTGTCAGTATGGCTGTGAGGCCTATAATATTACAATATATAATTTATAGTGAAGTCAAATTAGTGTGCTGCTGTGTGAATGTAAGTTAAAGGAATAGTTTGTTCCAGTATTTACTCATGTCATTTTCTATGTATGAAGAGTTCAGATGCAAAAGCCTCTAAGTGCCATTGGAAATATTCTTCCAAAATGATCATTTTTATCAAGCTTATATATTCAAGTTCAGTAATTTCACTTAAATGACAATTAATAGGTAATCCTCATTGGAATTTAAGTGAAATTACTGAACTTAAATATACAAGCTTGATAAAAATGACCATTCTAGAAGAAAATTTCAAATGGCACTTAGAGGTTTTTGCATCTGAACTCTTCGTATATCCTTTTATTTTTTGCTTCTATGCAACTCAAAAGGAGAAAAGAACTCCATGAAGATTGCATGCAAACATGGAACAACATGTTCAATCATAGTAGTACACTTTTAGGTTACTACTAATGTAATTCTACACAGGAAGAGATTGGTTTCCTCTTTTTTTTTTGAGAGGTCTTATCACGGACATCTGTCTTAATGTAGGACATTGACCTTTTAGAAGTACAAAATGATCGAAAAGAGGAAAATTACTGGTGCTAAATCAGTAGTATCTGATTCAGCAGTTGTGGTTAAATTTACATGATCATGCGATATCTTTAAACATCTTACTGTCAACCACAACTGCAGTTTCTGAAGGAAATTAATTACTGCCAGTAAATAATTAAGAACATTTAGATTTGAACAACCGAATCACAGAGCAAGAGTCATAAAGCACAGAGCAAACATCCGCTCAGCAGTCTTCTTGTAATTAGTTTTCTCATTTGCTCATTTTTGCTGGTGTCTTCTTTAAAAGAGCACATATCAGACATTAAAGATGGCATATTTTGCCCCTTTACAAAGTCTTGATTTTGTTTTTAGGGAACAAGTTTTAATGCTTGAATATTCAAAACGCATTATTTTTCACATATTTTACATTGTTGCAGCACCTCTTTTCCCAGTCTGTCAGTAACACTCTGTTTAGTTCCTGTCTCTATGAATGTTCTCTGATTGGCTGATTGTTGAGATTGCTCAACTGCTTTGAGTGCATTTTCAGAAATGTCACACCCCTTTAACATAACTGCAAGTTACAACAGACTACTGACCCAACTCAACCAAGCCTTGTCCATTTTTTTGCACATGCCTTGGGCGGGAATTATTTAAATGAGGAAGATTGGGATTTGTATGTTCCCAGAAATAAACTCAAGACAACAAGTGAGGTGTTTCAGGGAGACTTTTTCATCCTCAAACAGCAACATTTCACACCAAAGAACGTTCAGCATAATAAAAAGCATAATAGTTCCTTTTTAATGCTTTACATGTGTGTGTTTGGTATATGCTATGTACTCTATCTACGTTACTGCCACTTTAAATACCTTGATAATGCATCAATATTCATGTTTATAGCTGTACAGACTCTTTTAAATAAAACGTATGCTTCAAATGTTTCTTTATCCATGTTGTGTTTGTTAAAATCAAACAAACATGTTTTCTAATTGAGAGCTATTGAAGGATTTAAAATTTAAGGTAGAGATTAAAATAAATTGCCTGCAGGAATCATGTTCACAAAATACCTCTTTAAAGGACCCATTAAGAATGGATTTGTTTAGTAAGTTCTTTTGGAATAACTTTACAATTACAATACTCTTTTACAGTGCTCGCTCTTCATTTGGAATTCACACTGAGACTATCAGTTTGAAAATGGATAAAGGGTGCCTGTTCTTCCAACTAGAGGACAGAAATCTTACAAGTGTAAGTCTATAACCACACAGCAACGAGGTTACGAAAGCATCTTGACAGACCCTCTGTGTCATTTTGCATATTATTAATTGGCATCATAACTTTTCCCCATGACAATCAGTCTTTTTTATTACAGAGTCAGATACCCTACAGAGCCCGTACGGGATATTGCATGCTGTCACCATGACAGGCTAAAATCTAGCTTTAAGTAATGTGTACAAATGACCATACGTACATATTTCTCCCATGTTCTGATTTTATTACACATCCCTCACCTGCTTATTATTTCATGCAGTTCAGTGGGATTTTACACAATGGTCTCAGCCGGTCGTTTATAATTTATTTCATGACAGCGCAGCACAAATTCGCTAAAGCATTATTCATTTGAGTGTTCATTAATTATGCAAATGAGTTGCAATTAACTAATCTCTTCATAAGACGCCATTTGCATGTTAATGAACTGCATGGTTGTGACATTATTTAATTGGGTAGATAGATACATTAAATGCACAGTGTGAGTCTCAAACTGATATTACAGCAGCCAACGCATTAAAACAAGTAAAAATTAATAATGTGTGTCACCAAAATTTGATCAGAAAAACAGTTTATCAGGATCTTTTTGAAAAAAGAAAAAAAAAAGAAAAAGGCATTCGTAACCCAAAACATTCCTTTAGCACTGTGTACTGTCACTGTGTAATAAGAATTATATGGGGCTGTAAAGTCACACTTACAGACAGACTAAGTATGAGTCAGGAGTCTATGTCTCCAAATGAAGCGGGATATCTCTACGTTATCAGGGGTCTTTTGAAGAACATCTGTGTTTGGAGTGTTTGTGAGGATTTCATCCAGGCTACTATCTCTCTGCCCTGATCTGAAGCGGTGGAGCTGCTCTCTTATTATCTCCAAAGACCTCCACCCACTAACCGACATTTCCGTTCATCTCCTCAGCAACCTTCCCTCCCCCTGACCTAAGCACCCCTCTGCCTTGTAGTGTTCCTGTTAGTTGGGAAGTGATGCGTTTCCTCAGGAAAATGAGTAGATTATGGATATGTATATTGAGGAAAGGTCTGAAGAACCAACGAGGTCTACTACCTGGAGAAACTGTCCGTTAACATCAATTGCTTGGCAGACCGTTACTAACCCGATCAACTAACTCTTTGAAACTTCCGACAACAGCTGACATGGGAAACCACAATTTAATTTCACGCACTTTCAAAGGGATCGTTCACCTAAAAAAGCTCTTTCTGTCATTATTTACTCATCCTCATTTCATACCAAACCTGGTTCCAGTTCACAAAAGAGACAAAAGAATTCTGAAGAACAATGGGGATCAAAGAACATTGGACTCCATTGACATTAATTGCAAGGACCAATAAAAAACAAAGACATTGTTTAAAATATCATCTTTTGTGTTCCACAAAGGAAGCCAAACAGGTATGGAACAACATGAGTGATTTGTTTACACACAAGACACAAGAATGAAAACTACAACTACTATAGTTACATAGCTATGCAAGGTGCCATCCAGCTGGGGCTAGGTGTCTATTACAACTGGACACTTGGTCAGGTGGGACCGGGGATAACCCTAACCACCAACCTTCCGGTTTGTAGACAACATACATGAACCACTGAGCCACTGCAGCCCCAGTACTATACACTAACCTAAAGTATTATTAGGATACCATTTTGCCTTCAGAACTGCCCTAATTCTATGTGGCATTGATTCAACAAGTTTCTGAAAGCATTTTAGAAATGTTGGCCCATAATGATAGGATAGCATCTTGCAGTTGATGGAGATTTGTGGGATGCACATCCAGGGCATGAAGCTCCCGTTCCACCACCTCCCAAAGATGCTCTATTGGGTTGAGATCTGGTGACTGTGGGGGCCATTTTAGTACAGTCAACTCATTGTCATGTTCAAGAAACCAATTTGAAATGATTCGAGCTTTGTGACATGGATAATGCATATCCTGCTGGAAGTAGCCATCAGAGGATGGGTACGTGGTGGCCATAAAGGGATGGACATGGTCAGAAACAATGTTTGGGTAGGCCGTGGCATTTCAACGATGCCCAATTGGCACTAAGGGGCCTAAAGTGTGCCAAGAAAACATCCCCCACACAATTACACCACCACCACCGGCCTGCACAGTGGTAACAAGGCATGAAGGCATCCATGTTCTCATCCTGTTTACGCCAAATTCTGACTCTACCATCTGAATGTCTCAACAGAAATCAAGACTCATCAGACCAGGCAACATTTTCCAGTCTTCAACTGTCCAATTTTGGTGAGCTCTTGCAAATTGTAGCCTCTTTTTCCTATTTGTAGTGGAGATGATATGCTATGTTAGCCCATCCGCCTCAAGGTTGTACGTGTTGTAGCTTCACAAATGCTTTGCTGCATACCTCGATTGTAACGAGTGGTTATTTCAGTCAAAGTTGCTCTTCTATCAGCTTGAATCAGTCAGCCCAATCTCCTCTGACCTCTACCATCAACAAGGCATTTTCGCCCATGGGACTGCCGCACACTGGATGTTTTTCCCTTTTCACACCATTCTTTGTAAACCCTAGAAATGGTTGTGCGTGAAAATCCCAGTAACTGAGCAGATGAATTACTCAGACCAGCCCGTCTGGCACCAACAAGTGAAATGTGGATGTGGCGAGCAGGACGAGGTCGTGGGAAGCAAGAGTACAGCGCGAGCCCGGTGGCGTGATCACTGATGAACGACACCTGTGAGACGCACGGATCTCGTATCTCTCACGTCCCTAGACCTCATCCTGCTCATCACAATGGACAAACCTGATCATTTGGTATAAAATTGAATAACAAAAACGGTTGGGTTTGTCCATATTGGACCCAAACATTGGTTAAAACAACCCAGTAATTTTTAGAGTGTACTTTTAAATGGTAAAAACAATGGAGAAATACATTTTGTGCCCACATATTGGCATAATTATGGCATATACCAGCAAACCCCTGAACTGAACTATTAGTTAAATGATGTGATCTTCGATCAGCAGCACATTGATTTCACTCTTGGTGTGAATACACCATTTGTCAGTCTTCTTTTTTACTATACTCGAAACATACTGTACAACTAAACATTCCATTTAAAAATCTAGAAAGTAAAAAACCCTTTTCACATGATCTACATTCAACGGAAGTGTTGGAAAAGGCTCGGCTTGCCAAATGAACCCTGACTTCCTGGGGATTTGGAAAACCTGGCTGAAATCCCCTCTCTCCAGATATCAACGAGGTCTGCGCCGTGACGTGTGGATGCATAATTAGCAGCAGCATGAGAGCGAAGTGGTATTAATTATTACGATTAAAACATTAGCCATGCAGCTCATGCGTTCATTGTGATGAAATGGGCCCGCGTCCCCCTGACCTACAAACCACTGCGCACAGGCACCAGAAGGAAGATGCGTAATTGTGTTTCCAGTTCTCCTTAAGACGCTGGCATAATTAGTGTGCTTCTCGCCCGAAAGAATAGAGGTGATTTGGAAAGTGTCCAAATTGCAAGCCTTAATGAAAACGCGCCGTCGGTGAAGGGTAGTCTGTCAAAGGAAGCAAACTTCTCTAGGGCGAATGCGTTCGTGTGACTTGGCCGTGTTTAAATGGGATCTAACGGTCCCGTGAGACGTGGGAGACAGGGTGGTTTTCGGGGGGAGGGGTGCCGGATTTGGGGCTAAACTAAACAGATTTTGAGCCAGAAGGGCTCTGCAGTTAAAGTTTAATGAAACCGTCCACACAATGTGTGCACATAGTCCATGTAGAGTGCTTCCTCACACTCACTAAATAAAAACGAAATGCTTTTTCAGAACAAATAATTAGCTTTTATCTCTTTCTTGATTGAACGCCGCTCTCAGAAATCTGCAATTTATTAAGGCAATAACCGACTAGAGGCCATTGATTTTGTCACTGCGGTGGCTTACTGCTTTTTTTAAACAGGCAGCAACATGATAAAATGAACCAATATTGAATAAAATGTTAAAAGTAGGCCTCATGTTTGGGTTCTCATTGACTCATCCAATAATAATTTTTCATAAAATTCATAATGTTTTCTAAAATATATTTTGCTCATATATATATATATATATATATATATGCATTTCTATTATATTTGTATTTTTTATTTCAAGAAATATGTTTTCATTTAAATCAGACATAAATATGTTTTTACAACATAAATATGTTCTATGGTTAACAAATTCATTACCCTTCAAAAGTTTAGAGTCTGTAAGATTTTTTTTTTTGTAAAAAGTCTCATGTGCACCAAGGCTACATTTGCAGTATGTTATCAGAATAGAGTAAAAACGGTAAAATTATATTACATTTTTCAGCATCATTACTTTAGTCTTCAGTGTCATACAATCCTTCAAATATAATTCTATTCATTTTTTTCAAGATTCTTTGAATAATAGAATTCTTGGCACCTTCCTGTCTCTCAAACAGAAGTGTGTTGGCTCTTGTAACGCCAAGGTCATGGGTTCTATTCCCAGGGAGAGCAAGAACTGATAACAATGTAAACGTGTACCTTAAAATGCAATGTAAGTCGCTTTGGATAAAAGCACCTGCCAAATGCATAAATGTAAATAGAATGTCCAAAAGAAAAAAAAAATATTTGAAATATCATTTTTTTTTACTGTTTAAACATTATACAGTAAATGTCTTTACTAAAACGATGGCCAATACAATATTGTACAAAACAGTAATGTATATATTTAAATACAATTTAAAATAATATGTGTTTATTTTAATCATAAATAAACAACCAAAAATCTATGCTGCCCCTATTCGGTTACTGATGGTCAAATTCAAAGGACAGCAAAGCCCATTAATTCTGGCTGTGTGAATTATCCAGAGACATTGAGTGGGGATAAATCTGTAATGGCTTTAAATGAAATAATCGGCTTTTGAAAATAAAGATGTGAACTGAATTAATCACCACAGAAATCAAGAAAGTCCCCATGAGTGCAGCTGCGCCCAATGAAAGAGAGTTTCACTTAAATGCTAAAAAATGTACATAATTTATCCACCCTTCTGAAAGGGCCTCAGCATGGAGACCAGCTTGAAATGGAGCGCCGTGTTTGCAACGGCAGGAAGCGGCACGATAAAAAGTGCATGCTTGTATACGCATAGGTGCACGCAGGCAGTGACGAGTTTCACTTAAGGAGCTAAGCGCTAATGAAGATGCTCCAAACATAACCCGCAACTCTCTAGCTCTGACACCTACCAATTAACACTCCTCAGTATGAAGCCTTCTATTACCAATAAACTGAGCAGGCAAAACACTGCTGTGGCTCCCCTGTAATGGAAAATAATTGAAGAGTTAAGTGGGTCTTATTACTTATCCACCAAGACTCTGCATGCTTACACACACTTCCTAATATCAGAGTTCATTGCCCAAAATGCCTTTGAAGATCATGTAATTGGCCCCCAACCGACGACGATTCATTAGCTAGCCATTCGGAGGTCGAAATTCAACTTCAGCTCTTTCTTTTCGGAGAAATAATGGAGAATCAATAACCGTTTGCTGCATGCTAGCTCGTTTCACACAAATCTGCCAAACAGGTTGTTGACATCATGGAACTGATATAGAGGTGACTATGGTGACCAAATTTTTACAAGTAAAGCTTGAATAATAAAAATATGACATAACCCTCAAGCAGGCACTAATGGTACACTTCTGAGCTTTAAAAGATTCAGAAGAACATTTTAATGTATTATTTTGGCAAACTCTTCAAAATCAACTTACAGTGCATTTAAGGGATGCAATTGTTTGACAGAAAGCAAATCCACATCCTCTGAATGAAAATAAAGGGAATATATATAAGGCATCATTGAAGACAAACTAGTTTACGATTATCAAATAGACTTGAAACGATCCTAAACTTGAATTTTACCACCAAACACAAAAACATTGCATGGAAGCTGCATGGGGTGGAGTCCCCAAACTGCAGTAGTCATTGAGAGCTCAATTCATTAGTACTCATCTAGGGATTTTCATATGGCTACTTGCCAATTCCCAAAACACATGCTTGCCTACATACTAGCCGTATGTGTATCATATGTTCTTTTTGCATAAAACATAGGTTAAACATAAAAAAGTACTAACCAATTTATTCATTATTGTTCATTTTATGCACATCAATGTTATTGTTACTACAGATTTTGCTGGATCTATTTGTTTTCAACTGATCTCAGTTGCTTGGGAGTTGCTTGTGATATTCAGTATGCTCAGAAGCTCTTACTTTTATGAGAAAAATCAGAACGTAAAATCATGAATACTGTGAATTCCCAGTTTTAACATTAGACTAAGTAGATGTCATGTTCCTGGCAGACAATTGCGGAATGAGTCAGGGCACTCCCCTTCCCTCTTTGAGACTTTGCTTTTTCCACACTATGTCAATTTTAATCGGTAAAGGATATTGGTTGGTTACAGATTTTCTGCACAAAAGTGGTTGATGAGAATTTAAACAATGGCCAGAAAACTGTACAAGCATACACAATTTCTTAATTGCGATAACAAACGAAGCAGGATCATAATAAACAGTTACACTTCAAGTGGTAAGGCCAAAATCAGAACTACAAAAATTACCAATTCAACTTGCAACAATGCAACTTAAGTGTATTTTTATTTCTTAACCCGTCTTTTGACATTGTGACATTAACAAACTGTTATCTGTCATTATAACAGGATGCAATGTTTTAAAATGAGGCAAACAAAACTAACTTATACCATAAAACAGATACTCACTGTTGTTTGTGCTGTTGGTTTCCCTCCATCATGATGTCACTTCCTGGGTGATGATGTCATTAAGGAAGTGTCTTTTGTCAACTTACTAAAGACTTACAGGATGGGATAAGTGTGGGACACAAAAACCTATAAATCATTTCCAAGATTATTCCCAAAATAATCCCTATAAACAACCCCCCAATAATTTGATTTGTTTGGAAACCTTCTAGTTTAACACATTTTGCAATAGATTATTATTTTTTAAAAATGTAAATAATAAAATAAAATAAAAACATGTTGCATAGCATATAGCTCAGCCATTCACACAGTTTAAAAAAAATCATAATAAACTCAGTAACGTACATTGGGTTAAAATATTTTTTTTCGAGTAAGTAATTACATTTCTATTTTATGAAGACTAAGTCCCATCTGAATGCTAATTTTGATCAAACTTGTATATATTAATGGTCAGTTATTTCACTTTAATGGCAATGACAATTAGGCTACTTATTAATTGTCATTGAAGTGAAATTACTGAACTTAAATATAAAAGCTTGATAAAAATGCTCATTTTTGAAGAAAATTTCAGATGGTGCTTCAAGTCTTTATATAAAAAACCGTAATACTTACTCGAAATATTGTTGTTTTTGTCATTCAAATATATTTATAATTGAATTAAATGGCATTTAGCTACACCCTAAAAAATGCTGGGTTGTTTTAACCCAATTCTGGTTAAAATATGGACAAACCCATCTATTGGGTTAAAATGTAATTTAAAAATGTAACCCAATGGCTGGGTTTGTCCATATTTTACCCAAAATTGGGTTAAAACAACCCAGCATTTTTTAGAGTGTATAACATTTCATAAAGCTGTCATCCCTTTTCCACATATAGGCCCAAGCTTGGACCAGATGCAGATGCAGGTGCATTTATTTCCCCCAATATTTTCCGCTTTAGTTTGACAGTGATTTTCATCTGTGCTTGGTTGACGTTACCCTGGCTTGCCCTGGTGCTCCGGCAACAGATGTGTGCTGCTGACTCGGTTTCCTCCGCTCTGCGTTTCCCTCTCTCCTCTCCTTCATCAAACGTTCTGTCACGGCCCCTGTCAGGCTTCTAATGGATAGAGAGGTTTATGCTGTCAGCGTTCTCGATGGGCCGTCAGATCCATAACACAATACCTCCTACGACACCACACGCTGTCAAACACAACAGATATTTCACACCGACTGAAGATAATTCACAGCCATGAAACAGACTTTCTGCTCGGATCACACTACAGTCACGGCCACCCTGTGTCACCCAATCATTTCCCTCTGAAGTGTGTGAGGTTTACCGTGCTCAGTGTTCATGTCACTCTTTGATAGCGCTGCTGTTGTACTGATGCTTCTCTGCTAAATCAAATAAAGCAAAAATCAATGAGAGTTTGTACTAGCAATTGTAGACCACAAGCGGTGTTCTTAGGCATGACGTGAAGCATTGTGCCCTTATGCTGTCTTTGCGTGCTACGAGCTTGTCAACTTCAGAAGTGGTAAGATATTTCCAATAGCATGTGAAGGCAGCATTAACCTGTGGTAAAATCACTGTAACACTCAAGCCTTGCAATATTGCAATATAACCCTATATAGTCTATATTTTTAAATAGGCTACTTTCTATCGGTCTACTAATATATTAGCATTTAGCACTAATATAGTCTACTTTTATTTAGCAAGGACACATTCCATTTGTCAAATGTGAAAGTAAAGACTTTTATAATGTTACAATTATAACATAAATTGTAACATCGCCGTTTTTACTGTATTTTTTATCAAATATCAAGATTTTATCAAATCTAGGTGTGCATAAGAGTCTTTAAAAAAATGAGAGAGAGAGAGAGAGAGAGAATACATTTTTGTTGCGTTTTAATCACAACACAGCTTTGAATATATCTTTTATATAGCTTTTGATATATATCTTTTGTGGAAGTCTCAGGAAAATGTTCGTCCAATCCCTACATTCGGCCTCTCTGAAACGGCCTATCCTGCCTTTAACCAAAAAAAAAAATCATTTTCAAATTACAATGCAGTCATAGCTACCGGAATATCATGTGAATATCCTGTTCATACAGTCACTTTTATAGTCAAACGGGAAAATATAGACAACAATCCCTCCATTCATTCCTTAAGGTTGCAAGAAATGATGCAAGTTGTCATGTGGTATCTACAAAGGTGTACATGACACCTACATGATGATTGATAATGTACTTGGCCTACTTATTTCTCATATCCTTTGGCAACTATATCCAGACATTGCTTCCTGTATGAATAGCCCTTAATTTCTGTTCATTTCTTCACTGTATATCATCCTATCAACATGTACTGATTTCATTTCCGTTTCATTAGGACCTCCATTCTGTCCATGTGTGCATAGTCCAGTTATGTCCTCACCACTGCTCAGATAAATAAAGCGGCTAAAGGTTGGTCTTTCACATAACTAAAGGCATTGTTGGCCACACTGGGTGAGACACGCGACACTGTGGACCTATTGAGCTGAGGGTGAGCAAGAGCTCTGGACATGAATAGAACCGGAGCACGCTTTAGAAAAAGTGCTTTTTTTCTCTCTCTCTCTCTGTCCGGGTCCCGTCTGAAGGGGATTAGGGACAACAATGAGAGCCTTGAGAAGGTTTCCTCTCACTCCTCTCAGCTGGAACTGGCTGGAGGAAAAGCTGGCCCAAACAAGAAAACGTGGTCAGAGCTGAGACCTACATTTCTACAATAATGAATAAAGCTCAATGTTTTTGTAAAACGATTATTTTTAGAGACTGATGCTATTGACTGATGATATTTTTTAATAGCACAGAAAAAAAAAATACAAAAAGGGAAAGTTCATCAAGACTTGTCAAGAGTTTGATGGTTGACTTGACAGAGCCTTTCCAGATAGATAGATAGATAGATGGATGGATGGATGGATGGATGGATGGATGGATGGATGGATGGATGGATGGATGGATGGATGGATGGATGGATGGATGGATGGATGGATGGATGGATGGATACATACATACATAGACAGACCGACAGACATGATAGATGGATGGATGGATGGATGGATGGATGGATGGATGGATGGATGGATGGATGGATGGATGGATGGATGGATGGATGGATGGATGGATGGATACATACATAGATTTATACATACATAGATACAATACTAGATACATACATAGATATATACACATAGATACATACATAGATAGATACTTACTGTACATACACAGATAGACAGATAGACAGATAGATAGATAGATAGATAGATAGATAGATAGATAGATAGATAGATAGATAGATAGATAGATAGATAGATAGATAGATAGATAGATAGATAGATAGATAGATAGATAGATAGATAGATAGATAGATAGATAGATAGATAGATAGATAGATAGATAGATTTGCTGTATGAACCACTTTCAAGTTAGTTTGTTTTGCTCCCAATTAGTCTTTTATAATACATGGCAGTTTCCTTGTAAACAGGCAAATTCATCCATTATAGATCAATTTACACTTCTTGTGAGTTTTTCGAGCGGATGGCACCGGTGCAGTTTATTCTCTTCCCCCTGGGAGATAGTGTGCACATTGATATGCTTTCGTCTGCTACATCAAGAAATAACATCATGCAAAACTTGGTCACACCTGCCTGTGGATTTGTGTCCCTGTCCAGTAAAACTCTTCTGAAGATGTAATGAAAGACTGCGAGCCACTGATACGGGTGGTCCACGCGCCTGCTAATGAATCGGGTCATGTGAGGGACGCAGAAAAATTTAACAGCGAGATAATTATAGACACACACACTCCATTACAAGACACACATCAAAGGAAGAGGCACTTTGAGATCTCACTCCTATGAGGCATGCCCCACCACCCCCTTTAAACAGAATCTCAAATCTTGAATGCCAACGACTCAGCAATTACCCAAATTATCTGAAAGACTCAAACGCATTTGGCACGCCTTGCAAGACCCAGTCATTACTGCGGGGGTTAGCAGAGGTTGGGGCCACGCCAGATACTGTATGCTTTAGAAAACTTTAAATAAATAAATGAACGAATAAATAAGTTGATTATTTTCCTATTTACTCAGAGGGCTCTCAAGTTTTTATTAAGTAATTCATGTTTGTACGTATGTTGGATAGACATTGGAATATTATCAATGTTTTGACAGCATCAGTTTGGTTGAAAGAATAAAAATGCCTAAGAGTGTCTTTTCTAATAAGTATTTAATAAGCATTGCAGTCAATAAAATTCAGTTGGTTTGCTCTAAAGCTTAATTGGATTTATTCTTGATCATTAGATATGATGGTGCCTTAGTTTCTTTAAAAGGTGCCTTTGTACTAAAACACAGTTAAAGCATTGACTGACTGGGCAGTGAGGCAGCAAGGCAGCTGTGTTTGGTTTCAGGCACAGCTTCATTTATCAATAAATGATGGAGAAATTTTGTCATAAAACGTTGTTTTTTTTACAGCAAATAATAAATGAAATACAGATGGGGCTAAAAAGGAAGTCTTTGTATTTTATATTAATTATCTTTGAATAAGTAGTCTATGAAATGACACGTGATGCAATGTTACAGTTTAAAGTGTGTGTGTTTGTTTTAGAAACTTTTAGAAATCTCACAGAATGGAATCCATTTTGAATATTTATAGCCTGGATGCCAGCCAAACTTAGCCCCTCCCACAACATTTGAGGATGGGGAGTTCGGTCTGGACTTGATCCGAGAAGCAAGTATGCCCGAACCAAAGCTGTTCGGACCAACCAAATTTTCAGGGCGTGCTTTATTCGATGATGGACAGATGATCAACCGTAACGTAACCATTCATGTCACCAAAGAGCACTTGGGTTGAATTCATTTACAACAAAGTATGGCTGCCACTGCCACCATCTGTTATAGAAGATGTAGACAGCAAATTCATTTTAAAAGAGGAACATAGAACCGCGATCAAGGCATTTGTCGATTGGAAAGATGTTTTTGCCGTACTTCCTATGGGATTTGGTCTATCCAATTGAGTGCAGAGGCATTTTTTTACTGGTTCGGTTGAAACATGGCCCATAATCACAGCCCAATGGAGAAGTATCAGACTCACATTCTAACTAGAATCTAGAGTTTGATGACGTCAGGCTAGAATATATATGTAAAATACAATAAAGTCAGCCTATGGAAATTCTAGGAGCCTCAAGGAATTCATAAAGATTCGTATGTAAAAAAAAAATACCAGGAGTGTTAGATGACATAGATGCAACATTACTTAAAGGGATACTCCACTTTTTTTGGAAATAAGCTCATTTTACCACTCCCCCAGAGTTAAACAGTCGAGTTTTACCGTTTTCGAATGTATTCAGTCGATTTTTTGATATTTAGAAGAATATAAGTAACCAGACAGTTTCTGGTCTCATTGACTTCCATAGTGTATTTTTCCCTACTGGAGAAGTCAATGAGACCAAAAACTGTCTGGTTACTGATATTCTTCTAAATATCACAAAAACGGCTGAATGGATTTGAAAACGGTAAAACCCAACTGTTTAACTCTGAGGGAGTGGTAAAATGAGCCTATTTCCCAAAAAGTGGAGTATCCCTTTAATCAAAAGATTGGACCATTTAAAATTAGGTGTAAACAAAAATGTATATTGTACATATTAGTGTGTTTATCCAAACGTATTAATCTAAAAATAGGCTGCAAATGAGAGAATACAAATGAATTTAGTATTAACAGGCACATATACTCACAGACCTCTTTAGGTACACCTCGCTTGTTCCAGGTAGGACCCCCTTTTGCCCTCAGAACTGCCTTAAATCTTTGTGGCACAGATTCCACAAGGTCATGGAAACATTTCTATGAGATTTTGGTCCAAATTGACATCATAGCACGCAGTTGCTGCAGATTTGTCGGCTGCACATCCATGATGCGATCAATGATCTACCGTCCTTGATGCACATTCATCTTGCGAATTACCCATCCCACCAAATCCCAAAGGTGCTCTGTCGGATTGAGAGCTTGTGAGGCCATTTGAGTAAAATAACTCATTGTCATGTTCAAGAAACCAGTCTGAGATAAGTTGAGATTTGTGATTTGGCGCTTTATCCTGCTGGAAGTAGCCATCAGAAGATGGTAACACTGTGGTCATAAAGGGATAGACATGGTCAGCAATAATACTCAGGGCCAGGAACTCAATTGGTACTAAGAGGCCCAAAGTGTGCCAAGAAAAAATCTGCCACACCATTACACCACCACCACCAGCCTGGACCATTGATACAAAAGCTGGGTAGATCAATATGTTCATGTTGTTTACTCCAAATTCTGATCCTACACTCTGAATGCCTCAGCAGAAGCATCAACAAGGCATTTTAGCCCACAGAACTGCCGCTCACTGGACATTTTCTCTTTTTCGGACCGTTCTCTGTAAACCCTAGAGATGGTTTTGTGTAAAAATCCCAGTAGATCAGCAGTTTCTCAAATACTTTGACCATCCCATCTGGCACCAACAACCATGTCTTGTTCAAAGTCACTTAAATCACCTTTTTTCCTCATTCTGTTGCTCAGTTTGAACCATGCCTACATGCATTGAGCTTCTGCCATGTGATTGGCTGATTAGATATTTGCATTAATGAGCAGTTAACCTTTGTCATTGACGGTTAAGGTGATAAAAAATATTATAATGGAAGTGCACTGGGTCATAAAGAACACACTATTTCAAGACTATTATCAACTTAGCTAAAAAGATCAGCTTCAAAAAGGACAAAGGAAGGAATATCTCAACAACTTTAATAATTAATGTATGTTTACTGAATAGTTTGTGTCTACATTTCTGCTTTTGAAATTTCTAGAATTTCTGCCTCTTCTGAATGTAACAGAAACTGCTGTTTGTATCTTTTATTTTTAAGTACGGGTGTTGATCGTAATCAACATTGTGCCACAGACGCTGTCCACACATCTTGGCTTGAATTGAACCATAAGCATTCCTTTAACTGTTCTTATCATCTCTACTCAGTGTACAGAATCAAAAATCTCTCGAATAAATGTGTCGACTACAGTATCTCAGTAAGCCAGATGCAATGGAAACATTGTTTCATGGGTGCGGTGCATCTGACTCAGCAGTTGAATAAGAAACAGACTCTCTCATTCCGTCCCTTTATCCCTGACTGCCACTTTCTTTCACATCTTTCCTCATCTGATCAGTCACAATGTCATTAGCACACATGTGTGTATTCTTTTGCATTTCCTTAGATACAAAGCCATGACTCAGTAACAGTCCTTAAAACGAGAACAACCGCATTACAATAATCTACCATCAGCAAATTTAACAGCCTCTGCATGGGAGGAACTGATGCCTGTGAGGTCATCGCAATAACTGGGTCTGCTGGATGTTGGCAGTGCTTGTTTTAACCATCAAAGATCAAGACTGGGGGGTTTGAGGGGAAAAGAAAGCCAGATGTGGGCCAGAAAGCTGTGATTATGGATCAGATCACCCAGATCCCTGCAGGCTCAACAAAGAGGAAGGGTCAAGAGAGAGATGGATCCTGCGGAGAGGGACTGCAGTAGGATACTGACAGCTTAGAGGACAGGCTCAAAGACAAACAGGAAGTTGGGGAGATGCACAGAGAGTGGCCACCCTTTTCAGCACAAAGCCACAAGGTCAAAAGACTCCAAATTAAAATCAGGGAACTGCTTGAAATCTTTTAAGCTCTTGCTTTTCAGGATTAGAGGTTGATGATTCCACAAGGACGAGAAGTTGGGCTTTGGATATTTGAAACTCAGATTAGTTTGACCAAAACTTTTAGGGTGATTTCAATTTGGTCGGATGTGGTTTACATTATTTAGACTTGCATCGCTTGTAAAAATTATATTATTTGCAAAATACATGCATTTATATTAATGCACTTAAAATACACTTTTATCCAACCAACATCTCACAAGAATCTCAGTGCATATATTTTCAAAAGTGTGAAGTCTCACCAAGGCTGCTTTTTATTTTATTAATAATTAATTCAAAACTGTAATATTTTGGAATATCATTACAATTTAAAATAACTGTTTTTGATTTGAATATATTGAAATGTAATGTTTTCCTGCATGGCAAAGCAGAATTTTCAGTAGTCATTACAGTGTCACATGATCCTTCAGAAATCACTCTAATGTCATGTTGAAACAGTTGCTGCATATTTTATGTATAATACTTAATACGATGAGTTTATTTTCAGAATTCTTCAATGAATGGAAAGTTCAAAAGAATCGCATTGATGTGAAATTGAAATCTTTTGTAACATTATAAACGCCTTTATTCTCACGTTTGACCAATTTACAGTTTTTTCGATTGCTTAAACACGTTTCTTAAAATGATGCCTCCATTTCTCGAAAATCTAAACACAAAGCCATAATTTCTCACCCATTTCCCTCAACTTCCTATTTGCAAGTCAAAATTAAGCTCTGCACTCAAAACCATTCAATCTTGCTGAAAACCAAACTTTGCCCTCAGACATGACACACATTTTTGGGGGGTAAGAAAAAAGTTGTACAAAATGACTTCTGACTCAACCTGATTATATTAGGTTATACTAAGTAATAAGTCCCTCCTCCTATTTACAATGTGGTTTCCATAGCTGTCGTGATATTTTGAATGGCAAGATACAGACTTTCCCAACCAATCAATCACTCAAAAAATAGTTTTACCAAATCCCTTTTTGGATGAACTATTCCTTTATTAAGGTCTGGATTTTCACCCCCTTCCTATTATATGCCAATCAAACGAAGAAGTTGTTTCAAGGTCAAATAATGTAGTAAAAATATTAGTGCAAGCTCTCTAAATCCCTCATACAGCACTATTCTGTACGCTATGAGTTCCTGTGCTGGTGAGACTGTTTCCTTTACACTTCAAACTTTGCTCTCTCCCAGGGGCCTCTTCCTGACAAACGTCCCTGGTCTCTAGTGTTTGTACTCATGCTGCTCTCTACTACACAATCATTGGACACAATCGCTGAACAGTAAATACAGATTGGGAAATGAGAAGCATATTTTTAAACACCAAAACCGCATGATGTTCTCTTCCATTAGCGGTTCTCGCGTGTGCTTAACTGCAGGAAGAGGATCAACAACAAACAGCATAGTGTTGTCATAGTCTCTCCTTGATCCAGTCCGAGGCTTTTTCAATCATTTGTCACTGTTTCCTGTACTCAAAGGCTAAACGGCGTTCACATGACAATAGAATGAAAATGTAACCTTTAATTTATTTCTGCTCAAGTGAAGGAGTGAAGGTCAATTTCACTAATTTGCCAAATGAGATTTAAAAGGTCCAAATCATTATGTTGTCCGAGTACTACAGCAACACATTTATCTATATTCTATATTTTAAACAACACACAATAATCAATATTTTTGAAATAACCACTAGGCCTACTAATAATGCTGGTCAAGTCAGCATTACACTCAAATATCAGTAATAAAACAGTTAAAGAATTGGAATTGTTAAAAGGAATCAGAAGCAGAATCCTCTCATTCTTTAGTACAGTTAAAATACACATACTGTGACTCATACTCTGATGTCATGCTGTTAAAGGGAAGACCAACGATTTGACAACTGTTTGTTTCACCCTGTTCCCAAAGATCTTCACTGAAGCATTTCAGAGCCAAAGTCCCATTTCTAAAATTCATGGCCATATGTTGGAAATATTTGATATTCGGTTTCTGTCTATCACACCGCTGCTTGACAGATGTGGGCCAAACTGCTGTGCTTCAGAGAAGGAGGTGTTCTCTGTGCACCATGGGAATTCTGTGTACATTCAGGTGTCTAATAATGGGATCTATGAGAATCCCAGTCACTGCATGGCTAACTCTAGACTCGGCTGCGAGCAGAGGAAGTCTTTTGTCTCAAGGTTGTGCAGTGAGGAACAATGATCCTGCAGCAGACCGGGAGGACGTGTTTGTCTTCGACGTACGAGGCCTTCCTTTGTTTAAATGAAGCAGTCGTTTCCTACAGCAGTGAGAGCAAATGTGTAGGAAGTGAGGGAGGTGACCGACTTCCTGTTGTACGAAACGGACACAACAACGGTATGGACTGAATGTACTGAAGGGAATTGCACTAGATTATAATGCCAAAAGCGTGTTGGAGAGCCTTCCACTTAAAGGGATACTCCACTTTTTTTGGAAATAGGCTCATTTTACAAGTACCTCAGAGTTAAATAGTTGAGTTTTACCGTTTTCGAATCAATTCAGCCGATTTTCTGATATTTCGAAGAATATCAGTAACCAGACAGTTTCTGGTCTCATTGACTTCCATAGTAGGAAAAAAATATACTATGGAAGTCAATGAGACCAGAAACTGGTTACTGATATTCTTCTAAACACCTGAACATCGTCTGAATGGATTCAAAAACGATAAAACCCAACTGTTTAACTCTGGAGGAGTTGTAAAATGAGCCTATTTCCAAAAAAAGTGGATTATCCCTTTAAAGCACTAGTTTTTAAAATTAATATTAATGAACTAATATTAAAATTATATTGTTTTATATTCTTTTAGATATTCGATTGTTTTATATTCTTTTCATATTGAATATTTGAACAATACTAAATTATATTAATAATTATATTAAAATTATCAGACCATTAAAATGTTCTAATCAAGTTCCACAGCAATATATATACTTAAACAAGTAGTATAGGGTGGTCTCTTAGCTAAAGTTCAAGGTTGCTTGTAATCAAACTGCAGACTTTATCTCAAGGTTGTGTCAGTGAACCAGCAGCTGTAGTAGAGTTGAAATGTCTGTGGCCTTGAGCACAACATCTTAATAAATTACTCCCTGAGATTGTAAATCATAAATCATTTCAAATGAATCTTTCTGTGAATATTATATTATCCAGGCCATTGCTAGCATTAAAGCTTGAATTGACTACACTACTTTTTAAAAACCTGAATGGATTTTAAAACACTATAGGCTTCATACACTTAATGGATGGTTACAGAGAAAAACTATCATGCACTAAAGGTCTGAGGATCACACACTACCAGACTTTCAAGTCAATCCAAACAAAGCGATGTAGAAATGCGCCTGGTATGTATGTAAAAAAAAGTTCAAAACATCCAACATGTTTGATATCTACAGAGTCCCTAAAGGGATATGGTGGTGGGAAAAAATATGAGATGGGAGGAAAAATTATATGTCTGTGCTTTAGTGTTCTGTTGCAAATGTTTTGCGTTTGTAATGGAGGCCAGCTAGTACGAGATGTGCGTATAAACATCACTACCCTGGTCTCAAGAGGTGCACTGACGCTAGAAACTGCTGTCTTTAGCGTCCTTGTTATTGTGCTTATATGCCAGAAACGCCAGTTCAAATCCTGCTCAGAGCGGGGTGGGTAGAACCGGAGGGTTACATTGGTGCCGTGACCCGGATGGGAATGAGTTTCTCGGGGGAACTTTGGGTTTTGCGAGTATACGTAGTCTCTCAGGGGAACGCAAAACATTTTTTTTTTTTGAACGAACACAAAGTTACTTGGGTGAACTTAGAATGCAAAAACAATTGAAATATATCTTTTCTTCCTGTCTCATATTTTTTTTTCATCACCATATCCCTTGGCTTTAGGCTTCATAGTAACTCTCTAGCTAATTGGAATCATAGTGAGAAACTAACGTAAATGTGACCCCTTGTAAACTTAAATTAACTAAATTTGCAGACCGGTTCTGACTTTACACTGGAGTGGCTGCAAATCTGGACAAAAGTTGCGTTGTTTATTCCAGCCTTCAGAATTTATTTCCAAAGGCATTTAATAGCCAACAGCGTTCTTATAGGTCCAGGTGGATTTTAGGAGAAAATCAGATTTTGCAGAATGGATTTTAAAATTGCTAAAAAAAAAGAAAAAAAAGAAAAGAATTTTGTGTGGGCCTGGCAACAGCTATAGAAATGATCCTTGTAAAGTAATCAAAGAGACGACTGATTGTGTCCCATGGGGTGTATTTTGGAAACTGCCTAGCCTTCCTTCAATGAGGGAAGAGCGCTGACTGACTTTCATTGTGCAATGTATCACATCCACCCAGAGGAATGAAAATCGCATTTTGCACACATTCATGTGTGTGGCTCTTTACCAAAGCAACTTACGAGAAGAAGCCCTGCGATGAAGTTTTGCTGGAGTTGATCTCTTCTCTGCATGGAGAGTGGCAGCTGTGCTGAGGATGAGCATGACTGGCAGCGGTGCCCCAGTGTTGTGTACCCAGAATCCTCAGCCTCTGCAACAGCTGTTCCAGCCACAGGCAATGAGACAGAGTCAGGACCGAAGAAACAAGGAGGGGCTGCTGCAACCCCTGGAGAGAGAGAACAAGAGAGACAGATACCTTAATTGTGTGTGTGAGTGTGTGAGTGCGTGTGTGCAGAGGCCCCAACACATATTAAAAGCTTAAATGTTTGACATTTAAAAGGCTTGAATTTTCTTCAATACATTATAAAAAAGGTCAAACTGGCACCATCAACTAAGCAAACAAAGCTAGACCTTTCTTTTCTTTTTTGTTTTGTTTTGTTTTGTTGACTTTCAGTGGATTTAAGTAAGTTGCCCTAGTAGCAGAGGAACCACATTAACTATTAATAAGAGTTAATATCCACTAACATTTTAGGAAAGTGTCCATTTGTGGATATTTATATTGTTTAATATTTTAAAATCTAATAGACTTGAAAAAATCTTGCTTGAAAACAAGTTTTACTTTACTCATTTTTTTATTTTTTTATTTATTTACTTGGTCGGCCAATATTGGTCGGATATTTCTTGCCCCAATGCAACACAATTTTAAGTGAGGTTCACAAAATCATACTTTTTGAGACAATTGTATGCATTTCAAAATTTCTGGGAAACAAGTCAAATCAATTCTGAATTATACCACTTTTACTATGACCAATTTCACCTGTCAAGTTAAGAAGTGACATGTCTTGAAAGGTCTAAGCGACTACATTTCTGCTTTAGGGTGAGAACAGAACAGCATAAATACCAATGATGCTTTGCAACATGGACAGCCAATCATAACTTTGTCCAGTCACAGCGCCAATAAGCTTCTAGAATCAGAATCCAAATTTGAATCCGAACCTATAAAAATAAGAATTAAAATCTAAAATGAAATCTGAATTTTAGCCTAAATCTTTATTTGTATCCAACTTCAATTCCGATTTCCGAATCTAAATCTAAATTCAGTTCATTTCACTTTAGATTTGGATTCTGATTTGGATTGTTGGATCCAATTTGGATTGGACTGTTTTAGAAGAAATAAATAACACTATCATATAGATGGAATGGATGCATGTACTTGCAGAGGCCACTCAAAAACAAAAAGCCTTTTTTGTGCTTAAAAAAATTGCTTAAACTCGAACTTCCTCAGAGAAAAAAAAGAGAGATCTTGAGTCACTGGGAGAGATTATTCCTGACGTCATTAAAGTTTTGTTTCCTCTTTTTCACATTATAGCTGGTATATTTATCCTCTTGCTGCCTTGATACATTTTCTCACATCATCAGTGACTCAAACTTGTGACCATATTAGACAAAACCCGTTTCAAACATGTTATGTTGATACAGCTGGAAGCATGTTAGCGTGTGCATGTGCTTCAAAGAGCTCTGAGTATATGCAAGATCTACACCAATTACTCTCCCAATGAGACACACTATTGTCCTTTAGATGAGTCTGTATGCATAGGAATGGATTGGACTTCTACTAGCTGATTTTTCTGCCAATTTTCAGTCAAGCACTTCATTTACATAATATTCTGAGAATCAAGTTGGCTAATTACATTGTAAATGACATTCACTGACACACACTCAATACTGTCGCTTTATTAATGTGTTAAAGAATGCAGACAGACACGGAAGCGTGAACTAGTGGGAGTAAAAATTGGCACATGATCCCATTAGCGTGGCCCTTTAGTGTCACAGCCTTGCCCTCGTGGAAAAAAAGAGGGATGATTTCTAGTTCTATGGAGTTTATCTTTATCATAGCAGTGATGTCTTACTCACATAATGGCAGAGATCTTACGTTACAGTGAAGTACAGGGAAGTAAGTCTTTAAATGCGGAGTGTTACCCAATAAATACAACAACAAATTCATGGAAACTCCAAGAGATTATCTCAAGAACATGATGCTCAAGTACTTAAACTCTACACCATTGAGGTGAACTTTCTACGGGTATTATAGACATCCTTTGTCAGCCTGTTATTGTAGTGTGTACATTGCTAAAGTGAGTATGGGTCACAGGGCTATAGACACGCATCATTTATAATCAACTCTGCTGGCACGGAAGGAAGAGAGAGAGGGTTTGGAAGAGAGAATAAGTGGACATATAGCTCATTTAACACTCCTTCCTCTCCACCACGCTCTAGTGAAATGATATATCACAGGAAGAAGCAGGACATGCCCATGAGTGCTGGGCAGAGCTTGGCTAGGGCGTCTGCCAGCTCAGAAACATGATTATAAGCCTTTTATATTTGGCATCTTTGCAAACAATCTGACTTCTATACAAAAGACTTTAGAAGCAAGCCTACATCGTACATCACAGATATTCGTGATATAAATGGAAGCTTTAATTGTAGTCCAAATTCTCTCTTTCGGTTTGAAACGGTTCCCATGCTTTTTATTTCACGTTTGCATGCCCTGCTGTACATGTTCCCACCAGTTATTAAAAACTCGACCCATTCACAATGTTGTCTTATTTACCCTAAATAATCTCAGCTTCCCTATTGGTGAAATTTCAATGATGTTGTGTTTGGACTAGAATTACATCTGGATTATCTCCAATGTGATTCTGCATTGACAGTCTAATTTTGTTTGACTAAATTCCGATCAGACTGGCTCAGAGACAAACGCCCAGACTGTAAATGATCTGTTTCTCTATATCAGTGATTGACAGCTTATAAGCTACGTTTTCGGACGCAGCCATTGATTCGTTTAGGAAATAAACAATGAATCAATCACTCGACTGATTCATTCAAGACCGATGCTTTAAGGAACATGACATTGATAAATAATGCTGATCAAAGTTATAAAACTTGCCTGTTTCTGGCAACAACTTTTAAAAAACAAATCATTTCGATATCACATATGGAATGGTATCATGGGTTTTAATGCATCGTGTTTAACTAGATAGGCGGAATGTAGCCTATCGTAACATATGGTTGAAGTAATGCAACTAATTATAATGTGGATTATAAAGCACTATTATGCATCCATTATGCATCCTGTTTACTGGCGAGTCAAAAGTTGCATGCATGTGAAAGTCTGAGCCTAATTGGGTGTTTGGGTGTTTAGCAGTGTACATAACGGCGTCTTCTAGCCTTGAGTGTTGAGGCAAACAACAGTATGCTTATGGGAGGTGCGTGTGAGCATGTGTACATGCACATGTGTTTATGTGTGCATGTGCATTTGTGTGCACTCACAGAGGACGCGGTGCAGCTGTTAGCTCGCTGATGCTGGAGGATCTGGAGGAGGGAAGTAGAGCATTAAAGCTGATGTGACGTGTTGGTCTCTCCCAGGCAGAGCGGTTCCAGCGGGGGCTGCCAGGTGGGAGCAGGGCTGCTGACTTCATGAGCTTTGTGCTGAAGAGCCACTGTCTCCTGAACCTATTTCAACCAGCTGCAGCCATGCTGAATACACTGCCACCACCATATCCTCTTCTGCTGCAAAACACACTCACACATCAGCCGAGCGTGAACACACACACACACATCAGTGATTGTTTCAACACAATGGAATATGCATAGCCTACATTCAAGTGAATGTTATTTTAGATACACTGATATACTATTAGTTTTCATTTATTATTATTATTATTATATATTTTTATAATATTAAAATTGTATTATTTTATTTTTTAACAGTTTATTAATGTCAATATTTTATTGATATCAGATTTAATTAGTTTTCATTTTTATATTGTGTTTTCAATTTAATTTAAGTTACATTTCTAGTAATTGTGTTGTCTGTTTTTGTCATTTTTCTTAGTTTTTATTCATGTTTTATTTCAGATTTAGTTATTTTAGTACTTCAACTTAAACACAAATTTGAAATCTTGCCTTGGCATTCAGCTTAAGTAAAATAAGTTTAAGATTTTTTTATATTTTATTTTATTTTATTTCATTGCAAATAATGTTTTTTTATGGTTTTAGTTTTAGTTAACAATAATAACCCTGATTCAAGTCTCCATTTTGAGCAGTGTGAACATAAATAAATCATAGCATACACTGCATTTGTGTGTTAAAACATTGTGAAATCATATATTTAGTTAATGATTCTGATAACAAAAAAGGGGATTGTATATGAATGAGTCACTGAGTCATTCAGTTGACTGATTTGTTCAAAACATGATTCTTATATGAACAAAACAGACTAGAATCTATAATCAAAGTTAAAGCTCAAATAAAACATTTATTGGTCATTGGTTCCCATTATTCTTCTTTGTGTAATTTCGCAAAATTTTATATGGTAACACTTTATTTTAAGGTGACGTATTTACATGCTACTACATGTACTTACTATAGACCTTGTGCACCTGAGAAATGTGGGCTCCGTCATCTTGAAAATGTCGTCTTTGAACTTCCGTTTTTGCGGTCGCTCTGTATTTCTATGGCATCGCTGTCGAGGAGTAATTAGCTGGTGAAGCGTATTTACTTATTGTAAAGTTAACAAAAGTTATCATGAACATTGTAATGTTTATCATAAGCATTGTAAAGCAGTTGTCTTAACAAATGTCGACCGGGATTTTTTTACGAGCAGTTCATTCATACCTATGCAAGATCGCTGCGAAAATACAGACCGGAAGTCAAAACACAACGAGCGCAACGCGGAAAAGGGGCGGGGCTACATAAGGTTTTTATAATAGCAGTAAAAATGCATAATTACTAGTACCAAACCAAACCCTTAACCCTAACTCTAAATACATATTACTCAATAGCCTAGCCTACTTATGAGTAAGTCCACTGTAACTACATTATTTTTCTATTAATCTAAAATGTGGAAAACTGAAACAATAAACTTTTGACTTGTAGCTACTAAACATGAATAACTTTTCTAATGCAATAGATGTGAGATGAACCAGTTTGAGATTTTCATCTGTGTCTATTGTTCTTCTTAAAATGTGTCAGACGACTTCCCAATCGTAGTTTCAGATCGGCTTCCAGATATTCTGCAGTTCATGAAGAGATGATGTTCATGACAGGGCGTGTTCATCACAGATATATAAGGTTTTGTTCCTTTCTCTTCTGCTTTTCTGACTTCCAAGTTCCCTTTCCTTGTAAGGGTGTGCTGGAACTCCTATCAAGGCAGGATTCTGAGAGAACGAAGGGTCAGAGTGTTTTCCCACGTTTGCCTACACAGAGGACTAAACAGACTCATTTGAGGAAACCAGACAACCAACATTATACTGTTACACCTCATTACCAACATCAACATGATTAGTCAAACCTTTCATGATCATTGCTCTAAAAGTTTGGGGTTGGTATATTTTTTGCTCACTAGCATTGGGGAGTTATTTAATCAAAAATGAAATAAATGTCTGCCCTCGGGCCGTTCGCCCTAAAGCGCGCGGGGTCCAATGAGGTCGCACCAGTTGCACCTCCTCCTAAGGACAGCCCTGTGCCTGTAAATAATGGAAACATGCTCTACATTTGTAGAATGGAAAATGTTTGAAACTGGCGTGTGATATGCATCATTTTGGTATTGTGTGCAGCACACGAACATTGGACTGTAACCTAGGTCAAATTTGTTTAAACAATCTGCACTTGATCAGTTTTATGCCTCTGATGACACTGTCGGGGGCCAGCGCTGTGTCAAAGCCTGGTGATGAAAACCTGGACCATGAGAAAACGAGATTTAAAGAGTGCAATGTATACATGTAATATTTAGTATAATGAGACAAACCACAGCAAGGGGCTGCAAACTCATGGTCTCTGTTGATGCCAAAAGAAGTCTATAGAACTGCTTTTTCAATACAAGGACAATGGATGATTTATCCCGCCAAAATCCAAAAAGCACTACACATGTAATGCCAAGCAATATATTCAAAGTCTTCTGAAGTCATACAACAGCTTTTGTGTAAGGAACATACATTTGCAAATGAGATTTAAGAAATACAGTTGAGGAACAAATGACCAATGAGCACCTTAAAACTTTGGCCTGTTCAGTTTCACAAATATAGTGCACAAGTCCTACGTGTAATATACATGTATGGTGCTTTTTGGATTTTGGCAGTATAAATCATCCATTTTCCTTGTATGGAAAGCAGATTCAACGTTTGGCCAAGACTTGCTTTTGTTTTCTACAGAAGATGAACATAACACAAAATGAGGATGACTGAACCAGGGTTGTTATCATTAACTAAAACTTAATTACAAAAAAAAAAAAAAAAATTACTTGAAATAAAATGAACATTAACTGAAATAAGAAAAGAAAAGAAGAATATATATATATATATATATATAATTGCAGGTAGTTGTCAAGGCAACATTTTGACCTTTTTCTTATTACTAACTTTATAAAAAAATAGTTGTGGTCAGAATTAATGATACCCCTGGCAAAAATTATTAAAAATGGCTGTAAAAAAATAAATCTGCATTGTTTATCCTTTTTTCATTGAAGTAGAATAATAGTGAGTGTGTGTTGGGGGGAGGGGGATCACATTATGAAATAAATGTTTAGATTTTTGCACATTTTTTGAATGAAAGATTAAAAGGATAAACAATGCAGATTTATTTTTTACGACGATTTTTGACCATATTTACCAGTGGTGCCATTAATTCGGATCACAAAAAAAAAAAAAAAATCCCCAAAATAACAAAAACCTTAATTAAAACATGTTTTAATATATAAATCATGCTAAAATAGCACTGGACTGTTATTTTCCCATGTTTTTCCTTTTGGCTGAAATATTACTTTAAATTCACAACATTCCGACGGGAGACACTGACCATCACACCAATGAGTGATGCATCTGTACACATCGCTTTGTTTATTTGGAAACTGAGGAGTAGTTCATTTCCAACTTCGATTTGTCACAGGGTTATAAATGAGCGTCTTGTGAAATGACAGCAATAACATAAACAAATGAGGGGTCCTGAGGCAAGGCACTGAGACATGGAAGTACAGCGCACACCCAGGTCGGCCCCAGCTGTTCTCGGGAGGAGCCGGAGGAGGAGAAAAGAGTGGGAGAAAAGAGGGACGGGGAAAAACGACGGAGGAACATATGGAATGTGCTGCCGACCGCTGTGTCCCTCAGAAAAGCCGCGAGCCATCACTGTTCCGACAGCTGGAGGTCATTAGCCTGAGGGACCGGTGCTACACACCACTACACTCACATGAAGTATGCATTGACATAGAGGCGTGATGTAAAATATGAGGGTGAAAGAGACGGTGGCTGATATTCCTCTACTTGGCCGACTCCCACCATTCCCCTGCTGTTTTAGTGGAGGTCTGTAAATATTTGGAATAGTTTTAGAGGTAAAGGAACTAGCTTGGTTAATGAATATTAATTAGATGATGTAACATTTAACTAATGCTAACTCATATGCTAAAAGGCAGGGAAGTATACACTCTTAGAAGAAATGGTTCTATTTAGAACCAGAAATAGTTCCATCCCCTGCTTCATATATGGAACTCCAAAATGGTTCTACATAGAACAATTTTCTTTGGTAAAAGGTTGGCCAAGTATGGAACCCCAGGGTTCTATATAGAACCCAGAGGAACCCTTTTTTAAGAGTGTATAGAACCTTTTATGGGTTCCAAATACTTAGCGCTGATAGAACCTTTTAAGGTTCTATATAGAACCTTTTCTTCTAAGAGTGTACGCCACTAAGGTAATTACCTCTCCCCTCTCGAGGATTTTTTTGAGTTAGTTCATATCAAAATTGTAAATATAATTTACTCACCCTCAAGTCATCCTAGGTGTATATGCCTTTCTTCTTTCAGCCAAATGCAATCGGAGCTATATTAAAAAATTCACTGTTGCTTAGTTACCAATGATCGCGTGCACGCGAACTCGACAATCGACTACTCTGAACTTCGGCCAAAAACAAGAAGTAAATACAGGAATGTGAGCTGGCTGAATTAATTGCATTTTTATTAATATCTTTCACATCTACTGCAGTCAGATTGAGCGTTGTCAGTCTTAACAACACGACTCACATGGCTGTGCACTCGTAATGACAAACCAAGGATGTTAAGAGGCTAAAAGCAGGTTTAGAGCTTGCCCCATTGAAATCAACAGGGTGCGAATTTTAAAAAGAGGATAACACGGTGTAGGCAACACCGTTTTTTGTCGTTTTTTGTCTGTACTGACAGCTCTCCAAATGTACAAAAAAATGAGCTCCATGTTAAAATTGACCGGAGTTCTCCTTTAAGTGACAGTGGACGCCTCTCACGGGCTGGCCAACAAACTCAAGCTCCTCATATATCGAAATCTCAAATTTATCTTTAAAAGCTCTCATTTTAGATTTCTAATTCGTGACCGGTGTTTTGTTTTGCTGTGCTTCCGCATTCGTCAATACGTCTAATACGTCATGACTCTCCTCCATTGACATCCATTAAAAAATTGTCCTCTTGTGTCCTTACCACAGCTTTAGCAGGCGTTGCACTTTTTTGGCAAAGGTTGCAACCATCCCCTCAGACTTATCCTTAGCACAGTTTTCCGAACTATAGTAATTACATCGGTAGACTTGATACATTCACTGGAAAGAGCAGCGGTAGTTCCGACTTCAGTCATATTTAATGTTTACAGTGGTGAAATTGCAGGCAAGAAATGCAAATTCTGAGACATGACGAGCCGCCATGGGGTACGCTAGCATGTTTTGTGCGCTTCTTGTTTATTTGTGGGTATTTTAAAGATAATTTATCATACTATAAGGAGAAATGACTAACTGTCAAGTAAGCCAATTTAGTCACAATCAGCAAATGAGGACAATGAGGCTTTAACACATAGTAAGTCAAAGCACGTGCTCCTCTATCTGACTTCACACAAATCTTGTGCACAAGCAGGGGATTCATAAAGCTGTAATGCGATATCATGCATGTCCTGACTCAAAGAAGGTCTTTTCACTCCTAATTACTTCTCTTTCACGTGCCATATGATCAAACAGATACGAGTCAGCTCCCTCTTTAGAGGGCTGTGGTCGATAGCCCCCAGCTTTAAAAGAGAGGAAATGCAAACCATGCCCACCTCCTCCTTCAGTGCCCACTGAGGTCACCCAGCAGGGGAACCGTCCGGATGGGGCCCACAGCTTGAATCTCAAACAAAACCGTGAATACACAAACAACATCAACCTTTCGGAGATGCAAATGTTCCAACGACGTATGCTACAATGCAAACTGCACAGGCCCAACAATATGCACAATTAATAAGGCAAAAATTATTTATTTTTTATACAAATAACTCAAATTTCAATGTTTTCGTGCCCATCCTCTTATCCTCTGGGTTGTGGGAGTGCAGGAGCTTATCTCAGCCTTTTTGATCGAAAGCAGGGGAAAAACCCTGGACAATTGGCCAGTCTGTCATAATATAATATTTTAGAATAATTTTTAATGCTATACTCTCATTTCATACCATTTAAGTAACAATTTGGACAGTCCCAAGTATTTTTTTTTTAAATTCTATGCTGAGGTTTAAGTAGCAACAAAATTAATCTTTGCTTTCCTGTGCTCTAGTTTATGCATCTATTTATTTTTCTGACCAAACACATTTGAACTGGATCAAAATTTTAAAAAAAACTAAAATTTAAATTTTCAAATTTGAAATTTAGAAAATTTCAAAAATTTAAATAAAATCTTTTATTCCAAATGATAATAGTATCCTTAACCAAACCAAGTGACAATAACAAATGAGTTATCCTAATGTCCTTAAAGTTTATCTTCACTGTGATATTTTACTCTTTTTATTTATTAATTTATTTTTTATTTTCTTCGCTATGTTTGTGACATTTGCATGCTTTATCTAGCTTGTAAGTTAGGTGAGCCAAAGAAATTTTCCACCCTGGTGGACAATAAAGTTCTATTCTATTCTATTCTATTCTATTCTGTTCTGTTCTGTTCTGTTCTATTCTATTCTATTCTATTCTATTCTATTCTATTCTATTCTATTCTATTCTGTTCTGTTCTATTCTATTCTATTCTATTCTATTCTATTCTAAACCTTCCATCAAAGTTATAAATGAATTTTGAACAATATCCACTCTTGTCTTGGGAAAACTTTGATGCACTTTTTGGATCCACTTCATATGTTGACTCTACCGTATATATGCTATCATTGTTTTTCCCCCACTATCCGCAATCAGAGCAGAACTGACCCTCCTCCTCCACGCAATCTATTGGTGTGGAGGTCTCAGTTTTAGGCAAAGAACTTAGAGCAGCTTAAATGAGGCAGCAGACACTGTAATTTCATGTTGTGTTGACAGCATGGCTTGGAGGCAAGCTTATCTCCATGCAGAAGAAGCCCCATCTGAGCCCACGATGGAGTTCCAGAACCAAAACGGGGCATAATCCGGCTCCGCGGGAGGCCACAGTAGGACTGATTCACTTAACATTTACTTCCATTCAAATGAGGCCTACAGCCACTGCTTTAGGAGACGCCGTCATTAAGAGTGACTTTCTTAAACATAGTACGACGCGTATTGTTGCAGGTGCGGTGAAACAGGATGAAACCGGCTGAAAGGGCGAGAGAGCCATACTGAGTTTGCACTGACCCTGCCTCAACGCGAGGTGTGAAATGAGGTCTTCGGGTCTGACCCCCTCATTCCTCCCTCGGCCCGGAATAATAATCGTAAAAAAAGGAAAGAAACTGCAGCCAAAAGCAGCCGCCGTGACAACAATGTTCCATTATCCTGTCTGTTTGTTATACAAATGTACCACAGGGACATAACAAAACAATGCTAACCTGTACCCACAGCGTTTCCCACTGTCAGCGGCCTTAAAGTAAGAGTAATCTAAATGAAATACCCCTGTGTGGTTGAGAACCAACGGCTCATTTATCAAGGCGATCAAAAAGCAGGATGGCTGGCGCTGTCATGGCCGCCTGCTCCGTAATGACGGCAATAATGTGTTTATTTTGTAAAGAGAGCACGTGAGGGCACGAGTTTATTAATGTGCGCTCAGGTGAGAGATCGATGAGTAAGAGAAATACAAAAGGAGCGCGGTCAGGCTGACGCTAAAATAAAGGAGACCGTTTCTAATTCATCAAACGGGAAGATGAGTAGGCGGAACTAAGAACAACAGGAAGCCGAAGCAGGGGAGCGCCGATCCGTTTGTGTACTCGCGAGTGTGTGTGTGTGTTCATGGCGGACTTGAACCTTCTGTGCTAATTGGTTCAGTGCGAAAGCGCAGCTGGGGAACGTCTTCCGAAAACAATGTGCATGGAAGTCATGGACTGGTATACAGCAGGACAAACCAGCGGTTCCCAGGGACGATGCTAAATCTGTCCCCTGAACACATGAGGAAGTAGATCTCTTGTTCGGGACACATGTTGTCTAATTTGAGACTCGTGCTGTATTTAGACTTAATTAAATGACTTTGCCACTTTTAAATAGTATTAAAATATGCCCAGAAGTTATGTTTGGAGAAAAAGTAGCACAGCTAAACAAAAGAAACATCTTTGTTTTGATATAATCATCATCTGCTCGATGTAAGAGCTCAAATCAGAAATGCATGGGAGGCTTTAGTAATTTTGCACATCACTACACCCGTTGATTTTATTGCTGGAATTGCAATAGCCTATTTATGTTGCAAAAGAAAACACCAGCTAATAGGTAAACATGTCTGAAATCAATGCAGCCATGTTCATATTAAAATAATAACACACACATTTATGTTAGATTTGATTAATTGATTTGACAGGACTAAATAAAAATAATAATCAGTTAACTGGTTCATTGAAGATAAGGTTTTTATGGTTCTATGTATCACATATTAGATGCAACACTGTTACCAGACTGCTACCAAACTAATACAATTTTTTTTTTTTTTAAATTTTGATACATCGAATGACAAAATAACAAAGTTACCTATGGAAGAGGATTAGGGCCATGCAAAAATAAAAAATTAAAACCATCTCGAGATTAAAGCCATTATAAAGCGAAATTAAAGTCGTTAAATTTCGAGAAAAAAAAGTCGAAATACAATCTTGAGAATAAACTCATTAAATTTTGAAAATAAAGTCGTTGTGTTTCGGGGAAAAAAACCTCTTTAAATTTTGAGAATAAAGTCATGTTTCGAGAAACTATCTCCATGGTTACTTTGTAAAAACCTTTGTATTGCTGCCACACGAATTTATTCTCGAAATTTAACTCGTGCCCTCACATGCTCTCTTTACAAAATAAACACATTATTGCTGCCATAATGGAGCAGGCGGCCATGTTTATTCTCAAGATTGTATTTTGACTTTTTTTCTCAAAATTTAACAAGTTTTTTTCTCGAAACACACTTTGTTCTCAATATTTAATGAGTTTATTCTCAAGATTGTATTTAGACTTTTTCTCGAAATTTAACAAGTTTTTTTCTCGAAAGAAAACGACTTTATTCTCAATATTTAATGAGTTTATTCTCAAGATTGTATTTCGACTTTTTTCTCGAAATTTTACAACTTTTTTCTCGAAAGACAACGACTTTATTCTCGATATATGATGAGTTTATTCTCAAGATTGTATTTCGACTTTTTTCTCAAAATTTAACAAGTTTTTTCTCGAAACACGACTTTATTTTCGATATTTATTGAGTTTATTCTCAAGATTGTATTCCGACTTTTTTTCTCGAAATTTAATGAGTTTAATCTCACATTATAATGACTTTAATCTCGAGATGGTTTTATTTTATTTTTTTTAGGCTTGGCCCTAATCCTCTTCCGTAGTTACCTATTTGCCCATTATCCATTATTTAATTTTGATACATTTATAGTCTTTTTTATTGCTAAAAATAAAAAACATGGTTTAAATAAAAACAAATGTTTAACTAAAATGAAAATTAGGGTTTTAATCTATATTTAGTACAAAAATTGCAAACTTCATTTAAAATGTGCCAAAGTTTAAACAAACACTTTCACTGAACATTTGCCTAAAAAAGAAGAAAACATAAATTTTAATGAGATTGTTTTGACAGCAAGGGATTTTCTCTCAGAGTGTAAAGTTAAACCTGATAAAATCATAAAAAGAATGATAACAGCACCCCCACATTTTCTGATAAACAACTCAATTTATGATTTTAAGCAAGTTCTTAAACTGTAATTTGAGCACAAGCATTTAGTAGCGTACAGGTTTAGCTTGTTTGTATTCAAGGCAAGTGCAATCTTAAAAGTGATAAAAGCAATCTTATCCACGTCTGATGTCATTTTCCATGGGGAGGTTGAGTTAGATGATTTATAAAAGGACTAGAGTGTACATAAGCAAGCTCATATTACTGTGAAAGACTGCATCAGACGCTAATATAAACATGACTCAGGGCAGGCCTCGTCCCTGAGAGAGCTGTCCCACAGATGAAGATGTGCCCTCTCCTGCTGCGAGCGGGATGGGAGTTTGTATGTATGAAGTAAAGCTGGAAATATGCATATGGCTCTGGATAGGATATGATTGCACATTCATAACATACATGCTGGGAAAACTCCTTGTAAGACTCTAAAAACAACAACAGCAACAAATCTCAACATGACTAATCATTTTAAGCCTCTGCTTTTACTAGGCTTATAGAAACTCTTTACTATTTCTGAAATATGTTTTCTTTACTGGGAGAATTTGTAGATGTTTATGAAATGGTCACTTCCTGCCAATTTCCACCCACCTTCAGCTACATTTTCTCAGCAAGCCCACCCTCACCCCAACACAACCCACCGCTCTTTTCCTCACAAGAGAGAGAGTCTGAAAAAAAGAAGGTCTGAGAAGGGAAAGACAAAGTCAATGACCAATTATGATTTGGATTGCAATACAAAAATGAAAAAAGAAAATGTTTAATACACTCATTTGCACTCATTTGCACTCATTTTTCTTTTTACGTTTTTTTTTTTTTTTTCATTAAAAATATCTAAAACAAGATTATTAATAATTATAATATAATAGATACAAACATTTGTTTTCCAATCCAAGTTGTAGATAATGTCTTCACTGACTTTTTTCGTTGTTTAGAAAAGAGCAGCTTGTTTGTTTAGCATCACTTTTGTGTCCCACAGAAGTAAGGTAATCGTATAGGGTTTGGAATGAGGATGAGTAAATGCAACCTTCACTTCCCTAGGCACAATATATTCTCGCGTCCCACGGACACATTACTTCATTTGTATTTGTATTTTTATTAAAAGCCTACTTTTTTGTCCTCTTCATAAAAGCCTCTCTGAGGGGTGTTACCCCAATCCCACTGAGTCTGTTTTCCCTTCTGTTCATGCTATTGTGTGCAAAACGCCTGTGGAAACAGGGCCACCGGAGCATTATTTATGGGGCTGTTGAAATATTCAATACCTCAGAGGCTGCGGTCTGTACAAACATACCGAAATCAAATTGTGTTTTTACAACTGAGGAACAGAAATATTACATTCGAAGCATCTGACTGCAAGCAAGAAATCAATAAGTGCAATATAATATCCTAAATATCACGTCATAAACACGATTATTGCACTTACGTATATTCATTTTGTTTATATATTTAGATAATATATTTATAGATGTTATGTATACTTTTATTGTAAAGTCATAATAAAAAAACAACTATAATATATATATATATATATATATGCTCAGTGGATTCAAGCGTGGTACCGTGATAGGTTGCCACATGTGCAATAAGTCCATTCGTGATATTTCCTCAATATTCCACGGTCAAATGTTAGTGGGAATTGGGAAAAAAAGCAACTCAGCCACAAAGAGGTGGGCAACTTAAAATCACAGAGCGGGGTTAGCGCAGGCTGAGGCGCACAGTGCACAGAAGTCAACAACTTTCTGCAGAGACAATAGCAGAACTCAAAATTAAAAAAAAATCCTGTAAAAAAAAAACGGTAAAATCCTGGCAGCTGTGGTTTCCAGCATCATACTGTAAAAATACGGCATGTTACTGTTTTTGAAATTAACAGCTAAATACCGTATATTCAGCTACAGTATACAACTTTAATTTAACAGCTATATGCTAACACAAAAACAGTAACACACCGTATAGTAACAGTATGCTGGCAGTAGTTTACCGGGGTTTTTTTTACAGGATTTTTTTTACAGTGTGAAGAGTGAAGAAAGCTTCATGGAATGGGTTTCCATGGCCGAGCAGCTGCATCCAAGCCTTACATCACCAAGTGCAATGCAAAGCATCGGATGCAGTGTTGTAAAGCACGACGGCACTGGACCAGAGTAGTGGAGACGTGTTCTCTGGTGTGACGAATCACACTTCTCTGTCTGGCAATCCGATCAACAAGTCTGGATTAGGCTGTTGCAGAACTGTACTTTTCTGACTGCATTGTGCCAAGTGTAAAGTTTGTGGAGGGGGGATTATGGTGAGGGATTGTTTTTCAGGGCATGGGCTTGTCCCCTCAGTTACATTGAAAGGAACTCTTAAGGAGCGAGCCAGGCCTTCTTGTCCAACATCAATGCCAAAAATACCCATACTACTAAAACACACCTTGTGGAAAGCCGTCCCAGAAGAGTTGAAGCTGTTATAGGGGCAAAGGTTGGGCCAACTCCATATTAAACTCTACGGATTAAGAACGGGATGTCATTAAAGTTCATAAAGGCAGATGTCCCAATACTTTTGGTAATATATATATATATATATATATATATATATATATATATATATATATATATATATCTCATTACATTTAAATTAAAATAAAATTTTGCTGCATTTTGCTTGCTACCCTAGGTCATATTGTAAGTAAAAAAATCATAAATTGGTGAAAAATTAAAAATCTGAAACAGAGAGAGAGAGAGAGAGAGAGAGAGAGAGAGAGAGAGAGAAGAAGTCCGAGACATCTGTGTCCAGTTCTCACACAACTGGGCGGCTGGTACATTAAGCCTGTCTTCAAATGGCAGCAGTAAAAGCAGTAAAAATTTTCAAGTGAGAGTAGAAGGATATGGGCCGTGCTCACTCAGGGTCAGCAAGCTTTTGTGAACCTCAACTCAAATGGCACTTCCTGGTTGATGAAGAACGCAGGGCTAAAGGACAGGCCTGTTTGGACGACTTCAGAAATACCATACAAGACTCGTTTGCAAAAAAAACAAGTTATGTCAACAAAAGCTACTCTATGTTAAATATGCATGTTTGCACATACTCACACAGCATTAGGGAGGATGAGCCCTCGCAAGATAAGGGTGCAGGGATCTGGTGCAGAGGTCCGAAGTCTGATATCAACACTTGCAACATTATAAATACTTCAAATTTGTAGACAAATTTGTTGCAACTCGAGGACTACGATTGAGTGGTTATAAAAGCCCCCTAAAACATATATATATATATATATATATATATATATATATATATATATATATATATATATGAAGAGATGCAAAAACCTCTAAATGCCATTTGAAATTTTCTTCTAAAATGAGCATTTTTATCAAGCTTGTATATTTAAGTTCAGTAATTTCACTTAAATGACAATTATTAGGTCATCTTCATTGCCATTTAAGTGAAATTACTGAACTTAAATATACAAGCTTGATAAAAATGATCATTTTAGAAGAAAATTTCAAATGGCACTTAGAGGCTTTTGCATCTGAACTCTTTATATATATATATATATATATATATATATATATATATATATATCTAAATTTATAATAATCTTATCCTAATCTAAAATAGATTTGAGAAGTAAAAATAAAATTAAAGTTAAAATTGAAATTAAATTCAAAAACATTCTAAAAAATTGCTTCAGTTTTACAGTAATATTCTGTTAAGTTAACTGCTAATCAGATGACAGATGTTATGTGCAAAAATTGAAGTGATTTCTGAGACAGCGTGCAGGAGGACTGATCAGAAGGGGGGGGGCGAGGATCGAGGACAAGTGGTATGATGACAGATTCATGACAACATGTCTAGCCCCCCATCTTCCACCCACCCACACGCCCAGAAAGGTGCCAAGGTTTGCACCTCATCTCATCTCTTCTCTTTTTTTTCCGAGCACTTTGGCACTTCTTTGCCACAGCCTCTGATAGCGGATAGCTCGCTGTTCTCATCACTTTATTCTCACAGGAAGGTGTCAAGGTTCCCACTGACGCTTTGACAGGCTTTGCCATTAGATGGGAGTGTGATCAGGGCGAGATCCAGTCGGAGGTGGTAATTAATGTACCAGTGCAGTTATTTATACCGTAATGTGCGGAGCTGTTCCATCAGTCATTTGCAGGACTCGGTTGGCTCCAGACTTGTACAAGAGGGAGAAACAGCACGCTTCGACTTTGGAAATGGATTCCGATGGAAGAGAGCATTTTCTTGTTAATTACCCACAGAATGTATTAAGCTTTCTAGTGTGCATTAGCAAGCAGCGAGCTTTCTTCAGCTTAATGTGACGTTTCTTCTTCATCAAGAAAAGTTTTAAAGGACAAAGGAGGAAGTGTACTACACCTGAAGAATATCCACTATTCCTGTGCATCTCAATGGCAGTTACTCGGCAAGTGCGTAGCACAGTCTCATCCCAAGACGTCATATAACCGATCAACATAACACGTCAACATCCGCCTTTTTAGGGTACCCTTAAAAGTCGGTTAGATGACGATCCCGGGCCGTCATACAACTGACGCTTTACCTTTAACGTCGGTTAGGTGACAGGGTAGGTTTAGGGGTAGGTTTAGGTCTGGGGTAGGGTTAGGATCCGATAACGTCATGCACATGACCGGCTTGCTGCCATCTTTGCAGAATTATAGGAACGGAAGTACCAATCACATCAAATCACCCATAAATGTCTTGTGAATATTAATGAGCGTGCAGTGCAATTAACGTTGATGAAAACTAAAACTAAAAATTTTAATAAAAATAAAAATTTTAATAAACATTTTTGAAGAAAAATAATTAAAAATAGTTTTATATATATTATTATAATCAATATAATATAACATAACAAACTACTGTATATAATATCATATAATATAATTCAACAACATAACAAACATAACATAATATAATATAAACTATGATTACAATAAACAATATCAATGATTTTATACATGTTATTTATTTTTCAGCAAAAATAAATACAAAAGTTTTAGAGAAATGTATGTTTAAAAAAACTTCTAAAACTATAACTACAATAATCATATAAAAAAATTGAAAACTATTATTTGACTGAATTTAGATGTTTGACATCAATGACGTGTTCTTATAACATTAGTAAAAAGAAATTTAAAAAAAGGTATAAAAAATGTGTTTAAAATCAATTCTAGAGCACAAATATTGCCCCTCAATAAAAAAAAAATCAATAAAAATAAACGAAAAAAATAAAAAATAAAATAAATTGAATAAACTGAGACTAAAATATACTTTCATGACTTCCTGCACTTTTACATTTTTCCAAAAACATAACTTAGTATGCTTTATAAGCTGTTTTCCACATGGGGACCAAAAAATGTCCACAAATCCATTTCGTCCTCTAAATGTAGGACAAAATGCATAAACAGACAAACTTAGACACATAAACTTCCACATATATATATAAACAATATAATATGATATAATGAAATATTTGTGATTAATATTTTGCTTGCAAAGTTTTATGTTAAATGCTATAGTCTCAGAAAAAAAGTTACAAAGCTGTCACTGCCATACGCTTTCAAAATATACTGCTTTGTGCCTTATTTAACCCAAATGGTATATTAGTAAACATATAACTGCACCCAAGTGGCAGTTTTTGGACCTCTTTTGTCCCACTTTATATTAAGTGGCTTTAAGTACTATGCACTTACATTGAAATTAATAATTTGATACAATGTACTTATTGTGTACATGTTTTTACATTGTACTTATATTTTGAAAATACCTGCATGTCGTTACAGCTGTAATTACGTTTGTAATTACACAGTTGCCCCTTCCCTTACACCTTAACCCACCCTTAAACCTACCCATACCACCACACCTGTCCCTAACCTTACCCGTATCACACCTCAATAGCAGGAAAAGTGTTTTACAAAACAACCTGAACACAATAAGTACATTGTACTTATTTTTCGATGCAAGTGCATACTTAAAGCCACTTAATATAAAGTGGGACCCCTTTTCTTTTTTCAGAGTGTGATTATGTCATCTATGCTGGAGTAACTTGTTCATGCTAACCAGCCAAACTTTGAGCTCTTAACAAATCAGATAAGTTGTCAATCCTTTCAGCGAGGCCTCACTTTTGAAGTGCATCTAAAACCTCTCGATGAGGGAGAGGTCTGATGGAATGTGAAAATTCTGTGAAATCCCACCTCGGTGTCTTCTGCTGAGTGTCTACTTGACTTATCAGATATCTCAGAGCGAGTATTTGAGGCTGGACGTTACACAGTGCTGCTTTCCTGTCACGGTCAATTACAGAGTCGGAGAGCAGTTTTACAGGCTTCTATACCTTCTTAAGCATGTCAAGATAAAAGCCGGGGCATATTAGCCCAAGCCTAACCTTTGGTTTAACCTCAAACGACATCTCTAATCCAGAGAGTTAATGAGGACAACATCAAACAGAACAACAGCGCAACGGTGCTTTAAGTTATTCACAATGCATCCAACTAGATTCTGCTATTTTAGAGCTTTTCAGAGCAAAATCACATGTACACAAATGTAAACGTGAATAATAAGCCAATGTACAGCAAGTACACTGTAAAAATGAATATGCTTTATCTAATCAGTAGAATTGTGGCAACAGATTACAAGCAATATTATTAATTAAATTTAACAAATTAGAATTGAGTAATAATTAATCAAATTATTCCTTAAAAGTTAACCCTTTTAAATGAGTAAAGTTTACACCAAAAAAAAAAAATATCTCACTAACAGACAGACGTCAAAGATTAATTAAGAACTCTTTATTTTATATTGTCAACATTGCAGAAACCTGATGTTAACAAGCAGAATCACGGAAGGAGAAAAACGAAATTTTAAAACCTAAAGCAAACACCGATCACCATAATGGTGACTTCAGTTTGATTTATTTTTGTAAGTTTTACTCATTTTAAATGGTTAACTTTTAAGGAATTAATTTGATTAATTATTACTCAATTCTAATTTGTTAAAATGTAATTAATAATATTGCTTGTGATCTGTTGCCACATTTTTGGTAAAAAAAAGTAATTTCATTGTAAACTTACTCAAGGCCTGTGTTATTTTTAGTAGATTAAAAATGAGGTCAGACATGAATAGGGGTGTGGGGTCAAAATTGCAATAAATGTGAGAAAATTTCCCAAAATATTGGGAAATATAATATAAATATAATATAATATAAATCTAATATAATTTTCTGATTATTCAGAAAAAAAGTACAAATATATTGTTTGAGAAATTATAATATTTGTTTATTTTTCCGCAAAAAAAGCTGTTTATTTAATCTTATTTATTCATTTTTCAGGGTAAAAACAACACAAACACTTGCCTTGATCTCGATTTAAATGATTTGACTGAATTTAATATGCCATGGATTACACTGTTTTTACATAATTAGACAAAAAGCTTGTAAAATCGATTCTAGGGAGTAAATGTTTCCCCTTAAGAGAAGAAGTTAATTTCTGACACTGCTTGACAATGTTTTCCGAACCGTTTTTGCACTAATTCTATTACACCGTAATGTTCTTTGGGAATACCGTCGTTCTATAGTAATATGCTGTTGTTTACTAAACAGGCTGTGCTTTGCTTTATCTCCCCAGTGATCTGCATTAACTTTAAGGCTCGTACCCTCTGCTGCCAGCCTGCCGTTGGCATTCATCGCAAGAGTAGGCATGGGAGTCGTGTGCAGCACATAAAGATTGGCAATCTGAGTCTAAAACTCCAGGCTCCAGACGTCCTGACTCGCATCCTCCTCTCTCAAAGTCATCAGCGCTGCTGGATTCAGTCGGCTGCTGGGATAGAAAGTGAAAAGTCTCTGCTAGACATCAGGCCGTGTTTTCCCTGATAGTTTTAATGTCTTCTCGCTGAAAATGAGCTTCCTTTTAATTGCTCCCGCAATAATTTGGGGCTCTGCAGTTAGGCTAAATCAATCCAGGAAGCAGAAGGGGGAAAATATGATGGATTTGTGGTGTCTACAGCATTTCCTCCAAGCTCCTCTTTGACATGTCTTGTTTTTCAAGATGATTCACTCTTAGTGATTCATAAGAGTTGATCTCAAGAGATGCATGGTGTAAAGTGTGTCAGGAACATTCAGAAAGCACTTCGTAATCAACAATTCTGTTCTCATTTACTCAAGGCATTCTAAACAAATGACTTTACTCATAAAACAAATATAATAAATGAGTAATATAATAAAATAGAAAATAGTGAATAATGTACTGGCTGCTCCTTTACACGCAACTACAATGAATCAGCATGCAGCGGTTCAGTGGGTCAGTGAACATCTTAATTTCAGTGTTTGTCACACAAACCTATAATATAGTTGCAAAAGTGACCGTATATCACTTTTACAGTTCACAAGAAATATAAAACATTTTATAATATACTTATATGGTGCTTTTTATCCTTTTTGAAACTGGAAAGCATCAGTCTTCATTAAATGTAAATGGACACAAAAATTTAACCATAGTATTTATTTGAAATAATGTGAAGGAAAATAAATAATTAGGTTGAATAATATAATATAATATAATATAATATAATATAATATAATATAATATAATATAATATAATATAATATAATATAATATAATATAATATAATATAATATAATATAATAATTTTTAAGGTAACCCTTTACGATAAAGTTCATTAGTTAACATTAGTTAATGTATTAACTAACATTAACTATCCATGAGCAACACATTTGCTACAGTATTTATTAATCTCTGTTAACATTAGTTAATAAAATTAAAGCTGTTCACTGTTTGCTCGTATTAGTTCACCGTGCATTAATTAATGTTAACAAGATTTTAATAAAGAATTAGTAAATGTTGAAATTAACATATGAAGAGTTCAGATGCAAAAGCCTCTAAGTGCCATTTGAAATTTTCTTCTAAAATGATCATTTTTATCAAGCTTGTATATTTAAGTTCAGTAATTTCACTTAAATGGCAATGAAGATTACTTATTAATTGTCATTTAAGTGAAATTACTGAACTTAAATTTACAAGCTTGATAAAAATGGTCATTTTAGAAGAAAATTTCAAATGGCATTTAGAGGCTTTTGCATCTGAACTCTTCATATATTAACACATATTATTAAATGCTGTATAAGTGCAGTTCATTATTAGTTCATGTCAACAAACCTAAAGTGTTACCATTTTTAATTATACATACAATTATACATGTATAAAAAATAAATAAAAAATGCACACCTTAAATGTACATTTCTGCCAAATGTAAATGTCAAATTCTCCTTTTGTGTTCGACAGAAGAACCACTGTAAAAAATAATCCTGTAAAAAACAGTAAACTACTGGCAGCTGTGGTTGCCAGCATCATACCGTAACTATACGATGTGTTACTGTTTTTGTGTTAGAGCATATAGCTGACAATACAGTATTTAGCTGACAATTTCAAAAACAGTAACACCGTGTTTTTACAGTATGATGCTGGCAACCACCGCTGCCAGTAGTTTACCGTTTTTTTTTTACAGGATTATTTTTTACACTGTAGGAGTGACATGAGGGTGAGTGAGTGTGTTTTCAATTTTGGGTGAATTAACCCTTTAAAAACCTGGTCATAAACGCCTGAGCCTGACAGTATCTGGATTTTTACAGCTGACAATTTCAAAAACAGTAACACACCATATTTTTACAGTATGATGCTGGCAACCACAGCTGCCAGTAGTTTACCGGTTTTTTTAGCGTTTTTTTTTTTTTTACACTGTAGGAATGACATGAGGGTGAGTGAGTGTGTTTTCAATTTTGGGTGAATTAACCCTTTAAAAACCTGGTCATAAACGCCTGAGCCTGACAGCATCTGGATTTTTACAGCTGACAATTTCAAAAACAGTAACACACCATATTTTTACAGTATGATGCTGGCAACCACAGCTGCCAGTAGTTTACCGTTTTTTTACCGTTTTTTTTTTTTTTTTTTACAGTATTATTTTTTACTGTGTAGGAATGACATGATGGTGAGTGAGGGTGTTTTCATTTTTGGGTGAACTATCCCTTTAAAAACCTGGTCATAAACGCCTGAGCCTGACAGCATCTGGAAAGCTGGTCTTGCTGATGGATCCTGCACATGGCTGAGGTAATCCATGAAAACCTGTTCTCTGTAATTGGCGAGCTTCTCTCCGAGCTGAGCTGTGAGCTGTGGGTTTATTTATCTTCATGTGATTATTTTTATAATCCAAGCTATTCTGGGGCAAAGTGGCTCATCCAACGTTAAGTACAGCGTGAGTCACCTGAGAGCGGACCGCACTGATTTAAAACACAAGCTCCAGGTGACCCGAGGCTGCTTCGGATACTTCCTCTGAAGTTTTTATGAGGTGAGGTCATGAAGAGGTCAGAGCATCTCTTCTGTTTACTCCCTATGGGTCTGTATCATTCATAGTGCTAGTCATACTTTAGTAGTCCAACACAACCTTTCCCCCCAAAAATTACCCAGTGGTGTCATTCCTTTTGATGGAAGCCATCTGCTTTGCTCGGTTTGATGGGGCCACGGTGGTTTAGTGTGCTAATAGTGCTGACTTATTTGGCAATAAGCATTTATAGGGGCGGGGGAAACCCTTCCGTAAGAACAAAAGCAGGCAGGGAACAGCCAGACAACGTTTCTATCCTTATTTGGACAACAGGCGATTCCTCTTCCTGCAGGCCAGATTCCTGTGTGATCTCTGCTCGGCTCACACGCTCCCAACTCTGGATTGCAAGACATCAAGACACTCAAGATCATTCAAATCAACTGTGTAAAGAACGTAATCTTTCACCAGATGATGGACTGCAGTTTCTGAGGGAAACCTTACTTTGTCTCATTTCTCTTCCTGTTGTCACATTTTCCCTAAATTTTGACTGTCCACTCTGTCACAGTTTTCAAGTTTTCACAACAGTGCCAGACAAAACCATTTTGGGTTCCTTGAAGAACCTTCCAGTGAGTTTTGTTTTTCTCATAAAGAACAATTTTCCACTATAAAGAAACTTCAGTATAATTAAAGGATCCACGGGTGTTAAATAACTTTTGCAATGTTATTTAAAGAATCTTTATTTATAAAAAGATTTATAAAAGAAAAAAAGAGTGAATCATTTATCAAGAGGTTTTAAATATCTCTTTGCTTAAAGTTCACCCAAAAAATGAAAATGATATCATTTACTCACCCTCATGTCATTATTTGTTTAAAAAACAATATATATATATATATATATATATACACACACACACACACACACACACACATATATACTGTATATTATATATATATATATATATATATATATAAATGATTATACTTTGATTTAAAAAATAAATAAATAAAATATAAATAAATACATATTATACAGACATATACACTTAAATACAATGGTTCCAAATGGGGGGTTTTGAGTGTGAAAAACATTTTTAAAATCTAAAGCGCATTTTGAGAAACTGAACGGTTTCATAGTTAGCCATTAATCGGAACCATTAATGAAAATAAAGAATTTTAATTTTAAAGAGTGTTCTTTGAACTTTAACATTTATATTTAAATAAATGTTAAGTTAAAAAAAGGGCTTTCACATTGTGCTTTAACCGTCATTCTAAACCCAGCTTTTTAACCCTGCAACATTTCACACTTGTAATTTAGTTTAGCACCGCTTTTTAGCCGGGGTTATGAACCCTGCTCCGCTTTTGTGGCAGCGACATGAATATAACAGCTTATGAATACCCATTAAAAATAATACCCCAGGTAAATTATAAACAGAGTAAAACATAACCTTTAGAATGACCCAGGGTTAACCATTTCAAGTGTGAAAGCCCTAATGTGGTGTTCAAATTTGAGTGGCAATATTTGACCATAATATATTAGGAAAATGCATATGAAACATACAGTAAACTAGGTGAAAGAATCCAGAGTGAGCTCAATAATCATCCTGTATGACACTTCGACTTTTCCACTTTATGATGGATGTCATAAACACACAGGCTTAGAAACTCCCACCATGAGACACAAAGACAGAAAGAGAGAGTGAGAGACGGTGTTGTTGCCTTGTTTTGAATGCCAATTAGGGGCTAAAATAATTAGGAGGCGACTGTCTGCCGACTGGTTCCTCACCACCAGCAATCTGTGTGTTTGAAGCCCAGATGAGCCTTTTTTTTCTCACAAGTTCTCACAAACACCCATTGTTAGGGACATTCTGGACAAATGCGCCCTGACTAATTTGAAACACACTCTTTTAGGAATAAGATGCAATCGGCTTTGAGTCTACAACAATGGGATCTGACCACAAGAAGCCACTTTGGTGTCAGAGATGATCTGTGTCATCAACACAGATACTTTCTGACAGATTCATTTTGGAGTCTAAATTCCCAAAGCCCGAGGATCAGAGTGGGACGTGAGGCTATGCAGTTCTGTGTGAGAGGAGAAGTGAGAGGGGAAGGGTGTTCACTCTCACAATAACTATCTCACAGAAGGTGACATGCACACCCTTAAGCAATGGATATGTTTTTAGTATAAGCTAAACAAATCTGAATCTGTATTTTAATAAATATCACAATACATCAAAAACATGTCCAGGTCATATTTCACCCTAAAAGCAAACTAAAGAAATATGAATGTATTTGCAAATCAAATAAATAAATAATATATAGTATACGGTGCTTATAAATGAAATATATATATATATATATATATATATATATATATATATATATATATATATATATATATATATATATACATATATATACTATATATATATATATATATATAAAATAAAAATAATATATATATATATATATATATATATATATATATATATATTAGTGCTGGGCAATGATTAAATAAAAGTTTGTGTTTACATAATACATGTGTGTGTACTGCATATAATTATTTTGTATATATAAATAGACTAAATATAAATTTATTTTAGAAAATAAATAAATTCCATTAAAAGGAAATAACACACACACACACATAATTGTAAATTTAAGCACCTAAGTATACTATATAAGTATATTTTAAATGATTTTTTTTAATTTCTCAATTTTTTAAAATTGTATTACAGTTTTTGTTATCTGAACCTAATAATATGAATTAAGCTTTTTACTGTTCTGAAAATTTGAGTGCAAAAAAAAAATTCTTTAAGCTGGACACATTCTTGATGGGTTTTGTGTGTTTCGCCCAATCTCTTTGCAGTAGGCCTAATAAACATGTCATAAATAGATTCATGTTGTTCAGTCAAGACCTTCAATGATAAACATCTCCGGCGTCGAGCGTTTTGCCAAGAAACCGAAGAAGGATTTCTAATAGTTGCGCTGATGATTTTTCCCTGGCATCTTTCCTGCAGATAGAGAAAGGGGATCGCAGGCACTTCTTAAAGTTGACAGGTTAACAGTGCAGTAATCCCAGCAGCAGCTGCGATCTGTGGAAGCATCTAGTGTTGGTGTGTGACTGCTAAAAACTGCCATTACAATAACCTCCCCGAGGAGCTACTTAGCGAGCTATCCGAGCATCATCATGAAGACAAAGGCTCTCCGGTTTGTGGGCCAGAAGCCTCACGCATGTGGAATCAGTGCCATCTGTTGGCTGCGACAGCTTTACACGTAAAGCTCGCCCTGTCGGCCAGGGAGAAGAGGCGAACAAAAGCATTAAGGGTCTTAAGACTAAACTGCATATTTGGAATTTTATTAAAGATAGGCTATAAGGAATTTGGTCCGGATTTCCAGGTATTTTTACATAGCTGCACCATTAAGAGACCCAGCAACATGCACACATTTACCAAGCTATCTACATAGAAGAAAAGATACAAAATCCATCACTGGGACGGTCCCCTTTCAAAGGGTACTATTTATATGTACACTTTTGGCACCAAAACGTACTTTTGAGGTACTAATATGCACTCTTTAGGTACAAAGATGGAAGGGTACCGCCCCATTTTGACATACATACACTCTCAGAAAAAAAGGTACAAAAGCTGTCACTGGGGCTGTACCTTTTCAAGAGGTACACTTTTGTACCCAAAGGCTGCATATTGGTACCTTAGTGGTACATATTAGCACATAAAATGTACATATTACCACCTAAAAAGGACATATTAGCTCATGAAATTGACATATTAGCACCTAAAATGTACATATTACCACCTAAAATGGACATATTAGCTCCTGAAATTGACATGTTAGCACCTACAATGTACATATTAGCACCTAAAATGTACATATTAACACCTAAAATGTACTTATTAGCTCATGAAATGGACAAAAGTGTACCTTTTGAAAAGGTACAGCCCCAGTGACAACTTTTGTACCTTTTTTTCTGAGAGTGTACGTAATACAGATATTTATAATTACGCAGTAACGCCATAAAATAACCATTTTTGGTTCCCTTAAAGTACCTTTTAGTCAACAGTTCTAAAAAGAACCATTTTTTTAAAAATCTAAAGAACCCTTTTCCACTATAAAGAACCTTTTGTAGAATGTTAATATATAAATAATGTCCTAAGAAAGTGGTTTAGTCTGATTTAGCTTTTAAGAAGATTTTCAGAGAAACAATTTTCGAGAAACTAACGCTCTATGCGATCAGCTGTCTCAAAACACACGGTTGGTCTAAATATTATGATTCTGGAACATACTGGGTTGAGTGGGAGAGTTTCACACCTCTCAGTGCCTAAAATCAGAACACTTGTTAATGAAAGAATGTGCCGAGACTTAATTGGGGTCTACAGGGATTGTACTTCATCTCAAATTCCTCGAAATGCTTGTGTCGTGTATAAAAATAGAGTGAGAAGTATAACTGATGCTGGAACACACAACTTTTAAGTGTATTAATACAATATTATGTAAAAGCTGTACTTGCCTAACCTAAAAAGCAAAGGAGATTTGGGCTTGCCACACTTTATAGGGGCATTTTAAAGGGATAGTTCACCCAAAAATGAATTACTCGCCCTCATGTGGTTCCAAACCCGTAAGACTTTCATTCATCTTCAGAACACAACTGAAAATCTTTTTAATTAAATCTGAGAGCTTTCTGTCCATCCATTGACAGCTACGCAACAACCACTTTGACGCTTCAAGAAGTTCATAAAGAGATTGTGAAACTAATCCATATGAATAGAGCGGTTTAGTCCAAATTGAGAGAGAGAGAGACTCTATCGCCCTCCATAACTGCGAGTTAAATATGAATAAGGAAAGTGTCAATTTCAAACCAATTCGAGACTGATTCAGACCCTGACAATATTTTGTAACGTTATTTCTTTCTTTACTATTTCAAATAAACGATGCATGCCTTTTCAACTTTCAATTCACCAAAGTATCCTAAAAAAAAGAATGTATCCGGATCTGGATATGGGTCCTGTAAAATCTAACATTGCTCTTACTAAGACATTTTTTGTTAACTTTACTTAATGTCCAATATATTGTTAAACTTACTTAAAATTTCTTAGTAATCTGTACTGTTTGCATGCTATGCCTTCGTTACTCAGAAAAACCTTGTAAACATATATATATATATATATATATATATATATATATATATATATGTTATATATAATTCATATATATATGTTATATAATATATATATATATATATAATTTTTTTATGATTTTATTAATTGACCGTTACAATTTTTTTTTTTTTTTTGACGATAGCAAATAAAATTGTAATGGTAAAATAAAGCCAAAATAGAAAAACAAAGCAATTAATTTATTTATTCATGCCGCAATGCACTCTGGGAGAACACTTCAGACAGAATTAAGTTGTCAAAACTTAAATGGATTAAGTAAGAATAACTTGATGCAATTAAGGTATGCTTACTTAATGACATTAAGGCAACGAGTTTGCGTAATAAACTTAAGTAAACTGAACTAATTGGTTTTTACAGTAAGACAGGAGTATTAAGGCAACAAGTTTGCATAATAAACTTAAGTAAACTGAACTAATTGGTTTTTACAGTGTCTTCATGAAGACAGGAGTATTGGCAGTTTTTACTGTATTTGAATCAAATAAAAGCAGCCTTTCTGGTCATAAGAAACTTTCAAAAACAATTGAACAATGCTTTAAAACTGCCATACAAAGCACAACAACTGGACTTTTGACTCTGAAATATGATTTTCTGTGTGAGAACCAGCCCTGGGCAACCGTATACGAATTATGATGCCAACTATAAACATTCATCTTCCTCTCGTGATATTGAATTTATCTAAACAAAATTCGATTTCATCGAATTTCTTTAGGAGCATTGAGTTTTCCGCCCTATTTGCTTAATAACAACCCAACACAATCTGATTAACACGCTCACTCACATACAGCCTAAATTAGAGGTGGTTAAAACACTTAAGAGTGTTCTGCTGGGCAAATGCTGTGTGGTTTGGAGGAGGCAAGCACACAGGTCCTTGAAAAACAAAAGAGGAGGCTGGGTAGAGGCAGGCGACGGGCCCCTGTCAGAGCGCCTCTATTGTCAGTCAGGATGAGGGCAGTCATACTAATCCACGGCTCACTTCATCTCAATTAAGCCTTTGTGCTCTCCACTTGTACCCGCACAGAAGAGGCCTGTGACGCCCCTATCGCTGTGGCTCGCGTTCATAGGCCTATACACACTTGAACCCACAGACGGAACGCCTCCACCCCCCTTCCTTTGTCTCAAAGGTATTAACTAACACGGGAAAAGAGGGGTTAATAGCCAGAACACTGCTTATGAGAATGTAATGATAGCTTAAGGAAATCAGCTTAAAGGACGTTAACCCTTATTATAAAACAGAGAGATCTCTGATTGGATGAGCCATCATAAAATAGGGATAAAGGCACACTTGTAACCTAACTGTAAGTGAATGTTCAAACTAGACGAACTGCTCTTTAATGGTAATTATAATAATAATAACCCTTTTTTTAAAATCAGTATTCATGAATATCAATAATAATAACAATAATATTAACAGCAATAATAACAACTACAATAATATTAACAATAACTCTGAATTAATAATCATTAGTATTTTAATAATAAACTAATTCAACTAATATAGTTCATTAATAATAATAATATATTAACAATCAATAGTATAACCAATAAACAGTCATTAATAACTATTAATAGTAATAATATTATAAATAATAAAATGTTTGAATAAACTGTTTAAACCAGTTGTAATCATTAATACTACTACTAATAATAATAATAAATATAGCTGCAAACAGCGATTAATGGCCAGCAAGTGTAGTGCAGAGCTACAAGAACAAAAGGGGAAAGAACAGAATGTACCAAAGGTACAATTTCATGACCAGAGCGGATGAGGTTTGTTTGCAAAGTCTTCTGCAATACGGTTGATGGAAATAATTGAATAACTGAAATTACACGATATAACAACCAATTTTATAAAGTTGTACCACACAGGACTTGAACCCAAAGTCTCTGTCTGTCAGTCATCTCATTGCACCACTGGGAAGTTCATTGCCGAAGCTCTACAGTTCAAGTGAGATTCAACTTTATAGATGAAGATGTAGTACATGCACCACATGTTTAATAAGTTCAGATGAAATCATTCTCAGAAAGACACCATGTCTGGAACAGAAGCAACTTTTGCACCACTGTAGGTCTTGCAGGCAATGTGGAATTACAGACTGAGCCACTCAGTTGACGCTGATTCAGCGTGAATGAGCACACAAAAGCATTTAGCAAGTTAACCAGATTAGCATGGTAAGCTAACTTAATGCTAAGATAGATTATGGTTAACTGATAGCTGATGAGCCACATTAAAAGATTGACAAATGGTTAGCATGATAACCATTAGCATGCCAAGCTAACTAACATAAGACCGAAACAAAACAAAAACAGGCACAATCGACTTTGGAGATATTATTCAGGAACTGTAGCAAATATCTAAAATCCATTCAGTCATTTCTGTGCGGCTTGGTCCAAAAATCATCAGTACATTTTGGACAAAACTGAGCAAAATTTGTAGGAGTAGCACCGAAAAAGCATTTTTTTTTATTTACAAAATGGCGGACAGGCACATTGATTGAATATGAAGAACGGCTCATTGTCAGAATTGGCATAAGCTAGGGAACAAAACGACTGAAAACTAAATTTGGACAATGTTTTCAAAAGTTTTTGCAAAAATCCTCATGTCTCTGGAACACTAAGCGGCGCTGTGTCTCAGGTAACTTCAGGATATGCTTTCTATGATCCCTACTTAATGTTGTGCTGATATGTCAAATTGTTTAAAATATAGCCTATTACAATTTATGACAATTCAAGCAGACTGATGGTTCATCTTATACTGGCAAAATCGGTATCCTCAGACTTGGCATGACACAAGAAATACATTGATCGTGATTTCTGACAAAGTAATCAAAAGTTATAAGCAAAAATAGGAAATTTCTTATTACCTGTAAGTGGTGCTGTTAGGAAATTTGGCACGGACCCCTCAGATCATGTTTCCAATGAAGCGATCCGGTTGGTCCGAGTTGGTCCGAGATACAGCCTCTGAAATAATTTTGAATCGACATTGTTAAAGTAGTTCATTTTAAAATTAATTTTGATATGTTTTAGCTTACCTCAAGGGCATCCAAGATGTTGGTGTCTTTGTTTCCACAGTATTTTCAATTTTGATATTTTTCGGTCAAACCGTTGTTGTCTATCAGTCATATAATGGAGGTTTAGGGGGTCCTCCCTCGGTTCACCTCAAAGAGCATGCACAGAGAAGTCCAAATTAAACATGATTTAATGACTCGTAAATGTAGGCTAAGTACACATTGATGGCCTAAGACACGAAACGAGCGGTTTGTGTGAGGAAACGAACAGTATATCGTTTTTACCTCATGTAACACAGCCATGTCCAGCTGATCTGACGGCACTCATTGTTTACACAGAGATTTCGGAAGTTTTACCTTTCACTAAACGTATTTAGATATATCGAAATCGTCTTCCATTGCGATTTCCTGTATATCTAAATATCTTTAGTGGAAAATGCATCCGATGACTCCTTTAACAAATAAGACCTCATTGTAAATTGCCACAATATAAGTTAATGTTCATGAACATGAATTAACATCAAATATGGGCCCATATTTCTCAACTACCATTATCAGTGCTGTAGAAAGTGGTTCATTGTTAGTTTATGGTAGATACTGCATTAATGTTAACAAGCTGAACAATACCGTGAAGTGTTGCCAATAAGTTTTAAACTATTTAACAATGTCGTCTTAATATCCTTCTTTCCTTTACTGCCTTTTTAAAAAGCAATACGACTGTCTGTTACAATGATTTTACCAAGGAGGAGTTTTCTTTCATAATAACGCAGTCTTGGTTATTGCTTTGGTAAACTATAGGACACATCTAAGCACAAATATCCACGTACAAGCCATCCCACATACAGAGTAACATCAATAATAGGCTAGCGCATAGAAATCAGATGATAAAGAAAGCGCATTCATTCATAACACCTCAAGGCAAGGGGATTTGTGCAGGGATGAAGCGAGGTTAGAGTGAGATCTCCTATTGTACTCTAACAGACATTAATCATAACGGAGGTCATGTCTGTCCTCTCCGCCCTGATCACAGCAGAGCGTCCCGTCTCATTATTCACTGAATCTGAGGCTGTTTGACACACCACTGGTTTTGTAGTAGGTGTGTGTGTGTGTGCTTCATCAGTATTCCACCCCTCTCATCAACCATGGACATGAAACTAATCTTTTCCTTAATGCACTATTTCACGTTCTACCTGCCGCAGGTCGTTTAATGAGAACAGTCCCTGATGGGATCAATGAAATGAATAAATTATCAAAAGCAAACGCAAATAAAAGCCACAATAAATCTATCGGCTATAAACGGAACATCGTCAGGACGTCATGGTTTGTCTCCCTCGTGTGGTAATGTGATGAAGACCCAGTCTCCAACAGGTTCTTCATTAACAATTAATTACCATTTTTCATATATTAGAAAAATAGTGAAGTCATCAAAATCAAAAAAAGGAATTCCCTGCTGCACACGTTTTGACTTTTTTCTCCATCCAAACCAACTGATCTACTAAAAATGTATAAATATGATTAAATTAAGGCAAAAATGCAAAAAAAAAAAAAAAAAAAATATATATATATATATATATAGATGTATAAAGTTAAATAAATGTAAATAAAATGATAATGACATATTTACTAAAAATAAAATGCTTATGTTTGTTTAGCTTTGGTTTGTTTATTTAAATTAAAAAGATTTTTAGATCAAAATAAAAATGAATACAGTCCAAAAGTTTGTGTTTGTGTGTAAAAATGTGTTGATGATGGGAAGTTTAAAGAATACCATGTATTTCAAAAAGATTGAAATGATTCATTAAATTATATGATTTCCATTATATAATTCTATAAATGATAGAAGACTAAAACAGCTCCACTATCTGCGCTACATAAAATGCACCTAAAAATGGAGTGCATGTGTTTCACTTGCATGCAACACAAGGCCATGTGCATTTACCGTTGCATATAATGCATAATATGTAGGCTATTATACTGTATAGTTTCCAGAAAAGAAAGCTAGTACTCCAACACGGCCTCAGAGATTCCACTGAGACTCACAAAATAATAATAAAAACATCACCACACATCATAAAACGGATAATCAACCGATAACTGTCAACCAATAAAATAATCAATCTCTATCACCTCCCAGCTAAGTGTGATTTAGAAAGGTGCCACTAGGGGGCTGCAAACATTCAAGTTGGGACAGGCAGTAGTTCGCATTCCCCTGCCCTCCTGGGTGTAAATCTGACACTATCAACACAGGTCAGAATGAATCTCAGTTCACTCACAGCCAACGAGAGAGTGAGTCGAGACCAATGTTCTTTTAGGAGCGACCCCATCTCACTCTGACTACAGAAACACCCAGAAGGCAGAGCCAATATGAATGTGAGATGTACACAAGAGACCAAGTGACCCCTTCATGGATGCCAAAAATGACATAACAGTGCTAATGAATGTCATACCCACGTGTGTTGTGGAGTGAGCGACTCCACAAGTCAGCTGTGGACTAATATGACCCTAAATGAATAGGAAGTATTCCCAAAATGGTAGTTTTTTCCTTGTGTCAGTCATACATGAGTGGAAACTAAGGAGTTCAGGGTTTGGGTGAACAACGTGTAAGCTGGTTTCTCCATTGATGGCTATTGAAAGAAAAAAAATTCTGATGAAATGTTTTGCAAGCAATATACAAACTGTACGCAAGTACTTCATTGTTACAGTAGGTTGCAAGTGTCATGATTTGATTTTTTTTTACAAACCATGACCAGAACTCAGAAAGCATCAGGTATACTTCCAGGGCCATAACTAAATATATACAAATAATAACAAATTATAGAGTTTAGAAGTGTAAATGTGCATTTTCATTCAGAAAACTCAACCTGTTTACAGTTAACTATTAAAGATCCCTTTAATAGTTAACTGTAAACAGGTTGAGTTTTCTGAATGAGTTCACTTTGAAATGAATTTTTGGTATGTTTTAGTTTACCTCAAGGCCATCCAAGACGCAAGTTTCAATTTTGATATTTTTAGGTCAAACCGTTCGTGTGTCAGTCATATAATGGAGGTCTATGGTCACCACCTCAAAGAGCATGCGCAGAGAAGTCCAAATTAAACATGATTTAATGACTCGTAAATGTAAGTACACATTGCTGGCCTAAGACATGAAACGAGCGGTTTGTGTGAGAAAACGAACAGTATTTACATCGTTTTTACCTCTTGTAACCACAGTCCGAGTGATCTGAGTGCCCGTGGCTGTTGTAACAAGAGGTAAAAACGATATAAATACTGTTCGTTTTCTCACACAAACCGCTCGTTTCGTGTCTCAGGCCATCAATGTGTACTTACATTTACGAGTCATTAAAACACATTTGATTTGGACTTCTCTGTGCATGCTCTTTGAGGTGGTGACCATAGACCTCCATCATATGACTGACACACGAACGGTTTGACCTAAAAATATCAAAATTGAAACTACTGAAACTAGGAAATAAAGACACCTACATCTTGGATGCTCTTGAGGTAAGCTAAAACATATGAAAAATTAATTTCAAAGTGAACTATCCCTTTAATTAAAGTGTGCTTTTTTCTTTAATATAATTTAATGATTTGTAGGGTCACGCCGTTTAAAAAACGTGTAAACAACTTTTTTTATTATTTAAATTGTGACGATTATAAATATTTTAAAGCTGTGGAATAACATCCCCACAGCAAACCAAATAAGAGCCTTTAAAAAATTTAATAAAGAATTTAAAATAAAGTAATTATGGCCGTTCAAAAGCCCATGCATCACATGCATAAGTGGTGCAGCAGAGAAAACACAACACACACTAACACGTTACCCGGGGGACAGTTTTTTTTTTATTGTGTTTGAGGGGATGTTACAGTGGTTGCTCATTTCAGCTGAGCTACAAAACGTTCAATGAGATCGCTTCATTACAAACTGACAAAGGTATAACAGATTCACAACAGCATGTACCACAGAACTGGAAATGAGTGTGGGTCTCATATAAATGACATCATTTCTAATAATCTACAGCTTGTTTTTTTTTTCTTTTTTTGTCGTTTTTCGTTGACTTCATACAGATAATGAATTAGGCTAAAATGCACCATAATATTTGGTTGACTTTAGGAACATTTTCCTTATTACATCACAAAATACATTTTTTTTATATCCCAAAGAAGCAAGACTTGCAAGTAGGCTTTTAAACAGAACTAAATCTACAGCTACAAAATTCTACTCCGGCAGCCTTTACACCTTGGCGGGTCCTGTCTGCGCTCCCAGTCCGTATCGGGTAAAAACACGGGGTAGAATCAGTATGACATTTACACAGAAGTCCGTATTGTAAAGGCTATAAAGATTTGTTGCACGTTGTAAAGTTGCCTCTCCTGGATCTTTACACTCCTGCGGGTGATGGAAACTGGGGCGGCGGAGGAGAAGAGTGTGGGAAGGAGGGATGGACAAAGGGGATCTGGGAAGAGGGGGGAGGGATGGGGCGGGGTGAGCGGGGTCTAGGTGTCAGCGGCCCGCCGTCTATGTGGCGTATCTCTTGGTCCACTGTCGAGCTATCCTGTCATGCTCTGCTCTGTTGGTCAGGTACTGAGTAGCTATGCTTCCCACCAGAGGATCAGCTGAGAGAAGAACAGAGAGGGGGGAAAAAAAGAGAGACATTCTTATACCCAGGAGTCAACGAGAACACAGTCTTCTGAAAGATGCAGACAGGCGCTGGGAAGGACACAGAGAGTAGTGGGAAGAGAGTAAATGAAAGAGCTGTGTGGGTTTCAACAGTCACATCTGTCATGCGCTGACTCAGCTGACACAATGTCGGAGATGTTTGAGACAAACATGGTGACGTCTTTACAGAGGATTCCAAAACTGTAGGCCTGCTCCGAAAGGTCGGCGTTCCCTTAACCCTAAGGCCGTGTGTCCACCAAAGCATCTGCTGTATGTTTTCAGCAGTGTTGGGTGTAACTAATTACTGTAATTTAATTACTTTTCCCTTGAAAATGTCAAGTAAGGGATTACTCTTCATTTATCTGTAATTAAATTACAGTTACTTCTGATGTAATTGAGGTAAATACTGTGTATAGAATCCAATCTCACAGAGATTCGTATGCATTTTATGAGGTGTCTAAATCGTACGACCGCACTCGTACAAATTCGTATGAATTATTGTAAAATATGTATGAAAAAAGTGTGAAATGTCATGAGATCAGACATAAAACAATGGTGGGTTTAACATCAAAATGTATTATCTGATGTTAAAAAGTATGTTTTTATAATGTAACCGTCTCCACCTTGGTCAGTTTAAGGATAATTCATGCAATTTTATAGTATTTATTTGAAAGAATTAAAACAGTAAAACATTTCATGTCAATCCTTGCATTATTCAGCTGGTTGAGATTGATATGGGATTTTGAAAGTAATTAGTAATTAAATACTTTTTAGAGAGAGTAATTAGTACAGTAATCTTATTACACTGTTGAAGAGGTAATTAGTAACTAGTAATTAATTACTTTTTTAGAGTAACTTACCCAACACTGGTTTTCAGTTGATTTCAATGGGAGCGCCGCGGTTTTTTTAAAGGCCATGAGCATAACGAGGCGCTGAGCGGTTTTTTTTTCACGCTCAAGCGCCCGGCTTGACTTTTTACCCAGCCGTCCAATCACAGTGGAGGAGGGGCGGGACTAAACCACACCGACCAACTGTCACAACATTCAAACTGTGCTGCGGATATTCTGTATCATAGCAACGAAACGTCTCAACGGAAAAAACGCTGCGCTGCCAAAACGCTCTCAAGCGCCCAAAGCACGGCGTCATCAGCAGAGCGTCTAGCGTTTTCAGCTGGCTAAAAACGCTTTGGTGGACACACGGCCTTAGACCTTAAACGAACATGACTAGACCAACATGACATCATGACTTTTGCGTAAACATACACGCTGATTTCGAGTCAAGTGGCGTGTTATCTCGACGCATTTTGAGCTATCCGCGTGTATGCGTGTATGTCTACGCCATTAACGTCCGCGTCATTCCGCGTGTCTGTACACGCCGTCAAATGTCCGAGCGAAATGAAGCAAAATGTACATCTACAACTGGGGAGCGATCTTTTTCTTTCCTAGGATGATAAGGGAACACTCATAAATGCCATTAACCCCAGTGATGGGTAGGTTTAGGGACGGGGTTGAGGTAAGTCATATATTTATATATACAGTAATAACGTTAAGTCAACGGCGTTCATAAACACGCTGAAAAGCGATTATGGGTGTTGATAGCACGCCAAAAATGAAAATACGAATTGGCGTGTCATACACACGCAACTTCATGAGATCAGTCTGACTAGACTCATAACATTTAGTCATCAGCTTCAAATTCATTCATAGAGAAATGTGATAACGCATGGTCAAAAGCATCGCCTTGGGATGAGAACGGGCAGCTATTAACCAATTGATCCTTCGCTAAGCCACGCCAGAAAACCGCCACTGGCCAATCGTGTCTGAGCAACCGGAACTATGCGCGGGAGGTCTGTCAAGCTTTCGAACGAGGGAACATGCTGAAGCATTGTGCGTATGGATTGTGCAAATCTGATACCGGTACACTAAAAGTTTGGACGGGGGAGAGGAATTGTTTTCCTTCCAGAAAATCTAAAAGCCAAGGGGAGAAATGATTGGCGTGATCTAGCATATGTGCGAGACCCATTCACAACTACTAGTAAATGTCGACATGCTTAACAAAAACACCTATTGCTTGGAAATATTGACGGTTCTTTGGTCATAATGATATAACGTAAAATAAGACGATTAAAGAGACAAGACAAAGGCTCACTGACATACTTTAAAATATATTTCAGCATTTTGTTAATCGACATCCTACTAACGTTACCCCTTACTAACTAACTTAACCCAATACGATCGCGGCTCTCCTGGTATTAGTGTTAATATAAGCGAATAAGTGATAAGCTGTTGGATTTATAATTATTAAGATTATTTTCACATAACCTGCTGTGTATGAACATAGCTGTTCCTCAATTTGTGTTTCCCATTAGAACGGTCAGCGTATGAGGCGCTGCTGCTTGCGCTGGGACTATAACGTTTGGCTTTAACTTCAATTTTTAAGAAAGTATTCTCTAATCGGTTGCATATAATGTCGTGAATATAATCCCTCGAATGCATACTGTAGTCCCTTTTGTCTTGCTCTCTCAGATATTTCACTTGTTCGCCGAAAATTACTAATTATCTCATTGGGAATGTCTGACACCGGGTGCATCCACACACTATAATAGATGGGCCAGCCACGAAAGCTTGACAGGCGTAGCAACAGTAACTAGGGAGGGCGGGGCTTAGCGAAGGGTCAATTCGAACATTTTTCTGCTCAGCCTTGAGTTGCGGTACTCACCTGGATTGCAGTCTGTCAGCAGAGAACAGATGGAGAGCAGGACCTTCGAGATGGTCAGAGCTGGGCTCCAGTTATCCTTCAGTATGTCCAGGCAGATCACACCCTGACTGTTGATGTTGCAATGATAGATCCTCGTACGGAACGTGACCTGCGCAGGAGGAAACCGACACGGTCACAAAACAAGTCTAAAAAGGGATTATGTTAGCTCACCAGTCCAGAACCACGCTTTAATGCTCTGGATGCTTGTTATATAGGGGGCTTTTGAGCGCTGGATCACAGCTTTCACTCTCATTAACGGCACTCTCAGAACCAGGGCTGAATCCTGAAAGCTATTGATCCATTGAGACAAGAGAGCCAAGCAAGCTTAACCTGACCCAGCTTCCCAACTGTGTCAGTAGCCCTTATCTAGAGTATCGACGACTTCTACGGGACCAGCGGGACGCCGCTGACCGCAGTATTGTGGGACGGCCCGGATAAGGGTCAAGGGGTAGTCCGGGTCACGCATTAGTGTGTTCCCTTAGCACGTAAAGAGTGCTTCTTGTTTGTTGACTGCGTCTCACTCTGCCCCCTGCAGCAAATACTAAGACGTCCGTCACATGATGCAGCATAAACAGAGCGACCAAAATAACCATGCCTGCCTTGCACAATGTGGGTATTGTATGAACACGGTGGTCTAGGAGTCCGACTCGGTCGAAAACACAGCCAGCGCGACACGGGCAGCCAGTGTCAGGCCTCACGGACACGGAAACAAAACAAGAGAGAGTTCATGACACTCCCTTATGAAGAGAACAACACAGTGAGCTGCCTGGCGTTTTAACATGTGTGCAGCTGTCTTTTTAGCCAAAGGTCACATTTAGGCAAACTATACAGAGAAATAACTTGCATGCCTGAATTTTTTTATCTTAAACTAATATTATATAGTATAATATTATATAGACATTAAAAAAATCTCACACTTACATAGCTTGAAATACCATAATATTTACTGTTTTGGACATTATTTCTTTGTGGGGCATTCCTGAGCCGCATTTAGGCAAAATATTAATCCAACATAGTTGACAAGTCAACAGAAATGTTGAATGTAAATATACTTACTATTTTTATAAAAATAAATGTAAAATTGTTTGTATAAAATATTTACTATAGTTAGTGCAACACAGCCGTGCACTTATATATTCCTTTAAATATTAAGAAAACTACTACTTTATCCAATATTACATTTGCTGAGTAATTCATTAAGTTTTAAGAGGGCTACATTTTTGAATTGTAGATTCAGTTTTAGACTCAGTTCAGTGTAAATTGTTTAATTTTAATAATTCAGTGATTGCCAAACACAAGTTACTAGTATTGTTTGTCAACTCAGTTATTGTTAATTCTGTTACATAGGGTTTGACGGTAACGGAATTGACAATTTAAAACTCTTAATCCAAAACTCCTCTAGCTAGCATAAATGCTATGAGCACATGGCACTAATGAAATCATGATTAAAAGAATCAATGATAAATTCTGTATTACTCTTAATTTTGTGGTAACAATTTTGACGTTTTAGAAAATAACACTTGGTGTAAGAACTTTTTAGATTTAAATAATTTCTCAGAGAGACCACACACACACACACACACACACACACACACACACACACCGTTCAGTGCTTCTGATCTTATCAGTGAGGGAAAGTAACATCATTTCCTATATTTACATAGTTGTGGGAGATAATTCCACCAATTTAAAGGAAAAGTATGGTATGGTAACAAGTGACAAGATTTATGGACACATTATTATATGATAAAAATTATTTTTAAACAATTTAAATGTTGTAGAATTAGGAAATTGACTATTTGGGGCTTTTATAAATAAAATATATGAAACATTACCAAAAGAAAAGTTACATAAAATATTTATTACACAATGATACATGATGGAAAAAAAATACACAACTAATTTAGACAACAAGAAATCACGATTTTTAGACACTATTTACAGGAAACATTATATTGTTATGGCCCGTAACATCTTGTGATTCATGACAATGACTAAAAAATGATTCAAATAATTAAAAACATAACCATTTAAAAAAATCTGAAAGATATAACTTGGACACCAAATGTTAATATATACACTCTAAACAATGCTGGGTTGTTTTAACCCAAATTTGGGTCAAATATGGACAAACCCAAAGGTTGGGTTAAAAATGTTATTTTTTAACCCAACTACAACTTTCACTTTCAACTGTAAATTTTTTAATTGCGTTTTCAACCCAACCTTTGGGTTTGTCCACATTTGACCCAAATTTGGGATGAAACAACCCAGCAATTTTTAGAGTATATATTACGCACACACACCACTGTATTTTTCATCTGATCAGTCAGTCTGATAATTTAATTTAAATGTTGAATCCATTTGAAAGTTAGACATGATCAGATTTTTATTGAATTATCACCCTTTTATGCTTATTAGGAAATTGTATAATTAGCTAAGCAACCAAGTCAGCTCTCTGTGTAAAGTAGTCAGTCAGTGGGGTTTTAGTAGAGATTCTAACAGATAGAGAGAAATAAAATAAAAAAGACACAAGCTAAAAAAGAAATAGCTCTTTTTAAAAACACACAATGACCCAACCAAACTTCTCTGTAAACAACCCAATGCACAAGAGCCTTTTACAGATCGAGTTTATCCATACTCTTATTTCTAGATAGACATTTAGGAAGAAACGTCGGTCTCTCAGTCTTCCAAACACAGAGAGACATTCATTAAAGCACAGATTAGTGGACCATAAACCAAGCCACACCGTTCAGCGAGCGAGAGCAGGCAGCGATTTCACAGAGCACAGACCCTAAACCAACGTAGGCGAGATCGGCCCCCCAAGTTACCCTGCGTTTCATCTGCTGACAAAAGAATGAGGGGGTGTGGGCCAGCATCCACCGCAGAGGATGAGTCCTGTTTATAATTAGTGGATTAGAGCTTTGCATTGACTTGATCTGAACAAAGAGCCCACACCAGCCCATGAGCTTTATATAAACTTGTTGTTTACAGATGCCACTGACGGTTGAGATGAGGGCCAGACTGAGGCGAAGAGCCACTCAAATTGCTGAGGAAGGAGATTCGGATGCTAATTAATCCGAGATGGCGTGGTTGACACTTCACGTTTATAGCCCGAGCAGGAGTTAACCAGCTTCCCTGAACCACATTCACATTGCGGCATCGCGCTAGTTACTTTACGCTGGAAATAGCCGATGCGCTAAAGGAGTATGTACAGCCACACGGCACACAAAATAGCAGGCAAACACAATCGTTCAGCATCACATTATTCTTGAGGCATTTTTAACAGAGGTCATACCTGTTCTGAATGATCTGCTACAGAGTGTCCTTGGTAGACCTAATACATCTTAATTAAAGGCCACTGCTCTTTTGTGAGCGACTATAGGCTAATAATAGCACACACAGATGGGTGTCTACTTGTGAAAATGCATCTATTTTGAATTTTACTATAATAGTTTAATTGCTTTTTCCATTGCATATTACACTACTAGTCCAAAGTTGGGAATAATTCAATTATTTTTGTTGTTGAAATACTTTCATTCGGCAAGGACACAATTTCCATTTCAAATAAATGCTGTTCATTTATCTTTCTATTTCTATTAAACTAAAAAATGTAATACAGTTTCCAGTTATCCTATTAATAATTGAGCACCAATAATAATTGAAAATAACCACATATAATATGATTAAATTATATAATGCATAACTGATCATTTACATTCATATATGTTAGAAATGTCATGGGACTTCACTTTGCTTTATGAATTTATAAACTCAAGAACAGCATCAAATGGCTGATGCAGCCGTTTTAAGCTCTGCCCCATATTCAAGAACAAATCTGAAGTATTCACTTTGAAGTGCTTCTAAATACATTCAATCCATTTGATTTTGCATTTAGATTGAGAGCCTGTTGTGAAGCCTAATGAGCTGCCTATGCAGGTTCTCAAACCATGCTGCCTTCTAAACGCCTTCTTTTGGCAATTATTTCACGTATCATACACTTATGAAGATCCATTTCAGTCAGGATTGTCCCTTAGAAAGCAACAGTCATATGTAGGCACTACACACTAGACAGCATGATGGCAGCTCACTAGCTTTTGAAACCTGTACACGTGCCTGTAATTCTCCAGTGAGCTCAAAAACGTTGATTAGAGTTGTAAGAAAACTTCAGAGGAAGATAGATCTATTAGAGCAGGATTGAGAATCCCCTGTTTTAAAGGTGCAGTACGTGATTTCTGATAAAAGCTGATGTGGTGGATCAGACCGAGCACCACAACACACTTCTAGGCAGAGGCAGAAGCGGGAAGGCCTAAAAAACAGAGAGATTACGTTGTTTCTGCTCCATAAGCGAGTAATATTGGTTTTGAGTGTGTGCTGCTGGGTGACTAACAACCAAATTTTGCTTTTAAATACTTGTGAATAGGGGTGGGAATCTATAGCCACCTCACGATTTGATTCGATCATGAGCTTTACTTTGCTTCGCTTCTGCTATGATAAAAAGACATGCATTTTTGCACTGTGTGTTTGTTTGGGTTGATGGTTGATTTCAAATACTTCACTTAATGCACCTTTAAATACCTAAAAATTGTGAAGAAAAAGGAAGAGAAGCGTCCAAACTGTACCTTTGGTGGCTTGAAGGGGTAATCGGAAGAGAAGGTGATATCCAGAAAGAACACGCCCCCCTCATAGACTGAACCTGGAGGGCCCAAGATGGTGGATCTCCATTCATAGATATTGTCGCCCTTGGGTCCCGCACTGAAAAAGACACAAACACAGACCAATGTGATTTAGTATCATACATCCAGACTAAAATATCATCCAATAATTGGCTGTTTTGGGAATACAGCACTGGTGATTGACAGAATCATCCCATATGTCAGTTTCAATGTCTACCAACATACAAACGGATAATAATAAATGATAACATGTTATTAATCTAGTATTACATGAATGACACCACAACAGGTGGCATGAATATATTTACAGATGGACAACAAATCGCAGGACACATTGAAAGGTGATCATTCTTGGACACCGACAAAGAAAACGAGACGCGCACTGATTGACAATGACACATTTAGGGTCACTCAGATGTGGCATTGAACAATATTAATGAAATAAAATGGCAGGTTAATTCAATTTTTTAAAACAGCTATTAAAATTGTCATTAAACTGAAGTGGAGTTGGTATTTTCTAGGGATGCACCGATATGAATATTTTGGCCGATACCGATAACCGATAATTCTTTATATTTGAAAGCCGATAACCGATATATCGGCCGATAAATCTAAATCCAATTTTTTTTTTATCATTTTTGAAAGCCTGATAGCAAAGTCTCACAATTAAAATCCATTTCCCAATCACACAATTATGATGTTCTCATTATAATTTCATGTATTCGACATGACAGCACATTTTGCACTTAACTGTATTTTCCTTTTTGATTCCAATCATATTTCAAGCAATTAAGATCAATCATGTTGAACAGTGTGCATCTTAAAGCCTTGTTTATACTCGACGCGTCCGCAAGAGCGCGAAGGGCGCGCGCCAAAAATGACGTCATTGCGGTGTGGGCGGTCGTGCGCGTAGGGTCCGCAAGACCCCATTGCGCCTGGCGGTGTGCACGGCACTTTTTGTAACTTTGCGCGCGGCGCCGCATCCGAAGATGGACGACTACGAGCCGAATCTGGCCGAACTGGTACGATCTGTACCAGAATGTTTATGATCCTTCTATACACAGAGACATTTGCATTGATGGGCGACCATAACATCTCATTTTGTGAACAGGAACATATTCGCATTAAGCACCTAGTTTGCACTTGTCTAAAGTAATTGGTTATATCTACAAAATAAGCCTATAAATAGCAGAATTAAGCCCTGCTGGTAAAATTAAGGTTTAAACACTCTCCAACAAGGCTTCAGGTGTTTACCTAGTTTACATGCAGTGAAAGTAGGCTACAATAAACCTACTGCATTTACTCTTTTATGAATTAGCAATTAATAAACTACTAATAAACGGCAAACTACTTCTTCACTGCTTATTCCTGGTGGTTTAGAGGAGAATTACTCCGAGTTCGCCCCCTGTCGTTTCACAGAACAGCACAACGGTGAGCGCGTCAAGTATAAATGCCTCGTCCGTTTGGAGAGGTGCGCGCGCAGGCAGCGGAGACTCGCGCTCTTGCGGACGCGTCGAGTATAAACAAGGCTTAAGTGTCTCAAGTGTCTAGTGTTGAAGGAAATAATTCATTATTTATCAGCTTTAATATATCAGCCAAATTTTATTATCGGGTCGATAACGATAACATAAAAATGAACAAATATCGGCCGATACCGATATGGTGGCCGATATATCGTGCATCACTAGTATTTTCCGCCCTATTGTGACGTATATCATAGTAAAATAGTAGGGCCAGACTTGATTTTATCAATGGAGAATCGATTGGATGTTTGTGGAGAGCTTTTGCGGTGATTGACAGATTCCCGCCCTCACAAGATTTGTCAATTTTGATTTCATGGTGCTTTTGATTATATACTATTTGTATTGACAGGTCAGAGCAGAACTATGTTAGTACGACACAATCTTTAGACTGAAAACGCATCAGGGATTGTTTTCAAATGCCCTAAAATCGGAGCAAATTAGGTGGTCCCTAAAGAACAAGCCAGATATCTGCAACACAGGTCATGGAGAAGGACAGTCAGATTGAGGTAAAGGGACAACCACACAAATATGGCTAATGGAGGAAAATATGGGCAATAAAGGAAAAAATAAAGGCCCACTCAGAGAGATGGTCTGCTGGAGAGACCTGCCTCTAATGGAGGAGACAGGTGAATGTAGCAGGCACTTATCCCCGGCATCTATTGCTCAATTAGCATGTGATGAAACGCTCGTTTCTGCCAGCAAGTCACCAGCCTACACACACACTGGATATCCACTCATGCTTCAGAGCGAGAGAAGACGGCTGTCAAACCCAACTCGGCATAAAGCGGAGGGCCGAGAATAAGCGGGATTATAGCAAAGCGGAAAGATAATAGGAACGGACGGCGTGAAGAGTAAGAGAACAATTCATTGGCACCATGTAGCTTGCTTAATTCTTTGAGCCTGATAAATTATTCGGGACTCTCTCGCACCGCAGCAAGGGCGAAAAAAAATGCACTGAATGCAGCAGAGAGCAATAAATGGCAGATTAAGCAAAAACAACTTGCTACATAGATCATTTAGCAGCACAAACACATGCGGGCTGTCTTTGGCCATCGCTTATCGCCATAAAATCAACGCATGACATTTAGAGAGGATTTAGATCACGTCAAAGTGAATCGTATAACCGTAAAAAAAAATGAGGGAGAGATGGAAAAATCTTTTTAACGCCTCTAAACATCAATCTGACAAGGCTTCAGTAAGGTGTTTGGTAAAAGCGAGGTGAGCTTCATGCCGGCGTAACGCTTTGCCCCGGTCCTGTCAGGGGTTTACTGCCGAGCAACTAAATTCAGATGAAAGGAAATGTGCAATCTCACCATAAGTTAATGTTATTTCATAATCGATTAGTCGGTGGGTTGTCTGAAGCCTATAGTTGACGAGCCGTCTTAAAAAATAAACAGTTTTAAGTCCATCCAACCCTAAACAGAAGCATTTCTTATGCAGAGAGTAATACCTGCATTTACAGTAGATACAGCATTTTCCTACAGGTTAGTCCTATATTCATAATAAGATATTAATATTCTGTTTTAAATTAAATGTGGTTATTTTGAACTTTCTTAATCCAAGAAACCTGAAAAACTATCACTGTTTCCACACACACACAAAAACAATCAAGGGCATGAAATAGATAAGTTGCTATATTTCATATTATTACTGTTTTTCTGGATTTCCAATCAAACAAACGCTGCCTTAGTGAGCATGAGATTTTTTTCAAAAACATTAAAAAATCAAACCAAAACAAACAGATTTTGTTGAAATAGAAAGTGAATCATTCAAATGAATTAAACAAACTTTCCTATGATTTAAATGAGAGAGATAGGTGGGCCTGTTAAGATTTGAAGTGACACAGCATAATTTCCCAATCGTAAAACTCATATTAATACATTTTGTGTTTTCCTATTTGATATGCAAAATTGTCTGACGATCAAATCTGGGGAAAATCTTGGGAAAGCTGCCGCATCTGTCAATTCATTTTTATCTGTTAACAAGCTGATCATGACCTCTTCAATATGGTGGTTGCACAGACGTATCGCAGTAATGAGCATCTGCTGCTAATGTGGCTCTATGTATTAACGTCTATGGTAAAGTGTCTGCCTGCCCTCTTGTTGCTGGACTGTGAAGATTTGAAGCAATTATGTTGACGTTGAAGAGCCACTCGTAACAGATTTAGCAAACTCTTAACAAGAACATAACAGTGGCAAATGATTGAAAAAACGCCACTGTTAATAGCCGAACGAGTCCTCTAGTCTCTAATGAATTCTTGGCAATCAAGTGGACAATCCCGTTTGTTGAGGCCAAGGCTGACACATGCTTCTCGGAAACACAATCACCTCCACATGGTTTCCAGAAAATACAAGAGATTCACACAGGAGATGACAAGTTGAAAGGATCAAAACTACACAGAAATTATACAGAGTAAAATGAATGATATGGGCTTTGTTCACAAAGCAGCAGAATAGTTCATAAATTCTATTTTAGAGTGCTAAATATGGCTAAGTTTAGTTATTAATGAAGATGGTAAATGCATTCTGAACTCTTTGTCTTCAATACACTTGAGCTGCAATGAAAACATTTTTATTAACTGTTTTTTTCCCCAAATACACTTGTTTGTTTAAAATTAAACTAAAATACAGTTTCATGACTACAAATAACTAAAATATAAAGGCAACAAATGTATTACATGTTATAAATCTACACTAATAAACCAAAAATAGAAAATTCTCAAGAAACTAAAAAAACTAAAACTCACAATGACTGAAAAATAAAAACATAATACAATTTTAAATACCTAAAATAAAGGTGAAAACTATTAAAAAATAAAATAAATAAATAACTGGTCTGGGTGCAACCCTACGGAGCCCTTAATGGGACATGTTAATGGTTAAAAAAATGAGATCTAAGAAAAATATTCTGCGGTCACTCAACTTTTGGGGACTCAGAAAAACTTTGTGCTTGCTCGAAAAACTCTTTTGTGGGAGTGCTTCTGGAAGCGAACGCGAAGATTTGAGGAAATGCAATTCTTCTGTGAGAGAACACAAAAGCATTGAATCATCCCCATCATTCCCCATGTCCCCTTAGAGGCTCAATAAAAACCCAAATACTCAAGCTAATTGCGTCAACCCAGAGTTAATCTCAAATTCATTCTGGAAATGTCTCTCTTCAACAGATTGCCACTGTCTCAAAAGATTTTTGCAGGGGTTTCAGGTAAACCTGAAGCAGGTACAAGGAGCTGTAAACACATTTATGATGCAATTACAACAAATACCCAGTGTCGATGTTACATAACCTGGAAAGTATGTTAGTGCTGAATTTCAGGCAGTAATCCTGCTCAAAAACAGGGGCGACCTCGATAATCCAGCGACCCTATGGAAGGCAGCACTGCCACTGCTGCGATTGGCTCTGGGCTCGGGTATTGTGTAATCCAGCACTCCCTCGAGGCGCACACACACTATAATCACCTCAAATGTGTTTGCAGTTCGCCCACTTCCTGTAGCACACATTTCTCTCTGCAGAGACTGCTTTAATGACCAAGCAAGGACTTGTTATCCTTTAACGCTTCAGAGCAAACTCCAGCCATTTAACAAAACAAGCTACCGTTCAGATTCTTACACACTCTTGAAAGGAGCGAGCCTTTATGATATTAAGCTACCGCTGTGGCTGGGGAATCGAAGCCTGCTGCCTCACCAATCTATCAGCTCGTCTATGAGGAGCTCCGGGTGTGGCGGATAACACAGAAGATAGCCCTGAGAAACTAATCAAGTAAACCTAAATGCAAACATCAATCCCCATCTATAATTTCAGATTACCCAGAGAGAAGGTGAGGGCAGGCGAAGCACTGGAGAATGAGTCTTAATTCTGCATTGTGGTCTTGTTTTAATATTTATATCAAACGTCTACCTGAGAAACTCTTGCCTCTGTACACACAAGGAAACCAAAGGTTCCACTAATAGTGAAATAGTACTGTTCGCCTCACACAGTTTGGCATGTCTGTACCACAGTGCATCTCCCATCCACCGGTGCCTCTGAAAATACATTACAGGTAATGGTTTATGAACCTTAAGAGTGTCAATTTTAAAAGGTAATTATGGTAATTTCCTGTAAAAAAAAGCCTTCCTGTAGACTAGAGCAGGGGGCTAAACCGGTCATGGGTAAGATTCCTGGGGGAAAGCGAGGACTGACAAAAATGTGTACCTTGAATACAATGTAAGTCAATTTGGATAGCCAAACGCACACATGTACTAAAATGTAAATTGAATTGGAGGAGAATCGCTATTGAGTGCACTCATTCTAGGGGTCTAACGATACACAAAACTGACGGTTCGGTTTTCCCACGGTTTTGACGTCTCAGTTCGGTTTGGTTTAGAAAGCTAAAATTGCTCTTTTTTTTTTAAAGAGTGGTTTAATGAAAAAAATGTCTGTCTCTAAATTAATTCGATTACAATTAAAATGTTTCACAAGGATTAATTGAGTTTCATGATCAAATAGACAGAATTGGAAAGATTTCACCTTGCTTATTATCGAAAGTAACAAAACACAGAGCTTGTTATTTGGCGTTAATGGTGGTTCGGCTACAAAACTGAATTCGCTGTGTACTGTACACATAAGACATGAGGTCCATTCAGCCGGGCTGGGCGGGGCGTGTTTGGTAAGCAATGAGAGTATCGCGATTTGAATCGTGAGTTCTATATTATGGTTTTTTGACCAGTTCAAATATCGTTACACCCCTAACTCATTCAATCACACATTGCAACACAATAACGAGTGTACAACCGCTGTATGTTCAACAGCGGTCTGGATTCGCTCACTCGTTTTTAAGTGAACTGTATTAGTGGACTAACATACACTCATACAACATACAAGAAATGGTTCTATTTAGAACCAGAAATGGTTCCATTCCCCCTCTTCATATATGGAACTCCAAAATGGTTCTATATAGAACCATTTTTTTTTAGTAAAAGGTAAATTGGCCAAGTATGGAACACCAGGGTTCTATATGAAGAGTTCAGATGCAAAAGCCTCTAAATGCCATTTGAAATTTTCTTCTAAAATGACCATTTTTATCAAACTTGTATATTTAAGTTCAGTAATTTCACTAAAATGACAATTATTAGGTAATCTTCATTGCCATTTAAGTGAAATTACTGAACTTAAATATACAAGCTTGATAAAAATGATCATTTTAGAAGAAAATTTCAAATGGCACTTAGAGGCTTTTGCATCTTAACTCTTCATATAGAACCCAGAGGAACCCTTTTTTAAGAGTGTATAGAACCTTTTAGGGGTTCCAAATATGTAGCGCTGATAGAACCTTTTAAGGTCCTAAATAGAACCTTTTCTTCTAAGAGTGTAGGGAATAGTGATTGAGGGGTTTCAAATTCAGCCCACTTCTCATGGCAGTTGTTCAATTTTTGGAGGGAACCTGAACCTGTGCTCTGCAGACACACTGGAGCGCACTCAATAGCCACCAACTGGACAGAGTGGGATTGGGAATTACAAATTACAATAGATCACACTCAGTGTAATCTGTCAAAATGACGGATGGCCTTCAGATTTTGTCATCACTGCTAATAAAAATTCAGTCAATGATGGGAAATATTCGGTTAACGCAATCTCTGGAGTCCGCACATCCTCCCAATCACTTCTCATGGTGCTAGTATACAACTGAACCTGTTATAAGAGCTCACTGGAGATATATGTTCATCATGATTATTACTTCGTAATATCAGCAATTGAAAAAATAGGCAAGCTGTAGACCATAGCTCCAATATCAATCAATTCCATAAAACAGCAACATCAAAAATCCTCCTAATAGTCATACATTTACATAGATCCATTATAAATTTGGAAGCAACCATTCAAATATATGTTCTCACACTTCACAGCAGGGCACAGGGGAATATGTCAGCAATTAAAACATAACATTAATAAAACCATTCTCGCTTTACATGCTGCAATAATTCACACGCCACTCAACATTACATTTCCCAGCGAACACACACTGAAATGTCAGGTAATATTCTGCGGCGGAGTCAATGACCTGATGCTGATTTTAAAATTGGCCACAATTAATGCACTAACCTCTGGGGCTGGGCTTTATACTTTCTCTTTCAGCTATCAACCCCCCGTTCCTCTTCTCCCGCTGGCAAACACAACTATAATCAACTGCCTGCCAGTGTCCCCCTCGGTTATTTATCTGACAATTGGAATAAAGTCATAGTCAGACCTGTAATTATGATGACATTGTATGAATAACTATAATTTCAGCTTTTAAAATGTCAAATTCAGGGCAATTTATTATCATACAAAGAGCAAAGGAGAAGAATAAAACAGAACATCATCATTTGTCAACATCAGTAACCTCTGGCGAAAGCAAAAGAGAGAGAGAAAAAAAATTTCTATCAGGGAAACGCCATTTTATATCATTTGTTAATATATTTCTAGCAAACTGGCGAAGGACATATCAACAATTCAGGCTTTTGTTTGCATTACAGCCATGAACTATACTTTGCTACTTGAAATTGTAAGTTAGATGCTGTTACCAGGTATTATTAGGGGGAGGGCCTTTCTCATTCTAGGACAAATTTTTATTTAGTTTGGATGCCATTTAAATGTCTGACATTATTACTTGTATTAATACTTCATAATTTTGCAGTTTTACTGACAGATTTCCTGACAGACTTCTTTCAAAAACATTTAAAAAATCGTATCGAGCCCAAATTTTTGCGTGGCCTCAAAGCTACCCTCCTGAAAAGCTGTCACTGGGACGTTACCCTTCCAAAAAGGCACACATTTTGTATCTAAATGATAAACATTAGAACCTTTTTAAAGGGTACCGTCCCTTTAAAAGCTTTTGAACCATATTTGAGTGTAATGTACATGGAGAAAAAGTCAGAAAATTGCCACTTTTATTTCATAGTGACAAGCAAAACAATGAGGCCTTGTCCCAAATAATGTACTTGACACGCAGGCTACTTGCGGTCTTTGCTCATGAAGTTTACAAAACCACAGTGTTTACCATTTGTCATAGTATGATTCAAACGGCTTCAAACAAGCGTTCTCTTTGTGGTTGCGTGACCTCTTTTGCTACCTGATGATCTATGGGACATTACGTTACCAAAACAAGGACACAACGGACTGAACAACTCAAGAGCAGCATTTGGTACAGACCTTGACAACTACTTCATTGCAAAATATATACATAATCTCATCTCAAGAAAAAACATAAGGACGTCCACAGACATTAATAACGTTTTCACCAACGCCTTCCTAAGAATCTTAGTGTCACTGCACATCCAGTTTATATTCATGGTGTTATAAACACAAACCTCTTTGGAGGATAAGTGCTTGTTCATATGCTAATTCACTGCTGAGGATCTGAGTGGGATGTTTCTTAAAGCTTTTGCTTTCCTCTGAAATATAAAAGGGAGAATTGTGAGGAACAGAATATAATTTAAGTCTTTATTTGAAATTTAAGTCTTTTAAATCGCATTCGCATATATTCAAACTTGCCAGGGGAAGATGCTAAGCATCATGATATCAGTGATACCATAAATCATTAGTTCTTGTGTCGCAAGTTTAAATGTGCACACATGAAAATGAGAAAATGAGATTCCAGAGGGCACAATTTTCAGTTAATAACGGTTTAAATTTTGGTTACCTCAAAAGAATAAAGCTTTTTATTTTGCCTTTTTTTAAAGATTTGGACAAATGATTGAAGCATATTTTTCTCCTAGTGTAGGTAACATTAAATTAGCCCCATTTCAATACTGCATGAAGCAAAGACAGCATTAAAAATGTAACACCAGAGACTTCAATTCGCTGGAAAAGCACCTTAAAGTAATACTATTATTCTGCTACAGCAGCACGACATATTCAACAAAAGCAACTCAAAGATAAAAGATGGAGCTTATCTGACTGATGCTTTCCAAAAGCATGACACAATCGCATAAACCCACCACAAACATCCTGTGACATCAAATATATGCAGAATCACTCGCACACCCTGTACACACACACACGTTAGATCAATCTGGTCCATTTATCAAGCAGAAAGCAAGAGATCTTGCTCTCTTTCAACACTATTCCTGCAGACATTGATTTAGAGCAGGTTATTGAAATGCAGCACTGTACTTGCTAAACTGTTCAGTAGGAATTAATGAGATACCCTCAGCGTTTCACTAAGACGGAACGCACACTGATGGTTGTGCTGTAATCTAATCAGCTGTGAATGCTTTTCAGATGCGCATGGTATTTTTCATTCAGACCATGACCGAGTTTATATTCTGTTTTTAATCGCCGTACATTATTTATCGGTATACGCATTGTTTTACATCAGTGAGCAAATGAAAGACTGCTCAGAGAAAATGAATGTAGGCAAAAGAACATAATAAACATGAATGGAGAAAATATTACCGACTGATACCTTTTATAATCTGTCCACTTTTGCAAGAGCAATCCAAGTACGCAGATATTCGTATCATCTATATTTACTATTATTACTATATAATTTTATCTTAAATAGTTTACTATATTGAAGAGTTCAGATGCAAAAGCCTCTAAGTGCCATTTGAAATTTTCTTCTAAAATGATAATTTTTATCAAGCTTGTATATTTAAGTTCAGTAATTTCACTTAAATGGCAATGAAGATTACCTATTAATTGTCATTTAAGTGAAATTAGTGAACTTAAATATACAAGCTTGATAAAAATGGTCATTTTAGAAGAAAATTTCAAATGGCATTTAGAGGCTTTTGCATCTGAACTCTTCATATATATATATATATATATATATATATATATATATATTGCATGCTAATTAGATGAGCCTATGATATATGAATAATTAAATATATTAGTAAAATATTCAAAAGATAACATTTTACATACGTTAAATATATGTATATGCATATATAAAATGTAAATACAATTTTATCTTTTAAAAATGTATTAGACAAACCTAATTAAATATGGAAATAAAATTTAAAGTAAAATGTTGTATATACACTGAACAAAATTATAAACGCAACACTTTTGTTTTTGCCCCCATTTTTCATGAGCTGAACTCACTTTTTTTATGTACACAAAAGGCATATTTCTCTAAAATATTGTTCACAAATCTGTCTAAATCTGGCCCTGTTTACACAAAGGTAAAACGCAGATATTTCCCATGTGTTTTGCCCTCTCGTTTACACAAAACCCCGTTTTTATCACAGAAAACGATAATTTCTAAAAACTCCGGCCAAAGTGGAGATTTCTGAAAACGCTGGTTATGTGTTGTCGTGTGAACTGGGAGAAACGGCGTTTTAGGTTCTCTCTTGTCGATTCTGAGGATTCTGATTGGCTTGTATGGTTTTAACCCCTACACTGCCGCCAATAGGTTTGGCAAAGTTATGATGGCGCTCAACGGCGTATTTATGCGGGTGTGTGAACGATGTTATTTTTAAAAACGGAGAGGGGGAAATATTTGTTTTGCTAAATATCCGGCTTTGTGTAAACGTGGCCTCTGTTAGTGAGCACTTCTCCTTTGCCGAGGTAATCCATCCACCTAACAGGTGTGGCATATCAAGATGCTGATTAGACTGCATGATTACTGCACAGGTGTGCCTTAGGCTGGCCACAATAAAAGGCCACTCTAAAATGTGCAGTTTTATCACACAGCACAATGCCACAGATGTTGCAAGTTTTGAAGGAGCGTGCAATTGTCAATGGCCACCAGAGCAGTTGCCTGTGAATTGAATGTTCATTTCTCCACCATAAACCACATCCAAAGGCGTGGAAGTTGGCAGTACATCCAACCGGCCTCACAACCGCAGACCACGTGTAACCACACCAGCCCAGGACCTTCACGTCCAGCATCTTCGCCTCCAAGATCGTTTGAGACCAGCCACCCAGACAGCTGCTGCAACCATCGGTTTGCATAACCAAACAATTTCTGCTCAAACTTTCAGAAACTGTCTCAGGGAAGCTCATCTGCATGCTCGTCGTCCTCATCGGGGTCTCGACCTTACTGCAGATTGTCGTCGTAACCGACTTGAGTGGGCAAATGCTCACATTAGATGGCGTCTGGCACTCCATTAATCTCGTCACGGATGAATTGCGATTTTCACTGTATCAGGACCAATATGATTGGTCCAGATAATATTATACATAAAACAAAAACCTAATTATCAGCAACATTCAGGTCTCCAATAAAGAGGTTGTTTGGTTGATACCAATACCAATGCTGTGTGCCCTGGAATCCTTGCTATTGGTGGAGAAGGGATATTGATTTCAATGGTCTGAAGTGAATTGATACAGGACCCCTGGACGAACGCTGCCTCTCTCTGCTCAGCATGAAAAGCCACTAAGGCAAAAATAAGCCCTGAGTCAATATGGCCAGTGTGTATAAATAAACCTGTGCTGAGACATCAGTAGGCGAAGCGTTTACTCGCCGCATCTGCCTGTGATGATGATGATGTAGAGCAGATTGATGAAGGCTGACAGCTCAGATAAGCAGCGCGAGCAGTCAGGCTGCCCTCTGCCATGTAGAGGAACAGGAAGTGGGATAAGTTAAGCAATGCCCACTCTTCTTGATGTCCAGAGAAAGCAACTGACGTTTTTAAAATGGCTTAAGAAAGATGATTTGAGAAATGCTTACCGGTATGCCCATTTTACAACGTGAGTTATACAATAAAAATCAGATGCTGGATTTTGTACATATGCTATGAATCGGTGTCCGAAAGCATATTATGTGGAGCATATTTTTGTGAAACGAGCACTTTTTTTTCTTTCAAAATATACATTTGCATATTATATATTTAAAGCTACAGTCCGCATTTTTCCTCTTTGTCGCCATCTCTGTTTGAAATCTGCAATTGCAGTCATTCGCGGAATTGTCAATTTTACGTGAGTTGTACTTCAACATCCTCAACACGCCATAGAGGGGATGAACACGATGTTTGAGGAGACCGCGCCGGTATGGATACTGGCATTCAGAATCACAGATTATTCTTTTTGAAAGTTTGACCAACATAAGAATTTTCACAGAAAAATGTCATTTGAACAAGTAAGAAACATCCACTTTTGTTCTGGTTCAGACATTGCAGTTAATCGAGCTGATTAAATCTAACAATCGCTTATAAGTTATATCACGCAAAACCGTGCAACTTATAATTTGTTCTCAAATTGTTAATGTTAACGTCAACAAGCATAGCATGACTACATGTAACGTCGTTCCGGGCGATCTTATCCTTGTTTTCGCATGGGTCCTGTTGCATTTTTTTCAAGGTCTTTTGAACCTTTCTGGATCCGTCATCAAATTGATAAGTTTAATTATATCAAGTGCTGAGAGAAAAGACTATAAATCTCCACCTCCACCATCCTCACACACAATATAGCCGACTAGCCGAGACTCTTCTTTATGTGTACAGATGTGACGTAAAGATGTGACGTAATGAAGCAAAGACATGTTCGAATCTCCCGCGGAAATCCACCAGTACCACTGAAATTAAAGACATTATAACAAGCTTACTGCTTTGAATTGAGGTACGGCAAGCAGAGAGTTTTGAACACTGGCTGGTTATGTATTTTCTCAAATGTGTATTTTGGATAACTTTTAATCCAAAAAAAAAAAAAGCTATGGACTGCAGCTTTAAATACAAATTTTATATCAAAAATACAAGTTACACATTCAACAAAACTCACCTTAGGGACAGTGAATACTTGGCAAATGTCGATGTCTGACAGTTTCATCACTATGGAACTGTGTCAAATCACTATAAAATGTGTCAAAATTACTTTCTTTATATCTTCATAACTTAAGGTTTTGCAGCAATTCCTAGTTAATTTCTTTCCCTATTAAGGGTGAAGTTCACCCACCCGTGCCGGTTAAGAACTAGTGTGTGATTTGATGAAGTTGCTCTGTCTGGGCTGAACGCTGACAGTGATTCATTACACTGAGCGTGAGTTTGCTATGCTGATTGTGAGGTCTGGGAGTGCATGATGACAGGACTGTAGGCAGTGATTCAGAGACAACAGAGAATGAGAGAGCATAATAACACACTCAACAAAGAGATCAAACTGATATTTATGTTGTAGGAATAGTTGTTTTTTAAGCCATTTCATAGCACAGTACAATCAAAATTCTTTAAATGTAGAAAAAATCTAGTTAAAAATCCACAACAATATTAACCAAATTTACAAAAACTAAAAGGGATAGTATCAATAAACCAAAAAATAGTATAAGTAAATATAAATATTTAGTATGAGTCAATATAAAACAATAACAGTAATCATAATCTGTTCACAGAAATTTAAACATTCCTCTGGCATCATCTTAATACACCAAAGCCCAGCAATTCAGTCAATGTTTTGAATTATCATCACTTTATTTATACGTACAAATCCAAATAGGGGGATTTTCATTTCATGCTGGCATTACTCAAACACTTATGAATTAAGAGATTTCCATTGTTTGGCTACAATGAGCAACAATTACTCCAATCGCAATAACTGTAGTTCTATGCTGTATTGAAGATAAACAAACATTATTATGAAATCCTCCAGCGTGCCGGTCTGATTCTGGATAACATCAGTAAAAAATGAGAACCCTGATTGAGAGGTGTGCGTGTCACCTCTATTGCACTTGCTAAGTGGTTTTCTCTACTCCTTGCAATATTTAGAGCAGCTTTTAAGCGCTAACCACATAGAGTCCATGTTCAGAGAACACGCCACATATCTGTGAGAGAGTCTCTGCTGCAAATGGCCTACACGTATAAGTGCTTATTGTTAAGTCATCTGTTAGCGTAATATCATAATAGGGTGGGTGGTATTACCAGTCCTATCACAGTATGAATCATATCACAGTAATGATTTATCACAATATGATTGGGTTTCCTCAAAATTCAAATGAAAAAAGTGTTTAGAAATTAAATAATGTGCTAATGACTATTATTGAATAGTCCAGTCAACTGTTGATGTACAATTACAGCCAATATCCTAGTAATATTCAAGCTAAGCTAAGTTAATATGAGAACAAAATCAGAATTGTACCCTAAATTAATGAGTTACTGATTTAAAAAATAATTTATCAAAAGTGACATCAAAAGACTTTGACATTGTTTAAAAATTAGGGCTGTCAAAACGATTAATCGCGATTAATCGCATCCAAAATAAAAGTTTGTGTTTACATAATATATGGGGGCACTGTGTATAATTATTTTAGATATATAAATACACACACATGCTTGTATATATTTAAGAAATATTTTCATGTATATTCTGTATATGGATTTATATATAATTTATATTATACATAAATATAAATATTTTATATATAAATAATATTTTTTTTTTCTTAAATATACATGCATGTGTGTTTTTATACAAAATAATTATACACAGTGCACCCACATATATTATGTAAACACAAACTTTTATTTTGGAATAACTTTTTTATTTCGCAATTAATCGTTTTGACAGCCCTATTAAAATATATCTATTTCAAATTATATATATATATATATATATATATATATATATATATTATACATGAACAGCACATTTTCTTAAATATGTTCATGCATGTATGTGTCTATTAATATATACAAAATAATTATACACAGCACACACACATATTATGTCAACAAAAACTTTTATTTTGGATGCGATTAATCGCAATTAAACTTTGCACAGCCCTAATTTTTACTGTACTTTTGATGAAATAAATCCTTGGTGAGCAAAAGAGACTTCTCTCAAGAACATTAAAACTCTTATCAATCCCCGCATTTACATAGCTACAAATAAACAATACAAAATATACAAAAATCTCTAGAGGTTGCATATCCCGCTCGCTCAGCCCTCACTTGTAACATGCAAAACCTCCACATGCTTCATGAGTGAGAACCTAATCCCATCTGCGGCATGACACCTTAGCGGGTTATGGCATGGCAGGACCTACAGTATGCGTTTTCCTGGGATTAAAGGACACGTCCTGCTCCAGCGGAGCGGTTTTTAAGGCAGCTTCACCCTGCTAAACACGTCAAGCCCACCATCAGCCTAAGATCTCACAATCATGAAATCACCAGAGCACTAAACAAGCAGACCACACTTCCATCAAAGAAAGAAGAATAGAGAAGAGAGAAAGACAGAGAATTATTGGGATCTTTGAGCTCCCTCAACTGAGACTTGTTGCCATGGGATCTGTCTGGATTTTTAAAGGATTAGTTCACCCAAAACTGAAAATTCTGTCATTAATTAATTACTCACGCTGATGCCATCGCAAACCCGCAAGACTTTCGTTCATCTTCGGAACACAAATGAAGACCTTTTAATGAAATCTGAGAGCTTCATTTACAGTCTACGCAACTTCCACTTTCAAGCCCCAGTAAAGTAGTAAAGGCATCATAAAAGTAATCCATGTGACCCGAGTAGTTTAACCTAAATTTTATGAATCAACCCTCTGGGGTCTAGTGTTTTTTTGGGTCCTTGAGATGTTCTGACATGCTCTGACATTTGTCCTTTTTTCAGTTTCATATAAACATATTAATGGCACAGGTGAAATACACTCTATTTAGCACAAACAAGGCTACCATAATATGTGAGCAACATGTATGGACATGTTTGTATTTTTGAGAGAATATTGTTTATGCGTGGTTATTGAAAAAAACTAATAAGTACTGATTAGAAAAAAAAGTGAGCTGTTATCGCCGGCGATACCGTTGACCCCAGAGGGTTAATAGTGGATTGTGAAATATCTGATGGCCATTAAGAGAGTCAAGACCAGGATTTCCCAAACTGGGGTTGTACAATTGAAATCATTACAATTAAAATTAAATAATTTTAAAGTAAAAAAAGAACACTTCATAAAAAAGTGTTTACAGTAATTAAAAATATTCCTAAATACAAAAGTACACACATCATGCTAAAATAACACTGATCTAAAAATGCAGTTTGATGATCCATTGTACTGAAAAATATGACACAATAGAAGAGAGAAATTGAGTTTTCATGTTTGAAATCTACTCTGTACAAATCCACACAAACAAATTCTTTAAAATAACATGAACTTAAAATATAATAAGCAAAGAAACAGCCTTGATCTGGTCACACACCAGAAGGTTGAACATGTGCTATTGACTGAAGTATAGAAACCTGTCTGAAAACCAGTGGCGTTTTGAAGGACATCTCCTTGACAAGCCACTTTGAGCTAAAGAAAAGGACCTTTGTGAAGTTCAAAGGGGAGAACTGTGATAATGCCTAATCAATTTGAGCTGACATGCTTTGAAGGCGATCCTCCCTTTGTGTGTGTGAGTTGGAAAGAGACTGCGCTCGGCCTAAGGGCCTGCCTGCCTTTGTCCCAGCCGTGCAGAGCAGCGAGGCTCTCTTTAGGACCCGTGGCTCTCCTTTGTCCTACATACACACAAGCATGCTCGGTGTAAATGGTGGGTGAGCATGTGTGACACTCAGTCAAGTGAGCAAAACATTTGCTTATATGACAGGAGGATTTGTTTTGTTAACAGTACTGACATGACACTCGAATCCAACGGAATGTTCCTACACAACTACACCATTCTCAAAACTATAACTGCATTTAAATCAAATGCTTTTTGGACAAGAGCAATGAAATCATCCTTAAATAGAATAGCTCACGCCCCAAAAATGAAAACTGTCAACATTTACTGTACTCACCCTCAAGTTGTTCTAAACCTTTACCCATTTCCTGAGAGATTAAAATGAAAGAAGCAATAAAGCATTGAGTTGTTGTGACTCCATATCAAGATATCTGATAAAAATTTGGCTAAATATTTCGCCCTTTACATAAGGACATGTTGGCAGACTTACTGCAGCTGTCTAGTTCTTACTAAATCTGAGACCGGTTAATGTCACAAGACAGCGTTAGAAACACACATAATAAAACTGTCATGATTTGTTTCTCCATTAGAGCAACAGGTAAAACCTGAAAATCACAGGAAAATTTATGAAATTGGGCGAAAGTTAATTCCTGGCACAGTGAATTTACACTACAACTTCTCATATCCATTTATTGCTACTCTGAACTGTCATTAACAACACATTTAAAGTACCTACAGTCAACTTAACCATTTGAAAAAAGTAGTTAATCTATACAAAAAAATGAAAAAACTATAGCTCTTTAAAGGAGTAGTTCACTTTTAAAAAAACTTTTGCTGATAATTTACTCACCCCCATGTCATCCAAGGGCTTTAAATTATTCCAGACGATGAATAAGGGTCTTATCAAGTGAATAAGGGTCTTGGTGAATAGATCGCTCATTTAAAAATAAATAAATAAATAAATAACAAGGTTTAAGTTTTATAAGCTCAAATGGTCGCCTTGCTCTGTTCTGTGATGCGCGTTCGTGACTCTCCTGTTCAAACTCGTTCATCAAAATGAACAAATCTTTTTTCGAGTCATTTGGACCATTCAATGAACGAGACGAACGAATTGACTCAGAAAAAGATGGCGAGCATTTGAGCTTATAAAACTTGAACTTTGCTGTATTTTTTTTCAATGAGTGATCGTTTTGCTTGATAAGACCCTTATTCATCGCCTGGAATCATTTAAAGCCCTTTCAACAGTTTGCACTGAAAGTGTCTTTTGGACTTTGAACCGTTTGGTTCCCATTAAAGTGCATTATATGGAGAAAAATCATGGAATGTTTTCATCAAAAAACTTAATTTCTTTTTGACTGAAGAAAGAAAGACATGCACATCTTGGATGACATGGAGGTGAGTAAATTATCAGCAAACGTTTTTTTTAAAAGTGAACTACTCCTTTAAGGCAAAGCTACATTTACCACTTTAATACAGTTGTTACTTCCCAAATCTGCTCATTATTCATCAGCCTTCATGTAAAACACAAGCCAAAGGAAATGAACAGTACAGCTCTGAAGAATGAAGAAATCACAGAGCTTTATTGAGCATTTAAGTCTACACTTGTGAAATCCATTGAATAGGAGCTAATTTCATGTCAAAACAATGCAAATAACCCAGCAGCGAGCGGCAGGAATCATAATACGCGGCCCCAGAGAGCCCAAGTGTCATGGGGGCTATAGTACAGCAGTAATGGCCTAACAAGGTTACGTCTCCATAGGAGACACAGCAAATGGGGGGTTGGTCAGGTCTGAGAGCAAACAACACAGAGGGGCTGACACCCCATATTAAACAATGTGTTCAAGTATCGGCGGTGTCATAAATAAATAATAAACGACTTTAACGAGCCTGAACGGGAATGATTCTTGCTTTATAAGCCTTTTAATGATCTTCAGCCCTTAAATAGAGATCTATGATTTCTGGGATGTAGAAAATCACAGATTCCAGGCCCTCTAGTCAGTCTACTCACCCAAGACTCTCATTCTTTAAAACGTTCACGAAAAGATTGTAAAATTAAACTTTATGTATATTTAGAAGAGACAACATTAGCTTTAATTTAGGCGTTTATTCACATGTAAACACTGAATACGTTTACATGCAGCCAATTTTCAGGTTATGGTCGGGTTAAGGTCATGAACATGATCTCCAGAGCTGGATTCAAGAAAAATTCTAATGTAAAAACAGAATTTGGGAAAAAATAAAACTCATACAGGCCATACAGATGATACAACATGCCTTTACACATCCCGGCCTGTCTGTGAAACACAGAATGTGTGAACACAACCAAGAGATGTATAGGGCAGCACAGTTGATGTAATGGCACCAGAGAACAAGCTGTGTGTGTGTGTGTGTGTGTGTGCAGTGTGTGGGTGAGAGAAAAGGTTCTGGTTATCATAGTCACAGTGTGAGGTGCAATGGGGTGGTTATCTAAAGACCAGGCCAAACGGTCGAGCCACGACATGATTCTCCTGTCTTATCAGCAGTGGGTGATGGAGCGATGGCCCTCGGCGGCGTGGGGGTGGGGGAGGATCATGCACCATTAACAGGCAGGGCGGACACAAGAATCCAACAGACATGTACTGCTTATGTACACATGTATGCTTTGGATGTCAGAATAGTGCTGCATTTCCAGAGAGAAACAATAAGACAGCTCTTGATAGGGATGTGCAAAACTACATATTTTAAAAAAACAGCTATTCAATGGGTTGTGTGAATGAATTGGACAAGGAAACGGAAACCCTGTGCAATTAGCCTGGTTTCAGGTTCAACTGACCCAAACCTGAAAATGCTTTCTAGGGTTAATATTGATACTAGACAAGAAGAAGGTCCAAAATTGGACCTCGTTTAAATTTGGCTTTTTTGCCTTGATACGTTTTATTTTCCATTACAATCCACGAGGAAATTTCTTTTAGCCAACGGATTATATGAAGGGATTTATGTCATTTATTGACACAGCAATGTTTGTGGAGAACAGCTCAAAACTGATTGTGATGATCTCATTTGCATCAGTGTATCTGTTAAATAAATAAATACAAATGTAAAAAAAAAAAACTTGAGATGTGATGCAATGGTTATCTTTATGTGAGTGGCTTTTGCAGGGTTGAATTTAAAAAGATGCATTTTTTCCTAGAATAATTTTGTTCAGCATGCTATATATTAACTTAATTCAATCTAAAAATACAAAAACAAACCAATACAAAAAAGAGAGAAAAAACCCTAGAAATATACACTCTAAAAAATGCTGGGTTGTTTTAACCATTTGGGTAAAATATGGACAATCCCAGCCATTGGGTTACATTTTTAAATTACATTTTTAACCCAATGGCTGGGTTTGTCCATATTTTACCCAAAATTGGGTTAAAACAACCCAACGTTTTTTAGAGTGTAACAAAAAATAAACTAGTTCTAAAAGTAAAATATGTTTGGATTAAGTCACATTTAAAATCATTAATAACAGACATGTGATTGCATATAATAGTGTATAAAGGATTTATACACAAACAAACAGGCTAATGTAGAGACTAAAATGGAAAAATTCACAATATAGAATATTTCCAAGACATATAAAGGTCTGGTAAGCATTTTTTTAAACTCCCATGACATGACAGTAAATACAAACACTCATCTAATCTTTTACAGAAACTGACTCAATTTTAAGAAATCAGATGACAAGCGCATGGTTTCTTGATGCGTGATTTCTTGGTGCTTGGTACCTTTTACTTCAAGAAAATGAAGTACAATACCAGCAAACCAAGGCTTCAAGCACTCTGATAAGTGATTATCACAGTGAGGGCAGAACGTTCAACAACAAAAAAATAACAGCTTCAACAAAGCGCAGTCAAAGCACTAACACAGATCTGCAGAAATAAACATGCCAGCTTCCTCAAGCAGTCTCAGAGACAGGGGTTAAGGGATATCGCTGACTATTGATAGACACGGCTCAGACCATTTCGCCTTTGTGAGCGCTGACACAATAGAAGTAATGTCTGCAGTTGCAGTCAAAGGAAATGGCCCTACCATTCCCTTTATCAAGCACAAAAGCAACAAACAAGAAAAAACAAATTGGAAGTCATCACCATTCCAGACACTTTTTTTTAAATAAAACACAAAGGAATAAGACATGTTGAGAAAGCTATGGACTATCAGCATGCCTAAAGCAAATCTGCAGGGGCCTCATGTATAAAACTTTGCGTAGATTTCATCCTTAAAGTGTGCGTACGCATATAAGGCAGAATTTGCATACACAAAAGTTTTCAGATTCATAAAACCGTACGTACGCCAGAACCTGCGCAAAATTCACTTTATAAATCCCAGTCAGCGGAAGAACATACGCACACATGCATTTCCTCCCTGAAATAACCATATATGGAGATTACAACGCCTAGTTTTACTATGCATATCCTCATCTGCATATCATTTGCATATGATTATTCATCCACGTGATACCAAGTTTAACGGTACAAGAAGTTAGTAAAATATGAAATCCGGATGTGCCGTCACATTATTACAAACATCTTTTTTTTTTAGTAGCCTATCCTTGCCTTGTTTTTGAACGAATAAATCAAATAGTGTTAAATACATTTCAGAGAAAGTTTTTCCCAATCTTTTCCACTGGCCAAATAGTATTTTTAATTGTTTTATATTTTAAAGGAAACAGATAGACCTTGTTGTGCATTATTTGCACGAAACAATTTTCTTTGAAACACGAAAGTGTTCAAAAGCATCGCATTCACAACAAATAGGTCTATTTCTATTTATTGAATATACATTTTTTTGTAACTTCTCAGTAATGATTTCATGTAGTTTAAGTCTTTAACTCCATTAATGAGAATGGCATATTTAATCTAAATGTTTAGATCAGAAGTAAAACATAGTTTAAATCATTCTTTTATTTATTTAAACTGCTATTGTGAACATATTTATGATTAGGACTCATAATGAAGATTTACGGTTTTACTTCATCTGCCGTTAGATAGGCTATGCTTCATTTTCACAAAAAAAAAAAAAAAAAAAAAAAAAAATCCAAAGCTTCAGTCACACTTCTCATCCTCGGTCAACATTTCATTTTGTAACATTAGGCATTTTTGATTTACATGCCGTTTAATGTTGATGATCGTCTTATTTTACATATGCGTCTATCGCTTGTTTCTGCTTCTTCTCCACATGTCTTTTGATCTGGAGATTCAGTACTCATTCAGAATATGCCTAACAGCACCCCCAACACGGAAAGTGGAAAAATTACGTCAATGGCGTGGAAGCGTGCATGGGATCACAATTTGATTAAAGATTACAAAGAGAGAAATTTTCATTAAAAATAAAATAATTCCACCCATGATTCACTCACAATAAGACCAGATCCGTGCGTTGAGTAAATCGGATCAATTTTCGTGTTGACTACCACCTCTCTGAGCATTATACTGTTCTGTTTCGTGTGAAAGACGGGTGTCTTGTGGCGGCCGTGAGGCTGTCCGCAGGACATTCTCTGACACAACACCAATAAAAAAAAAGAAAAAGCCCCACAGTGAATCTGACAGCTGGAGCAGAGCCAGGGCATGATAAACGCTGTCACTGTCACAAGCCTGTAATAAATGTGAGCTTCACCGAGGGAAAGAGAAAAAAAGAGAGAACGGAGAGATAGACAGAGGAAAGAAAGCGGGTTAAGGAAGACCCCCTGAGAAAACAAGGCGTTGCTGAAGGGCTACCTTTCAATTTAGACAAAGGGTTGCTGCGCATTGAATACATTTGCAGGATTTTTCAGTGTACAAACTGCCTGCGAAGAGTCTGACCCGAGCGTAATAGCGCTGAGAGCACCATCAGCACGGGCTACGGGAGAACCCGGGCCGTAATTGGCGACGTGATTGCCTTCTGTGATTCATGAGTATGCATCAGATCTCAATTACACAATCTTGCCAAGAGTCCTCTTTAAATATTTACTCAGAGCGTCTCAGCACGCAGGCTTGCAGCGCGTGCTGCTTCCATCCATTGTCCTTGCACTTCTTTATTCAGGCATAATGAAGGGGAGTCTGCGGCAGTCTGCAATAATAACCACGATGATGATGGTATGTTATGCCGTAAAGGCTGCAAAGTTCCTGAACCTTACATTTGTAATGAGTCTCTTCATTAGTCTAAACACCGTAGCTGTGGACTCAATTTCCTTAAACTGCGTCTCTGTGTTGCAGAGTAAGGGAAAGATGTAAAAATAAAATTGCTTTCTGTTCTAATGTAAGGTCTAGTTTTTCAGTCCATAAATTTTATATTATTGTTCCAATATTTGCAGAGCAGGACAAAAAAAAAGACAGTGTGTGAAATCTACAGCAGTGACCTGAATTACAAATCAATAAAGAAAACCAGTCGAACACTTCCAGGTCAATAGATGAATCCACAGTGGAACACTCGTGTAAAAAAATAAAATAAAAATAAATTATATATACATATATACACATAATATATATATATTAAAAACTTCTGTGAATATATATATATATATATATATATATATATATATATATATATATATATGATATGGCAGAAATCAAAGTATTTTTACATCACGGTAAAGATAACTTGAAATATATTTGAAACGAATGGTTGGCATTAAACAACAGATATTTCAACAAATATTATTTAATAAGGCATCTTTTGGGATAATCTAGAGAATTAAATATTTTACAAATACAAGGTAGTCCATCTAATATAATAATTTTTATTTGGAACTTAATAGATTAACCAAAAGATAATTCATTAATGAAATATCAATGAAATTCTCTCACGCTGTTTGTGAAATTATTATGTCTTATAGAAAGTTTTCAAATGACTGATTTCCTTTGTCAAAAGTTATTTAATAAAGATGAATTGTAGCTCATCTTCAGCATTATAATTATTTTACCCATGCCGGACATAAATTGAGATGGCGCCTCAGCAAGCATGTCATACAGTATCCCTCTTACAGCAAACGTGTCTTCATGCGCTGTCAGATTGGTCTCTGAGATCAGCAAATTGAGAGATCCTTGATCGAGTCATTAGAAGCGATTAATCGAAGGATAGCGATCGGTAGCCGATTAATCGGAGCATCCTGGTTACACCAGGATACCTGGTTCACACACACTGGTGAGACTGGACACCAACGATGCCGAGCGTTTGAGTAAAACAATGTTGAGATTAAATTAAAACAGCATAGTAAATGATCAACATTAAACCAATGACATAATAAGGAGAGTGCCAAGTTACAAGAACAAAAAGAAACCTAGAAATCCTGGAGGGGATTGTCTACAGCAGGCGTTTCAAACTGTTGCATCAGCACTGTGGTTAAACACCTTCATCCAGAGCTGCTGACATGTTCAACAAGTCGAATACTGTCACTGTAGCTACAGGTCAACTTCTAGACGCAATAAAAAACCCACCACAACAGAGGCATGAAAGCTCAATTCTCAACTGAGACAGCATTGATAATAAGGGCCAATATGGCAACTCAATACTCAGAGGAATTCTATCAAAGAAAAACAAAAATCCCAGAAAATTCCACGTATAATGCTCACTAGGGCTGGTCGATACACGATATTTACGGTACATGCAATACTAATTTGTTGGCAATATATAAATCAACAATCGTTGTGATTATTTTATTGTGTTTTTTATTTGCCCACTTAGTTTCTGAAAAAACTACATCAAGCAAGATTCACAGCTGATTCTTACAATATTGTCTCTTATTGAAACCTCAACATCAAAAATGCAGAGTGCGACAAATGTTAATTTTGAAATTTTTATCGGCCCCTACTTATAAGTTTGTTTGTTTTTTGCTTCTTTTGGGAGACCACTATACTCTGTACCATTAAAACTGTATTATTGTAATGTTTGAAGAGGTATTGTGACTAAACTAAACTAAACAAATGGTTGCTTCGATTAATCGGTTCCATGAGTCATCATACAAGAAGTTTTTAATGAATTTAAAGATACCTGTTTTGATTATTTTTAATCATGTACTCTTTACTACAAAAAATAAAATAAGATAAAATAAATCAACCTTCTACAGGATAAGCTATATAACTGATATTAAAAAGTTATTAAGATATTTTCATAGCTATAAAGCCTAGTCCTAACACACAGACACACACACACACACACACACACTTCAGGGATAAACACGGCTGAACAGATGTACTGTAACACACCAAGCAAGCTCATATCAAAGCTGCTTACTTCCTCAAACATACACACTCTGGTTATTAAGAGCCTTAGGGGAATTATTTACAACTCATACATGGTATATTCTCATAAATGTGACAATTCAAACAGTAAACCACTGCTGAAGTTACAGAGCGGTCGTTGAGCACATAAACAAATGCACTTTCATCCGCAAGTAGCTTCAGTGACTATGGTGCAAAGATCCCTTTTGCTTCCTTTTTGTACGTCTTCCTCTTTCTGTTCAGCATGGACACAAAGCTTCAACAGCACTCATCATTCATCTTTAGAGGCGATTTGAGTTTTACTGTTTATTTTTATGAAGACATGCAAATTCGTGCTGGGAAGCAGTCGGTCTCCCGCTCCACGGCATGAATTTTAATAGATTGCTTAAAAACTCAGAGCGCTCTCCACATCACTATTAAAAATCTGCTTCTTAGGAAGAATCTACTTGTAAATTACAGTGACAGGGCAAGTAGCTGGACGGAAAATGCAGAAAGTCAGGCAGCACCTGAAGCATTTTGTCTCTGGATAAGTGAATCACCATAACCATTTTCCCCTTTAGTTATGCTGGAACGCATCATTTCAAACATGTTAGCGTAACTCTGCCTGCCTAAACACTTTACAACAGCAGCGTGAAACCAGGGACAAAAGTGCAGTTTACCCTATCAATCTCTAATGGAGAGCTGATTAAAAGAATATCTCACCCCCAAAAATTCTCTCGAGACGGCTGTCTAGCGGTTTTTGAACGTCCATTTGGCTATAATAAACAGGGGTGGAAATTTAGGCACCTCACGGTCAAATCAAATTTTTTTGTGCAAAAATATGTTAATAGGCGTTTCATTTCCAACATGTGCTGCAAGTGGTAGACCAATCGCAACAGACTGGGCAATCTGACCAATCAGAGTAGAGTAGGCTCTCGGAAAGGAGGGGTTTAGAGAGAACGGATCCTTTATCGAATCATTTCAAACACTGTGAGAAAATAGACTAGCCTGACTTCGTCATACTCATTTTCAACAGAGAAAATGAGTCTGAAACTCCTCAATTGGGCTTTGATTATGAGGCGTGTTGTAACCAAACCAGGAAAAAAAAACTCTGCACTCAATTGGATAGTCGGTAGACCTACAACCAATCAGAGCAACGCATAAGTCAACTCCTTTGCATAGCGCAGTTTTCAAATACAGAACGTAGCCTACTTTATTTATTTTAGAAATTAAATAACGAGTGTTACTTCTTTTACTTACTTCTCCATGATTGCCACCAAAGGAGAAACCACAACGACCACAGGCTTTTCATTACGTCCCATCTTCTTAGCGACCGTCAGAGCCAGATGATAAGTTACCCTTTTCCCGAATCATGTAGGAAGGACGGCAAAAAATATATATTTCCGATCGACAAATGCCTTGATTGCAGTTCTCTGTTTGTCTATTAAAAATGAATGCGCTGTCGATTTATTTTACAAAAGACGCAACAGCAGAAACTATACATCTCAATTCTCCAGCTGCACTCATCTTTGACGACGTGAGGATTACGTTACTGAAGACCACCTGTCAATCATCGTATAAAGCCCGCCCTGGCAATTTGATTGGCCCGATGAATTCTGAACTGATCATAATTACTCCTCAATGGATCGAATCCAGACCGAACTTCCCGTCCAAAAAATGTTGTGGGCGGAGTTCGGGCTGGCATCCAGGCTAAAAATAGACGATGCTGCAATGTATATTATTAGAAAATTTAAAAAAGGGTTTTTTTTACACTTGAATGCATGTGGGGGACCGCCAAAACTAAAATAGAAACTTTCAAAATAGCATTGCATGGGCACCGCTGAGCACAGCTGCATCCTTCAGACATCTATCAATATAAGTGAGTTTCGCATATCGAATATATACTGCATTTCAAAACGGCATAAATGATGCCTTCATAGAGCATTTAGAAGAGAAGACAAGGAAATATCAGCTGGTGAAACTGCACACTGTCAAGCAAAGAGCACATCCTGTGCAAATCTGAAGTTTCATAACCATTGAAGATAGAATCACAATGCAACGGAGAGTCATTTTTTCCCCACCCCCAATAATAAATGCGTCATTTGAGGAGTTGAAATACAGTGCATGAGTCATTTGGACAACTTCATAAATTTTTTTTGTGTTTTTAATCATTCAGGGCACTTGACTTTACAGCTTTACAGTATGGAAAAAGCTGTGAAATGAAATGCATATAAAAAAATCTCTACTTTTGCTTTTGCCCAGAACAAATAACAGCATAAGGACAGGTTTGGAATGACATGAGGGTGAGTAACAGATACAAATTTCATTCCGTCCAAGAAATGAAGCCCAGACCTACCATAAGAAATAAACCCAAAGCCTAGACTGATATGTGATATGTTCCCAGAGATACTACTATGTGATGTGGCACATTACCAACAAATCAGTATAATATGTCAGCCTCCAGGTAAACTGTGCTCAAGGGAAATGCTGTCTGAGAAAAGAGCCAGTGAGGGAGCTAATGATGAACGTTACTGGATAAACATCTCGGTGTGCTGAACTGTGTGGCTGCACAGATCCGACCATGAAAAGCCACCAAATCCCTGCATTGTCAATTACCATTATCAGCATCTCTGGCTCACGGCTCCAAGCTGCTGAACTGATCTCACGGCTGGCAGAGCGCACGCTGTGTCGTGCCCTCTCCGAAAAAGCATGGCATATTCGTTTCTCAACATTTGCACTGAGGAACAGTGCAAAAATGGAATTAACGGTGTATTCTTTCTTTTACTATACCTCAAGTAGTTTCAGTTTCTTTCTTCAGTGAAACTTAAAATGGGAACAAATTCGGATCACTGCTGCTATTTTTATAGCAATTACAAACAACTCTACTTTGTTAAACATCAAATCTGGATTTCATTTCTTTTTCAATTAAAGAATGACACAGTCAAAATGTAATGAATCTCATGCTCTGAATAGCAGCACACTGTCATCTGGGTCAGGTATTGAAAATTTGTAAAAAGATAATCACATCATGGTACATTTTTTGAACCCTAGTGTGCAGTATCAGTAGTGCATGACCCGTCAAGCGAGCTGAGACCAGTTGCTGGAGGTGTTTTTGACATGACGTTGGATCAAATGAATGCGCTGTATTCAATGCCTGCTTTTGGACATTGGACTTGCACTCAGCTTTATCTGATGTTGGGTAACGGAGACACTCTAGCGCTCTCCTTGACTGCTAAATTAACAAAAAGCAACACGGCCAAATGCATTTGTTGCACAGCAGGTATAAGGTTTTTTGGATGGTTCAGATTCTACCCAAACTCTACAGTTACAGCTTCACTTACAACAAACATAAAACTTGTCAACCAATGGGGATTTGTCAGGACCACAAATTGTGGCCTTCAAAAGTGTGGGGTTGGTAAGATGTGTTTACTGTTTTTTAAAGGAAGTCTATTATGCTCACCAAGGCTTAATCCATTTTAAAATGTAGGCAATATGAATTAAATGTATTCCTGTGATGTTAAAGGAGAACTCTGGTGAACAATGAACCGTTGGTCTAATAAATCATCGGTACCTAGTCAATCGTTCTGAGATTTGTTTTCATGATAATCGAATGTAAAGAGTTTTATCTCTAAAAACTGTTTAGTGTATAATGCTAGTACTGGGGGCATTGACTAAGTAAAAAGAAATCGCTAGTTTATACCACTAACAAGGCTCAAAATAGCCCCACACTAACGGAGTAACATAATGAGGCTTCATACATGCAAAACGAAGCATTGAGAACTTTGTAAGTGTACAGACCGTTTAATAAGAAGATAAGTTATAAAGCCCGTTCACTTCGTGTATACATACAGAAGCCATCTTAGGAAATAGTCTCGATAAGTCGATCCCCGAACGTCGTGCTGAGTGAGCTGAACTGTATGAAGTTCAACGAACTTCTGAACTGTATGAACGGCGTTCGGGGATCGACTTATCGAGACTATTTCCTAAGTTGGCTTCTGTATGTATTACACGAAGTGAACGGGCTTTATAACTTATCTTCTTATTAAACGGTCTTTACACTTACAAAGTTCTCAATGCTTCGTTTTGCATGTATGGAGCCTTGTTATGTTACTGCGTTAGTGCGGGGCTCTTTTGAGCCTTGTTAGTGGTATAAACCAGCGATTTCTTTTTAGTTAGTCAATGCCCCCAGTACTAGCATTATACGCTAAACAGTTTTTAGAGATAAAACTCTTTACATTCGATTATCATGAAAACAAACCTCAGAGAACGATTGACTAGGTACCGATGTTTTATTAGACCAAAGGTTCATTGTTCGCCGGAGTTCTCCTTTAAAGCTGAATTTTCAGCATCATTTCTCCAGTCTACAGTGTCACATGATCCTTCATAAATCATACTGATTTGATGCTCAGGAAACATTTCTTGATTTTTCAGGATTCATTGATAAACAGAAAGTGTAAAAAGAACAGCATTCATATGAAATCATGAAGACATTTTTAATGTTACCAAAGACTTCTGTCCATTTTGATCATTTTTTACTAACCCCAATCCTTTAAATGTCAAGCAACTGAGATGTAGACATGCATTTAAAAGCCATCACTAAACTGAACTGCAAACAACGTGTAACGTCCAAACGTGCAGTTTACAACCAATACTGATAATCTCAAAATGATCAGTATATCAGTCTATTACGGAAATATGATCTCAATAAAAGCAATCTCATACCATCAAACCAAGCCAATCGTCATGACACAACATCTATAAAATCTTGTTTGAGAGCCATAAATCAATAAGCATCACTGCCAATATTATAGAAAGCCAAAACACATATCCATTATGGACTTTTAAAATTATAACCAACCAGAGGAGACTCTCCCAATAAAAGCCCAATGAATGAAAGCACTTTAAACCGCCAAGAAACAATCAGAAATTTGCCATCCTTCAAAGAAAAGAAGAGGGGAAAAAAAAACGAGAGCAACAGAGCAGATTTTAAAAGCTCCCTCGTCTTGTTCTGGCATCTCTAGGTCAGCTCATTAAAACAGATGGGGGTTCAGCAGTAAGTTCAGCATGAGGATGTGAAATCAAAGCCATATGCTTCGGAGCAGCATCTGCCATATTATTACAAACACAACAGCACCAAGACCACAGGAACATCAGTAACAATAATGCTTTGAGAAAAAAAAAAGAAGAAGAAAAAAACTCAATCCCCTCTAACCCTTTGAAGCCGAGGAGCAAAATGCCACATCCGTCCTGAGCGAATCCATCAGTTTAAAAGCAGTCAAAAAACTCCAACAGTCAGTGCTGAAAGTCAATACTTTCCTACAGCGATTCTTTTTCAAACCACCAAGTAAAGAAATCAAATGACAGCATGCATTAAATAACATACCTGCAGTTGGGTGGAGGATCCAGAGTGATTTCTGCGAGCTCTTTCTGGATTCTGCGAGGGAGAGAAAAGAGAAAGGGAGAGATGGTGAGAAAGCTGTGAGAATTGCAAGCAGCCGGGGAATTACACTGCCCTCTACCTCTGCCGCGTTTACTGCACGGCTGGCTCTCCCTTCAGCACAGCTAACATGGCTGCTTCCTCTTTGTTCTCGGAGGCATAACCCGAATCCCATAACAGGAAAACTTTGCCGTGCTCGTTTCTGCCTTTCTCTCCATCGCACGCCGTTGATTTGCACCTCGGCGCAAAGCCCTCGGCCCTTAGTTCCCGCCCCACCCCTCGTCTGCGCGTTTAAGTCACTTTAAGCACAAAAGATTTTCTTTTAAAGCTTATATGCAAATGAGGTAGAGGGAGGGAGGGGGGTGTGCTTCGGCATATTTGACAAGAGCTTTAATGCACAGCTCGGGTGCTGTTACTAAAGCATTATCAACAGCCTGTAAGGGAGCCAGGGCAGGATTTTTGACATTTTCTAAGAATAACTGTTTGATCTTTCAAGTCTCCCACATTGAGAAAGTCTATGGCGTTTTAATGAGCACTGATATGGATTGATTGGTTAACAGCGCCAAATCCACCTCGCTCTGAAAGATGGGTAGGATCGTTGTATTTGCAACAAAAAAAAACATCTTGGTTAAAACAGAGACGATTTGACTCACTTCTCTTGCGCCTCACAATGACTTTATGTAGGAGTTTCTGGAGTCTCAGGAGAACTTTTGATTAGTGCGCTTCATTGAAATTAAATATAAGCTGATGACACATCATACGGTTTCTTTGCTCAGACAGTTAAGTCATTGTCTAAGCTTAGTGCTTTTGTTCTCAAGTACGGCACACAAACGCCAAAACCGTTAATTGGCACGTTGCAAAAATAACTTGAAACAATTATTCACAAAAAGTGATGATGAAAAAGGAGTGTGGGCAGAATAAATGCCTGGCTTTACAAAATGACATTTAATCCTCAAAACAGCTAGAGAGTGAGTGGCATCTTTACCTCTTCGCACTGGAGGATAATTTGGCTGTTGTTTTGCTGGACAGTTTGGTGGATTTCTTCTGCTGTTGTGGAGGCGTGGGTTGTTTCCGCTCCTCTTGTTCTTCTGGTTCTGGCACCGGAGGATCTCTCTGATCCGCATCGGAACTACCGCTGCTGGTGCTGGGACTTTCATCATCTGACCGTTGTCTTTCACTGGACATTTTCCACCTTTGTAAAGGACAACAAGAGGTTCTGACCCAGGGCTGAATGCGATCACAGAATAGCCCAAAGTTCTTCTGGGGTTTAAGAACATTTGCTCGGTAACTCAACGTTCCCTGGAACCCTAACCCTTAAGTTTCTAAATACAAATAGAAGCAAGTCATATTTGATGAGCTTGCCAGGAAAAATAAGCGAACACTCAAGTGACGAATCACAGGAACTTCTTGAAAAATATTTCTACAGACAATATTTCTACAGACTATTTGTATCCACTTCAGCTTTACTAGTACTAGGTTATTAGAAACACTGATATCTATACCAGTTTCTACAATTAACACTTTCCTTGTCATAAGCGTGCACAAGTCAGAATGGCTTAAGTTCAATTGAAAAATTAGATGTAACAACTAGAATACACACAAGAATTTGAATAATTAGGCCTTTCAGGGAAACTAAAATAGATTAGCAACTATTTGAATAATTAGAAGAAACAAAAGCTTGATAATCACAGGTAACCGAACAGGTAAAAGTAAAACTTGAAAAGGTACCAGCAACAGCTGGAAGTGAATAGTCGATATCTGAATCACAGATTATCATAGAATTAATTGAATAAACATGCAACGCAAAAAAGAGTCACTTGTCACTATAATGAATAAACACTATAGTAACTAGTCACAACTAGTATCTAATGGATTGCTTACATTGATAATACTAGTAAACGTTAAAAAAAATAGGTACTCGTGCAGGGAATGGACGCTAAAACTGCTTGGAATAACAGCAACAATCAAAAGGACTCCAATATTTGGACTCTGACAACACAAGCAAACCAATAGCCGATCCAATTACATCAAACTGTTGTCATTCTGAAGGACAAAACGTCAACGTTTCTACACGTTAAGCCACATACACACCAACTTAATCCATTAGCGACTGAGCTGATAGTATTTGTAAATAGCGCAGCGGCAACATTGTTGCAACCATTATGACGTTTCACATGGATCCGCGATAACATTGTATCAGTTTTGCGCTTAATGTTACAAGCTGCAGAGCGACCATCACACGTTCACAAAACCCTCCTCTGCAAAAACAGCCTCGAGTTTTTTCGCTTCCCATCTGCTGAATAGGTGCAAGTGGCTGGGCTTGTGAGACTAAACGAGAAAAACACACGGTTCTGTTCCAGCAGAATCTATCGCTGAGAAGAAGAAGGAGATTTCAAGAGCTGCAAGGGAAAGCAATAATTGCACCTATTCGCAGCATGTCCACCCCCTTCACTTTAGGAGAACAAGGCGATATCGCGAGCGGATTGCGAGAAAAATTCGAGTCGTTTAACGCACGCCGGGGCGAAAAGATTCAGATTGGATCTTTTAAAATCCTTTGTAAGAGGTTTGTTATGGTAGGAGGCACTCCAGTATCAGCATGGTGTACCAACTGATGCGTGAAGTCAGTTTCGAGCTCCCCTCTCTTCAGAGCTGAAAACACTAAGAAAGGACGATGTTACCCCGCCTAATGTGGACTCGACGACACCCTTAGAGCTTCTCCTTTACCTTAGACGTGGTCCTGTCCTGATCTGGGGTGGTAAGGAGTGTTAAAAATCCAGTTGAAATGGAGCCGGGAAGACGACGGGCTCCGGCCGAGCTGTGAACATTGGAGAGTAGGAAGGAGAGGAGGCGCTGCAGTTTTACACGGAACCGACGGGCGGCGCTGTACAGCGCGTGGACATAAGCGTCTACCCCGTTGGATGGTCCCACATAACCTTTAGTTAAACCGACGTGAAACTGTATCACTTCTCGATATGCTCCACCTGAGATGGATTTAAATTTGTGACACCGTGCGCGTGGAGACGACAAGAAGACATCACCGGCGACCGTCGTGTCTCGTGTCGTCGAGAGTGAGGGGATGTTGTGGCGTCAGGAGGAAGTTTTGACATGTTGTTATTGTAAGGGCTCCATGGTGAGAGCAATCAGCTCACGGAAACTTTGAGCGTGGGTGAGAAGTTTGGCTGGAATTCCAGTGCAGGTGGGAGTCCCTGTGCAGCTCTGCATGACTTCTCTATTGTCTGCTTCACTACAGTCTGCACGACTTCTCTAAGCTGAGTACCTCCCTATAGTCTATATTTCAGTTTCTGATCAGTGGTATAGTCTGCATTTTTTTATTATATATATAGTCTACAATACATCTTGCTATGGAAAATGTACGTAGTGCCATAAAATAGTCTACTGCTGGGACTTCTAGTCTATATAACATTGTGCTCTATATATAATATGACTTTTAGTCAATATAGTGCATTGTGCTTTATAATAATGCACGACTTTAGTCTATTCTGTTCTTTAGTGTGTAGTGTGACTCTATGGTCTGTTGTCTGTAAAGTATATTGTATGATTTCTCTGTAGTGTTAATTGGCTGCTGCTGAACTTTTCCAAAATCATTAGGTTAACATTAGACTTCTTACTGCTCTCTATAGCCTATTACATTGTGCTCAGTATATCTTGACCTCTAATACTTGCATTCTGCTTTATATGAGTAGTCAGTCCACACTTTGTACTATATGAATTCTCATTTGTCTACACTGCAGTATGTACTGTTATAGTATATAATTTTGGCTTTTATAGTCAGTATATACTGCATCCTAATTTGACTGCCTATGCCCTGAAAGAATGTACTGTTTTTGTGAAGAAAAAGTAGCCTACATCATTTTTAGTGCTTCGTCATAAGCTCTGTGGCTTAGTCACATGCATCCTGTCACCGTTTAAACTGCCCTGTCAATCATCTTGTCACTGTAAAAATCCTCCCCATTCAATTTAATTTAATGTCCTACCACTTCGGAGATGTAGTAGCACGTTGATCTGCCAGTCGTGGGTCTTTCATGTGGAGAATTCTCCTAATGTTGTTGTATTGCATAATAATTAAAAAAAGTTAACGACCAAACCTATCTTTACTAAAGTTCACAATGCTGTAGTGTTGCAGATTGATTATTATATGGATGGATAGTCTGCAGGATTGTCGCTCTCCAAGATCCCTTCTCTTGTATGCTTCTTGACTTCTCAAATCAGTGTGACTGTATACTGTATACAGCTTGACTTTTCTATTGTTAATAGTATATACTTATTCTAATGTGTGATGTAGTACATACAGCATTCTAATTGCTGTAGTTTTACACTACTTATCTGTAGTTTAAAGAAGGCCAACATGTTGATATGATGTATTGACTTTTCTACACTGTAAAAAAATATTTTCATGATTTATAATCACATTTTTTCTTTTGTCAAATCAACTTAGATAATTTATGAAGTTCAGATAACATAATATTTTGAGTTTCTGGTGATTAAATTAATCTCCTTCATTGTATTAACTCAATTTTTCCATTTCAATGAACTTAAAATGTTAACGCAACCAGGTTACTTATTTTTTTTAAGTTAAACCAACAATGTTTGTTTACAGTATATTGCTTTATATTCTGTACTAGCATACTATAATACTATAAATGCCCTTTATATTACAGTACATACTGCTCTAAAGCATATTCCTACTGTTTGAGTTCTGTTACAGGCATTTGTATTGCTCTAGTTCTTAACTGGATGGACTTGTTCGAACAGCATGTTCTGCATTTTTAATAGTCTATATAGTATATTGTACTTATAGTATAGTATAGATTTACTTCAAGTCTTATATGTGAGTTATGACGTATAGTTATAGTTTTCCCTCAATGTAATGAACTGAGTATGCACTGTAGACAAGTGTTGAAGTTCAGCCAACACAATTTTAAAAAGCTCATTGTTTTTAAATTAAACCTGAATAGATATTTTCAGACACTCTACTATGAAATTGTCTGTTTTTTTTGTAATAAATGTTTTGACATGTTAAGGAACACTGCCTAATTATTTCCCTTGCTGAATTGTTAGTCATCCTTCCTCTGACAGCTTTTAAAAATAGCTCTGAGGTTGCATGTGTATTTTAGTACAGTAGGGCCACTCAGGTATCTCAAAAATGCACAGTTTATTCTGCATTACTAGTGGCCACCCATCTAGCTTTAGATAGCATTCTTTCTTTCTTTTAGTTTTCAGTCCAAAAGTAAGATCTTTACCTTTATTTTGCTGATGACAAGATTCAAGTTCCTTGAGCTGTTTATGCATGCATTGATGATCATCTTGACACAAACTGGTTAAAACGGCTCGGAAAAGGTCTAGCACGATTCAGGTAGTAAGTATGACTTCAAGATACTTTTTCAGAGCCCTTATCTGTGATAAACTGTGATTGTTCTCCGTCAGTGGACTGAGATGTTAATCGCTGTATCATTTGTATGCCTCGTAGGAACTCGGTTTCAGTTTCGCCTGCTTTGAAATGTTAGATTAAAGAACACTTTTGAAGCAAATGATGTCACGCTTCAGTAAACTAGAGAGTGCAACACTTTTTTTCCCCGTCTGCTATACGAGGCCGTCACTCTAAGCATATTTAAAGTGATAATCTCCAGGTGAGATGGGAGCAGGGCAGGTTTAGGAGGCTCTATTAGTTTTTTCTGTTATTTCAGAGCCTCGGCAGCGTGATGTGTGCGGGTGTCTCACTTCTTGTGCTTATCGTGTGTGACAGCGCATTGACAGCAGGGGGAAGGTAAAGAAAACAGAACCGTGTGGGTTTGTGCTTGCCACTGGATGTCAAAAAAATGACATGGGAGCTTAGAGTGAAATACAAAAGCCATGATATGAATCAAATATAAGAGGAGAGATAAAACGCTTTAGATGGCTTTTGAGGACAGGAATGTTGAAAATTAAGAAACGGCAGAATAGAAGCGACTACCTGTGAACAATGTCTACTTTGACTCGTTTTATCTGAGGCCTGGAGAAGTTTGTTTTGTGTTGTTGAATTCTCAGAAAGATGCTTTTTACTGTGCCGCGAAAGTAAATTCACTTTGCATGCCCTTCCAAAGGATGAGGACTCTCACTCAAATTGATGCGGCATCGTATCACTGCGTGTAAAAGTGCTGTGGAAGCTTCTAATCCTGAAATTCAGATATGGTAATAAGCATCTAGTTTCTGACACGCACTGTTTGCAGTAGACCAGGAATGTCCAATCCTGATTCCCGTTCCTGCAGGGGATGGGGGATGTGTGCTTTATGGCTCACTGTCCTGCAAAGTTTAACTCCAACCCCAATTAAACACACTTGAACCAGCTAATCAAGGTCTTTAGGCATAGGAACTTTCAGGCTGGTGTGTTGAGGAAAGTTGGAGCTACTGTAAACTCTGCAGGACAGTGGCACTCCAGGACCGACTTTGGACACCCTTGCCCTGCAGTCACAACCAATCACAACAGATTGGGCCAATCAGATCAGAGTAAGAGGGGTTTAGAAAGATTAAATCGTTTACAGACACTGAGGAAAGTGGTGATGCTGCACTGTATATGATGAGAAAATTAAAGTGTTTATTGACCTAGGATGCATGCAAACTGTATATTGTTGAAGACCTTAAATAGAATAATAGGGGCACTTTAAATCTGTTTAGTGTGACTGCTCAAAACAATTCCATAATGCCTTCTCTCTAACGACTGTTTTATATTAATAATGTTTTAAAAACCCTTACATGTAATAGCAGAGACTTGAATACTTTTTCTCTTGCTATTCAATGCATTCGCCAATCAGAACTGTTGCCGTTTACGGATGAGCCTTAAAGCACACATCCCCTAAAACTGATCATTTGGGCCAGATTGAGTGTTTAAAATAATTATTTTTGAGAATATATGACACTTTTAATACAGCCAAGGAAAAAATCTATTTCATGACTCATGACGCCTTTAAAGTCGAAATACTGTTTGCAACCCATTTTACTAATCCATTGCTTGAATTGTGAAGAGTGGATACAACCGATGAATTATGCCGTGTGTCCACCAAAGTGTTTTTTCCACGCGCCTGGCGTATGTTTTCAATTGGAACGCCACGTTTTTTTAAACGCCATGACATGAACGTAACGAGGCACTGAGCATTTTTTTTTTACCCTCAAGCGCCCAGCGTTTTTTACTGGTCGCCGAGAGTTGAAAAATGTTCAAATTTGGAGAAAAACAGAGCGCTCATCACTGTCACTTTTTACCCAGCCATCCAATCACAATGGAGGAGGGGCGGGGCTTATACCACACCGACCAACTGTCACAACATTATTTCTGTACAACGGCATCAGCTGGCTATGGAAGCTTGTTTCTGCCACTGAAAAAAATAAAATAAATAAATAATTGCAACTTTTTTACATATTGCGAGATATGAAGTCAGAATTGTGAGAAATAAAGTCGCAATTGCGAGATATAAAGTCACAATTCTGAGAAATAGTCGCAATTGCGAGATATAAAGTCAAAGTTCTGAGAAATAGTCGCAATTGCGAGATATAAAGTCGCAATTCTGAGAAATAAAGTCACAATTGCGAGATATAAAGTCGCAATTCTGGGAAATAAAGTCGCAATTGCGAGATATAAAGTCGCAATTCTGGGAAATAAAGTCGCAATTGTGAGATACAGTCACAATTCTGAGAAAAAAGTCGCAATTGTGAGATATAAAGTCGCAATTCTGAGAAATAAAGTCTCAATTGCGAGATATAAAGTCGCAATTCTGAGAAATAAAGTCTCATTTGCGAGATATAAAGTCGCAATTCTGATAAATAAAGTCGCAATTGCGAGATATAAAGTCACAATTCTGAGAAATAGTTGCAATTGCGAGATATAAAGTCACAATTCTGAGAAATAGTTGCAATTGCGAGATATAAAGTCACAATTCTGAGAAATAGTCTCAATTGTGAGAAAAAAAGACAGAATTGCAACTTTTTATCTCACAATTCTGACTTTGTTTCTCACAATTACAAGGTTCTGACTTTATAACACATAATTGAGTTTATATCTCGAAATTCTGACATCTTTTCTCAGAATTGTGAGATATAAACTCGCAATTGCAAGTTATCAGGCCAATTCCAAGGGGAAAAAAGATTAACCTTTTTCCCTTCAGAATAGTTTATATCTCACATTCTGACTTTACAACACGCAATTGTGACTTTATGTCATGCATTTCTGACTTTATAACACGCAATTGTGGCTTTATATCAATCAATTCTGACTTTATATCTTGCAATTCTGACTATAATACGCAATTGCGACTTTACATCTCGAAATTCTGAGAAATAAAGTCAGAATTGCTAGAGCATTAGAGCAACACCAAGGTGAGTAAATGAGACTTAATTTTCTTCTTAGGGTGAAGTTGGTGAACTCTCCGCTTAAACACATTAAATTATGATCCTTTTATTTCCTTTTCTCTATATATTTATAGCACAAGATGGCCTATAAATGCCATGTTGCATTTAGGGAAGCTGTTTCTGATTGAATATACTCGTGTGTACTGGAAAATGCGCTGAATGACATATACAGGAAGGAAAGAGCATTGGGACAGACAATAATAGTGCCTATAACAAGGGAGCTGTTATGGATATTGTGCTTGCCAAGAGAAATTCACTTTAGAGTTTTTTTGGGGGGGGTCTATAACAATAAATGATGTAGTATTTTGGAAACTGAAAATCCATGCGGGCTTGTGGTTGACCTACAACAATTTGTGTAAACCGTTTGAATGCAAAAAAATCCTCTGCAACTCAAAGCCGTTTAAAACCTGATATGATGGGAAAAAAAGAGTCCTGTTGGAAATATCAAGTTTACTTTACCCAGAGCATCGCTATAAAACATACAACACTCACTGCCTCCACTAAAAATCCATGTTTTGTGCCTTAAAGGTTAAATGAGTGTAAATTTTGGGATTGCTTTAACCCAAAATGATCGTGCTCTTGAATATTAATGAGCTCCTAATTTGGCTGTCAGCATACAGAGGCGGAAATGGACATTAATATTTAATTGCACAGCTGGTTGCTGTTCCTATTGCAGTGAAGTTTTACTGATTCATGACAACACTTTTTTAATAGCACTAGAGGACTGGCTTTTGAAAGTCAACTTTACTTTATGTGCATTTTGGCTGACACACAGTGCGTGAGTAGATGAGATGTGTTTATGCATATTCCAAGAGTCTCTATAACTAATTCAATTAGCATTGTTCAAATACCAGTATATTGCAGCAACAGGGCATTTTGCCCAAACGGCTTTTGTATACAGATATTACTTAGAGAGCAGCTGTGCAATCTGTTCTGCATTTCCTGACCTCACAGGTTCAATGATGGGCCACTTTTAGATGCGCTGAAGTGCGACGCTGAGGACCTGCTCAAGTGTGAGAGACCAGTTACTGAGGTTTTTTACAGAGACCCTGTCTGAATAGGAGCTTGTGTGAACTTATGAACACATGTCTGATGTCAGAGAGGAGGAATAGCACACCGAGCTCTACATTTGTGACACAAAACTGAGCTTATTGACACTGGCTTGGAGCCTCAAAATGTCCAAAATGTTTAGTAGTACTAGGAATGCTGCAACGTATCGGCTGTATACCAATGTTTCCAAACCTTTTATGTCTTGTGTACTGACATTGCACCAACAGTAAGACATCAAGTAGGCTACCTATTTAAAGGGATACTCCACTTTTTTTGGAAATAGGCTCATTTTACAACTCCCCCAGAGTTAAACAGTTGAGTTTTACCGTTTCCGAATCCATTCAGACGATTTTCTTATTTTTAGAAGAATATCGGTAACAAGACAGTTTCTAGTCTCATTGACTTCCATAGTATATTTATTTCCTACTATGGAAGCCAATGAGACCAGGAACTGTCTGGTTACTGATATTCTTCTAAATATCAGAAAATCGTCTGAATTGATTCGAAATCGGTAAAACCCAACTGTTTAACTCTGGGGGAGTTGTAAAATGAGCCTATTTCCAAAAAAAGTGGAGTATCCCTTTAACATTACCTATCTATCTGTCTGTTGATCTAGGCTATTTCTCTGTTTGTCTGTCGGTCTGTTGATCTATCTATTGCCTTTATTTATCTGTCTTTCTATCTGTCTCTTGAACTGTTTTTAATTCTGTCTGTTGATCTATCTGTCTATCTATATTTATCCGTTTGTCTACTGTCTATCTGTTGATCTAGATCTATATGACTCTATCTGTCTATCTATAAAGAAGCCTTGTGTTCTACAATGGGGGATGGTTCGGCTTGATGATATTCTACAAACCCAGTTTTCCTTACAAAGCAAGTTTAGATGAATAAATAAATAGGAGCACAAAGCAGTTCTTAAAATCCATTTACACTGCTCTGTAGCCTATCATCAGCCAGATGGTCGCAGCTTAATTATCCAGATAACTTTTTTTAAAAAGTCTACAAAATATATTGAAACAACCATAATATCCATTATTGTTCTCATCACTCAAATTTCACCAAAAATCACTTTTTTAAGTCAAGTCAAATGTATGTGTAGCTTCACAATACACATGGTTTCCAATCAGCTTTACAGAAAGTCAAATTGTTATGTCTACAATGACTTAGTGCTCTAACAAGTTTTAGGGTTGGGTTAGATGACAATATATAATAATGATATAAGTAATTATCAGGATTTAGCTTCATCTATGTTTTATTTATACTGTTTTGGCTTTTTGTTATATATTTCCCTAGTGTCAATAGATGTCAACCCAATTCCTGGCCCTGTGTCAATGTCCATGGACCACTGGGTCTTTGGTAGGTTGATTCAATTTTAAGCAGATAATCGTTTGTTTTACTCCCGTTTTCAGTTTCCCCAACCAAAGCCAGTCGTGTTGAGGAAGGATGTTTTGCCACTCGTCTCACTGAGGGGGCGTTTCCTGACAGGAAGTGATGCCAATGCATACAGTACTATCTGTCATGATTCCAGTCTTGGTCCCCTTGTCTTGTGTGGACTTTTAATGTTATTTCCTGTTCTGTGCCAAATTTTGTAGTATTTCTTTTTGATCAGTTCTTGATTGTTCCCTGGTGTGTCTTGTTTGCCAATCTCCCCTTGAGTGTATTTATACCCAAGTGTTTCTCATGTTCTTTGTGTGCTGTTGTCCTTTGTTGGGTGTATGTTTGGTGATACTCATTCTGTTCCATCCCGTTTTCAATTTCCCCAACCAAAGCCAGTCGTGTTGAGGAAGGATGTTTTGCCACTCGTCTCACTGAGGGGGCATTTCCTGACAGGAAGTGACATCAATGCATACTCTCTATTTCTCATCAGGCGTTTAGCTTTCGCAGTTTGCGACGATCATCTGCAGTAATTGGCTCTGAAAAATCATGAAAGGATTTCTTTGTGCAAGACATTGCAGCATTTGTACTCAGCATGCACCTGGTGGTGATCACTATGCATATAACTTGCTATTCTCAATTTCAAACTTACCTACTGCGTCAGGCTTATTAACAAAGTCCATGAATATTTCTTGAGATGATTCCTCACTATTGTTCTGACAACATAGCCATCTTTCTGATCTTTTTGATTCTGTCGCTGACAGGCACTGCACTCACTCACTGCTTTTGTAAACCAGATTATGCTAAAAGTAAATATTGTTCTGTTACCAACAGAGAGGAAATTGATAACTGGTCATTTATGTATTGTGTTCTCTTTGTTCTGTCTGTGCAATCTGCAACAGACTTGTGAGCGTGTGTGTTTGTGTTGTGCAAATTTACATGGAAGTATGCCAGACACTTGCAGCAGAGATAAGGCATCATTGATTGATGGGATTCCAGTGAATGGAGCCCTGTCTGCAGTGGAAAACCTCTGGAGTTTCTATTTTCAGCAGTAAAAAACAGTGCCTCATCTATTGGAAGCTACTGTTTGGATGTTTGTGTTTTAGTTGTCAATGAAACATCCGACAAGGAAGGGATTTTTTTTAATTTGGTCTTCCTAACTACTACAACCATGGTCTTGTGAGTGGGTTGGTAATGTACATCATCTTTTGTTTAATTGTTGGTCAGCGTAGCTACATAAGCATCAGATGGACCTTTTTAACCGTGCCACTGCCACCACTTTAATCATAATTGTTTTATTTCTTTTTCTCTATATATTTATAGAGAAAAGGAAATAATCATTTTGATTTCATGGGGACTTTAAATATGAGGGCCATTTTTGCACATCTATACAGTATGAATACAAAACCTGCAATACTTTCTAGAGTGGAGAAATAATCAACACTTTTGTGAAGTTCAGAATAAATCTACAATACGAAAAAAATCTATAAGTAACAATTTGTAAAACACTCAAGCCACTTAAACTATTTAACTGATTGATTTTTGCTGTCACATTCATACTTTTCTCTATTTATCAAAGAATGCAAGAATAAATATGTAGTGAATTTACAAAGTTGTGGATAATAATAGCAGAATTGGGTGAGTGCGCTAAATCCGAGATGTGAAACTCTCAGGATCGAATCCTACACTGTCAATCATTGGTGGGATTCAAAGATTGGAAAGTGGTTTACAATGATGGAGCGTAAACCTGATGTGGAGGGTGCCGTCCAGGAGTGTTTTACAGTCTTTTATTTGCCTCTGGCGTGATGCTTTAACGTGCCGCTGAACTCAAATCATCAACACCCCCCTCCCGTTCCTCTTTTCTTTCTGCATCTCCACCGGGTCCATTGTCCTCTGACAGCACAATTGCTACGCTGCCACCGGCTGTGTGTTCAAATGGAAATAGACTGAATTAATATCGTTACTTATGAGTGTTGAATAATTCCACACCTTACCTGCCTCACAATGACCAACAGGAATATACTTACTACATATAGTGCAATAAATGTGTTGTAGGGTATACTATTATGTGACATTGTAGGTTAGAATATACTCATATGTTTGACTATGTGCAGAAGTGCGTTATGTGAATGCAGGTTTTTATCCTTGGTACAGATGTACATGTTTTATGTGTATTCTTGTATCACTGTGGTGATAAAAGCTTATTTTTTCGTTTTTGGACTTATATTGCGTAGTTAGTTATGCTTTTCGAGCCTTAGAATCTGAGGAGACATTGTCCCTTGTTGTTCTGTGTGTGTGTGTGTGTGTGCATATCCTCTCTCTTTGTCTGGGTTTAGTTGTGGCTAGGAGACATCATCTAGTGGAAGGTGTGCAGCGGTGGTTTGCGGCGACAGTGGGAAGTCGGCGCTGGTTATTTTGTTGGCCGGTGCAGGCATTTCAAGAGGCGTCCCCAAGGCCACAGACAGACAGAGCGAGCCGACTCCAGCCCCTCTCCGTATGGAAGAGCAGCTGTATTATTCAGCTCCCACAAAGTGAAGTGCAGCCCCTCCTTTCTGACTGCTCACTGGCAGAGTTTGTTTTTAATCACTGCAATCTGCGGACACTTCTTCCCTGGCTCCCCTGATGGGTAATAGAATGTAATGGTGGGCTGATTCTAGGCTTGGCGTGGCTAGTAACATTTTTTTTTTTTTAGATTTAGCTCACTCGGCCATGTAGGTTTCCACTTTTATAGCTTGTTTCTTTTGTGCTTTCACTACTTCAGTTTCTTCGTCCCTGTGGCAAAGATCTGCTTATACCAGCATGAATTTCCAGGCTAGGTTAGCCCTGGTTGCAAAGCTGTTCACCTGCAAAACGTAATTGGTGAAATGCACCAATTTGGTGGCGTTGAGAACTGCGCTCTCCTGATTAGGATGCAAAAAGCCTACGTTCTGTGGAACTCAACAGCTGGGTTTTTGTAGTAATGCCTCTGCTGGGTTGGTGCGTCAGATGGGGGAGGGGTGTATTGTTTCAGTGAGATTGACTCATCTATTAACTCAAAACCCCCCAAAATTACCCAACAGGCTCAAAACAGTATTTAAGTTGGGTTTTTTTTTAGAGTGTATGTCTACTTAGGATGTATGTATGACATCAAAATTGTCATTTTTTATTTTTTTAAAACGGAATATTACAGAATTTATTATAAATTATTAATTGTTATTTTGATTAATGTGCCCTCGTAATCTTTAATCAAAATAGCTTCCCCTCCCTCTTGCAGTGGCATCTCTTCTCTGAGGATCATGGTACAATCTGTCACTCACATGACCGACCAATAGCAAACCACATCCGTTCAACCATCCAATCAATTCCACATGGAAAAAACAAGACTTGCCTTACAATTTTTCTTGTTCAAGAAGCCATTTCACTCAGATATACACTCTTAGAAGAAAAGGTTCTATATAGAACCTTAAAAGGTTCTATCAGCGCTACATATTTGGAACCCCTAAAAGGTTCTATACACAAAAAGGGTTCCTCTGGGTTCTATATAGAACCCTGGGGTTCCATACTTGGCCAATATAACCTTTTAACCAAAAAAAATGGTTCTATATAGAACCATTTTGGAGTTCCATATATGAAGCGGGGGATGGAACCATTTCTGGTTCTAAACAGAACCATTTCTTCTAAGAGTGTATGACAAATTAGGGTAGAAAAGCCTATCGCCAACTATTGCCAACCTTATATATGACCTATGATCAGTTTTTACCTTTAATCAACCTGATTGACTTGTGTATTATTTTTTCCTCTAGTTAAGCTACATGTTCTGCAGGATAGGATCTTTGCATGTGTGTAGACCTCAAGTTGAGTATGGCAGAGGTCAGGACAGCCCCTTGAGGAGCTACATTTCCTGAGTGGCTGAAGGCATGCGTCCTTCCATTGTTTTGCCCTGCCAAGGTTTTCTCTTGAATGCTACGTGGTGGAGGCCTTTGTGTCATTTTGCAGTTATTTAAACAATGCTGTCTGCAAGATGAAGATGATAACAGATTACTGTTCAGAACCCTCGGCTCACCGGAGAGAGAGACACCACTTCACAGATCACGGATTTTCACAGAAGCTTCTGTGCTGCAACCTGAGGGACGTTTCCAAACAAATGCTGTTTCTCTCATGACAAGCATATTTAGAGTCACCGCAGAGTCTTTGCATTTAAATCTCGAGATGATTTCTCGCATAAGAGCAGTGTTGAGTGAGAAATGGGTGTAAGCTGTGAACACGATGGGTGTGTGCTCTCTTTGTTGTCTTTAGAGTGTCTATTGGGATATTACTTCCAGTTTCTGCTGCTGGGGCCTGAGGCTAAAAGAGGGATTACAGGATATACACAAAGACAGTTGATTTTGAGTTTCATCACTGCAGTCTTTTTTTTTGGCCCTTTTGTCTTCCTTTGTGCCGTTGATCCGTTCATTTCTACACACAATCAATTAAGGAGCGCTGCCACATGGATATTGTGCTTTCATTTGTGTCAAGTCTGGATTGATAGCTTGTATTTCTGTCACTAGGCCAGAGGAAACTTTTGGTGCAAAGATTCATCTATTAAGTTTTATTTAAGTATGAACTTTGTCTCGATGTATAACCAGTGTTGTTTTAGTATTATTTTTATACTATTATAGTATTTAATACTTTGAATTGGCTTTTAATTTTATGCATATTCATTTTAGTGTATGTTTTAGTAATTTTGTTGCTAAAACAAATGCTAAATATAAAAAAAAGATCTCTGGTTTCCACTGTAACCCTTGTTCCCTGAGAAAGGGAATGAGACGCTGCGTCAATACGAAACTCTGGGGATTGTTATTTTTATTTTAAATGAGCGATCGTTTCGCTTGATAAGACCCTTATTCATTGTCTGGAATCGTTTAAAGCCCTTTGAACAGTTTGCAGTTTGCACTGAAACTGTCTTTTGGACCTTGAACCGTTTGGTTACCAGTAAAGTGCATTATATGGAGAAAAATCCTGGAATGTTTTTTCATCAAAAACCTTAATTTCTTTTCAACTGAAGAAAGAGAGACATGGACATCTTGGATGACATAGGGATGAGTAAATTATCAGCAAATTTTTTTTTAAAAAAAGGGCATTAATCCTTTAAGCTTGTGTTCGATTCAATAATTGTTGTTTTTGCAACAAGTTTGACATCATTGAAGCCATTGTGGTAGGCGTACGACACATTTGAAAAAATATATAGATTTAATAGCTATACCAGAAAGCGAGGCTTTCAGTCGCCGACAACATGCATTTTGGTCTGTTTTTGTCACAAAGATCTCGCATTGCTTTTTGTGGTTAGAATAATTTTAATTTTTGTGATAATTTTGGCCATATTTTGTTGTCCTGTTTGGAGCTTGACTTTTTATATCACCATCTACTTTTGCATATAGACATCAGACTCTCAGACTTTCTAAGTAAAATCATCTTTTGTTTCATGGAAGAAAGACAATATGGAGTTTGAAACAACATACGGTTGACTAAATAATGAAGATTTTTGTGTGAACTTTTCTTTTAAACAAAAGACTCTGTTTTCCAAATTTCAAATTAAATTACCCTCATGTTGTTGACAATGGAGGGACAGAAAGCTCTGAGATTTCATCAAAAATACCTTAATTTGTGTTCTGAAGATAAACCCGTCTTACGGGTTTGGAACAACATCAGGGTGAGTAATTCATGACATAATTTTAATTTTGGGGTGAACTATCCCTTTCTTTTCTTTTTATGTCACAAATGTCAATAGCAATATTATTATACATTCAACATAAGCTAAGCTATGAGACTCAATTGTCGCCTGTTACCCTAATAAGAGGCCGACCCAATGTACCTACAGCTCTGTGAAATGTAAATCAAACTGCAGCGCTTGTGATTTGTGAGCCGGCTGGTGGTTAACGGCAGCTCCTCGCGGTCAGATGTGTTAGAGGAAAGTGCTGCGGTGCTGTTGCATTAAAGAGGCATGATGTAGCAGGTACGGGGGCTGGGAGATGGTTTGTGTCAGCCGTGGTGTCTCAACGGGGAGATTCCACACAAAGGGGGGTGGAGACAAAAAGCAACAAGGTTTGTGGGGGAAATCCTGTGGTTATTTGCATAATATATCATGTTTTTAGAATGTAAGCAGGTTGTCATTATAGTCCATTTCTTAAAATTCATGTATGTGAAGTTATTATAATGGTCAAATATTATTCTTGAATGTGAGAAGAATGACTGTTGTAATAGATCAGAGCATGTATAATGAAGTCTTACAGAGGAATTCTCGAATGTCATGCACCCGCTGATCGAGCCAATTACTCACTCCCATGTCATTCCAGCCCAGTTATGTTTTCTTTTCTTCCGTGAAAAACAATGAAACTAGAATGTACGAGCTATAGGGATGCATTCCCCCTTCCATGTTTATTTTAGTATTATTTATATTAGCTTTTTTTTTTTTTATTGAATTTTTAAATTGAAATTGCTTTTATTTTTATATTTGTAGTTGTCATTTTAATTTTAGTTTAATGTTTTGTCATTTTGCTATGCTTTTTTAGGCTAATTTATACAGTTTTAGTTTTAGGCTAGTTAATTTGGTTACACCCTATTTTTTAGATGACATGTACTTACTATAGAATTACGGTTAGGGTTTGGTTTAGGGTCAATTACTTGTAGTAATGCATAATGTTATTGCTATAGTAAGTACATGTAGTAACGTGCAACAACGTCACCCTAAAATTAAGTACTTGTAATTAGTTTATTTTAAGTTAGTAATTTTTGTGCTTCAATTTATTTCAGTGTGTTTAGTTTAAGCTTTTCATCTAATATTTACATTATTTTATTTCAGCTAAATTTTAATTAGCACAAATGTTTATAATAGTTATAACCATGCCAAAAATATTTGGCTGATGAAGTATTTTCAGTTTTGGCTGAAACAATTTTGGAATGACGAAATCATTGGCAAAAATGAAGTTTAATTAGCACTTGACGGTGGTGCGTTATTTAATGCACACAAGTGGATAAGCCATGCAGGTAATCATTGCTCAGAGTCAGAACAACATGGTGCTGAGAATAAATGTTTGACAGAATGATTCTTTTAATTGCTCTGCAATCCCAACTCTAGATACGTCTTGAATTTATTGTGAGTCTGCAAACTTCATGTTCAGCATTGAAAGAGTGGGCACGGTCATTTCATCATTCTATGTTAGAAAGCCTCATTGGTGATGGCTCTCCATTACAGCTGTAGAGTATCATGTCTTCTGACATCTCATATATGATGCTGCGTGCATGAAATATGCATGTTCACATGATTTGCAAGCTTGTATTGTGAGATATGAGCATTTCTCTATGCGTTCATTCACTCCATTTGTTTCAGTCACGCTACAGCTGACCTCAAGACCTCATGAATACCTGATTGATGGCCTTTCATGTCACCCATGCGTTGCATTCAAAAGTGATGCTTGTGATCATCCTCTTGAGAACCTGCAACTGAATTCAGTTTCCACAGCAGCTTTTTTTTCTCAACTGAAACCAATTTCAGGAATGGGTCTGACTAGTTGATTAGTGCGGTCTAGTTAGTCGTTTTTTTTATTTTTTGAAGCATAAATATTTTAGCGACAGTGCTGTGAATTCTCTGAGAGGATTTTAGCATGCTGACAGAGTATTGTTAGATTATCAGCACCGTAAACTCTCTCTTAGACTTTGTGCCTCTGGTCACACTTTAGATTAGGGTCCAATTCTCGCTATTAACTATGACTTTTGCCTCAATAAACTCCTAATTACTGCTTACTAATATCTAATAAGGTTTAGGTTTTGGGTAGTATTAAGATGTGAAAAATATGGTCGTGCAGAATAAGGCATTGATATGTGCTTTATAAACAGCCAATATCCTAGTAATATGCATGCTAATTAGCAAATTAATAGTGATAATTGGACCATAAACTAAAGTGTTTCCCTATGCTCATTCCCGTTATAGCGCTGCTATGGCCATTAAGCAATACTGTAAGAAATCTACCACCTTCAGCAATGAATTTCAGAACAATCACTGTCAGACTTGAAATTGCCTGCTGTGAACAATGTTTCTGTTATGTCAGAGTGGCGAGTGCTGTGTTTTGAATATATGTCAGGTTTTTTTTCTTTTTTTCTTTTAATATTTAGCTTGGAGTAGCTTTCAGGTTTCAAGGCATTTTGGATAAATGTGTCTTGCTTAATAATAAATGTAATTGTAATTTTAAAAACCCATGGTGCAAATTGGAAAATCAAAAGCTTGATGGTTTAATGTTTTAAAATGAAGAAATTAAGACATCCATGTGGTGGACTTGTTGATAAAGGAAATGTATAGTTTTGGACATCCTTCATTTTACGAGTACCTCTCACCCCTAAAATGTTGATGCCAATGGATTTGTGGAAACATGAAAAAAAAATCAATGCGTTTCATTTAACTTTTAATCATAATGCGGGTCGACCAGGACATTGTGCGTTCACAGATTATTGATCCCCCATCATTTTGTAACATCATCGCCTCCGCCACATTCTGACAGATGAATGAATGCTTCACTAAAAGGTTTCTTACGGTGAGCTGCGGATCACTTTATCGACATCCGTGAGGGATGACCCGGTCTGTCTGCACAATATCAGCGTGGTGTGATTCATTTAAAGGAAATTTAGACTCGGGACAAAATCCTTTATGGACCATTGAGGCTGTGAAGTGTGTCAGAGGAGCGAACCACCACTGAATTAATTTGCTTTTGAAAAGCGCCTGTCATTACCGCCCCATTGGCCAGGTCTTGCTCCCATCGTGCCCAGGGCGCTCCGTCAGCTTGTTCAAGCTGTGGGAGAAGAGGTTAAACAGGCATTGCGATGAGCTGACTACTCGATCGGTCCTCTTGTTAATGGGCATTCACAGGACACGAGTCAATGTCACTCAACATCAGCACACTCAGATGCGTTCAGATATGGCACTCAGGGGCTAATTGATTATCATCCAGTAAGCTATTAAAAAGATATTTTCCCTGCTGTGACGCTGTGGCTTTAAGCAAATGGACTGCGGTGTGTTTAAAGCAGTGTTTGATTGTTTTATTGTGGTGTTGTCAGCCCACAGGCCAGTGTTGGGGAGTAACTAGCAAAAGCAGTGACGCTATAACTACATTTTTCAGTAGCTCAGCTGTTTTTAGTGTAGGGGTTTTGATAATTACAAGGTACTTTGTCCAGCAGTTTGTGGTGTAGCATAACAAAAAACATCAATATTAAGATGTGTGAACTGTAGGTTGCTTGCCATTCAGACTTGAATTGTGAATACACACAAACACATTTTTAAAATACATTATATAACACATATTTATATATACTGTGTGTCTATATGTATATATATATATATATATTAGGGGTCGACCGATTATCGGCGCGGATATTAAGCATTTTTATGATTATCGGTATCAGCCATTTTCAAAACCGATTTGCCGATAAAATAATTTTCATATCATACACACACGGAAACTCAGAGATCTTAAAGATCAAAGACATCTTTGGCTTGTTTAGTTGGGGATAGGGGTCGACCGATATGTGATTTTCAGGGCCGATGCAGATTCCGATTATTACAGATCAAATAGCCCGATAAACGATATTTTGAACCTGGGGTTATAATATCGGCTCAAAATATTGGTTATCAATCTATTTGATCTGTAATCATCGGCATCGGCCCTGAAAATCACATATCGGTCGACCCCTAATATATATATATATATATATATGTGTGTGTGTGTGTGTGTGTGTATGTATGTGTGTATACATATATATATATATATATATATATATATATATATATATATATATATATATATATAGGGGGAATGGGGAAGAAAGGTGATTTAAGTGACTTTGAACAAGACCTGGTGGTTGGTGCCAGATGGGCTGGTCTGATTATTTCAGAAACTCCTGATCTACTGGGATTTTCACACACAATTATCTCTAGGGTTTGCAGAGAACGGTCCCAAAAAGAGAAAATATCCAGTGAGCGGCAGTTCTGTCGGCGAAAATGCCTTGTTGATGACCGATATTATCGGCCGATATTAGGCATTTTCCAAACTATCGGTATCAGCAGTTATAATGGCCGATAAATTAATATTTCAAAAATAAAATAAAAACGGACGAAACATGCTTAAACCATGTCATGAGTGTTGGAGTTGTATAGTTTGTCCACCAGAGGGCACTCTACACCGTCCCTGTTGGCAACACTCGTTGAGTTGGTCACGATACATACATTGCTTGAATGGCAATTAAAAGATCATCTCCATCAGTTCTCTTAACTCAAATAAGCATGATAAAATTTGTGACTATCATGTCCAGTTTAAAATAAATAAATAAAATATCGGCCGATATATCGGAATATCGGATTTTAAAACCCAAAAATATTTTTATCGGTATCGGCCTTCAAAATCCTTTATCGGTCGGGCTCTATCATAAATGGTATTAACCACAGTGACGGGTAGGTTTAGGGACGGGGTTGGGGTAAGTCATATATACAGTGTATATATATATATATATATATATATACAGTAATGTAACGTTAAGTCAGCGGCGTTCATAAACACGCTGAAAAGTGATTATGCGTGTTGATGACACGCCAAAAATGTAAATACGAATTGGCGTGTCATACATACGCCGTTTCATTGGATCAGTCTGGTCAGATAAGAACAGAAAACTGAGGCTACAATTCGCACATGCTCACCAAAATTGACCAATAGAAGATTGGAAAAATGTTGTCTTGATTTCTGCTGCAACATTCAGATATTTGGCGTAAACATGAAAGCATTGATCCATCCCAAAGGTTCAGGCTGGTGGTGGTGGTGCAATGGTGCGGTGGGACATTTTCTTGACAAATTTTGGGCTTTCTTTACCAATTTAAACATCAAAGCCAACCTGATAGTTGTCCATCTCAGTCCCTTTATGACCACAGTGTTCCCATCTTCTGATGGCTACTTCCAGCAGGATAAAAGCGCCATACCACAAATCTAAGTATGTTTATGTATATCCAACGCATTCTCATCCCAAGTCGTCATATACTGATGCTTTTTCCAATGTGTAGACATCCAATGCACATGGCACCCTTTAGCGTCAATATAACACGCTTCGGTTATGGGTAGGTTCAGGTCTGGGGTAGTGTTAGGGTTAGACCACTAGGAGGCGCCTTCTGGCCCATATATATCTGCATCTCATATTGACGCTAAAGGGGAAAAAAAAAATATTGACGCTAAAGGGTGCCATGTGCGTTGGATGTCTACGCATTGGGAAAAGCGCCAGTATATGACGCCTTGGGATAAGAACGGGCTGGTATGTCTGTCAACACATATGTGGTTCCTGTTAAATAAGTATATAACTAACACCCTTGCATGTGCTGTAGTTTATCCAGGTTGTTTTCAATGAGGGGCAGCATACATGCAGCACACCATCAGCTCTGATGTTACAACATGATTTGAGAGATGAGCTGGCATATTCATTCAAGGAAAGAGCTGTCGACACACACACACGCACACACTTGCAACCCTTAAATCAAGAGTGCATGCCCGGGGGCGACGTCGAAATTTAGATTTCAGCATGAAATGACAGAGAGATAAAAAGCTTTTGGAAACAGTAATTTGAAAGGGGACTGCAAAGCACCATCAGGAGAAGAAGAGAAAAACAGCAACAGGAGGGCATGGAAATGATGGCTGTGTCCCTCTCCCACGCACATGATTGAGCCGCTGGACCTAAATGCACTCTATAAATACACACAGCAGAAAATGACAGCGCTGGTGCTTCTCAGGTTGCACTTGAGGAGGATTCCTACACCTCCGGGTGGACTGTCTCTCTCTGTCTTCCGTGAGGGTGTAAGGACATTGCTTGTGTTGTCGTTTTTTAATGTCTCACAGAGTTCTGAGACCTGCTTGAGGCACGTACGATCCAAATGGGAAAAACAACAAAACTGGTTTCAGATCAGCTGGAAAGAGACCGCTTTAATCAACACCTTCTGTTACAGCTTGCTGCCCCAGTGGGCTCTGGTGATCTGAGGGAGATTTTGGGGCGAACATGGTTAAGACCTGCAATCTAGTAATGCGAATGTTCCTGCATGTCTCAGTACCTCCATTAGTCATAATGAGGTTCAGCCAGTGCTGCTAATGACAGGGTGATCCAGAGCGTAGTACAGAACACTGCAGGCGTTTGAGAGCCAGCGGCTGCGGGGGCTCTGTGTGCTTTCTAATTAATGGATTTTGGTGATTTGGCAAATGTATTTGCCTCTGATTTTTTTTTTCTCCTTTTTGTGGGTTTAAGCATATCTGCGTCATTTACCTTACCATTAGAGCCCGACCGATAAAGGATTTTGAAGGCCGATAACGATACGAGTATTTGTTGATTTTAAAATCCGATATATCGGCCGATATTTTTTTTTTTCCGAAACGCGCAACAAAAAACAGATTTTCCTAACATTAGTTATTTGTAGTTATTTATGAGTTTTAACTAAAATAATATGATAATGCATTTTATAAAGAAACTTGTTTCTTTTATTGTCACAACAGAACAGACTGATGACTGAGTGCCCTCTGGTGGACAAACTATACAACTTCAACACTCATGAGATGGTTCAAGCTCGTTTCGTCCCTTTTTATTGTATTTTTTAGATATTCATTTATTCGCCATTATAACTGCCGATTCCGAGTTTCGAAAATGCCTAATATCGGCCGATAATATCGGCCTGCCGATATATCGGTCTGGCTCTACTTACCATTAACTCTGTCTCAGATATGCAGCACGGCAGTTAATCACGCTGATAATGTTCCTCGGATTTATTGCAGGTTTTTCAAATTTTGTGAAAATCTATTTAAATAAATGCTGTGATTTTTAACTTCAAAAACTCTTGGAGAAATATCACGGTTTCCATTAAAATATTACGCAGCATGAGCGTTTTCAACATGTTTCTTGAACACCAAAACAAGAAATCCATTATTTTAAATTCTCCAGTTTGAAATTGGCGTGAATTAAGTTATTTAAAATAACTGTTTTCTATTTGAATGTAATTTAAAATTTCATTTATTTCTATGACTGCAAAGCACCATTACTCTAGTCTTTAGTGTCACATGATCCTTCAGAAATCATTCTAACGCTGATTTGGTACTTGAGAATTATTTTTTATGTTTTAATGTTGAAAAGAGTTATGCTGCTGAATTTTTTTTTTTTTTTTTTTGGAAACATACTTTTTTCAGGATTCATTATAAATCGGAAGACATTATACATGTCTTTACAGTCATTTTTGATCAATTCAATGCATCCTTATTGAATAAAAGTGTCAACTTATTGTTAAGAATTGAGATCTAAGATCTTGTTAAGATAACAAATGAAAGTTTATCCTCCTATTATCACTCCATGTATCTTCATTATGTGTAAATAAGCAGTCCAGTCCACTGATATCCATTACACTGCTCTTGCCATCATATCGCATAGCTCAAGCTAACATCAGTGGACAATGCAGAAGTGTAGAATATGGATGCCTTAATCATTATTTTATGTGAAAGCGAGATGAAAAGAATCAAGCTAGATGTGATCACCCCATTGTGTCGGATGTATTATAATTACCTAAGGATGTCGGAGAACAGCCCAAACACGCTGTCCTCCTGCAGAGAAGCCTGACTGCAGGCTATATTTACAGGTTATGTGATCCTCCCTTCCTTTCTCTCCACCATCTCTCTCTCTCTATTCCTCTGACGTGCTGTAATAATGATGTAAGACTCTCTCTCTCACTCTCAAACTCAATTCTTCGCAGCTGTTCCAAATGACTGCATTACAAGCAATAAATTTCTCTCTTTCTCACATGCATGAGGCTCAGTGGCTCTATTAGTGATTACGAAGGAGAAACGAGACTGGAACAAATGTAACATTCCCAATATTAGATTGCGTTGAATAAAAAACCCCTCAGCAGTGGCTGCTGATAACAAACAAGCAGCAGCTCGACTGGATAGAGATGTTTCCTTTACAGTCGATGCATTATTCATTAACAAGGCTATTTTTCATTCACAAAATTTCAGCTCTGAGTGTGAGGATACCCTACTTCCTTTCTCTGCTCACTACTTGACATGTAGAGAGTTTACCTCTGCCACAACCAGGATCTTCTTTTTTATGTTTACTGTGGCTGTTCAACGGCATGACAGCATTTACATGCTGCTTCCAGAGAGTCACGTTTTATACAGTCTATGGTCCTGAGCCAGATAAACATCAACAGAAAGGATACAGTAATTAAAGACTAGGGGTTTATATTCTTAAATTGGTGTAAAAAAAAATTGTAGTGACGAAAAGTTAGCTTCCTGCTTTTTTCAATTGTAAGTTGCTTTGGAAAAAAAGCATCTGCTAAATGAATAAATGTAAATGTACAAATATATAAATATTTTTATATAATATATTTTAGTGATATAATATTTGGTCAATATTTGTAATTGATATATTAAGTTTTATTTAAAAAAATGTATGTGTATAGTATATTTATACACATTTATTTATATATATACACTGTAAAAAAAATATTGTTGGTTTAACTTAAAAAAATAAGTAACCTGGTTGCCTTAAAATTTTAAGTTAATTGAACTGGAAAAAGTGAGTTAATACAATGAAGGAGAATGATTTAATCATCAGAAACTCAAAATTATATGTTATCTGAAGTAAATAAATGATCTAAGTTGATTTGACAAAAGAAAAAATGTGATTACTAATCATAAAAAGATTTTTTACTATATATATATATATATATATATATATATATATATATATAAATTAATAAATGCTTAAGTAACATTTTAGATATTTAAATTTAGATATGTATTTATTATATCAAGTGTAACTTCAACCCAATAGAAACTTAATATTTTTTTAGATAACATTTATATATTTATCTTTCACAGTTTAAGTGGGTCTTCTTCATACAAGAAAAGAATGTTATATTTTAGGTTGGGGGTCCCTTACATATTTGGGTATCTGTGCCATCAAAAAGTTTGAAAACATCTACACTCTAAAAATGCTGGGTTGTTTTAACCCAATTTTGGGTAAAATATGGACAAACCCAGCCCACTGGGTTAAAAATGTAATTTAAAAATGTAACCCAATGGCTGGGTTTGTCCACATTTTACCCAAAATTGGGTTAAAACAACCCAGCATTTTTTAGAGTGTAGATCTCCTTGGTTAGGACTACTGTGCAGACAATACATAGGGTGATTTATAATATCACTTTTTTCACATTTTCAGTCTATTCCTGATGGTAAAGACCTCTCAATTTTCATTAATAAAGCCAGCATTTTACTTTAAGGTTTTATGGGGTACTGTTTTATCTCATCTCGGTTGGTTTAGTGTGACTTTTGAGTCAATAATAAGCTTGTTTCTCCATCAGGTGTCTGTATGATGTCGGTTTTTAGTGGCTTCATTGTGTGCTTGAGGTCCTGTGGGCAGAGTGTGCTAGGTGCGTAGGTAATGAAAATTGAAGCAGACATGTGAAGAGGTGGATTATTGCTCGACTTTTCTCAGCGATTCTCGCAGGAGGAGACACAGATGCTCTCTGACTGCTGAGATAGCAGCTGACCTCGGCTCTGCACGTTCTTGTGAAAGGCTGTGCTAGCCCATGCTGTGAGAGACTAACTCCTCTCCCAATATGCCAATAGTTAAATCTTCCATACCTTCCATTCATTTTATTTCAACCTTGCTGACATTTTCTTCTGAATTAGTTAGATGTGTTTAGCTGTTTTTTTTTTCCTTTGTTTATATGGCAATAAGTCATTTAAAAGATTGTTTTTAGTTTCTGATTATTTTTGTAGTTTAAATACACTCACCATTCCTCAGAGGTTTTGGTCCATATTGACATGATAGCATCTCACAGTTGCTGCAGATTTGTCAGCTGCACATCCATATTGAAAGAGAAGTCACTGTCATGTTCAAGAAACCAGTTTGAGGTGATTTGAGATTTGTGATATGGTGCTATCAGAAGATGGGAACACTGTGGTCATAAAGGGATGGGCATGGACAACTATAGTCAGGTTGGCTGTGGTGTTTAAATAATGCTCAATTGGTACTAAGAGGCCCAAAGTGTGCCAAGAAAATATCCCCCACACCATTACACCACCACACTCTTAGAAGAAAGGCTTCTATATAGAACCTTAAAGCTTCTATCAGTGCTACGTATTTGGAACCCCTAAAAGGTTCTATACACTCTTAAAAAGGGTTCCTCTGGATTTTATAGAATCCTGGGGTTCCATACTTGGCCAATTGTACCTTTTACCAAAAAAAATGTTTCTATATAGAACCATTTTGGAGTTCCATATATGAAGCGGGGAATGGAACCATTTCTGGTTCTAAATAGAACCATTTCTTCTAAGAGTGCACCACCAGCCTGAACTGTTGCTGTAAAGCAGAATCAATCCATGCTTTCATGATGTTTACTATCATGATGTGCCAAATTCTAACTCTCTGACCATCTGAATGTAGCAACTGAAATCAAGACTCATCAGACCAGACAACGTTTTTCCTATTATCGTATCTTCTATTGTCCAATTTTGGTGAGTGCGAATTGTAGCCTCAGTTTCCTGTTCTTATCTGACAGAAGTGCCACTGTTCAATGTTTGATGTGTTGTGTGTTCAGAGATGATCTTCCGCAGACCTCGGTTGTTACGAGTGCTTATTTGAGTTACTGTTGCCTTTCTATCAGCTTGAACCATTGGCCATTCTCCTCTGACCTCTGGCATCAACAAGGCATTTTCGCCCACAGAACTGCCGCTCACTGGATATTTTTTTGGACCATTCTGAGTGTGTGAAAATCAGAAGTTTCTGAAATAGACCAGCTCTTCTGGCACCAGCAACCTTTCTTCCTCATTCTCATTCTCAGTTTGAACTTTGCCTTGACCATGAGGTGCTTCTCATTTCTTATTTGTGCATCCTCGTGTCCTTTCCTCACCTCGTTTCCTTGTGTCTCAACTCCATCCAAGTACCAGTAGGATATGAGGGAAGGATTCGAAGAAAAAAAAAAATATATATTTATTATTATATATTATAATTTTTTATATTTTTTTATTTTTTTAGGGATTTTTTTAGGGATATAAATATGTGATATGATATATAATGATATTATAAATGATATTAAAGCAAAATGCCCTCTTGAAATAAGCGAAATGTATGATTTATTTAAACTGCAATGGGAAAACGTCAATTAAAAGGATTGTGACAAATGTGAAGGGGGAGGAGAGTATATTGTCAGGTTTTTGCCACAACACCTGTGTATCCTCACTCAAAGCTCCTCTGGAAGCTTCCTCACTCATTGTTCCTCATCTCCTCGTGATGTAATTATAGAATTGAGATGTTCTTCAAGATGACTAACTTTCATTGGTTTTCGGGTCAAAGGATGGAGGAATTGAGGAAGCATCAATTTGAGTATTGATCAGCACCCAATGTCTACATGCCTAATGCATTGAGTTGCTGCCATGTGATTGGCTGATTAGATGTGTGCGTTAGCAAGCAGTTGATCAGTTGTACCAAATAAAGGCCTTGTCCACGCGAATACGTTTCATCTTTTTCTCTTTGTTTTGGCCTTCTGTTCACATTAGACAGCATTTTTGTTAATGAAAACAAAGCTTTTTGAAAATGCTCTCCAAAGTGGATAAATTTGAAAACGCCGATATCGGGTTGTGTTGTGGACTTTCAAAACGGAGGTATTTAAACCGCGAGTTGACATCTGCTTTTAAAACTTTTTTTTACATCCGCCTATTTGAATGCCTTCAGAGAGTTTGTGACCCCAGTTTAAATCGATGGCAGCATCGGAGGTATGAGCCCAGAGATTGATCAGGTCTTATCTTTAGTGCGCTACAATCCGGTGCAAGTTCTGTGTTATGTACCTCATCATTATTGCTGTGTGTTAGTATGCAGCGTGGAACAAACACTCAACACTACAGCGTCAGGAGGATAAATGGTGGATCACTGCCTGGCTTTACAACACACTGGACACCTTCCAATATCTCAGCTGCTGATATCTCCACTTAGTTATGACAGCCTGTCATGTGATGTCAGATTGTAAAAATTGCTTTAATGGTTTAATGACATCTGAGGAGCTGCACTATGTCTATCTCGTCTCTCTCGATGTCCCTGCCTTCGTCAGCCAATCTCTCATTCTGCTCTCTTTCTCTCTTTCGCCTGGTTCGTTTTGACCTGATTACACTGATTAAGTGATGTCAGTGTGTGCGGGGTTGCTGTTACAGTCTTGAATTGGGAATTATAATGGGAATTTAATGATTCCCTTTCGCACAATCTCTTTACTGATTATTTGAATGCTTTTGAAGACATTCTTTTTAATAATTGGTCCTATTAGGGATGCAACAATATTAAAATTCTGTCCCATGTTGATGATTGTTTCAAAGTCAGAATTGCGTGATATAAAGTCAGAATTGCAAGATATAGTCAGAATTGCGAGATATAAAGTCAGAATTGTGAGATATAGAGTAAGAATTGCATGATATAAAGTCAGAATTGCGTGATATAAAGTCGTATTTGCATGTTATGTATTCAGAATTGCGTGATATAAAGTCAGAATTGCGTGATATGAACTCAGAATTGCGAGATATAAAGTCAGAATTGCAAGATATAGTCAGAATTGCGTGATATAAAGTCGCATTTGCATGTTATATAGTCAGAATTGCATGATATAAAGTCAGAATTGCGTGATATAAAGTCAGAATTGCGAGATATAAAGTCAGAATTGCGTGATATAAAGTCAGAACTGCAAGATATAGTCAGAATTGCGTGATATAAAGTCAGAATTGCGAGATATAAAGTCAGAATTGCATGATATAAAGTCAGAATTGCGAGATATAGTTAGGATTGCGTGATATAAAGTCGCATTTGCATGTTATATAGTCAGAATTACATGATATAAACTCGCAATTGCATGTTATAAAGTCAGAATTGCGAGATATAAACTCAGAATTGCGAGATATAAAGTCAGAATTGCGAGATATAAACTCAGAATTGCGAGATATAAAGTCAGAATTGCGTGATATAAAGTCAGAATTGCTAGATATAGTCAGAATTGCGTGATATAAAGTCGCATTTGCATGTTATATAGTCAGAATTGCATGATATAAACTCGCAATTGCATGTTATAAAGTAAGAATTGTGAGATATAAAGTCAGAATTGCGAGATATAAAGTCAGAATTGCGTGATATAAAGTCGCATTTGCATGTTATATAGTCAGAATTGCATGATATAAACTCGCAATTGCATGTTATAAAGTAAGAATTGTGAGATATAAAGTCAGAATTGCGAGATATAAAGTCAGAATTGCGTGATATAAAGTCAAAATTGTGATATAAAGTCAGAATTGTGTGATATAAAGTCGCAATTGTGTGTTATAAAGTCAGAATTGCGAGATATAGTCTTTATTTCTCACAATTCTGACTTCATATCTCGCAATTTTGAGATAAAAAGTCGATAAAAGTCGAGTTCATACTTTGTGAGGTTTTTTTTGACCATTTCATTAGTACTTTTCCACACATTGAACTACAATGTTTGTGCTGTATGATTTTTTGTTGTTGTTGTTCTCATTCAACTAGATGACAAGTCTTATTTGCATTATTTCACATCCCCCAAGGTCTCACAAAAATCATCTCAGCGTAAAACTGGTTTGATTCCATCGTCACACTTGCCCTGATTGATGTCTTTGGCTCTCCTGGTTTTGTTCCATTACAGTTTCTGTTTTACACTTTAGATCCTCCGTGCTTAATGGCTGCCGCCAATCCATTCACACAAGGTGCTTCCCCGAACAGCCTTTTGGAAGAATCTATCAGGAAAATCCGAAACAAGGCACATTGTGTGGCGGCCCCTTGTGGCCGGTGTAATTTGAACGGACAGCGACGTGAATGAAGTCCATTTTGCCACAGCCGCTTTCATTTGGCCATGATGAATAGCGCTCTGTGCCACAGGAGAGCGGTCACTCACACTGAGGATCACGCCCGGACGGCAGAGGGCTTTCCGTGCCGTTACAGGTTATTAATCGGCGGGTCGCTTCGCTCTGGTGCTTCTTGCCAGAGATGGAGGACTTGACACGGGCAGAGGTGCCATGCTGAAGGAGTGTATCACAGTCTGGGAGCTGGGCCTTCACATTCAGCCCAGAACAAAAGGCTTTCTTGTGATAGATTGGCAGAGCTTTTCTCTGTGCCTCCACAGGCCTCTTCTGCCCATTTCTTTAGTAATGCTCTTGTTAGTGCACCGCAGTTTCCTGTCCGCTGGTTTCGCTTCTGGTTTTCAAAAAAAGCTGTAACTCAGGCAAGATTAAGTGCGTCATACTGCTCATTTGATATCGTGTTGTGCTGTTAACGATGATGTATCTATTTTTTATGGGTACATTTCTCAAGCTCTAATCTTTCTGCTTGTTAGTTACTCTAGCATTCAGAAGACATCAATACTTTTATTCTGCAAGGACACATTGAATTGATAAAAAGTGACAAGACATTTACAGAATTTGAAAGAATCCTGGAAAAATAATAGCACAGTTCCCACAATAATTATTTTTAATGACTTATTGACTTTTGACCTATAGGGTACATCAATGAAAAAGTGCGTATTTATTACTTATTAATAATTTTATAATAATATTTTTTTTTTCAGTATACTCTGTAATAGGGAACTGCAGCACCATTGTTCAAAATACAGTCAACATTTGAAGTGGATATTGTTCAAAATTCATGTATAACTTTGAAAGGTTTTGATCCACTTCAAATGTTGACTACTGTATATTACTGCAATAAACTATATCACTTCAATATTTTTTTAGGAATTCACAAAATATTGGTACCAAGTCTCTTGATATTAGACTTCATCTAATATCTTAGATATTCGACTTTATCAGTATCAGATGATATTGGATATTTACTTTTATTATACCATCTAATGTTAGGTTAAAGTTAGGTATACACTTTTATCATTTAAAATGGTGGTTTTTAGTATTTATTTTTTATTTATTTAGTCAAACTAATAAATAGTTTTAATATCAGTCAGAACTATATCTATTGGTGCATCTCTGATTATTGTAGTATCATAAATTTCAATATTAAAACAACATTGGCTCAACCAATGGCTTGAGTTGAGGCTGTTTATCAACCAACACTCTTAGAAGAAAAGGTTCTTTATAGAACCTTAAAAGGTTCTATCAATGCTACGTATTTGGAACCCCTAAAAGGTTCTATACACTCTTAAAAAGGGGGTTCCTCTGGGTTCCATATAGAACCCTGGGGTTCCGTACTTGGCCAATAGAACCTTTTACCAAAAAAAATGGTTCTATAAAACCATTTTGGAGTCCCATATATGAAGGGGGATGGAACCATTTCTGGTTCTAAATAGAACCATTTCTTCTAAGAGTGAATGGTTGACTGGGAGTGTTTTGTGGAAACCTGTCTAAAAACAGTTTGTGAAATTCCATTTTTTTTTTTTGCAAAAAATGCACTTTTAATTTTTATTAAGTGAGCATTTTACACAAAGTATCATTAAATTCAGGGCAGCAGTTTTAACCTTTTGTTTGAAACATTTTCCAGCCTTCTGTCATTCCTTCCCCCTCGGTGATTCATTGGATTTGCTAAGCATCTTCCGAAGTCGTTCTGCTCACCAGTCCGAGGCCCTCAGTGGCCGTGAGCGTGCAGTCGAGCGGAGAGGTTTGAGACTGAAGAATGTGGGTCATGTTTAGGCCCACTCGTGCACTGAACCACATCTTCCCATAAAGTCTTTATGCAATCCATCTGTGGCTGTCAGAGCAAGCCTGAGCGTTCTGTTTGTGTCTGTGCTGCCACCAATTACTATCCATATTCCCTCGGGGAGCCTCCATTGAACCTGGCTCTGAGATTTTACACAAAGCCAATTTGTCTGTGTTTTAAAGTCCCAAATATCACAGTTTCGCAGCAGCTTTGCTTTGTTTGAGAAATGAATCCGAGTTGAGTGGATCTTATCAGCATCCTTTCGTCTTGTCTGGTTGATATGAGTGTGATTCTCTGGGGTGAAGCCGAGCCCGTGTAAGCAGAGAGCTGTGTGTTCTGTGTGCGGCGTTTTAATGTGCAGCACTGAAGGGCTTTGCATTGCATGCACATTGATATCTCTATTCAGCATGTTTATTTAGCCTTGTAGCCATATGGCAACATTAAATTTTTTTTCTTCACTTTTATTAATCTCTACGAAAACACTTACATTGTTGGAAATGAAGGAGCAGGCATTAATGTAACTAATAAAATGCTTTTTTACATTTTTTTGCAAGCTATGTAACCTTTGATAATGTTATGAACCTTTGATAATATTATCTGTATCCTTTTTAATGTTAGCTGACTGTATCTTTTCATAAGTCAATTAAATGTTGTTGTTAACTGATCAACTTTTATTTATCGATTTACGTAATGTTTATGATGGTATAATTGCATTTAACCATTGCCCAATCATGATTCTGCTAAACTAAAATGGGGATTTTGTCTAAATACATACATTTTATATAAATAAAATGTGTTTATATATATATATATATATATATATAGCAGTTTTTATATATCAAATTCCAGATGTATGTTTATCAATTGAATCTGTTTGTTTAGAGTGAATTGTGTGAGTAGCCAAAAATGAGTTTATCTGCAAAAGTAAGCGAATTCCCAGCTGCATTGGTAAAGTCGGGTAACAGAATCAGGTGAAACACATTTGGGTGCTTAATGACTCAGTTAATTGGACATCCTTAGGAAAGGGTTGACATTCATTAAAATAGAGAGGAAACCAACCAAACCATTGTAGTGCCAAGGTGTACCCACAAAGAAAGTCAATGCCAAGATGAATGGAGATGTTCGAGGACATCAGGAAGAGGGTGATGACAGCCCATCAGTCTGGGGAAGGCTATAAGACCATCTCCGAAAGATTCCAGCTCCACCCATCCACTGTAAGACAAATCATCTACAAATGGAGGGCATCCAACATGAACCCAAACCTGCCTAGAAGCGGATGCCCATTAAAACTGTTGTCAAGAATCACCAGAAAAATAACAAATGAGGTAAAGGGCAACCCACACATGACCTCTCTAGCAGCATCTGGGATAAATGTACATACTTCTACAATCAGAAGTAAATCGAACAGACATGACATTTATGGGAAGGTTGCTAGAAGGATGCCTCTGCTCTCAAAGAAAACACAATGCCAGTTTCAAGTTTGCCAAAGAGCATATGGACAAACCAGAGGCCTCTTGGAAGTCTTGGAAGTGAACTACCATCTTTGGAGGAAAGCCAACACTGAATTCCAAGAAAAGATCCTCCTCCTCCTAACAGTGAAGCATGGTGGTGGAAATGTGAAGGTCTGTGGCTGATTTTCTCCATTGGACCTGGACGACTACATATTGTCCAGGGAAACCTGAATTCTCAAGTCTATCAGAAAGTTAATGATGGGAATTTCCTGCCATCAGTTAGGAAGCTGAAGCTGGGGCGAAAATAGGTGATGCAACAAGACAATGACCCAAAGCAATAAAGCAAAAACACCAAGGAATGGCTCAAAAGAAAGACGATTCTTACCCCGAATTGGCCTAGTCAAAGTCCAGATCCTCGATTAAATTGAAACGTTGAGGCTAGACCTGAAAGAGGCGGTATGTTCCTCCAACCTCTCTCAACTGGCTGAGGAGTGCAATGAGGAGTGGGCAAAAATCCCCAAATGTAGATCTGAGAGACTGGTCAGTGGTTACAGAAGACGTTTGGTTGAAGTAATGGGTGCAAAAGGACGTACCACCAAAGAAAACGGTTCACATACTTCTGCACAAGTCAAATTTTCAGTTTTTCTGAGATAAACCACTTCTGTTATATATATTGTGTCCATCATTTGGAAAGTCTGCTACAAATTGGGGTTTGGATGTACATTTGAAAAGGTTATTTAAAAAAAAATGTATTCCTCATGTCTGGAGGGTTCACAAACTTTCAAGCAGCACTGTGTATATATATAAGCCTCCTTGTTAGAGTGCCCGCCTCCCATGCCAGAGACCCTGGTTCGAGGCCCACACAGAGTAGGGCGAGTAGGACCTGAGGGGTTACATTGGTGCTGTGACCCAGATGGGAGTGAGGTTTAGGGGGTGAGTGTAACCGGAAGAAAAGAAAGAAAGCTTTCCTGTAGCTCAAACAGAAGAGCGCTGGCGCTTGCAATGCCAAGGTCATGGGTCCGATTCCCAGGGAAAGCAAGAACTGATAAGAAAGTACAAATGTGTACCTTGAAATGCAATGTAAGTCGCTTTGGATAAAAGCGTCTGCCAAATGCATAAATCTAAATGTAAATGGAGACCAGCTAGTAAGAACTGTGCAGGTAAACCTCACTCCCCTGATCTCAAGAAGTGCTCTAGCAACCGACACTCGTGACTGCGGTCTTTAGCCTCGTTGTAGAGCGCCCACCTCCCACGCCAGAAACCCATGTTCGAGGCCCGCACAGGAGGACCTGAGAGGTTATATCTATAAATATATTGTTTTAATTATTCCACCTGTTTCTGATCCTGTGGTTGTGATCCAGGCAGGGGTTCGAAATCTCTGGTTCCCTCTCGAGCCCCATGCTATCGGAGGCAGCTTGGCATAGATGCCTATAGGAATGAGTGTCGAATGCAAGAGGTCTTCAGACCCTGGCCAGTATCCCAGAGTTAGACAGTTGTGCTCGGCTTGTCTGGCCTCGGCCTCAGATGGTATGACCATGCACCGTTTAGGGAATGTCTGATGTGAACTGCCCTTAAAAACAGTAAAAGCTGCCTCAAAATGTCCAATCTGATTGGATATAGATTTATGCAATTTCTGGGAGTCTCAATACACAGGGTTTTTATCAGTCCGCTGGGAATCAGTCATGTTTACAAGTTCCCAGGCAGTGAATGCTTCAAGGGAAGAACAACTAGAATTTGACAAAGTCTCTATGGCATCAAAGTAGTAAATAAACAATGGTCTTTAGTTCAGCTTTGGCTATGTTTGGATAGAGTACAGGCTACTAAATATATCCCTGAACAGTATGCACTGTGTACTGCCTACAATGTCATGTGCTATATTGCTATCACATTTGACAGTTCATTTGAAAACATTGCAAGGTTATTGTCGGATTTCAGACAAATTCCACATAAAAGAAAGCAAAGCTGTGGTTGTTTGGTTGCCTTTAATATCAGTCCGTCAGCTTCTTCTTGTGTAATTGTGCGTTCCTGATCTGAATACTGTGCAGTGTGGGTCTGTCTTTATGCGATACTGCTGGATGTCTAACAGTATCTAGTCTCTTACACTCTTATTTATTTAGTCTCCTTCCATTCCACTTGTCCTTTTTGAAAGCAAAAGAGCCCGTCCCTAACAAGACTGTGTTGAGAAATGTGAAAGTGGGCGGTCAGCAGCTGGAGGCCGAGATGTCACGGTGGCTGAGCCCAGCTGGAACATCTGTCCCCTGCATTGGACCTTCTCCGTGAGAGGATGGCTCTGCCTCTGTGTCATGCTCAACCCCCTTCGGGGAGGAGAAAAGACCCTCTGTCCCGCTGGGGGAAAGAGATGCACAGCCCAGTCTTAAGTCTGAGGCGTCTTTATTCTCACATACTCTCGCCATCTCATCTCTCTCTCTCTCTCTCTGCTCACCACTCTTTGCTGCAGTTCTCAGCTGGATTCAATTTGGGAGCAGATAGATAGCACTGTGGTCATCTGTAGTGTTGCTGTGGTTTCCACATGGCCCAAGCTTTTTGAGATTATCTTTGTGCTGAGCCAGGGGACGTGATGATGTGGGGTGGGGTGTGCAGAAGAATAGCATTCTCCATCTGTTGTCATGGTGTTGAATTGTGTGCGGATTCCACGGCGTAGCTTGAGAGATTTGCTGTCGGTTGATAGACTTCTTTTGATTAAGGAGACACTTTCACCGTATTTGTGTGCCCTTCAGGGGCCTTTTACTTTTATGGCTGATTTAAAAGTTATGTTTTAGCTCAACTTCCTCTAAACATTCGTCTTTTTTATTGTATTTGGGGCTGTTTGCCTTTTACGGTAAAACAGCAGAGAAAAGAAAAGGATGAAAGAGAGAGGGGGAATAGGATAATAAGGATACACTGCAGACTGGTATAATTGCAACAATCATTATCAACTTTGCAACAATGACTTCCTGACTACAGTTTTTTTTGTTTCATATTATTTTTTGTTGTTATGTTATTAAAATATTACCTGTTATGTTATGTTATGTTATGTTATATTGGTAAAATTTAACCTGGACTTTGTGTTGTCATGTTATGTCATGTTATGTTATGTTGTTATGTTATTAAAATGTAACCTGGACTTATGTTATGTTATGTTATGTTATGTTATGTTATGTTATGTTATGTTATGTTATGTTATGTTATGTTATGTTATGTTATGTTGGTAAAATTTAACCTGGACTTAGTGTTGTTATGTTATGTTATGTTGTTATGTTATGTTATGTTATGTTATGTTATGTTATGTTATGTTATGTTATGTTATGTTATGTTATGTTATGTTATGTTATGTTATGTTATGTTAGTAAAATGTAACCTGGACATTTCTTTGTTTGTTATAGGTTAGGTTATAAGTTAAGTTATGTTATGTTATGTTATAGGTTATAAACTGTAAAAAAAAATATTTTCAAGATTTATCACAACATTTTTTCTTTTGTCAAATCAACTTAAATAATTTATTTAGTTGAGATAACTTATTATTTTGAGTTTCTGATGATTAAATTAATCTCCTTCATTGTATTAACTCACTTTTTCCAGTTCAATCAACTTAAAATTTTAAGGCAACCAAGTTACGTACTTTTTTAAGTTAAACCAACAATATTTTATTACAGTGATAGGTTTGGTTTATGTTATAGGTTATGTTATGTTTATGTTATTGGTTAAGTTTATGTTATAGGTTATGTCATATGTTAGTTATGTTATAGGTTATAGGTTAGGTTTATGTTATAAGTTATGTTTATGCTATAGGTTATGTTATAGGTTATAGGTTAGGTTAGGTAAATGTAACCTGGACTTTTCTTTGTTCTATGGCCTGAATTATTGTTGAATGTTTGTTTGCCCTGCCAGTGCTGGTATGCTCTATTTCTCGTTTTTACTTGTATATTTACTTGTTCATTTGTTGCCGGCTCTTTAAAATTCATTAGCTATATCCTGTGCTTATGGGTCCAGTGCTTGAATGGCCTCTCTTGAATATGAGCCTTTAATAAGAAGCGTCTTTAATCCCTCACACCCAGCGTTCAGCTTCTTGAGGCCATTAGGGGTTTAAACGAATGTTACACATCACAGAGGTTGATAGATTGGTCTGCAAGGCTCCTTCTCAAATCAAATATGACCCTGGCTCATTTAGACTGACTCCAATTATGAATGGAGTGAATTAATTCAGTGATACTTTACTTAATGAAATGTGATTCATATGGTTGTTTTAAGGCAGCGATGGGACATAAATCAATGGCTCATCCACCTGATTGACTGTTTGTAAAACGGGCCGTGACCTCCCACTCATGTACGGAAATGTGTTTGGAATCGCTGTAGATTTCCACCTTATTCCGTCATAAAATATGGATGCTCCTCTGCACTCCAGCATATGATTCACTGAGCTCTCCGCAGCATGAACACGCACCTTTGCAGTCAAACAGAGCTTAAGGTAAAGTAGGACATCTTTCCAAACCTCTTTAGCAGACGGATCTTGAAAACGGATCCAATTTGACAACTGCGTGTTAAGTGCTGAGTGCTGTTCCAGCAAAAGCTCATTGCTGTGTTTGTGTTTGCTGTAACAGATGTTTGATCTGTAATACAGCATCATTAGAGTGACATTACAAAAAGCGTGCAATAGCAAGAAGCTTGAGTTTTTAATGCAACATCCTTTCTGACACTGCTGTAGATCTCGACATCTTCAGAATAGGGGCCTTGGGAAATAAGCATATGCTTTAGAAGTCTGCTTCTGTGAGGATTGTGTGTGTGCGTGTGTTTATGACAAACAGCCCATTTAAAGAAGTACACCCCAAGGAAGCCAATGCTGATTGCATGATTGCATTCAAAGTCCTTCCCACCCTTAAGCTACACTCTTTTCCTCCACCAGATGATCCAAATGAAATGTTGACTCGCCGTCCCCCATTGAAGACTGTATAGTGGAACCATATCTCTGGATATTTGAATATGGTGGCAGCTGGTGCGTCTCAATAGTTGGGGAAACATAGGTGTCGCTTAACAATGACAAAATGTTTCCCTGATTCTATTTTTTATTTAGATCAATCAAAAAGTTCAAAATGTTGGTAAAGGAAAAAAAAAATGACATGGCGAAAAAATATATGCGTATACATATCAATGAATTGCATTTGCATTCACAACTTTTTTTCTTTGCAAGCTAATGAAAAGTTTCTCTGGGGAATGGAAAAGTTTCGGGAGGGAACGCAAAGTTTGTCATGGGAACGCGAGAGAGAATGCAAAAGCATTGACATTTAATATTTTCTCTCACCTCATTTTTTTTTTTTTCAGCACAATGTTCCTTTAGGGGCTCCGTACACTACTGGTCAAGGGTTAGGAAGGGTTTTATGTGTCTTACTCTCACCACGGCTGCATTTATTTGGTCAAAGACACAGTAAAAACAGTGAAATATTTTTAGAATTTAAAGTAACAGTGTTTTATTTGAATATATTTTAATATGCAATTTATTCCTGTGATGCAAAGCTGAATTTTCAGCATCATTACTTCATTCAGTGTCACATGATCCTTCAGAATGATAGTGTGATTATAGTTCTCACAATAATATTAAGCAGCGCAACATGTTTTCTACATTAATAATAATAGGATATGTTTATTGAGCAGCAAATCAGCATATTAGAATGATTTATGAAGGATCATCTATCTATTTATATATTATATGATTTTATTATTTATTTTTTTTTTAATATGATTATATTTCGCATAATGAAAATTAAGTCTTTTTGTTTTAAGTCTTAAGAAAATTAAGTCTTTTTATGCACTGTTTAAGAGATGATTTTTCCAACTTAGAACCACTATGATAAAATTCACTAACAACTTGGCACCATATTGGTGAAAAAAGAGCTAAAACTGTGGTTAGATTGCCAAAGTCTGTAATTAAAAGTCTAAAATGAAAGCATGAACTCAAATTTTCCTAAAAACATAATCGGAGCTATTGTATCCAAATTAATTCTATAGCTCTACTGTATGTCAACAGTTTGTTTCCATTTTTCCTCCTAAGGAGCCGACAGGAGACAACACACTCCCTGTGTTCTCCTCTGGGGGTTTGTCACGGCTGTAAGTGAGAAGAACACCCTAATGAATATACAGCCAAATCAGTCTTGCTCAAGACTAGACAGAATCCTCTTGGGTTTGAGCTCTTATCACATTTACACTGATGTCTGAATGCGAGTAACAAAAATCTCAGCTTCATTCATTTGTTTATAGGCGACAAGATCTTATCCAACATTTCTTCTCTCTCAAACCATGCAGTTTTAGATCTTTGTTCTCCGTCTCAAAGGTCTCAGATGACTCTCTGGGAGATAGATGCAGAATCCTGCCATGTTTCTTGAGCACTCGTGTCCTGAGGGCTCATCATTTCAGGAAAGTTTAATGAAGTCTTTACAGTCACGGGCAGTAAGCTGTCGCTCGTCTGCTCCCAAGTTCAGCGGAAAATACTGTCTGGAAAATATTTCTTTGTTTCTGAAAGAAGAGTCTTTTAGTTTTTTGTTTTTTTTTTTTGCAAATCACAATAACTATTTTTTTTTAGGATTCTTTGATGAATAGAAAATTCAAAATAAAAGCAACCATCTCAAATAGAAATCCTTTAACAATTTACATTTATTTACTGTCACTTTTGATCAATTTAATATGGAAGCTTGTTTCCACCACTGAATAAAAAAAAATAAAGATTCAGAATTTTTAGCTCACGATTTGGATGTTTTTCTTAGAATTACATTGTATAACTCAGAATTGGGAATTATGTAAACTCGCAATTCTAAGAGAAGTTTTCCAAGTTTTTTTCTCGAAACACAATGACTTTATTCTCGATATTTAATGAGTTTATTCTCAAGATTGTATTATGACTTTTCTTCCCGAAATTTAACAAGTTTTTTCTCGAAACACACGACTTTGTTCTCGAAATTTAAAGTTTTTTTTCCCGAAACACAACCACTTTATTCTTGATATTTATTGAGTTTATTCTCAAGATTGTATTTTGAATTTTCTCTCGAAATTTAATGAGTTTTTTCTTGAAACACAACTTTATTATCAATACTTATTGAGTTTATTCTCAAGATTGTATTTCAACTTTTTTCCCGAAATTTAACAAGTTTTTTCTCGAAACACAATGACTTTGTTCTCGATATTTAATGAGTTTATTCTCGAGATTGTATTATATGACTTTTCTTCCCGAAATTTAATAAGTTTTTTCTCGAAACACAACGACTTTGTTCTCGAAATTAAAAGAGTTTTTTTTTTCCTAAAACACAACCACATTATTCTCGATATTTATTGAGTTTATTCTCAAGATTGTATTTTGAATATTTTCTGAAATAATGAAATAATGGCATTTATGGTTATATACTGCTAGTTTTATGTGTTCATTTAGTAGAATTCATAAAAAACACACAACACAGAGGTCAAAGATGTTTGCACGAACAGCTATTCAGCTCACTTTTTAGCATATTCAATAATTTACACATCTGCCATTGTGATGTGAAGTCTTTTAATTATCTTCATCTGGGGTCTTTTCTCAGAAAATATTGATAGATGAAATCAATTCATAACTAAACATTCACATTTGTACACTTGATAGTGCAAATTATGAGTGCAGATCTTCATGTGTCCTCTGTAGTGTCCGTTCTTAGTCTGAAAAGGTCCCTTGAAGGCATATGTGATCTTGCATTTCCTTTTTCGTTTTACTGAGACCACAGTCTCGCCTCGTGAATGAATTGACATGAAATAAATATGGAAGCTTTTAAACTGCAATCTCTCTGAAAGGCCGTGGACTTTAAGATCACATTACAGCTTGTGAAAAAGAGCTGTGCTCTTTACAAAGCTCACACATAATAGGGGATTCATTATGGTGATTCCAGCGCTGGGGGAGATAATAAAGAACATGACACAGGTTTATCACTTGACAAGATGATAAAAGCTGGTGCAGAACAAGATCTGGGATAAAACAAAAACGGCCACTCTCCATCAACTGAGCTGCGTGTTAAACGTGTTTTAAAAAGCAAAGTTTTAAAAATGTGATTTATTTTCTCCTGTAAGAATACCGGATACACATCAATTGAAAACGTTTAGATTTATTTATTATTTTTTTGCATTTGACTCCTTTACATTAGTGGCTCATTTTATTGCTCCTAATTATACACATGTAAAAAAATGCACATATTTACTGAAAATTGTAATGTCACTATTTATAATGTAAAGCATCTTTTTCAGGTTTTTAACACCGCTTAAAATTTACAATAAGGTTTCATTGGTTAACATTAGTTAATGTATTAAAGGAGTAGTTCACTTTTGAAAAAAAAACTTTTGCTGATGATTTACTCACCCCCATGTCATCCAAGATGTCCATGTCTTTCTTTCTTCAGTCGAAAAGAAATTAAGGTTTTTGAAGAAAACATTCCAGCATTTTTCTCCATATAATGCACTTTAATGGGAACCAAACGGTTCAAGGTCCAAAAGACACTTTCAGTACAAACTGCAAACTGGCTTTAAACGATTCCAGGCGATGAATAAGGGTCTTATCAACCGAAACAATTGCTTTTAAAAAAATAACAAAGTTTTATAAGCTCAAATGGTCGCCTTGCTCTGTTCTGTGATGCGCGTTCGTGACTCTCCTGTTCAAACTCGTTCATCAAAATGAACAAATCTTGTCAAAACCAGCCACCTGACAGTTTAATTTAATGTTAACCAATAAAGGTGGTTTCTTAAGTTTGATCAAGATATATAGTTGGTCATGTTCATGACAGGTTGTGTTATCTTACTAATGTCAAGTTGTCATGACAAAGACACTGACAGGTTATGATGTATCTCAAACAATGTCATATTTGCATTAAAAAATATTATAAGTGAGCGAATAACACTTAATGACATGCAAAAAACTTCTTTCATATTCATAACATATGTCATGTCATGATTATGAAGGCGTCATGTTAGTCTTATGCACACTTTCAAGTAAAGTGTTACCAGTAAAATAATCCAATCTATACCTAAAAGTTATTTGAATAGTATCTAAAAACAACAATGAAGACAATGTAAATGGTTTCCTAAATGATTTGACTGTAATAGAACACATTTTAAGAAACTAAACCCCTATAGCACAAAAACAAATCTCCAATAAGTGTCGGATTCACCAAACAGACCTTTACACAATACAATGTGAGTGTAATGTAGAATGATTGCCGCTGAAAGACCTTCATGAAATGTAATCACCTACTCTTGTGTAATTTACCAGCTGTTCAATTATGCATTCCTGTCTTTCTGATGGAGTGTGGCAGATCCAGCGCGAATCTCTTTTAAGGAGAAAAGTGCTGCCGTGACCCAAAGATGCTATAAAAAGTGAAGTGCTTTCATGGAGCAAAATAGAGATGTCAGTTTGCCTGATACGTTTTTAGACAAGTAGGCCTCATTGGTTTGACCAATTATTTAGTTTGTTCGTTTCACATCCCGTTGTTCTGAGCGGACCAACAGGAAGCGAGCGGGTCAGCCGCCAACGGGGCTAGTCGAGTTGTAAGAGCCTGACTGTATACATTTGGTGTTGGAAGAAGACGGTGAGCCTGAAGATACCTTCTGTCAGCTCTTGCTTAGGACCCGAGAGATTTCCCACTGAGACCGGTCGCATGAAATATTTATAAAGAGGAAGTGGACTGGATCGCAGACACTAAAGTGAGAATTAATTCTGGAGGGCTGAGAAACTAGATCTCGCTGAGGGCGGCCGGCACGCCCCACTGAGTGTCCGGTCTGTTCGAAAAAAAAACACAGATCTAACTTTTAAAATAAGTAAATGCCAAATTAGCCAGGATATTGGTTTTAATGTATAAAATACGCTTTATTGTCCCAAAAAGGAAACTGTCTTGGATTCAAAGTGCGTACATGTGCACAATGACTTGTTGTTCCCTTATCAATTGACCTATGGCTAAGCCACGCCCCCTCCACTCACTCGGACGGTCAACATTCGGGGACAGGCGCTATGGCTCTGTCACAGTAGGAGACATTTCATAGACAATTGGTGATTTTTGGAGACAGAAAGATTAGAAATCATCTCGAAGTCACCTAAGGGTCTTAACTATGCATTGGAGGGTTATATTAATAATTTTACTGTTGAGAAGGTTCAGCTCCAAGCAAAAATGTACGGTCACAGTGTAAACGTGATAAACCGCATATCGTTGCCATCACCGTTTGGTGCTAAAGTATTTACATGAATCATTCAGCACAACATTGTTAAAGGGATAGTTCGGCCAAAAATGATATTTAACCCATGCATTACTCACCCTCAAGCCGTTCGAGATGCATATTTCGATCATGTTTCAGACGAACACATTTTCAGTTATTTTAGAAAATGTCTTAGACCCTTCAGTGGATATAATGTGAAGAAATGGGGTCCAGCTCCTTCAAGTCCCAAAAATGTTCACAACATTCACAAAAGTAATCCATCCGGCTCCAGTGGGATAAACGAAGGCCTTCCGAGGGTAATCCGTGCGGTATTGTCGTATAAATATACATATTTAAAACTTTATAAATGAAAATATCTGACTTCCGGCAACGATCGGCGTACGTTCGGTACGTTCACGGGTGATGGAAGTCGGGGTACGAGGTAGGACGTTAGCGTAGGAAACGTTCCTACGCTACGTACGCCGACTTCCATCACCTGTGAACGTACCGAACGTACGTCGATTAACATTTGTTATCTCGGTTATTTACAGATACGTTAATGAAGCTCAGTGACATGATGTACAACGCAGCTAGAAGCTAACGTTAACTTTTTCTAATGATAGGCTAACGTTACGTTAGAGATTTTAAAGATAACGTTCAAATGCGTTGTTGACCTAACTTAGAACAGTTGTAGACATCCTTGTTTAATTGATCCACGTTTAGTTGGTGTTGTGGTCTACCACATAACTTAATCGCATAACTTAATACAGAGCAGACTCTTGAGATGTGGCTTGGGAAAGGGTAAAAGAAATACACACCGTCGCCCAGCCTCTCGGGAACCTAGTGTCGGAGTTGCATGTACCCCATGCACACTGTTTGACTGTTTTAAACTTAAAATGACAAGAAGAAACGAATAAAAACTGAATAACTGTAATGCATTTCAATGGACGTGGAAGCAGAGAATGTCTGAGTGTATTGGGTTAGATGCGCAATGTGATTGGCTCATCGTGTTTTAGGGTGTGGCTTTGCCATTGGTCAATTGTAAGTCAGTAAAATAACAATTTACCACTTAAAGCATTTCACAGTATAACAAAAATATAACATGCAACATGTTCCCTATGAAAAAAACACTTTCTTTGCAGCTTATATGGCTACATTCAGAGTGTCAGTCCAAATTCGATTTTTGTGCATTTCTGATTGAAACCCGATCAGACTTAGCCCATGTGAACGCAAATGACATTTAATGTGATTTTTAAAAATCTGTTTCGAGCTACACTATTCCTATCTTAGAGAAGGAAGTAAAGCCATGAATTCAAGACTGCGCCCTCACTTTCGCTGAATGCACTTTTTTTAAACGAATAATAGAAATTTAGATATCAAATTAAAAGCTCCAATCTCCTCAGTCCTCTAAGGATCCCGAAAAAAAGTCTGTCGATATGGTTTAGTGACTACTTCACTCCTGAGAACCTGTCAATCACAGCTATCAATCATGACGTTACACCGCCGCATCAAATAACTAACTAACTTATTTTAAAAACTAACTCTTGAAATTATATCAGTGTGATAAAAATTACGGTAAATGACAGAAACCATTTTTGGAAAAGCGATATTTGAAGTGTAATTTAATTGTTTAGTTGATCTCACGTGCCGTTGAATAACATGGGAAGGCGGGGTTTATGATCTATAGGACCGGCCACCGGGGGGCGATCGATACACTTTGGCTTCACTTTTCAGGGCCTGTGCGGCACGCGTTCAGTCCCCAAGGACAAACATACTGATAAACTGTATCTTAATGTGTGTTAAACTATCTGCCAAATGAATTGAGTCATTCATTGAGTTTGTTTTCCATTTTTTCCAGTGCTAGAGTCTCCTGTTCTGTCTGCTCCAGAATAAATATTTCATAAGCTGTGGAAATATCCTTTGACATGTGAAATCCCTTTGAAAGCCTCAATGGAACAAAAGTGATGTACTTTTTTACACCCTGTATTTGGCTGGAGAAACAATGGGTGCATTATACGCCGTGCCCCTGGAAAGGGGAAAGTGTGCTGGCTGTTGCACGCGTCTAGTGTTCGGAGTGACACACGGGCACAATCGTTGCCTGCAGCAGGACAGAAAGCCGAGTAAAGCTGCATAACACACAATCCCATATGTCGGACTTGGAAAATATAGTTGAAATATAATGTAAGATGCTGTGTGGTCAAAAAGTCTGGGATTTTTAAAAATTCAAATGATTTAATTATAGGATTTTGTTAGATTATTTGTAATATATACAAATATTACAAAATGTTCAATATAAATATATTTAAGATTCTGCGCTATTTCTAAGCCACTTAACCTCTTTATCTACAAAACATGTTTGTGGTTATCAACAGCAGATCATTCATTTCACTGTCCATTGTTTTGAATGCAACAGCTTAATAGATAAACTATTCAGCTGAAAGGTGTGCTAAATTCCCCTTTGTGTTTTTTGGCGTGAACAAACATGCCGTGCGAAACATGAGCCAGGAGCTTTTCATCTGCATCCTTCTCACTTTCTCTATCCCTCCCACACACACACACACACACACACACACATATATGCAGCAGAGACTCTGGGTATTCACTCTGGCATTCAGAACTCGTCCTGCCCTCCTGTAGTGCTTATCACAGAAAACTTCTTTTCCACTCTCTCGGTTCACTGTTTAACCTTTTTTCTCTACATCTATTTGGTATAGACATGAATGAGTACTGAAAGTAAATATATGTACTGTTACATATACATACTGTTACAGATATACACTCACCTAAAGGATTATTGGGAACGGCTGTTTTATGTCCCATTAATGCAATTATCTAATCAACCAATCACATGGCAGTTGCTTCAATGCATTTAGAGGTGTGGTCCTGGTTAAGACAATCTCCTGAACTCCAAAGTGAATGTCAGAATGGGAAAGATAGGTGAAATAACCACTCGTTACAACCGAGGTATGCAGCAAAGCATTTGTGAAGCCACAACACACACAACCTTGAGGCGGATGGGCTACAACAGCAGAAGACCCCACCGGGTACCACTCATCTCCACAAATAACCACAAATTTACCACAAATAAACTCATTATTTCACAAGATGTAAACAACACTGGTCCAGAAGCACTTCCTGTTTCAGTTTTTTAACACTACATAAAAGCTGGGATAAAATACAACCAACAGAACATTTAAAACTGAATCAAAAAGTTAAACAAACATGATGTAAACAAAGATGTTTTCTTTACATGTGAAATAAAGAAAACAGTTACAAACTGAAACAGGAAGTGCTTCTGGATCAGTGTTGTTTACATCTTGTGAAATGGTCTATAATTTGAAAAAAAGAGGCTACAGTTTGCAAGAGTTCCGAAAAATTGGACAGTTGGAGACTGGAAAAATGTTGCCTGGTCTGATGAGTCTCGATTTCTGTTGAGACATTCAGATGGTAGAGTCAGAATTTGGCGTGAACAAAATGAGATCATGGATCCATCATGCCTTGTTACCACTGTGCAGGCTGGTGGTGGTGGTGTAAGGGTGTGAGGGATGTTTTCTTGGCACACATTAGGCCCCTTAGTGCCAATTGGGCATCATTGAAATGCCACGGCCTACCTGAGCATTGTTTCTGATCATGTCCATCCCTTTATGGCCATCATGTACTCATCCTCTGCTGGCTAATTCCAGCAGGATAATCCACCATGTCACAAAGCTCGAATCATTTCAAATTGGTTTATTGAACATGACAATGAGTTCACTGTAATGAAACATAAAAAAAAAACATTGGATGATTTATTTGTTTTTCATAAAAACAATTTAAGCATGCACAGTCTTTTTTATCTACTTTTATACTTTGAATCAAATGTAATGGTATGATTCATGGTTGGTTTGGCTTTGCTGAACACAATGTTGAATTCCCACAGGAAAAAATGAATGGGGAAAAAAATACTCCCGGAGCCAAAGCTGCTTAAACAAAATAGACACACACACACATACACAAAAAAAAAAAAAAAAACATTCTCACTGTGTAACAATAAAATGTCAAACCCATTTGTAATTACGTTGTCTGCTTTCTTTAATAATTGTATTATTACATTTTTTTTTTACAAGACAACTGGTGGGCAAAGAGCAATTTCTCCAGGCTGTTTAAGCTCGTCTCATTTATTTCAGGCCAGGTGGTTGTCATTGTGCAAATTCTGCTTTGAATGCATTATGACAGCCTACAGCGAGGTGTTTAATACTCTACAGCTATTTTAAAGCTTACCTCAGGTTAAACAGATCAAACTACCCTGGGGCAATGCACTTCACTTAAATATTACAATGTGCTGTCGCTTAACAATGAGGATTTAGCTTGAAGTGTCTGTCTTTGTCCTTATCTCAATGCTGGCAGAGTCATGATTCTGTTTACTGGCTCGTTTCATTCATGGATCAGTCACAGTGGCCATGCCATAAATCTGTATATCATATCTGTGGTTTTACATTTTTATTGGTCTGTCTGTCTGTCTGTCTGTCTGTCTGTCTGTCTGTCTGTCTGTCTGTCTGTCTGTCTGTCTGTCTGTCTGTCTGTCTGTCTGTCTATCTATCTATCTGTCTGTCTGTCTGTCTATGTTCTATTTATCTATATCTATCTGTCTGTCTGTCTGTCTATCTATCTATCTATCTATCTATCTATCTATCTATCTATCTATCTATCTATCTATCTATCTATCTATCTATCTATCTATCTATCTATCTATCTATCTATCTATCTATCTGTCTGTCTGTCTGTCTGTCTATGTTCTATTTATCTATCTGTCTGACTGTCTATCTATCTATCTATCTATCTATCTATCTATCTATCTATCTATCTATCTATCTATCTATCTATCTATCTATCTATCTATCTATCTATCTATCTATCTATCTATCTATCTATCTATCTATCTATCTATCTATCTATCTATCTATCTGTCTGTCTGTCTGTCTGTCTGTCTGTCTGTCTGTCTGTCTGTCTGTCTGTCTGTCTGTCTGTCTGTCTGTCTGTCTGCCTGTCTGTCTGTCTGTCTATGTTCTATTTATCTATATTTATCTGTCTGATCTGTCTATGTTCTATCTATCTATCTATCTGACTGTCTGTCTGACTGACGGACTATCTATCTGTCTGTCTGTCTATGTTCTACCTATCTATCTGTCTGACTGACTATCTATCTATCTATCTATCTATCTATCTATCTATCTATCTATCTATCTATCTATCTATCTATCTATCTATCTATCTATCTATCTATCTCACTGTCTGTCTGTCTTACTGACTGTCTATCTTTCTGACTGTCTATCTATCTATCTGACTGTCTATCTGTCTGTCTATCCATCTGTCTGTCTGTCTGTCTGTCTGTCTGACTGACTGTCTGTCTATCTATCTGCCTGACTGTCTGACTGACTGTCTGTCTGTCTATCTATCTATATGACTGTCTGTCTGTCTTACTGACTGTCTATCTGTCTGTCTGTCTGCCTATGTTCTATCTATCTGTCTGACTGACTGTCTGTCTATGTGTCTGTCTGTCTGTCTGTCTGTCTGTCTATCTTTCTGACTGTCTATCTGTCTGTCTGTCTGCCTATGTTCTATCTATCTGTCTGACTGACTGTCTGTCTATGTGTCTGTCTGTCTGTCTGTCTGTCTGTCTGTCTGTTTATGTTCTATCTATCTGTCTGTCTTACTGACTGTCTATCGATCTATCTGACTCTCTATCCATCTGTCTGTCTATCCATCTATCTATATCTATCTGTCTGTCTATCTGTCAGTGGGCAGCCATTCACTGCGTCAAGGGCCACAGTCGTTCCGTGCCAATATTGAGAATCGACGTCGAAACCTTCAGCTACAAGTCTGACTCTCTAACCATTAGGCCACAAATATATAGCCCCAATATATAACCTTCTGCCCCAATTTATAACCTTCAAATGTCAAAACAATCTTCCAATTTCCATTTGTAAATCTAAAACTCAAGGTTTGTTTTGACAAATCTTTCTAGTTTTGTATCCAAATAACATCCTGTCAATGCTATGTTATTATGTTGGATAATTCCAATAAATAATTTCAAAGCAAATGTGTAACGTCTTGTACACATCTAAAACTATTCTGGCGTAAGTTAATATCCCTCGGTTACATTTTTTTTCTTCCTTTTGGCATCCATATCTCCCTCTCTCAGCACAATTATCAGATATGGAAGTGAATGAAACCTGATCAGCGTAATTAGAAGCATGCGGAGTGCTGAGCAAGCTCCATCGAGAACCTGCACAGTTCACTCAAGCTGAGCACATTGTTGGATTATTCCAAGGTAATTAATTCCTGCCCTGGACACTGGCCGACAACACAGTGTTTGTGTTTAGCAGCTGTACTGAGATCTGATGTTTGAAAAGAGTGTCAACCTGCATTAAAGCCTCAGGCTTCTTTGCGGGTTGGATGAATGCACAAATATGTGTACAACGTGCACAGTGTATGTTCTTCGGACGGCATGCCCATCTGTACAAAAACATACAGTTCTGACAAACAGCTGTAGCTTGTTAAGTTTTGTGAACGTTCATTTAAAAGTCAATACTTCATTCATAAAAGCAAATAATGTCATCATTTACCCATCATTATGTCTTTCAGTCCTGGTCACTGTAACAAAATAAACCCTGACAGGGTCATAAGGACATTCAGGACAACACTTTTTAAATTGTACTTTTTAACTCAACAGTTCAGGCCCTCGATTTTGTTTAGAATTTCCAATGCAAATCTTCATGCAAGTTAGACTTATACACCAGTAGGTGGCGACAAGTGACTGTCACTGAATCACAGTCAATGAAATGTATGAATGAATCGTTGAATTATTCACTCTACTGATGCATTCAAAAACAATGCATCATTTAGAAACCAAACAAGTGGCTGTGTCGGAAAGCTTAAAACTCTGCCTTTGGAGGATGCATGCCAAGGTGGGAAGGCATCAAGGCATGTCCGAATCCAATATTAACTTCACTTCCTGTCTCCTGGGATACCTTCATCTGATCGATTTTTGAAGGCAGCGTAGATGTATCCTTCACTGCCTTTGATATCCCACAATCCTGTGTGTTTCAATCCGTGACAGTTAAGGTAGCCCTCAAACCGTCTTCACTTTAGCCCTTAATCCTGTAATTGTGGACAAATGTGGGCACAGAGGACTCGGGTGTGATCCTAATTTTTATTTATTATAAATGCTATATCACTGTCTTCGATAAAGTTTTGTCTATCCATTTATCGTGTTTTTTTATATTTTGGGGGTATTTTTGAATTTATTTACTTCAAAAAGTACCATATTTTCTATGTAAATTATGCTTATCTTTATGTTTTATTTTGTTATTTTTTTAACTACATTAAAATATCATTCCAATAAGTTCTTAGAGCTAAAACCTAAAGATGACGTGACTTTGCTGTCACCTGCTGGTGTCTTATTTTGGCTTATTTTAGAATGCTCTAAATTACAGTTTTTCCCATTCATTTCTATGGTTGCCTAACAAGACGCACAGCATTCAACCCGAAAATATTCATATAACCATTGCAATAGCTATTCAGTTAAGATAAAAAAAAACTGCATAGTGCTGCTTTAAATATTTGCTTAGTTATCCCTAAAGCTCGCTCTATTTAGTTGTAGATCATTAAATTGTTACACTGCTTCAGAAGCCTGTCTGAAATCAGTTTCATGTGATACCTTTGTGCACAAACGCTGCCTGTAAAGTCATTGCCTGATAGGGCAGCAAGGCAACAAGTACACTGGCTATGCTTTCGAACGCAGCCAAATGACTCACTGAATCGTTCACTTAACTGATTCATTTAGCAACACCACTAATCGTGCTGTTATGCTACCATTGAAGACAATAACAGAATACGAGATTGGAATAAAATGAGGGTGATTAAATAATGACATTTCTGAGTAAACTATACCTTTAAATATATGTTTTTTTCATGACAACACTGATTGGCTTTCATTACAGTTGTGCAGATTTCCTGTATTGTCGTGTACTAAATTAATTAGATTTATTAAATTAATTCAAATCCATGGTTGTATTAAAGACATAATCATATGCTTCCCGCGACCTCAAAATACACCAGTCATGTTTTCATAACAGTTGCTGCATGAATGAATGTCTGAGTGTGAATGATTGAGAGGTTTCAGTGAGTAAAGCTCCTCAGCCTGCTCAGAGATTTCCTTCAAGTCAGCTCATCGGGCAGTATCATCTATCAGCGTGTGTGTCGTCATAAGTGGATTAAACATTCTGTTCCAAGTCATTAACGCTACACTCTAAAAAATGCTGGGTTGTTTTAACCCAACTTTGGGTCAAATATGGACAAACCAGAAATGTTGGGTTAAAAATGTAATGTAAAAATTTAACCCAACTGCTGGGTTAGTCCATATTTGACCCAAAGTTGGGTTAAAACAACCCAGCATTTTTTAGAGTGTATTATTCAAAACTAATGAAATCTATAGCCAGATTACTGTAATGCTTCTGAATTTACTGACATGAAATAAACCCCCTGTCACAACCGCTCAGAGCGGGGAAGCTAACGCGGCAGCCCTGTCTGTCATCTTAATTATGCTGATGGATAGTAATGCACTTTGAGGGTGGTTGCGTGTCGGTTAAGACTAAGATTGCCCCCTCCAATTACTCTGTGGTTATTTATGAAGATAATATTGATGAGGATTCTTACAGCGAGTACATGACAAAGCTAAAATGACCTCTTTCGCGGATAATTACTGTCCGGACACTTTTAAACAGATTTCTATTTGAAAATCTAAATTTAATCTTTAAAAATGATGCTGGATCACACACTCAGATTTTGTTCTTTTCAACTGAAATTCAGCTGCCGTTAAATAAAAACGTTAAGGTTAACAAGCTATCCTTGCACTCTTTGATAATTGAACCGCTAAGGTAACTGTTGCTAACGCTTTACAGTACGGTCTATGGGAATTAACTGAAAATTTCTGACTGGTGAGAGCAGCACAATTTTCATGTCAGCTCGAGTGGCATTTATGTGCTCATAAATTGGTACAAATAGATGGATATTATTTTTATGTGGGCTGGAATTAAATACAAATCTGCTGGTTTTCTTTAACCCTTTACCTGTCACCCCCCTTTTTGATAATTGACATTAAAATGCACTATACAAACGTAAATGGTTATAATTCAAGAATGGTCTTGTTTTAAAGAAAACCATCAGCAGATTATTACTAAAGTGAAAGCACTTCAAAAAATTAAAGTATGAAAAAGTTATGAAAGTTATAATTTACAGTAAATCAAATATACTTTATTAATAGAGTTTTTTTTAATATGAAATAAATATTTTACAAAATATGTTTTACTATAAAATTACTATAAAATGAGCATATATCTAACCAAGTTGTGTTCCAAATTTGAAGTTGATATCACAAAAATTGAAGTTCCCATGAGGCGTAGTACCAAAAATAGCCACCGGGTGCCATTGAATTCCATAGAATTTAATTAATTTAATTGTATCTATGTATCTATGTATTTATCTAATTAATTTAATTGTATGCATTTTGCCACAACAAATAAATTTCTATCCAAATATCACTTCTGCCACTAAATATGGAACCTTGAGACTCAGACCTTTCTGACAATATGTGTTTTGTCAAGATTAGAAAAGGTTTTCATAATAAATTATGTAAGATGATGCCCAAAAGGGGAGGGGCCTAATAAAAAATACCGTTTCTATGGTAACGCAACGTCCAATTTCAAATGATACCTAATGTATGTTAACTACTAAAATATGTGATATAATAATTAAAAAAATTATATATATATATATATATATATATATATATATATATATATATATTATACTTTTAGAGGACTTCTTACCTTACTTTTTAAAATATAACTTTATCTTTTTTTATTGGCAAATACTAATTATGTTTTATTATGAACTTTTAGCACTAAAAACCAAAGTTTCAATTATTAAAAGTGTGTGCATCGACAAAGGTCAGAAACTCCCAAATTGACGTCGATTTTTTTGAGGCGCACTCTTGTCATAAATTCATATATTACTGTTCATTCATAATTTGTAAGAAAAAAACAGACCTAAAATATCTATTTAGGAGTCTTAGACCTTTCCAATGATATATAGTTTTATACTATCATAGTATAATGATATATAGTCCAATGATATTATAGTGAAGTAAAGTTAGGTTACCCGTATACGGGCAAGTGACAGTTAAGGGGTTATAACGTGGTGCGCATTCACATGATTTGCAACTAAAGTACAATTGAGAAAAAGGCTTCCGCATTCAACTGAAAAGACAAAAACCTTCATTCAAAAGCTGTTATAGTGTAAGTGAACTCAACTATTCCTCATGTTTCTACAATACATTTTGTATTAGGTTTAGTTCTTGGCTGCTATAGAATGGTTGGCTGGCAAATATCCTGGGTGCATAGGCTAAATGTCAGAAGAATGTTTCACTTGCTTCTCATTTTATTTGATCATTCATTTTCACACACGCCAGCATGTGTTTTGGTACCGAAGAAACCTTGAGTGACCCTTCAGAAACAGATCTGCATTCCTCAACACCCTGCTCTTTCTCATGTGTCAGGGTTTGCTTTGGAATGACGAGACCCCCATCAACTACTCGCTTCTAACCGTGGTTCTTCTTCCTGGTGATTCACGATGGCCGCCGAGTCAGTGAATTCTTTCCGCTTAGACCATTACTCAGCATGGACAAATATCAGTAAAGTTCTTCAGGAATTCAGAAGGGCCTGTTGAATGCCAGAGCCTGGAAATCAGGGCCCTTTGGGGCCAAATGATGATAACTAGAGGTTTTGGTTCCATTTGATTAACTAATTTATTTGGCAGACATAATATGGAGTGAAGCCTTTGTGCTAATCAGGCCAATTCCAGGAAAAAACAAATCCAGATAATGAGCTTGGAACAATATGAGCGTGAGTAGCCTAAATAAAGAGAGAATTTTCATTTTGTGACATAGCTGGGTGAAACGGTTTCTTGAACATGAAAAAAAAAAGAGTTTGAGTTTGTCCGTCGGAAATGATTGTATTTTTGTGATTTGCTATTGGTCGAACTGATGTGATAGACAGGTTATCCCGCCCTTGTGCCAGTAAACACATCATCAGAGAAGAGAAGTGGTTTTTAAGTTTCAAATAAATAACGATGTGCACAGATTGCATTTATGACAAAAAAATATTTAAAAAAAAAAAATTTAAAATGTATAATAATTGTCCATGTTGAATTCATGGTAACTTTAAAGGAACACTACGACTTATATGGTTCCCAATATTTATTCACTTAAAAGATGGCTGTCTCATTTGACACTATGACTATACAAATCACAACATATAAATAGTAAATGTTTGCGTTATTTTGTCACTTATTTGGGATTAGTATGCTAGCTGTAGCCATTTACATCTAGTCTTTGTGCTAAGCTAGGTTAGCGGTGGGTGCGTCAGACAGAGTTATAGCACGCACCGAAATGAAAAAAGGTATGTATGGACTTATCTAACTCTGAGGGATATGGTGAATAAGCTAAAGTACCAAAAAGTTGGAGTGTTCCTTACTTGGTAAAACCAGGTCCTCTTCATTTTGTAACATTTCTCTCTATTTGAATCTCCCTGAACACACATGAATTAGATATCAACATAAAAGACCATTTAAATGCTTTATGCTGAATCTAACATTGTGTTCAGTGTCACAAGCAATATAGGAGGCATCTGAGTGTGTGTTGCTGGATTAAAGCACAGCTATCATCTAACCTGCTTTTGACAGGCAAAGCTGTGCTGCCTGAACAGACATTAATAGACACTTATATCTGTGTGAAAAAAGCTAACTGCATCTGAACGCACAATGCAGATAAGAGAAGTCTCAGAGGGTTTAACCGCAAAGATGATACTCCCTCCAGAAAAACCTTTGCTGGATGACACCACAAATTGTGTTAAATCATGTTTAATGAAAAGGTAGCTCCGCAAGGCAGTCAAGTTGGATTACATAATTACGGGAAACTAGGGCATCAGCACAGCAGCGGCAACACACACGGCATACACCAGGAGACAAACACCTCAGGGGATGAAAGGCCCAGAAAACAAACAATGATTTATCATCCTTTCTCAATATTGCTTTTCTTCACTGGCCTTTGCAGATTTTCATTAATAATCAACATTAAGTCAAAACTGACCTTATTTACTGTCTCAATAAATGTCTCCAGGCACATTTTGCAAGCAGGTCCGCATTTTAGCACTTCCGGATCCATCGTCACGAAGTCAATGGGGTTTTCTGTCGAGGGAATCAGTGTGATGTGAACTACGAAATGATGTCATACCAGCACCACTATTTTCTGGTGGTAGAGTCCACTTCTAACAATTAGAGCCCGACCAATATATCGGCGGGCCGATATTAGGCATTTTCCTAACTGTCGGTATCGGCTAGAGCCCGACCGATAAAGGATTTTGAAGGTCGTTCACGATACAAATATTTTTTGGTTTTAAAATCCGATATTCCGATATATCGGCCGATATATATTTTTTTTTTTTCAGAAACCTGCAACAAAACATTAACAGATTTCCCTAACATTATGAGTTTTACCTAAAAAGAAACTTGTTTCTTTTATTGTCACAACAGAACAGACTGAAGTTAGTGGCATTAGCTAGCTTTGTGGTTAGCTAGTCTATGATGAGCCAAAATTTAGCAATGGATTACGTCATACTGCAAATTGTAAAACATACATTTTCCATATAACAGGCCAAGGCATCTGGCTTTTTTATCGGCATCAGCCCCCATAAATCCATAATTCTCGATGGGTAAAATCCTATTTTTTCTATTTCAATCGGAAATACTAATTTTATTTAAGTCATGTAAGTGTGAGCATGTTAAATGGAAAGCACACTATTGGAGTCAGTAATTTTTAAAAGAGAGAGAGAAATAATACTTTTATTCAGTGAGGATGCTTTAAATTGATCAAAAGTGACACTAAAGATGTCTGCGCTCTGTTATAAATTCAATTTTAAATAAATGCGGTTCTTTCTCAAAGAATCTTGAAAAAAAAATGGATCACAGTTACCACAAAAATAGCAAACAGCACAGCTGTTTTCAATACTGATCAGCATTAGAATGATTTAATGAAGGATCCTGCAACACTTAAGACTGAAGTAATGGCTGCTGAAAATTCTGCTTTGTCATTACATTTTATAATATACGATAATGGAAAAAATGCATCATGGGTGTTATTTTGTTTTGACTAACTTGCTACTGGCCCATTTTAGCATCATTCTGATGGTTTTACATTACATTGTGCTTGGACCTGTCATGCATGCCTATAGGCACATAGGCTTCACGCTCTGTTTCACAGGAAACGCAGTTATTTTAACAGCGCTTCTTTATTTCGGCCTTTCCCATCTCCTGTACAATTGGCGACATATAAAGGTGGGCAGGTGCTCTCAAATCAACCTCCCTGCTGCGTCTACTATCAGCTTAGACCCCTTAATGAGCTGATCATAGACATGTCCAACTACTCAGTGGGGTATAACAGTTAGAATAGGATACAATAACCTCTTTCTTCCATTGCCCACTGTTCCCATTGAGGTTTTTTACAGTCTACACACATGCCTGTCACAATATAATTAGATAGTCTTTTTAGCTAGTCGTATGGTGTTCTTTGTTGTGTGTGTTTCTACTGCCTCTTTGGTCCTAAAATTAACAATTTTCACAAAAATGTAAATAATTTACTCACGTTTTTGCAAAACGCGTTAACATTACACTGAGTGTCAGTGCTGCTCTTTTTCAAATAACGAAAGCTGAGTATTCAAAGATTTAATGACCAATACATTATTTGTAGCACACTTTCTATCCAATATCACAATGAGCTTTGTTACTTTTGATAAAAAAGAAGCTACTTTTCCACCTCCCCGGGGCAAACCATTCTCGTTGTTTAACCGTTTCATTCCGTGCCGATCAAGCCCATCCGGTGCGTTTTCCGTGCGCCAGCCGTTGCCTTGGTAACACAAGAGTTTACCGATATTATGAGATGTAAATAGCGATCAGATATTTATATTAAGAATAGAAAACACAGTGTAGGTTTTTAGGTTTCAGCCCCATAGAGAAACATTGGAAGATCCGAAGCTCTCATTGTTTTGATGGTGTTTATACTACAAAAATGGTTATATATATATATATATATATATATATATATATATATATATATATATATATATATATATATATGAAGAGTTCAGATGCAAAAGCCTCTAAATGCCATTTGAAATTTTCTTCTAAAATGACAATTTTTATCAAACTTGTATATTTAAGATCAGTAATTTCACTTAAATGGCAATTAATAGGTCATCTACATCACCATTTAAGTGAAATTACTGAACTTAAATATACAAGCTTGATAAAAATGATCATTTTAGAAGAAAATTTCAAATGGCACTTAGAGGCTTTTGCATCTGAACTCTTCATATATATATATATATATATATATATATATATATATATATATATATATATATATATATATATTGAATCAAATCAATTGAAAATAAATTTAGTGAAAAAATATTTTATGTCTAAATACGTCTAAATATTTCAGAATATATATATATATATATATATATATATTCTGAAATATTTAGACGTATTTAGACATAAAATATTTTTTCACTAAATTTATTTTCAATTGATTTGATTCACGTCCAATATTAATCAATTATTGATCATTTTCTATTGTTTCGGACAAGATCCTCTTGGTCACAGTCTTGCCTCGGAATTGACCGACTCAGTTCTTGGCCTGGACTTGAATGGACTGATCTTGTCTATAAACATCAGTTTAAAAAGCTGCTTGTTTTCTGAATTCAATTAAAATATCTGCTAAATGTTGGCCTGTTCCACCCACAGTTCCACCTACTGCTTCAATTTATCATCTCCTCTGTTCATTTAGAAAGAAGAGAAGCGCTGTGGTTGCCCACAGAGTAGAGGTAGACTTCTAAATAAACATTGGTATTCAGTTCAGTTAGCAGCTGCATCCCCTCTGGTCCAATCGCCCACTATTCAATTTCGACAAACACAAGGTTGCAGGGGTTACAACAATTGTCAGATCTCCCGCTTCTCAAACACAGCTTCGTCAGATGTAAATGACAGACCGACACTAGATGTCTGCCTCGCAGCGTCACGTATCCAGCAGCACCTCTTTCAGATGCTGTGATGTTTAATGGAGTGTAGAACATCTCGACAGCTCGCTCAAAGAAAAGCATTGTGAACTAAATCTCAGGGTGTGTCTAATCTCACATAGACGGAGCTAGATATGGAGTATTGTCTAAACTGCAAGTCCACACTGATTTAGCCATAAATCGCCCACTACAGGAAGAGAGCAAAGCGTCAGTAAGACTTTCTGTGATTTTTCATGGAACACCAGGAGCATGTCGATCAGTTACTCTGTTGGCTCTGGGAACCCCAGAGAACATTCACTGGGATGAAAACCAACAATCATATTGTGTATCACACCATTTATTTACTTTGAGAGCTCATCTCTCCCAAAGGCTCACTGTGGCTGTGTTCCAAAACCTACCGAGCTGCCTTGACAGCTGCTGTCTAAGGGGACATCATAAATAGAACCAGAAGTGACTGATTTGGAGTCCTCTACATATAGAACAACACATCTAATTGACCTATCGGTAAGCCCCTCCCCTCGAATGCAGATTAGCCAATGGCAGTTGAGTATTAGCTGCACAGGGACTGGAACTCATTGAAACATTGGAAGACCCGAATCCCATAAACTGTAAATTTAATGGTATTTTACAGTCAAATTACATTAAATTTACCTTTAGATCTATCACAGTTATTTACTGTATAAGGAAAGGTTCTGTTAACCAATTAACAGTTTTTCACTGTAGCATTTTTACAGTCTTTCACTGTTAAAATCGCAATCCTTTTTTACGGCATGTCATTATGTGACCAACCAGCGTCAGTTACACTGCCATTCGCAAATCCTCAGTAAAGTGTCCATGGTATGCACACTTCAGAATCAGAAAAAGTATGTCTTCTGGGTACTTTATGCCTAATTTTCTATGAGTACTGTGAATTCGGTCACTTTAGGGTGACCAATAAATTTATTGTGGTCAGCTATGACTAAGAGTGACACACAGACACACACATCAGTTATATTGAAAAGTCAGTGTTGAATAAAAAGCTTTCAAAATTCTTCTTTTTTTTCTTTTTTTTTTTTCAAAATCCTATTCATTATGTTACCTCTCACCCAGGTGGATCTTACATCTCACCCCAGGGTATGTTACAACTAACCCAGACTATGAGGTGAATTGTGACATTTCACTCCTCAGGTTTGGAACTAAACCATGCATTTTCTGTTTGTGTTGCAAAGATAAAAGTTATGTCATTTGATGGCAGACACTCAAAACTAGTTTGAATCACATTTTGAGCACACTGGCTTAAAAGTACTCCAAGATATAGATAGAAACATGTTACAACCATCCCTTTCTCCCCTAATCTCTTTATCACTGTCCCCTCCCCCATCATGACCGCATACGCCCCCTACAGGCCTGATGATTGGCTACAAGATTGTTTTGGTGCTCTGTGGATCAGTCTGATCCACAGATTTTTTTCTTCTCTTACACACCCAGGGCTGTGTGAAAACATTTTCTTTTGCAGCACACACACAGTACAGAAATCCTGCAAATATTCAGCAAAAATGTTTATTTAGGTGTTCATTTAATTTTACAACATGCAGCCTTTCTTACTCCACCTAAGATTGATTAACACTGAATGACTTAAATTACTAAGCATTACATATTATTAGGTTAACAAATTCAATAATCCAGTGTTGCACTTCTGAGACCATACAGCTCAATTGCAACACAATGCAATATTAAATTGTATTTGGGACAATATATATATATATATATATATATATATATATATATATAATCAATCAGAACTTACCCAGCAGCAATATATATATATATATATATATATATATGGTAAATGGACTGCATTTATATAGCGCTTTCATAGACCTAATGGCCACCAAAGCGCTTTACATATTGCCTCACATTCACACATTCATACACCGACGGCGGTGTCAGCCATACAAGGCGCCATCCAGCTCGTCGGGAGCTGCTGGGGTTAGGTGTCTTGCTCATGGACACTTCGACACTTGGTCAGGTGGAATCGGGGATTGAACCACCAACCTTTCGTTTGTAGACAACCTACATGAACCACTGAGCCACTGCCACTGAATATATATATATATATATATATATATATATATATATATATATATATATATATATATATATATATATATATATATATATATATATATATATATATATATATATATATATATATATATATATATATATATATATATATATATATATATATATATATATATATATATATATATATATATATATATATATATATATATATATATATATATATATATATATATATATATTCAGCCCGTTCTCATCCCAAGGCGTCATCTAACTGACGCTTTTGACCATAACATCCGACGCACAAGGCACCCTTTAGCGTCAATATGAGACGCGCCTCCTAGTGGTTAACCCTAACTCTACCCCAGACCTAAATCTACCCAAGTCATCTAACTGACACTAAAGGTTGCCATGTGCGTCGGATTTAGACGCATAGACAAAAGCATCAGTTAGATGACCCCCTAGGATGAGAATGCGTTGGTATATTTCAAATCAAAAATGTTCTTGCTTTGTCCATAATTGATCTTTTCCCACTGATGCATTTTCTGTAAAGCTGATTTGAAACAATATGTATTGTTAAAAGCGCTTGACAAGTAAATGTGAATTGAATTGCAATGCATTTTATTTCATAAAAGTAGATATGCTGCATAATTACATTTTGAAGAGTCATACTTGCAGCTCATTAGGTTTTAGAGACTCTTCGCTGTTCTCTCAATACTGCGACATATCTTACATATCTATAACATATCTTGTTATCCTTCCTGTCTCCTGTGGTGAAACCAATAGGAGTCCTCTTTGATTTCACATTCAAACTTATAAAAAATCCCAGCTGTGATAACCTGCCTATTGTGTCTCATAACATCGTGGCAGGACTGTGGTAATGGCTTGAACCCATGTCAGCTTAAACCTATTAGTCACACTTAATGGAACAGAAAGGAGATAAAACTGGGGAATCGTTTATTCATATCCTCTGAGGACTACATGAAAAACATCCAACCTCTTTTATTATTTGATTTGATTTGACTATGCGATATTGCATTTCGAAAGCAGCCGACCCTTTCTGTTTTTAATATCCATCTCATATCTGTGTGTGCAGTGCTGTGAAAGCATTCCTGCAAACATCATGTGGATATTTGTTCTGGGTCACATTCTGTGACTTCAGCTATTGTGTCTACATGCATACTGTAAACTGTGAAGTCACTAGTGGATTGACATGAATACAATTTTGAATCTGTTAAGGCAGTGTTAAAATATTTCTGCCTTTATCCAGACTGCAAGGATTTGCTTGGCTATAATATTTTGTGTATTTTTATCGTTACACTAACAAACAGATTTATTACATACATTAGGATTTCATTTCTTCACTGTAAATTGACAATTGAGGGCAATTCATTACTCCAATGAGTCTAAATGTTTCCCTTTTTGTAATTCCCAGGCAGTTAAGGTAAATAGGTGCTTAAAATTCATTTCTAAATAATTTTACAGTAGCTTAAGGGGCTGTTTACATGACTCCATTTTCAACTAAAAACACAAAAATTTGTATGTTTTGGCCGTTTACACGACAACAGTGTTTTGGGGGTCTGAAAAGGTTTTGAAAACGATACTGTTATCGTCTCTGTGTAAACTACAAAACGTGAATTTGTGAAAATGTAATACACACACGCAGCGGTTCTATTTTTGTAAATCAAAATACACCAATGTTTTGAGTCTGGTAAGATGTTTACAAAGAGAAGTCGTCTGCATTTGTTTGACCAAAAATGAAAAGTAATATTGTGAAATAATATTACCAGTCCTGTTTAATATATATTAACATTTTCAACATCATTACTCCAGTCTTCAGCGTCACATGATCCTTCAGAAATCATTCCATTATGGTGATTTAATGCACAAGACACATTTCTTATTATTATCAATGTTGAAAACAGTTATAGCTACTGATGTTGGTCTTTTTTCAGGATTAATGAACAGCAACTTCAAAATAATTATTTTATTTTATTTTTTAACATTATACATTTTTACTGTCGTATTTGATCAACTTTCCTTGCATAATAAAAGCATTACTTTCTAAAAAAAAAAATTGGATTATTTTATTGTTTTTCTTTTGATTGCTCTGTGTATATGTGATTGAAGTATATTTAATATTTTAATAAAAATATAAAATATTTTTAATATGCTCTGTATTTATTTTCAAAAACAGAGCAGTTTTTTGCTCTGCATTGGATTCAAGTATATTTCTCAAAACACATTTCATGCACTTTATGCAATGGTAAAATGTGTAGCAGATTAGCTCTTTATGTAGATACATTAAAGGAACCTTCATTCTGCTGTTTGTTTACCCGTAGTTCACATTCAACAGCACTTAAGGAACATTAAATGTGATGTAACTTGTATGGTAAGTTAAGCAGGGGCATTAATCTTTTAGCTGCGGTGAGCTGCATCTCTGCCTGCTGCTTCTGATGGCTCTGGATAGAATAAAGAGTCGTTGCTGTCGCACATCATGTTTAACAGAATATGACTCAAAGTGAGGCTGCCTGTTCAGGGTCAATGACAGGACACTCATTTGACATATTGAGTTATTTAAATTACATTAAAGACAATGACTTGAATACATCTTTTCAGAAATTATTGAATTCAACTTTTGTCTTAATGATGGTTGAAAGCAAAACACGTGAAACTATCACGTGCGCACGCGATAGTCTTTATTTTTTATTTTTTGCAAAAGTCCCTTTAGGGGCTCCGTATGTTATCGTTTCACAAATTTACATCTTATTTTATTTTAAGACTTTTGTATCAATACAAAGTGTATTTGTATTAACCTTTTCTCAATACATTTCGTTTTACAGCAGGTTAATGATTTAGTGTTACAATCAGGAAGTTGTCTATATTCTGAGTAAGAGATGAGTGTGTCAAAATTGTTTAATGTTCATATGGCAGTAATACACAGCTATATAAGATAAGTTGCGTGGTCCATCATGTCGAATACTGCCATTTTAATGGGTTAAATGAATTGTGTCCTTTGTTTGTGCTCTAATTTTGAATGAGATGTGTAAAGTACAGTCATGAGTTGTTTAAAGTGCCAGTAGATGGCAGTGTTGTCTTTACATACGGAGACTCAGTTCATGTGAATGGAAATAGAGAGGAAACACTTGACCTCGCATTGGTTTACTCACTTTAAATTATATTTTATTTTATTTTATTTTATATATTAAATCTATTTTATTCTTTTGTGTGTTAAGGAATATTTCACCCGAAAATGAAAATGATGTCTACTCATCCTCATTTCACTTTTTTCCCCTATGGAAGTCAATGTCTGGTCAACTGTTTGGTTTCTGACATTCTTCAAAATATCTTCTTTTGTGTTTAGAAGAAGAAAGAAATTCATACAGTTTTTTTTTTTTGGAACAACTTGAGGGAGAGTAAATGATGACAGAATTTTCCTTTTGGGTGAACTACATTTAACAAATCATCATCAGAATAATGTGAGTGCAGAAGTTAAAAAAATAGCATTATTTTTCTCCAATGGAAGCAAGACCATAATGTAAATCGTTAATAACTTGGTTCATCTGTTGTCCAAACTAATGGTTTGAGATTTTCTTTGGTGTATTTTTGTATCTGCTATTACCATTATAATAATTTCAGTAAAAAATGGTTAATTGAAAATGTTAACTGAATGAAATCATGTTTCACTTAAACTATATACTGTATATACATATATATATATATATATATATATATATTTTTGTTAACTAATAAAATCTAACCATATAACTAATGTTAACAAATTGCTTTATCTGGTGTCAAAAATAATTTTTTTGAGATTTTTTGGTACATTTGTTAACAAATTTTATTATCAGCAAAATCATTTATGTAAAAAGTTTTTCGGTTTTATTTTTTTCAAGACTTATATTTAATGAACTGCATATCTGTTTTCCAAAAGAATGGTTTAACATTTTTTTGGTACATTTTATGTTACATACCCTTTATCTATTATTGTAATTGAATGTCATACATTATTTTTTGCTTTATAATTATTTTACTGTATGCATTTTACAAAGAAAAAAAAAGTGTGACTACAGCTCTCTTTCATGCTCTCTCTCACTTGATTCTGAAATGCCCAGCGAGGTCTTGAGTCGCCTGAAGCTGGCACAGATATTTTATGTCCCTTGACATTCACGCTTTTGCAGACTAAGTGCTTTGTGAGAGTCAGAGGTGGAAATAACAACAGCAGCAGGGAGGCAGTTCAGGTCACTTCACAACGGACGTGTCGTTTTAGTTAAAGAAAATGCCACAAAGCCCTTAAACAACAAAAGGGAGGGAAAATAACCCCCCTCCGGGACGGAATAATATTTAAACAAAACCACTGTCTTCACCTTTATGAACAAGAGCTGGATGGGTCAGGGATGCTTCACATGTTCAAATTGTCATTATATGGTAAGTGCAGCTTGCTTACAGAGTCAAACACATGGTTTGAAACCACATGTGTTTTAAAAGCACAAGCTTCATGACTCATGATGTGAGAATGACAGTATGATGCTTCTAAGAAAAGGGAGAGATTAGTGTCAATAAACACATGGATTTGTAGAATGCAACCTTTTCAATGATTCATGTAAACAATGATATTAGATTAGATTAGATTCAACGTTATTGTCACTCTGCAGAGTGCAAGTGTAGAGTATGTGGACAATTTCATTGTGTCATGGTCTGTAAGTAAATGACACTTTCTCTTTATGGATACACAGCATTCCTTCTGTTTTGCTCAAGGGACTTTTTCATGTGCCTTTATGATGAGAGAACGGAAATGATCCAGGTCAGGGATGTGTCTTTGAGAAAGCACTTACTGATGTGATTTGAAAAGTTGACCTATAAAAATAGAAGTGAAAAGGGCATTATAGTATATTTATACTTACACAACTTATACACAATGGCTTTAAACTTCTGATTGATTTACAAAGGATAACAATATATTCATATTTTCTTTCAATAAAAAAGGAACAATCATTTCCAATAAAATAATGAGAATGACGTTCATAATATTATTAGATGATTTTTTCTTTGCTTGTATTGCTAATTTTGAAAATGTACAGAGGAGGTGTCATCACAAAAATGTAAGAATACAAACAGAATAATGCAAATAGTGTGATTAGATGATTTTGGAAGAATTTATTTAAAAAAAATTCAAATCATAAATTATAATTAAAGTGTGTAAAGGGTAAATAAGCCTAAATCCCTTTGTTTTGGGCTTTTAACTTATAGACTTCACCATAATAAATGGAGACAAATTTATTTTATACATTTATTTCAAATTTATTTATTTTATTATTTTTTGTTGATAATTTAGATTAAGAAACATCACACTACACTATAAAATTACATATCACACACACAAATATTAATTTGATGGCTGTCCTAAGCTGAAGTACTCACCAGTGACACTAAATGAGAAATCAGACATACACCTGTGATACTTGGAAACAATATTAATTTTGTATAAATAAATAAATAAAAAATAATAAAAATAAATAAATAGATAAATAGATAAATAAATAAATAAATAAAAGTAATTAATCTAATTAATCATTACATTTCTGTTACTTTTCCCGGGCCTAAATAATAATAAATAAATAAATAAATAAATAAATAAAAGTAATTAATCTAATTAATCATTACATTTCTGTTACTTTTCCCGGGCCTGGACAAAGCATTACATTAGCCTCAAGACCTTAATATAATGTAAAATAATATCAAGGCATCTGTTTCTTGGAGCTTAGTACTTTTTTCCCATCAGTGATAATCATACAGCATTATGCTCAGTAATGCAGTGTGGCTGTTAACGAAAACGCGTTTTGCTCCTCTTTGGAACCTCACGGGCATCCGTAGCATCACTTCCGGAAGACGGCGGGAAAGATGGCAGCCGAGGCAAACGAGTCCAAGACGGTATTGAATATGAGTCCTACATCCAGAAATGAGGTATGGACATCATCAATCAACCGCGGTAGAACAGTAGTATGTATGTTTGACTGCGAAAGACCGTTTAAAGCTGGTTAAGGATATGTTTGGCTGGATTTTACGAGGAAGGCCTGCACACATGGAGCAGATGGCGCTGCTTTACTGTGTGTGAGATCAGTTGTGTGTAAACACTAAATTAACACGTATGTTGTTTCTTACAGCTTCGCACTAGTCTTTTATGAGTCCCTTGATTCTCTCTTAGTGAAGTTAAGTTTCCTAGACTAGTTAAAAGACAAGATTATAAACCATAACATGTGATCAAGTCAGTTTGAAAACAATCAGATTACAATCGTAGACCGTAATGGAAGGGTTTGTGGCCCTTTTAATTTAATGTTATTATAATGTAGATTATATTTCAATATGAGAAGACCCATTTATTAGGGGTTCAAGCACGAAGTGCTGAAACCCTATTGTAATTGTAAAGATTTTTATTATTATTATTATTATTCTCCCCTAAAACGCATCGTGCAGCCCAAACCGTAAGTGCTGGAGAGCTGAAACTTTGTCAGATGGTAGTACAAAAATCGAGGAGAGGTTATCAAATTATGAGCCCGATTGGCCCATAGGTGGCGCTATAGCAACCAATTGCGCGAAACGGCTCATAGCTCCTAGACCGTAAGTCGTAGACTCAAGTCTCTTATATCATTAGAAAGCTGGTCACCTGACGAACAAAACGCATATCTCCGATTTCATTTCCGCCAGGATAGATTTTCCGCCATTTTGAATTTTGTCGAAAAACTACTTTCGCGAACTAGTCCCTGGTTTTTTGCCCGATCGGAACCAAACCAGTGCAGAAATGTTCTCTGGAGTCTGAAGATCAATAATTATCAAAAAAATGTTGAAATTTCTATTTCCGGTCGCTAGGGGGCGCAAAATAAACGTTGCGGGAGGAGCCTATTTTACTAAAATGGCTATAACTCGAGAAGTAAATGAGATATCTTCACCAAACTCGGTACACATATGTATGAGTTCAATTTGAGGTCACAGTAAAAAAATCGCGACGATTGAACGCTAGGTGGCGCTATAAAATGAAAAAAACATAAAAAGGGCTATAACCATGTGACCGTTAGTCCGATTGACTTGAAAATTGGTATGCAGTGTCTTGGTCCAAGGCCCCATGTATGTGTATGAGGACATTGGTGTATCTCGAAAAACATGGCCGCCATCGGCCAATGAAGTTTGAGCACCTATGAAACAAGGTTAACGAAGGCCGATCGGAACGAAACTCATTGGGCACGTTCGACTCATGGCCCTAGAGGTCTGTAAGAATTTTGAAAGAATTCGGCCACTAGTTGGCGCTAACGAGTTTTATGGCTCTGTAATCACGTGGTGTTGCTCACATCCCCACAAAATGCATATCATTTGATAGATCTCCTCATGATGAACAACTTTGCCAATAGAACCATTGCTGTCAATCAAATCGTTCGTTAAATATTCATGAATATGTTAAAAACCTACTTTTGCGAACTAGTCCCTGGTTTTTCGCTCGATCGGAACCAGACCAGTCTAGGACAATTCTCTGGACTCTCTAGATCAATAATTATCAAAAAAAGTTGAACTTTGTTGTTTTGTTTGTTATAACAGGGTAATTTACAAATTAGGGGCGTGAAAAAATGCACCCAAAGGCCTATAAATCATAAAGGAAAACTCAAAACTTCACAAAAATTGATGAGCATATTTGTCATAACATCATTAACAAGCTTGCAAAGTTTCATGGAGATCGGACTATAGGTGGCGCTATAACTGTTAAAAAAGTTAAAAACAATGTATTCTCTATGGTAAATTGCCATTATTGACTGTAAATGGTGTGTTCCATCTAAGATCATCTAATTTACATATTTTAACTTTCAAAACCAGTGAAGTACAATTATCTGGACTCTGTAGAACAATAATTATTAGAAAAGGTTGAACTTCTACATTTTGATGGCTATAATAGGGTCACTTCAATATGTGACAATGACTGAGTTTCCTCAAAAGCCTATATCTCTTCAAATAATGCTCAGATCATCTTTAAATGCAAGTGAGAACATCTTGCACATTAGTAAAAATAATCATGATTTTTTTCAGACAGATTGGACAAAATGTGCCTATATAATAGCTAAAAAGGTGAAAATGATGGTATATTAAGCCAATAAGTGGTGTTTTACTGCCCTCTGCTGTTCAAAATAGTCATTGTCACACTTCTCAACTATAATTAATATTATGACTTTATTAAATCCCTATTTTAACATTTGTAATCACATTTAGTCAAATATTAATACGACAAATGCCCCTTTGGAGCCTGAAGTTGAAAATTTGTAGTCTACACACTCATCCTGTTGTAGATAAATGATATTAATAACATGACATATTGTATATGAAGGCTGTATTACCACTTTTGGCACTGGTTTTAATATAGTTTTATATCATTAGATTACACAGAAATATGGGAATGAATATGCTTATAGACCAAATAACAAATAAACTATCCCAAATGTGTGTGTGTGTGTGTGTGTGTGTGTGTGTGTGTAAGCATGCATTATTTCAATATTGCTGAAATAAAGAGAGAAAGTGAGTCAATTAGTGGCCTTGTACTGCCCTCTGCTGCTCATTTAGCACATTAATAGTCTTTTCACATGTGCTTTGCAAAGACACTAAAAAATCCCTTAAATAACAATTACTATTACAACACAATCATATTTTGTCAGAATTTATCACTTCAGTTGTTCTGAATCTTCACCTTATTGCTATTAACTTGGTAAATAGCTATACTATATTACCAGAATCACATTGAAAATCAACGTTGAATCTTCAACACATGAACATGCATTTCAACTGGCCCAATGACTCAGCAAAACCAGGATTTAGTCAAAAATCATCTATTGAAGTGACAATAGAGTCACATTGGATCCCGGAGTTCAAAATATCTGTAAAATGAGTGTGTGTAGATTAAATATGAACATTAAACATTAAAGACATTAAATAATCATGAACATTTTCAGACAGATCGGACAAAATATGCCTATATAACAGTTAAAAATGTGAAAATGATATCAATATGATGGTCTATTAAGCCAATAAGTGGTGTTTTACTGTCCTCTGCTGTTCAAAATAGTCATTGTCACACTACTCAACTATAATTCATACTATGAGTTTATTAATTCACTATTTTAACATTTGCAATCACATTTAGTCAATTATTAATATGACAACTCTCACATTATGTCCTGAATTAAAACAAATGTGTAATTTAAACACTCTCATTCTGTTGTAGATAAAAGACATTAATAAAATGATGTTGTATATAAAGGCTGTAATACCACTGTTGTCACTGGTTTTAACATAGTTTTATATCATTAGATTAGAAATAAATATGTGAATGAATATGCTTATAGACCAAATAACAAATAAACTGTCCCAAACGTGTGTGTGTAAGCATGAAGCATGAATCATCTATTGAAGTGACAATTTAGTCACTTTGGATCCTTTTCAAAATGTCTGAAGAATGAGTTTGTGTAGATGATATTAGCACTGTTGTCCACTAGATGGAGCAGCAGCATTAGACATTTTTACTCTTTTTATCATTTTGCCATAAAACGCATCGTGCAGACCAAACCGTAAGTGCTGGAGCTCTGAAACTTTGTCAGATGGTAGTACAAAAATTGACGAGAGGTTATCAAATTATGAGCCCGATTTGGCCCATAGGTGGCGCTATAACAACCAATTGTGCGACACTGCTCTTAACTCCTAGACCCTAAGTCGTACACTCAAGTGTCTTATATCATTAGAAAGCTGGTCACCTCACGAAAAAACGTATATCTCCGATTTCATTTCCGGTATGATGGATTTTCCGCCATTTTGAATTTTGTTGAAAAACTACTTTTGCAAACTGGTCCATGGTTTTTTACCTGATCGGAACCAAACCACTGCAGAAATGTTCTCTGGAGACTGAAAATTAATAATTATCAAAAAACGTTGAAATTTCTCTTTCCGGTTGCTAGGGGCACAGAATAAACGTTGTGGGAGGAGCCTATTTTACTAAAATGGCTATATCTCAAGAAGTAAATGAGATATCTTCACCAAACTCGGTACACATATGTAAGAGTTAAATTTGAGGTTACAGTAAAAAAAATCGCGATGACTGAACACTAGGTGGCGCTATAAAATGAAAAAAAACATACAACCACCTGACCGTTAGTACGATTGACTTGAAAATTGGTATGCAGTGTCTTGGTCCAAGGGCCCATGTATGTGTATGAGGACATTGGCGTATCTCAAAAAACATGGCCGCCATTGGCCAAATCTAAAAAAAATATGTATTTCTTATGGTAAATTGCCAGTATTGACTGTAAATGGTCTTACTAAATAAAAATTTTATTGAATAATGTTTTTCCTCTGAAAGGCCTTAACTGCTTGAACCCCGCTAAATGCTGCTTGCAGCTTTAATTCGTTATTGTATTTGTGTATGCTTACGTCCTTATATTTTCCTGGCATGCAGTGTTTTATTTACTTATGAGTACATATCGTTTCAAAGCCTTTTGACTTGACAAAACTCACTGTTTGAAAGTGTATACACACAGACATTGACTGTATTGTCCTTATGTGATTAACAAACTACAGAATACCCATAATTTAATACCTTGGCACAGACTATGATAAATTGTTCTGTTGTTTTAATTGTGCTTGTGTGTACACTGTTCTTGTAGGTCTCTTAAAAGATCATCAAACTAGGGGTCCACAGTGAGACTAACTTATATCTTATGTCACATCATGCCTATGTTTGTTTCGCAGTAATGATAGGCCTACACTTCAGGCCAAAAGTTTAAGGTTAAGATTTTTGAAATACATCTCCAATGCTCATCAAGGCAACATCTATTTGAAAAATACAATAAAAATGGTAATAATGTGACATATTATAATAACAAGTAATATTTTAAATCATAATTTATAACTGTGACAGCAATTTATAAATTATGATAATAATAATGATGGCATCATCATTACTCCAGACTTTAGAGTCACATGATCCTTCAGAAATATGTTTTTTCTAAATGTTGTCCCTCAAAGAAAGACTCTGGTACCGCTTAACCCCTTAGCTGTCACCCGCCTTTTTGAGAATGGGGGTTAAAATGCACTATTCACACTTAAATGGTTGTAATTTAAGAATGCTTTGAGAGTTTTGAACACTGGCTGGTTATGTATTTTCTCAAATATGTATTTTGGATATTTTTTTAACCCAAAAGCTACAGACTGTAGGTTTAAATTAATGATTCAATGACAAATAGATGTTTTATTGTCATTTGTTACCACCTGCTGGTGTGACGAAGTAATTAATAATCAAAGTTGCTCTATTTCGATCACTTCCATCGAACTTTTATCACAGTACTTCAGTGATAATATGAATATGTAAGACGGAAATAATGAGACTACACACGACAACTGCTTTCTCTGGGTCAGCAGCAGCGCCACTACAGATTTGTATGTTCCAGTGTGATGATTTAGTCAAAGGGCAAGTCGCTGGCATTTAGGAATGAGATCAAGTGGGTGTTTGAATCGAGATTACGAGCAACGGTTAATCGTGCAGCTTTACTGGCCATCCAGGAGCAGGATTGGACACCCAAAGTAACCATGATCCAGTTATTGATTAGTTGCTTCAATAACTTCTTCTTCATTTACTCCTGCAACATCAAGAAAGCTCTTCATTGGCACTCAAAGAAACTCTCGTCAAGCTTTTTTGGGTTTATATAAAGTGCTGATATGGCTCTCAGCCCGCTATCTCACTTATTGTCCTTTTCTTGTTGTTGTCAGTCAGGCACTGTGTTTCTGAATGATTTATTCCTCGAGCGCTCAGCATTCTCAGTGTATGTGTAATTCTGAAACGCCAGCCTACCTGCTGAATGGCAGATCCATGTTTGAAAGAGCAGTTTCCCATAAGCTTGCAGAAATCACTCGAGCCGCCCACTGCATTCGGCCTGGGATTAGGCTCAGTGGGGACAGATAGGATGTTGTCGAGTGAGACTTTTTTAATATATGGAGGAAAGCAAGCTCATGGCTATTCTTTGAGTGTCCCGCAACCGTTAGGCTGATGCAGGAACAGCATGAAGAGTTTCGCATTATCAACACCCCAGAAAACACATCTGCTTCCTGCCCACAGCCCGTCCTGCCGAAACAGCAAATTGAATTTTGATTGAAACGGTGACAGTGGCAGCTGTGAGTGGCATATTCAGGGAAATCGAATTGAGAGAGGAGAGAGCGATGCTCTACGGCTGCTGGGAGAGAGACTCATGGCTTTGCCGCAGATCCAGATGTTAGTTCACTGATAGCTCGTCTGCTGTCTGATTAGTTGTCAGCGCTGCTTGTAATTGAAGTTTACCTCTCTACTGCAAAATGGTGTATAAATGTCAGAAGTGTTCTGTCTTTTGAGCTTACTTATATTTAGTAAAATAATACTTGTTTATTCATGATATTAACATCCAAGGCTAAGCTATTCTGGTCACAACTGGACGGTTCTTAAAGGGATAGTTCATCCAAAAAAGAAAATGTAGTCATCCTATACTCACTCTCATGTTGTTACAAACTGGTATGATTTTTATTTTTGTTCTCTTAACACAAAAGAAGATATTTTGAAGAATGCCGAGAACCAGAAAACACTAGCCCATTAGCATCCATTGTATGGCCAAAAAAAGTTTCTCAAAATATCTTCTTATATGTTTCACTGGAGAAAGAAAGTCATAAAGGTGAGAAAATTGTCAGAAATACATTTTTGAGTGAACTTTAAATACATTTTGTTATTATAATATAGCATTTTGTAATAAGCACTTGGTAATAAAGCAAATTGACAAGTCATTTGACATGCAAATAAGACTTGCATCATGATATAAATATAACATTATGCAGCTACGTTATGTAAAACCATACTGGTACAATTGATCGATTTGCTAGAAGAGTGGTCAATATTTTTAAGCTGCAGCTGGGAAAAACTCAGACCATTCTGAAGAAAAATTCATTTAAAATGTAATGTTAATAATTGTATCTTTCCTATTTCTTTTAGCTTTAATTTATTGTAATTAATTTTTTTTTCTAATTTGAGTAACTTAAACTTATTTTTTCAGTCAGTTGCCAAGGCAACATCTATTATCTGTTGTCTGAGTTTTTTTTTTTTTTAGAAATCAGCTTTATTAAATTCATAAACTATTTTAAATTAGTTAGCAAAAACAATCATGAAGAAAAATATGTTTTGGTTTATAACATTACATTTTTTTTTCTGACAAATTGTATTTTCCCTTTTCATGATTAGTCATATTTCCACAATATCTCATTTAAGTAGAATAATAGTAATAATATTATTTTACGATAATCTTGATCTTAAATAGAGCTTTAAATTGAGTCCAAAATGTTTTCCCATTGGCTCAAACCACATTCAGAAGTCAGCAGAGACCAACTCAAAATTCATTCTCAAGGAGTCACATGAGACATATGTGTCTTAATACAAGATTTAAATAGCAATATTTTCACGTCTTGTCCGATCACCTGAGACGAATGTACAAGGTATAATCAGGTCTGTACAGTGACACAGATTTGGGGCTTTTTTTTAGAAATCCTTCCTCTGCCATTGTCCTTATTTTCTAGCACACTGCTCTTACTGCACACACACGTACACTTAGACCTACTGTACTTGTACTTTACTGCTCTAGTTCTTATTCTATGTCCTCTCTCTTTCCTCCAGCCGCCCAGCCCAGGAGAAATGGAGCAGCGACTGAGAGAGGCCAGCTCAAGTTCATCTGAGAATGGAGACAGTGATGGTGATGAACGTGGGAGGGTTGTTGGTGAGCTTGCACTTTTGATTTTATTTGGTTTTGTAGCATTCAAGCAATAGTCACATACAAAGCAGCATTGCAATGTTAACCCCTAACAGTTTGGTGCAACATCATGCATTTATAGTGTTTTTCTAATCCAAAAAAAGACATTTCTGTTGTGCATTCACCTTCATTGTTCTGTAGAACACTATAGAAGATCTTTATCAATGTTTTAACTGGTTTTGTCCTTACAATAAAAGCCAATGGGGTCCAGAACAACATTACACCCCATTGACTTTCATTATATGGACAAAAACGAAGTCATACAGGGTTGGAACAACATAAAAGTTAGTCAGTTATGACAGAATTTCTTTTTGCCTGAACTGTCCCTTTAAATCATAATGCCACTGACCTTATGTCCTCTGAATATTACAGTTAAAAATAATCCAAAGTGTAGCTCCTGTAGAACAAAGCGTACATCAGATGACCAGAATACTGTTGCCTCAGCACTAAATTGGCACAGAAGCCTGCTTGTTTCCTCGCAGCTGAGACCTACTTCCAACATTCCCTAAGTCAGCACAAGGACAAGCGCTCACCGCGTTACAAAGTAATTCTTCACTGTACACGCACCTGTTGTGGGTAAAGACACGGTTTGTGTCGCTAGAATGTTTCATTTGATGTGAAAAATCACCTCAACCAAAAGACTTGTTTATACCAAGCACTGTCTATATCAGATTGAATTGGTCACACTAGACTTACTCATCATACTTTAATGTGATTGCCTTTTAATCTTCCTTGACTGTAAAGTATTTTTTTTTTTTTTGGAATATCCTGCTTTAAATTATATTAGGCAATCTTTATTCAGAAAGTACATTAATGGACATTTTTGAAAAAGAAAATAATAAATTATCCAAGGAAAATATTAGTATTTTATTCATCACCCTGTATGATATTAGTTTTTAGTGTCTAAGGAAATAAAACAATGCATTGCCAGCCAAAATATCATAATCATGACAGTCTTGGATACGAGCCTTTCCTTTTTTAGCTCATTAGCATATTTAGCATATTTATGCTCATTGTTATGAATATTACATTACATCCCGACATTGCTTGTTGGTGTGGAAAACAATGATACTGTTGATTGACTTTGTGTTAAAACTACCTTTAAAAAACTACCTTGGGGTTGATACGTTTTTTTGAAAGGCGTATGCTTACTAAGTAGGGCTGTCAAACGATTAATCATGATTAATCGTATCCAATATAAAAGTTTGTGTTTACATAATATATATGGGTGCACTGTGTATAATTATTTTGCAAACACACACACACACACTCACATGCATGTATATTTAAGAAAAAAATATTATATATAAAATAGTTATATTTATATAATATAAACTATATATAAATCTGTATACTGTATACCTGAAAATATTTCTTAACTATATACAAGCATGTGTGTGTATTTATATATAAAATAATTAAACACAGTGCACCCACATATATTATGTAAACACAAACTTTTATTATGGATGCGATTAATCGTTTGCCAGCTCTATTACTAAGTATTACTTTGATGCATTTATTTAAAAATAATAGACATAATGTTACAAAAGATTTGTCACTTTTGATCAATTTAATGCATCTTTGTATTCATTTATTTAAAAAAATCTTACTGACTCCAAACTTTTGAATGGTAGTGTGTGTTAATATTGCGCTACTGTTTGCCTTGGGTGTCTCCAAAAGCAGTCTTGTACGACAATGTCAAGTCAGTGATCAGTGTTTTCCCATGAAGGTCTCTCTATCTCAGGGCTCATCTGCATCCGGCCTCGGTGTAGCGCTGCAGACGCGTTTACCTCGCTACTTCTGCCTCTTTATCTGATCTATTGCTCCCTAGTCCCTGGAGCTCATCACTAACAGTCTCACTTCACTAGTTCTCATAGTCCGTGTTATCATCCATAAAATGCTTTCAGTCATCCCTTCTGCTGAGCTGTTGCACATCCAAAATCTGCCCGAACGAAAGCAACACAAGCGTCCTCCAGCCTCCTGACACCTGCACAAGGATAAATTCCCACGAATGAGTCTGATTTTTGGCTTAAAAACACCTACACACACTGGGAAGCTGTGTTGTTCAGCTGGCAATATGTTTAAGGACAGCGCATTTCACATTTTGCATGCAATTTCGGCACAGTGTGTTCTTTTATCCAACATGATATTGAAAAACAAAACTGCAAGAATGTCACGTCTCTCCAATAGGAAAAGCCATGTTCTTGGAGACCACAGTGTCGCAGCATCTCTCACTTCAGTTGCACTTGTACAGCGTGTTATGATGTCAAAGTTAGTGCAGTAAAGGCATTTGTTACAAAAAAGATTGCTATTTTAAACTTTCTATTCATCAGATTTCGGGAATTTTTTTATCACCGTTTCCACACAAATATTAAGTATCACAACTATTATCAACTTAATATCAACTGTTATCACCAAAGTAATAAAAAAGAAACGTCTCTTGTGCACTAGAATGATTTCTGAAGGATCATGTGACACTGAAGACTGGAGTAATGATGCTGAAGGTGTAGCTTTGCCATCATAGGAATAAATAACATTTTAAAATGTATAAAATTTAGTGCTGTACATTAATTTTTTTTTTAATCGTGATTAATCGCACCCTTTTTGTGCTCGACATTAAGAGCGAAGCTGCCGCAGAGATGGAGCTCCATATTGGGAAATGTTACCAGCTGTCTGGGAGCCATTTCACACTGCGACTGCAGCAATTACGCATTTCAAGATCATTTAACAATAATCTTCCCATCATGCATTTTTAAACCTCTGCACTGTTGTGTGCGTGTTGTGATAAGTCATTATCGTAAATGTCTTCGAAAGAAGAGTGGAAACCGCATTGATAAAAGCTTCACTGTTTTTGTTCTCTTTCTTTGGTGCCTGTGTTTGAACTGACAAAAGGATCTGCGGGAACACAGCAGGTGTTGAGTCACAGGCCCAGTCGTGAGCTCTTTATGATTATTTCATGGGCTTTTATGCTCCCCGGCACTGATTCAGTGCTCATTGGCTTCTGTTGGTTTGAATGTCAATTGAGATTTGAGAGAATCATTGACTGAGTCATTTTTAAATAGAAATGCAAATCAGTCTTTGACTCCAAGCATGGATTGGGTTTCCCAAACACCTCCATAACGCGCTGCCACCATAACTACTTTTCACGAGTGATGATATTACTGTGCCGAGTCAAGCACTTGCTGTGGCACCGCCATACAATATAGTTATCCATTTTACACGCATAGAAAAGCACAACGTTTTATTTTGTGTCACCGTCCTAGGTCGAGTTACACTACTCGAGTAACTGTTTTTAAAACGGGAAAACGTGGAGGTGTTTGGTCGCTTCTCTGCTTGGTTCATATTGAATGATCTGGGCTAGTTAAAGGGATACTCCACTTATTTTTGGAAATAAGCTCATTTTACCACTCCCCCAGAGTTAAACAGTTGGGTTTTACCGTTTTCGAATGTATTCAGACGGTTTTTTGATATTTAAAAGAATATCAGTCACCAGACAGTTTCTGGTCTCATTGACTTCCATAGTATATTTTTTTCCTACTGTGGAAGTCAATGAGACCAGAAACAGTCTGGTTACTGATATTCTTCTAAATATCAGAAAATCGTCTGAATGGATTTGAAAACGGTAAAACTCAACTGTTTAACTCTGGGGGAGTGGTAAAATGAGGCCCCGTCCACACTACTGGGTTTTCGTTTAAAAACGAAGACCTTTTGCACCTCCCGTCCACACTAAAACGGGAAAAACGAAGACCTAAAACGGAGAAGTTTAGAAACGCTGCAGCTGCGTTTTTCGTTTTGAATCTCCGGACGAAGTTTTAGTGTGGACGAGACAAAACGGAGAACTTCAGAAACGCTGACGCAGAGGCTGACGCTTGGCTCTATGATTGGGTGTTATCAGTCATGACGTATCCTTCCCTGATTCGTCATTCACTGTTTACACCGGCACGAGCATGCCCCGTGTTGGTGAATGGTCACGTGATCCGCGTTTTCAGTCGTTTTAATGTGGACGGAGATCGTTTCTAATACGCAGATAAAACGCTGATGTGGACGGAGATCGTATTCGTTTTAATTCTCCGTTTTTAAACGAAAACGCAGTAGTGTGGACGGGGCCTGAGCCTATTTCCCCAAAAAGTGGAGTATCCCTTTAAGTGCTATCAAAGTGTCTCGCACACCAGACCGATTGAGTGCGTGCACTGAGACGACAGAGGTATGCATCAACTCGTCTTAGTTAAGGGAATCACATAGTTAAATATGAAAAAACGGTGGAGTATCCCTTTAAGCTTTTGGGAAATGCACTCCTAGGCAGTTTGATGATATGCGTACCATGCCACAGTAACATAATACTTGATTTAGAGGGCTGTCAGTACTAGCAAAGTGTGGCCAAGAATAGTGGTGTTCTCCTCCCCGACATTCTTTTTAAAAGAAGTTAGACCCTCTTTATCTTCTTTGTTTATTCATCACTGTGTGGTTTATTTTGAATGATGAGGCAGCTGTCTGAAAACCTTGTCTTAATGTTATGTAACCCTGAAGCAGATAGACATGAGGGTATCACTGGTTCAGCTCAACCTGAGAGCTCTGGCATCAGAGATGGGAGTCCACGAGCAGGCAGTCCTGTGGCGAGGGCCAGCGGTTCAGACAGCGACAGCAGTGAAGACGACAGCGATGATGGTGTAGTGCCCAAAATAAAGAGTAGTGTCACACATATCAAGGTGAGTTACAGTCATACAGCATTTTAGTAAAGTTAAAGGGATAGTTTACCCAAATATGACCACCATCAAGCCATCCTAGGTGTAAATGACATTCTTCTACAGATGAATACATTCAGAATTATCTAAAAAAAAAAAAAAAAAACAATTCCTGGCTCTTCCAAGCTTTATAATGGCCATTTCTGTTTTGAAGTCTTTGGAAGTGCATCCATCCATGATAAAAGTGCTCGACACGACTCTGTGGGGTTAATAAAGGACTTCTGAAGTGAAGCGATGTGTTCGTGTAAGAAAAATATCCATATTTAAAACTTTATCGACTAAAATATCTAACTTCTGGCAGACGGCCTACACAAGCCGTTTACAGTGCCATACATAAATGACAAGCTGCACATAAAAAATGATCACAGCCTTTGCGTTTTCAAAATCGCGATTAGCCGAATCGATTACATGGAAATTGTGATCCATTGCGCAGCACTAGTTTATTAAACACTTAAAGGGATACTCCACTTTTTTTGGAAATAGGCTCATTTTACAACTCCCCTAGGGTTAATCAGTTGAGTTTTACCATTTTCGAATCCATTCAGCCGATTTTCTGACCGAGTTTCTGGTCTCATTGACTTCCATAGTAGGAAAAAAATATACTATGGAAGTCAATGAGACCAGAAACTGTCTGGTTACTGATATTTTTCTAAATATCAGAAAATTGGCTGAATGGATTCGAAAACGGTAAAACTCAAATGTTTAACCCTGGGGGAGTTGTAAAATGAGCCTATTTCCAAAAAAAGTGGAGTATCCATTTAAATAGTGCTATTTAATACAAATATCTGTTTGTTTGTTTCAGCGTGGCTCTGACGATGACAGCAAAAACAGACAAAGAAGCTCCTCCCCTGAGAGGTAAAACTTGTGTTATTCTTGATGTAAGAAAATCTATGTAGAATTGAGACCTTTCTTAAAAACATTGCTGTTTTTTTCTATTTCAGGGATGAAAAGAGGTCACAGTCAAGATCCCGCTCTAGATCCCGCTCCAGATCTCGCTCCAGATCTCGTTCTCCTCAAGAACGTTACGGAAGGGGCCGTAGGTGAGGGATCCTGGTGATTATGTTCTTGACAAATTTGCTGTTGTCTTTCTCGTCCAGATGTAAAAAATTGCACCTTTCAGTTGACATTGACATTTTCTCTGCTGTCCTCGCATCAGATCCAGGGAGCGTGAGCGTGATCGAGAACGCTACGGCGATCGGGATCGTTATGAGCGGCGCTCCAGCAGAGAGAGGGATTGGGAACACAGGAGGAGGGGAAGGTCAGCCTCGCCAGACAAAAATGATAAACCTCCCACCGAGCAGCCTCCAGTGAAGAAGAGGAAGGAAGCACTGGACCCCATCCTGACCCGCACCGGTGGGGCCTACATCCCACCGGCCAAACTGCGTATGATGCAGGCTCAGATCACTGACAAGAGCAGGTTGGTTTCACTTTTTGTAGATTTAAATGTATTTATTTCATACTGTCCATCGCAATGAATCAATTCAAAACTCTTATTTTATGGAAATTATTTTGAATCGGCACATAATGTTTCCTAATAAAATATTTTTGTAAAAATACTCGGTATCAATCAAAAGTCATTGTCAAAAAAAAAACAACAACAACAACTTTTTATGCATTAATTTGACCAAAAGTGACATTAAAGACATTTGTAATGTTGCAAAAGATTTCTATTTGAAAAAAAAAAACCTCTTCTTTTGAACTTTCCTTTCACAAAGAATTTAGAAAAAAAAAGTTTCATGGTTTCCACAAAAATATTAAGCAGCACAGCGGATTGAATATTTTAAAACATTAGTTTGCATTGTAATAATATTACACAATATGCCTGTTTTACTGTATTTCTGCTTAAATAATTGTAGTCTTAAAGAGTGCCGAAGTTACGACGTCACTTTGTAGGCCAAAACGCAGAAGTGAGTTAACATTTTAGCACTTCCGGTTCCCTCGCCCTAAAGTCTATGGGATTTTTGAATGGGTTTTTGCTAAATCGCCTGGAAAAAGGTCCGTGGATAACAAAGCCTCTAAATATTTTCACGTTTTGATCTATGACTTAAAACACACCAGTTATAACCTGCTTGTGGTTTTTTTAAATTTTATTGTGTCATCTTGTGTTTTTTTTTTTTTAAACTTTATATAGACTTCAAAATGTATACATTTTGGATTAACTTGTAAAGATTATCTTGATAGACAAAACGAGTAAGGGTCACAACTCTTTGTTGAACACAGATCTTATTTTTTGCGATTTTTCCAAAAGTCTATGTGGAAAATGCATAGCTTTTCGATCGAGGGAACCCATGCGCCGCTATCTTCTGAGTTGTCCTACAAAGTGACGTCATCACTTCGGCACTCTATTGAGCATAAGAGACTTCTTTCAAAAACATTAAACAAATCTAACGGACCCCAAACTTTTGACCAGTAGTGGATGTAGGTAAATCTAATTTTTTACTTTTTTGTTATTTTGGTGTTTATAAATAAATTATTCATTCAATTTCCCTGGTGTTCTTGTGAAAACCAGTGGGAGAAAATGGCTAATTGTTTTTATTAAAACATTTAACTGTGTTTACATTTTTGCATCTTTTTCTTTATTTAATTGGCTTCAAATTACTAATATTTATCAGCTCTTTAAGCTACTTTTAGAGCAGATACTTTACTACAATAAGTATTTATTGAATACTCTCAAAAGGCTGAAAAATATATAGAAATATAATTTTTAGGTTTATTGCCCAGCTTTAATAAAGAGCGATCATCAGGTTAGATAGGTGGTCTTTGTTGGCTTTCACCTATATTGATTTTGGAGTCTTTTCAGACATTGTGATAAGAATAGATTGTGATTTATTGATGATGGGAAAAGCATCCACATGAATTCAATGAAGGGGTCGATTAAATATCCTCATGCAGGAGAATAGAGGTCACCAGCCAGGAAATATAAAGGTGTCCCTTAGGGATGTGGGATATCTATAGCAGGAGTGGAGTGTGCTTGAGGCCAGACACTGAAAGACAGGTGATCGAGACAATACATCAGAGATCAGTCTCAAGAGCAGCTAAGGGCAGGAAATTAGATGGGGGTGAGGTAGCTGTTCTCCAAGAACACGAGTACGACTCGCAATCAGCGTTTTCCATGCATGCAAGTACAAACTGGAGAAGTACAGACTAGAGAGCAGACAGCATTGATGGTTGTGTCTTGCTATTACACTTGTGCAAACTGTGACCTTTAAAATGGTCTATTATAGTGCACTAAAGACAAGTATTAGAAATTCAACATTACCTGCTGTGTTAACAGGCTGAAAGTGTCTCCTACAAGAGATACACGGGATCAGTGTTGTTGGTTTTTCATTCATTCTTTGTTAATTTCACAGTTTGGAGTATCAAAGGATGAGCTGGGAAGCCCTGAAGAAGTCGATCAATGGTCTGATCAACAAAGTGAACGTCTCCAACATTGCCAACATCATTCAAGAGCTGCTGCAGGAGAATATTGTGAGGGGCAGGTAATGACTACTGATTTTGTGCTTTACTGATCTATGGCTTTGTTCCTAGTGCTGTCTACATAGGCAGCGTTTGAAGACGTCATAGGCACAATCCCAGCTTGAGGTCTGTTTCAAAATGTGGGCAGCATTATGCTACCTCCTAAGATATCTTCATTTGGCCAAATGCTCAATTCCATCATGCATGTTACAAGTGCAGTGGACAAAAATTAGCTTTTATGCACCTGTAATCTTATAGGAGTGTGCAGTGAAATGAATTGGTGAAATAAAGAGTTGTATCATTTCAGCTCCATTTTCAGACTATTTTGGTCTCAAGTGTTGGTTGTACAGGGGTTGGACAATGAAACTGAAACACTGGCCAATGTTGGAGGTTTCACATCTATATGCCTGGTGGCCAATCTTCAGAGTGAAGCACGGGTGGATCAGTGATGGTTTGCGCTGCAATATCATGACAATCCTGACTGTGTTTGATGGACACGAGTCAAAAATCACGAGCTGGAGGATCATGAGCACCTGATGCTCAAACCGCATATCTGCATGATCATGCACCAACACACACAAGACTTGTGACAGAAGGGTTTGATGAAGATGAAAGTGACGTTGAACATCTCCCATGGTCTGCACAGTCACCAGATCTGAATATTATTGAGGTGTCAGAAAACGTTTTCCTCCACCAGCATCATATAGTGACCTGGACACTGTTCTGGAAGAGGAACGCCTCATAATCCCTCTAGTCACTGTGAAGGACTTCGATCTGTCATTCCCAAGATGAATTGGTGCTTTATTTGGACGCAAAATGAGCCCCTCACCATCCTAATAAATGATTGTGTTGTAAGACCAGGTGTTTCAGTTTCATTGTCCAACCCCTGTATATTCCCAAAGCTTCTTTCGCTTTTCTTCCACGCACCTTGTTGATCTTGTAAAGTTTCACCAGAACGACTACAAAACACTGGTGTGTCTCTCTCCAGGGGTCTTCTGGCCAGGTCTACACTTCAGGCCCAGGCTGCCTCTCCCATCTTCACCCATGTGTACTCTGCTGTGGTGGCCATCATCAACTCCAAGTTTCCTCAGATCGGAGAACTCATCCTCAAGAGACTTATTCTCAATTTCCGAAAAGGTTACAGGAGGAATGATAAAGTAAGCATCCAGGTTTCTAAATAGAGCACTGATTTAAATAATGTGTTCTAATTTTTCTTAAATCTTTTCAGCAACAATGTCTCACAGCGTCCAAGTTCGTGGCTCATCTCATCAACCAGAATGTGGTAAGTTCTTCTAGCTTTAACAGATTTTTGTTTACACTGTAGAGTAGGGGTGTTTAAATACTGTATTATTGTATTTTTTTTTCTTAAGGCCCATGAAGTCCTGTGTCTAGAGATGTTAACCCTGCTGTTGGAAAGACCCACTGATGACAGTGTGGAGGTTGCCATCAGCTTTCTAAAAGAGTGTGGTCTCAAATTGACAGAGGTCTCTCCCCGAGGCATCAATGGTACATTCTTAACTATTTTTATTAGTTATCAGTATTGAATGGATTTTATCTTATGTCAGATCTACACTGTCATGTTTTTTTTTTTCAGCCATCTTTGAACGTCTGAGGAACATCTTGCATGAGTCAGAGATAGATAAGCGTGTACAGTACATGATTGAGGTGATGTTTGCCATCAGGAAGGATGGGTTTAAGGACCACCCCATCGTCCCAGAAGGGCTTGACCTAGTGGAGGAGGAGGACCAGTTCACGCACATGCTTCCTCTGGAGGACGAATACAACACAGAGGACATCTTAAGTAAGATCAGCCACACTTATTCATGCCGTTTCAGAGTGAAATTTACACCTTTTCCATTTCTTCATATAAGGAGAATGAATGGATGACTGAATTGAGATTTCAGTTAAAACTGGTTTAAGATTCTTATATACAAGTGATTTTATATCTTGCCATTTTTAGAAGAATTTTAGCTAAATAGGTTTTTTTATAAATATTATTTTTGAGATTTCAATAAAGTCCTTTGTCAAATTTACAATTTACAGAATTTTAAAAGTTTCAGCAACCACTGATTTGACATTCGATTAAACTACTGAGTGGATTGGATTTCAATTGAAATTTTAATTGAGGAAATTTAATTCAGTTACTGCCATTCAAAAGTTTGGGTTGGTAAGATTTTTAGATTTTAGATAAGTCTATTATGTCCATGGGTGCATTTATTTAGTCAAAAATACAGTAAAAACAGTAACATTGTGAAATATTATTACAATTTTAAATAACTGTAGCATAATTTATTTAAAGTGTAACTTCTCTTCAACATTACTTCAGTCTTCAATCTCTCATGATCCTTAAGAAATCTTTCTAATATGCTGATTTGCTTCTCAAGAAACATTTATTATTATTATTAAAGATGCACCAATTGACCGGCATGTGACCGGAACCGGCCGATTTTCACGTGATTGGCCATGATCGGTGACCGGCCGCATGATTAACGTTGCACAACATCAGTATCACACATGCACATGGAACACATGTAGGAAACCTCGTGAATTTCGTCCGTTTCACCCCTTATTTACACTTTGGGCTGCAACTAACGATTATTTTGATAATTGATTAATCGGACGATTATTTTTCGATTAATCGGATAAAAAAAAATCTATTTCATTTTTTTGTTTATTATAACTAAATAAAACCCTAAATCAGGGTTGTGGCGAGCAGGACGAGGCCTTGATGATCTGATAACCACTCTTTGTTAAACACAATCTACTTAATATAGACAACTTCATTATAAAGAAAAACAACAAATAAAAAAATTATATATATACATATATGACCATAACCTATGACAAAAAATCTATTATAAACTAGATTAGTGGATAACGCAGCAAAACTTAGCCTAGAAAAGTCACAAGTGCACAATAATTGTATAAAATCTGAACATTTAGTGAAAAAAAAAAACAACCATTTCTTAGTGGGGAACAAATAAGAGACAATAAGTGTAGCACTAAATCTGGTAAAACATTACACATTGCTCTTTGTATTGGTGTAAAATATATTCATGAAAAACAACGTAGAAATCAGACGCATCAGCTGTTTTAAATGTATAGTTACTCTTCATCAATTCAATTCTATTTAATGCAATTCCGAAGTTCTTACTGACCCCAGACTTTTGAACTTTTGTTGTGTAGTTTTAATTCTTGTAGTTTCCACTTAAAAAAAAAATGTTTAGCAGCTAATTACCTTGATATGATCTTTACGGATGACTTCGTTCTCTCTAAAGCCACCCACGATGGAACACATGCTGTCAAACCAGAGGCTGCTGTCCCTGCTCTGTCTGTGTGTAATTGAGGGTTTTGCTCTCTCACTTCTCATATTTAGCCCCTGTCTGTACTCTCTACTGATGTTTACGGATAAGCATCTTTTCTGAGACAAAGTGCACTAATTGAAAATCCATACTAGCAGGCCTTTGGGGAGCATGAACAGCCATTATCACATTAAGCTCTTTTTATGTAATGCGACTAATACACAGCAAATTTTTCTTTATGGGTAATTGCCTCTGATTACATCTCGTTGGCACTGACTTAATTGCTGCGAAATGTGTAATTGCAAACAAATGTCTGCTTTACATCAACAATATTCCTTTTGCAGATGTCTTCAAGTTGGATCCCAACTTCCTGGAGAACGAGGAGAAGTACAAAACGATTAAACGGGGTGAGTTAATGACTCGTTAGCTATACGCATATTCCGTTCTTCTCATTGCCGCCTATTAAAAGAGATGCCCTCTGATGCACCGTCTCTGTGAGCGCATTTGAATTTTTATTGTGTACTAATTGTACAAAGGATGGGAGACAGCCATATGGTACAGGAACTGAAATCTTGGCCCTTGATTGCAACTATTGTAGGTGCTTGTTCTCTGATGCGAAGATGATTACTCTGTTTACAGCTTGAGATGCAAAGGCAATGGAATCCTTCAGCAGTGGAGGAAGTGACAGAACATAGTTATGACCTAAGATGCCAAACGGGACCTGGGAAAAGACTGTGCTCGTGTTACGCTTGTCACTTTTTCCTGAAGTCAAATTTAAATGAATCCCAAGTAGGATGAAATTTTAATTGGTTGAGACTTCTTTACAGTAATGCAACTTTTCTGGCTCTGTATTAAAGACAAGTAAACTGTCACAAATATCGGCATGAAGTCTGGTTTACTTTACAGCTTATTCTGGCCCAGAACCATTCAGATAGTTAGGAAGACTATCTTATTTTGTTAAATATAGATAAAAATAAAGTAGTTCACAAAAACAAACTATACTGAGGTATAAATGTGCAGTGAGTTTGAATAAAACCTAAACAGAAATGCATTTTTTTGTGTGTGTGTGGTTTCCATGCCTGATAATTTGTAAATGAATGGAAACTAAATACAAATGTATATAAAAAATATTTTCAAAATTACCAATGAAATTAAAGTTGTTTATTTATGCATTAATATTAAATCACAACTCAATTGAAATTGTAAACCTAAATACAAAGTGAAACTAGTAACCCTGCGTCTGTCCAACATATGAAGTTACCAACCACAGTTTGATGTGTTTTTGTGTTTAATAATTAAAAACATTTAAACTATTTTATAGATTATACTTTTTTTATTAAAAATGTCATTAATCTGTCTTGTTTTCATACCTCAGAAATTCTTGACGAAGGAAGCAGCGATTCTGATGATGACGCTGGCGGCAGTGGAGATGAAGACGATGAGGAGGAAGATGAAGAGGCGGCAGCTGCAGAAGGTATTCATTTTAAATATTAATGCTTTACTGTATACTTTGAGAAAAAACGGGCACAACTGTATTAATATTCAATGTTACTGTGTTACTATATGACTGAGGGGTAGTGGTGCTATCCTCTCATTGGTTGTTATGCGAGTGCAGGTGTTTGGGGACAATGCTTTGCATTAGTTCCTCTAGATAATCCTGCTCATATGGTCCCTTGGGTCCTTGTGTTGAGGAAAACTGCATAAAACACTATGGCCATCAGGAGAGTCTGCCTGTTTCAGAGTGTAGCACATTGTTTTAGGCATTAAAGGGATCATATATTTTTTTTTCTCTCTCTAAGGTCCACTAACAAAGTTTCTTGCACTTATTAAACCAGTCATAATTTAGTTTTCGGCCAGAAACATGCTCTACAGAAGAATGCAGATGCTTGAGCAATCTAATGTCCTGTTAAATATTTACATTATTGTGCCAGTAACAAACCTCAGCACGCAAGTGGGCGATGGTTACTTTTAGATGCTATAAACATGTAGACTTCAACATGATTTTCCTCAAACGGTCATTAAAAACCGATCTGACTAAGAAAACTGACCATATTAAGGCTGGGGTGTCCACATTTTTGTATAAAAAGGGGCTAAATTCGTCATTGTTGACACAATTTTTTATATTTATTTTTTATTTTTCATTACCGAAACTAATTTAATTTCCATTAACAGAAACAATCACATCTGTAAAATTTTAAAGGGTACAATTTAAATATACTTACTGAGTTCCAACTAGGGCTGATGAATCGCATCCAGCGATTAATCAAGCAATTAATCGCATCCAAAATAAAAGTTTGTGTTTACATAATATATGTGGGTGCACTGTGTATAATTATTTTATATATATATAAATACACACACATGCTTATATATATATATATATATATATATATATATATATATATATATATATATATATATATATGAAATACTGTATTTTCATGTATATAGATTTATATATAATTTATATTATATATAAATATACATATTTTATATATAAATAATTTATTCTTAAATACACATACATGTTTGTTATTTTATATATATATATATATATATATATATACAAAATAATTACACACAGTGCACCCACATATATTATGTAAACACAAACTTTTATTTTGGATGCGATTAATTGTTTGCCACTGACAGCCCTAGTTAGAACAATACTCCCATTAAAATAAACAACATTGTTTCTATGGTAGGCCTAACTAGAATGGCTTTATGGTATTTAGTCTGTCCACACATTTAGTATCGATACAAACGCACGAAACTATCTTCTAACAAAAGTTTCTGTTGCCATGTTTCATTTGCCTACTCCCCTAAAATTTAACACGTCTACATAATAATATAAAACGATTTTATATGAATATCCCACATTTCTGCCAATATAGCATGTTTACTATTAGTGTTACTACTGTAAATCCATAAACGTGTGTGATTTGTGGACTGTTTTCGATCTCAGTGTTGTTCAGAATGTCAGCGCTGGTTTCATCTGGCTTTAAACGAGTTTAAATCACCAAGACATTTGTGTTTGTATCAGAGACCGCTTCACACTCGAATGCTCCTTACTGGATCTCGAATGGATGATCGAGATGGTCAGAGAGAAAAGGCATTTGTTCTTGTGCATTATTTTGGGTAGAGCTAATAAATGGTGTGGCGCATTTAATGTTTCTCATAAGCAACAGAAATGGCAGTGTTTATCAGTTTTAGTGCTGTCACCTTTTGTTGACTGAAACTGCATGTTTTGCCACATAATGTATTTTGATAAACAAGCTGCAGGCCATTTTAAATTTATAATAATTGAATTTTTTTATTAAAGTGCTACAGCATTTATTACTTATTATTAGTTTAAATTGACCATGTTGTAAAAAAAGCAACGTCGAGCACCATTTTTCTGTTTTTAGATGCTCCCAAATTTGTTAGATGTCCTGGACTTCTGTAGGATGTCTCTTTGAGTATAATTTAAGGGCTCAAGTACTCCGTGTCATTGAGGGCAGACAGTGTAAGCTGTGTCTCTCTCTGCTGTTCTTTAGTTTTATTCTTGTGATCAGATGAGCTTAGCTCTCTTAATTGCTTCTTCAAAAAAGGCTTTGAGCCTGTGAATTAAAATCACTCTGCAAAGCACAAGTACTATTGACCTCTGGAGGGAGACATATCATATGACAAAAACTTCAGCCAGACTGTTTTATCTTTACAGCTCTCTTTCCTGTTTTTTCTTCTCTTTATTTAGAACAAGAAAAAGTCACCATTTTCGACCAGACAGAGGTGAACTTGGTCGCGTTCCGTCGAACGATTTACCTCGCCATCCAGTCAAGGTGAGTGTGTACGGTGCGTCATGTGATATAGTCTCTCGTGTCTTCCTTGCTTCCGTCAGCAGCTCTAAAAGCCACCAGAAATAGTATGTGCAAAGGCTTGTTTTGGCTGGAATTGAAAAACAACCTACATTTGAGATCCCATGTGCAAGAGTTGAGGCTGTTTTTTCTTGTTTTTTTTTTTTTGAGACCAAAGCCCCTGAGGGCCCCAGCATGCAGATTAAATTAATAACGTTTCAGATTAGTTGTTTTTAATTGAATTTTGCCGGCACAGAGCAGCAGAAGTGCCACCACAGATCAGAAATTGCTGTGGTGAAAGACTTCAAAATTAGATATTCTTTGATATCAAGAGTGTTTGAAAATTGTTTGAACAACAATTCAGAGGCTGACTGACGAGAGTAGGAGGAAGGCAGCATGAGTCTATTACTCTTGGCATCACAGGACCGTTTCACAGATGATCGTCCCCATAGGCATGGAGCTGGAGTCCAATATTTAATACACATTTAATAAATATCTTGATATTGGAATTTAGGTTGTTGATGCATAACATGTCCATGAGGGGTTTTTATAATCATCAAAAATCATAAATTTATGGTATTTAGGAATTTCTTTTGAATGTATAAGGACCAAGTGTGTTTTAGTTTCTATGTTTTTGCCTGTTATGTTTATGCCTACATTTTTACATTTTTATTAGCGCAAATGTTCCATGTAGTCTCTCAATTAATTGTTTTAGTTTCAAAGAGTCATTATAATTTCAAGAATAATGATTATAAAAGAATTGGCCAAATCTTGTTTAACATAGTTATTGCACAACTATACATAAAGTATAAATGAAACAATATTAGTGTTATCAACATTTTTGATAGTTCAAGTCATCAATACTGAAATACCTGAAACGGTACTCCTTTTCTGCATTATCGATACACCTGATATCAGCTTCACGTTCTCACTCTCATAAAGCCGCCTTTCAAACAGATTGCGAGAACCAAATTCATTTCTTTTTCTTTTATTCTTTTATTGCACTTAAATACATACAAAATGTCAACTCTTGGCAAGTTTTCAAGTAAACTGACAGTTTTAGAACATAAATAGTTGGGAGAAATTGCCATGTTGTTTAACAGTATATTGAATCCGTGCATAAGCTTTTAAAGTGACAGCAGCCTAGTAAACCTGTAGTACCTGACTCTAGTAAATGACATGTTATTTTGTTTAGACTGTTCAGAATCATGGGAGCATTGTGATGTCTATTTGAAACAAAAAATTGTGATTAGCAATGTATCCAGAATTGTTCAGCTCTACTTTATTCTATTGTATTTATTTGTGTTATAGTTTGGAACTTGTTTATACGCTCTAATTTTATTTTATTTCTCATCATTTACTTTTTGGTATCAAAAATGTAATTGAAAATCGATATTTGTCATGGTATATTATCGAAGTGTGAAATTCCAGTATTGTGACAACACTAAGAAATATAGGTGCAATATTTCATCAAATAAGGAAGGAATAATATTTAATTTAAAATAAATATAAATTAAATATTATTAAAATTTTATTAATAAATATTTCATCAAATGGGAATATTATTTAATATTTATATATATATATATAGATTTTTATAGAGGTAAATAAATAAATACCATTTTTACTTTTGTGTATTTTTCCTTAAACATAATAATTAACACACAAAGACATGAGCGTTTATATCAAGCGTTTTAAAATATGATGTGAGTGAATTTTTCAATCTGAGTTTAAAATGATATTCTGTATTTTTACTAAAACATTTCAATGAGAACAGTCTTGTGAATATTTATAGTGTGCATTTTATATTGACACGAGAAAACTGTTGAATTAGAGTTTTGGATGCAGTTTACTCGCATGGACAAGTTTCAACTGATTCATGTAGATGAATTGAACTTACTGCTATCTAGTACATCTGACTTCACACTCTCTCGAAATTGTGAGTCTTGACAGGGAATGTTTGTGAGACCAGCCTAATGACCCTTAAGGAAATTTAATGGTTGAATAAAAAGTTGAATTCAACATGTATATTCATGTGTCCTTAGCTGGCACCAGGTCACACTCCGATGCGAGTGTGTTTATGGCCCTGGACTCCCAGGCAGCCTCTCACAGCTTCCCTTTTACACTTCTATTGACCTGAAGCTTTGAAAAAGGCTTCCCTCATGGAGAATGTTTGAAAGCACTAAACCTTTCAGCTTCTCGAGACTGCTGAGCACTCGCAGGTCAAAGATGCAGCAGAGGCTGTTTCTGTATTAAGATCTTGGTGGTCAAAAAACAGGCTTTGAATGCATACTAGCTTCATTTAACCTGTTTTTTTAAAGTCACTCTGTATTTTATCACAGATGTATGGCATCACTTCAAAGAATATGCGGCTGTGATGAGGCTTCATTCGTTTAGTTGCCGTATATGTGTAACACATCTTTAAATATTTTACCGGCTGGGTGTCGACTGGCTTCCCTAATGTCTTTAAACTTGCCCACTGACTGCTGGATTCACCTCTTAAAACAAACCTGGTGTCTCGCAGCGCTCTACTGCAGCTCACTGTTCTGTGTGCAGAAAGAGAAAGAGAGGCACTACAATGGTTCTCACTTTCCCTTTCTACAAACTGCCTTTGAGGTCGCGTTGAAACTGATTTGGCCCACATATCCCCCGCCCGGAGGCGAGGCGAGGCTCGTGTATGGACAGGAAAAAGTATGACCCCTCAGGAAATTAGATTAGCCCAGCTATTTTTCTGTTGAAATCAAGTGTATTCGTTTTGTGGCACAACCCTGTGATTCCCATAGTGAGGTTTTCTTTCTTTTTATAAAGAGAAGAGAGGAAATGATGGAGAGAGTAGATAACAACCTCTGTAAGTTTGGGCATTTTAAAGGGATACTCCACTTTTTTTGGAAATAGGCTCATTTTACAACTCCCCCAGAGTTAAACAGTTGAGTTTTACCGTTTTCGAATCCGTTCAGCCGATTTTTTGATATTTAGAAGAATTTCACTAACCAGACAGTTTCTGGTCTCATTGACTTCCATAGTATTTTTTTTTCCTAGTATGGAAGTCAATGAGACCAGAAACTGTCTGGTTCCTGAAATTCTTCTAAATATCAGAAAATCGGCTGAATGGATTTGAAAACGGTAAAACTCAACTGTTTAACTCTGGGGGAGTTGTAAAATGATCCTATTTCCAAAAAAAGTGGAGTATCCCTTTAACATTTTTTATAATCTACAGTTGAAACATTTGGCATCAGTGAGTTGTTGTTTTTTTGAGAAAGTTATACTTTTATTTAAAGGTACAATATGCAAGATTGTTTCGCCACCAGGGGTCACTAACCTATTACAATAACAAAGGCGTATTAATGACGTATATTGTGCATTAAGCGGAATTATGGATCTTGTCGTCAAGCTGATGGATCTTTTATGGATGAGTGAATACATTGATGTTTTTAACATGACTGTAGTATGAAGCAGGGCGTGATTGCTAGACGTATACAAACGCCACACGCAACGCGTCCCGCGTATATAATGGAATAAGGAAATTTCATTCTACCAAACTACACGCTGAATTACTCACAGGTCAGTTTATTAGAGGAATTAAACTTGAGGTAACGCAGCACTGCTTCACTTGCTCTAACAGTTTCACTATCACACTAAACGGCATTTGAGTGTGTTGAATGTTGTTAGTTGGGTTGTTTGTTGGCTGTATGAGACTAAGGTAAATTAGCATTAGCATTAACTTTTCATCATGTTGAACTATATAACATTGTTTAGTTTTATATACATTGATTTGCTCACCTGTTTGCTCAAGTAACATGCAACACTCGCGTCTCTGTCAAGTCGAAGTTAGTCGCAGACGTGGAGCTCGAAAGATGTTGATGTTGATCTTCGTTTGAGTCCCCTTTTTGTCTCAAAATCTGCCATGGTCCATTATGTTTGAACAAAACCCAGCTACTACTAGGGTCGCTCACGCTGTTGAACACGCATAACGGGCATAACTGAGCAAGTTGTCCACATCTGTCGCCATGGTTACTATTGCAGTGCGAGGTCAAACCTGGCGGAAACCGGGGGCAACGCGGATATGACATCATTGACTGACGACTCCTCACCCCTGCTCACACGCCCCCTTTCCTTGTTAAAAAAAATCACAATTTTCTCACGATTTACAAATAGTTGGAAAAATTTGGGATAGTGTAAGTAATCAACTAAACAAAATGTATAACATTGGCCTAGTGGTTTTGGGATATTTTACTGCAAAAATCCTGCATATTGTACCTTTAACATGGATGCGTTACTTAGATCAAAGTATTTGATGCTCTGGAAATATTTCTTATTATCATCAATGCTGAAAACAGTTGTGCTGTTTAATTTTTTGAGAGAACACATTTTTTCAGGATGTATTGATGTCCTTAAAGTTGCATTTTGTCATATTTATGAGGAACTGTTGACAGAAATGCAATATCATATACATAGCTATGTTTTCATTGGTGTATAAAGACCTTAAATAATGAAGCGTTATGTTTTTATTACCTTAGAATGAGCCATCTATCTACATACTCATACGACATGTAAAGTGCTGTGCTCACTGTGTACTGCTGAACTGTCCTGTCTTTCGTTGATGTGTGAATAGGGACTGTGTTGAGTGACATTTATATGGATTTTGTCCTAGGGGCTAACTGTGCACCATGGGACCTGTAGTGTCAAGTCTAGCCACCACATCTCTCTCTTTTTGGCTGCCCTCTCCCTTTGAAGTGGTCATGGCAAAGCATTCAAACAGTAAAGAAGTAGAGCAGAGGAAACTTTATTTAGAACAGAAATAAAATGGTCGTAGAGATTCTAGTTTGGTCAGACTTAACCACACTTCCAGTCTGTAAATTGAAGCATTTAGCTGAGTTTTGTTTCTCATGCTGTTTTGGTTTGTGTACGGGGGAGATTAGTATCTGCGGGCGTCACATGACTGTGTTCGTCAGCAGTTTGTGAAACTAACTGATAGATGCAGAATTCTGGCAGAAATGTCTAAAAGAGATGTGAGGCTCGTGACCACTGACAGCTAAGCAAACACAATTTAATTAAAATGCCACTATTGAGTCGAACATAAAGGGTTTAGCACATACATGACATTTATATTTTGTTTATTTTCTTGTCATTTTGACTGATGCTTTATAAATAAATGGTCATAAATGGGTTCGATTTCAATTCGATACCGATTCAGTTCTATTTGACTCGATATTGATTCATTTATAGACCTTAGGTACCGTGCATAGCCAATTTTATTATAAGATTAAAATCAACTTTTTAATAACATCAAGTTTTTTAATTAAAAATCAAGTTTTTAATTACAACATTGTTTCTATTCCAATTAGTTGTTTTTTTTTAATATGAGCATTTAAATGGTGGCTGTCATAACTTGATGGATTCATTAAAACACATTAATTATTGAGAAGAACAAATGTAATATGGTGCATATATTTGCCTAAATGCTCCTCTCTAGAGTTCATTTTGTTTAGCGGACTATCAAGTTGATTGGCTTTTCTAAAGTAAATGGAACATGAAATATTGATTACAAGCTTTTTTATTGACGTCTTTCCGCGGTTGAAACACTGATTGAACGATTGTATGGAAAATGATGTGGATTTCGATCAGTTGTTCTGTATCCTTTAACACCTTTTGGTGTTCATTCACGTTTGTTTCATGCTGTAACAAGTAGTAAAGTCAAGTGGACACTATGGTCAGTTCATGTATGCTGCCTCTTTGCTTGGTCAAAGGTGGCAACAGTGATCCGTCATGCAACATTAAACAGCGCCAAAACTGAATTTATTGTTTTAACTTCATAATAAAATGGGCAGAATTTGATATTTTAGACTTTTCACATCCAAAGTAACACCACAAAGCCATGCGCTATCTAATGGATGGGATGCAGGCTACAATGGCTTTTATTTAATAAACTTTAAAACAGCATAGACTTGAATAATAATAATACAGCCCTATAATCCAGTGTTAATTATTATAGGGTAATGCGTATTACTAGCAACACAGATCTTCAGCTAGTACATATTATATAGTAATATGTATTAATAGACCCTGATTCTTGGGATTTAGGAATTGATATCGGTTCATAAATTGGGAAATCAATTATTTTTAAAACACATTTTTTTCTCTATGTATCATCACATTCAATTTAGACCGTAAATTCACAGCTCAGCTACAATATGTCTTTATTCATGCTGCTACAGATCCAGCAGCTCCACTGTAAACATTGGCCCAAAATGTGTCCAATATGCTTCAAAGCGATAGAGTCTTGGGCTGACCTTAAATGAAGTACTGGAGAGCCAACACAGTCCCAGGACAGGCAAAAGGGTCAGCCTGCTTAAGATAGAAAGCCTCAGTTCTCCTTAGAGTGAACATATTGTTTAATTTCCTTTAGGTTTTAGGGCTGTATTATTATTCTGATCATGGCGTTAACCTTGTTAAACTTCAACAGATGATGCCCCCTGGTGCTGTGATCGTTTTGCTTAATTTTAATCAAATCTGGTTCATAGTTAAAATTACATTTGATTTATTATGTGGATCAGTTGCATGTAATATATTCAAATGATATGCATGTCAATACATTTCATTAGCACATGAGATGCAGAAGGTGACATTTTCATGTTTTTTTTTTTTTCCACAGCTTGGACTTCGAAGAATGCGCCCACAAGTTGATAAAAATGGATTTCCCCGATAGCCAGACGGTACGTAAATAAACTCTGCCCGCCGTTCTCTCTAAAATCCTGCAGATCTGTGTTGCTTTCTGTGTCCCTGCACACCGCTGTTTATCGGAAGCTTTTAACTTCATATAAATATTTGTTTTTAGTCTCAGAGGTAATTTGTGCCTTTGTGGTCATTTGGGAAGCATTTGTCATCTTAATATCCTTGTTTTGCAGTTTCACAGTGGGAAAAAAAATGGGCTGTTTTGGCTAATGGTAGCTGGGTGTTCCCTCCTGTTTTTAACTGATCAAATGCCTTTCTCCAGAAATGGCCCGTTTGTGATTGTCATCCTGTTTCACGAATCAAACTGGAGTTCAGTGCCAGCAGCTCTTAAGTTTGATGGAAAGTCCTGTATTTGTCAGCACATTTGTGGCATAAGTGGCATGGCTATAAGTTGAAAATTCACAATCATATCACCATGATAACATTTTGGAAATTTAAGTGATTGTGATGCAGTTTTAGCAATTGCAGCTCTTTCATGGATGTTGGCTTTCTAAAGGTCTCTGTGTGTCTCTTTTGGTCTTCAAGGTGAATATTGAGTGTTGCTGTCACTTCACTATACTGTTATATAACCTGTATTGTATATGTATAATCGATGAAGCGCCAAGTTACTTTCAAAAGGTGCTTTATTCTATTTTGATCGCTAGATTCGCTACCATATAGACCATTTCGCGAGATGTAAACAACAGTGGTCCAGAAGCACTTCCTGTTTCAGTTTTTTAACACTATATAAACGCTGGGATAAAGTACAACCAACAGAACATTTAAAACTGAATCAAAAAGTGAAACAAACATCTTTAAGATATTTTCTTTACATTTGAAATTAAGAAACCATTTACAAACTGAAACAGGAAGTACTTCTGGACCAGTGTTGTTTACATCTTGTAAAATGGTCTATTCATCTGTGTTTTTGGCTGAAATTTTATCCCAGTATTTCTGTGATATGAAAACTGTTGTACAAATGGTAAATGGACTGCATTTATATAGCGCTTTCACAGACCAAATGGCCTCCAAAGTGCTTTACATATTGGCTCACCCATTTACTCACTCATTCACACACCGACGGAGGTGTCAGCCATAGATTTGAATGTTCAGGTATGATTTTGTCAAAGGTTTAATAGACACTGGCGAATCGTGTGTGTGTTCCTCTTTATTATTTACTATTTGCTTTTATGTTTTAAAGCTCTCTCTAGGCTATATATGTATATAAGAGAGAGAGCGTTAAAACATAAAAGCAACTAATAAAGAGGAACAATTAAACCTATTACAAGCCACAATCAAGGAGTGCTTAAATTATCTGAATGTTTACGAGATTTTTCTTTTTCGCAGTTTTACTGCTGTTTGATTCTTACTGATGACATCATAGACGGCGGTAGATCTAATAGGCTGCATTCACACTAATGCATAGATCTATTTTTACATTTCAGAGGTTTTACCCTTACTGTTTAATCCCTCAAGACTTAACTGACTGTTTACATTAATCTTGTGTCATGAAAGCAATTTGAGATGCAAGCGCATTTAACTTGGGTTAAGCACAGCTACAAACGCTCTTCACAAAGAACACATGAGCATTTGATAACAGCCGTCTGTCAGTGAGGGAGTTTTGTGTATTGAAAATATAGGCCTGTTGCATTCAAAACTGAGGATTGATTTTTATTTATATTTTCCACCCCGAACTGTAATTGAAAAATCGTATTTATTGAAAAAAGTTGAATTACAGAACAAATACACTAATATCTAATGTATCAAATGTCCAATATTGAGATGGGTGTGTTTTTATCTATACATTCAAGCACTACTCGGAACACACTTGTTTTCTTGGCTCCCAGCCCGCTAATCAGTCCGTTTGACCTTTTAAGGGAGATGAGGACGATAACCGGATTTGATCCCCTGGGTCCACTCTGCCTTCGTATTCCAAATATGGACTGTCTTGTTTAGCTGGTGCAGTACAGATAAGTCTGTATGTTGTCCCCAGAGCATATATGTAATGTCAAGAATGTTCACGGCAGGGTTCATTATGTTTTTTTTTTTTTTTTTGCCCCTTTTTGAAATGACTTCCACTGAGACGAACTGTATCAAATAAGATGGGATTGTAAAAAGTCCCGAAATAGAATAGAGCCCCCTCACCCCCACCACCACATCTGCTGCTTTTGGCCATTTGAGAAAAGAGCCAGTGAGGTGCACAAGATGGAAACATTGTGTTTGCAGGCCTGAGGGAGATTGTGTAACAGGGGTAGCATCCTACAAATGTCTTCTTTATCGCTTCGCTCCAGCTCTCCTTACAGGCGCAGGAGCAGGTCAGGAGTGGAGAGGCATGTACTCGCTCCCTAGCATATGCACATATGTCAACTGTGTTGTGGGTGACATCCCTACATCCACCTACTATCATCTCCACATAAATCTGGGATGTCTTTGGCTCAAAAATAAGATTTTTTTTTTTCAATTAGTGCCAATAGTTTAGTTTTGCACTTCTCTTGCTAACAAACTTCAGGGAACCAATCGATCCGAAGCAGCGTCTGGCAATCGATATGCCATACCTGTGAGGTGGATGGATTATCTCGGCAAAGGAGAAGTGCTCACTAACACAGATTTAGACAAAGTTGTGAACAATATTTGATAGAAATCAAATATTGTGTACAAAAACTTTTGTGTACAAAAACAAAAGTGTTGCGTTTATAATTTTGTATAATGTGTGTGTGTGTGTGTATATATATATATATATATATATATATATATATTTGTGTGTGTGTGTGTGTGTGTGATTCACGTTTATATTCACAACTATATATATTCTCTCTTATATTTATGAAAGGGAAAAAGTGAAACTGACATGATGTGAAGGCCAAGTATGGCAACCCATACTTGGAATTTTTCCTCTGCTTTTAACCCATCTAAGTTAGTGCACAAATATTAAAAGCAGTAAGTAGATCTAATTTAGATTAAATTTAGACTTTATAAATGCGGTGTGAACTCTTCTGTATATTTATTTATTGACTTATTAGCTTTCATTCAACATTATAAGCGCAATAAACTAGTCTCGTCAATTAGTATGATTTGCTTTTTGAGTGGAGAAACCAGGGACAATTAAAGGGAAACTCCACTTTTTTGGAAATACGTTCATTTTACCACTCCCCCAGCGTTAAACAGTTGGGTTTTACCGTTTTCGAATGTATTCAGCCGATTTTCTGATATTTAGAAGAATATCAGTAACCAGACAGTTTCTGGTCTCATTGACTTCTATAGTATATTAAAAAATTCTGTTTATATTTTATTTATGTACAGTATATATGCATACATTTAGAATATTGTAACTTAATTTAATTAGATATTTTTGTTGCTGGTTTTTGCACATTGTTTACACAGAAACAAAACATTAAGGAAATTGACAATGCTGTTTCATTGAGCTGATAATGGAGCCTTTGAGTGATTAAATAAAAAAACAATATAAATGATTACCTCATTGCGAGGAAGTGCTCGTGTTTGCCAGTTTGTTGGTGGTGGGTCGTTCTCAGATCTCTCTCTGAAGCCAGAACTGGCAGAACATGGCTCAGATCCAGACCTACCACAGTCCTCTGCGTCATCACACACAAACACACACACACACAAACACCTGAGCCTGCCTCAATCCCTCAATCTCTCTGCAACATGAGGAAACACATCAACTACTCTGGTTTCCTTAACAGCACTGTTTAATAAATAAGTTATTATTGGAACTAGACATCTGAAACTTGTAATCTGAAAGTTTGACTGGGGTTTCGTTCATCCAATTAAGTGTACACTTTATAGGCGTCTCAATGGCATTAACATATAATGTAACATAAAACGGCAAGTGTCAACCTTTTTTTTGTGTGTCATATGATTGATGTGCTGTGGTGTACCGCAAACGCTGTCCCTCATTTGGAGCTCCTTTTAACATTGCGGTATGCGCTGTTTCTCTCACACATATGGGTTCACGTCCTTGGAACCCACTGCGTTTTGTCCCTCCTGAGTTGTCGTACCAGAATAAACTGTCCTTGAGTCTTTGGTTATTGCTGTTTCTGCCTAGTGATCTGGCTTTGCTCCTAAATGGGCTCCCACAGTCATCATGGAAAACCTGGAAAAAATGGGAATTTGAAAACTCTTTTCCAGGCCTGCAAATGTTGTTAAAGCCATGGAAATGTATGGAGTAAATGTAGTTTTTTAGACTTTGTTTTAAAACATTGTACAGTTGTGCAAATCATTGTTTTGAGTCAATTGAACTGGTCCATCTGAAAGACTTATTAGTGAATTTTAATGTTTGTAATTTTCATTCTAGGGGACATTAATTGTTGTAAGAAACTCTGTTAAGCAAAACACCCCATTGTTCCAATCTTCATAGCTGTAATTCCATTTGTGGTAAGAATTGTTCTGTCTTATGAAAATCCCTCTTGATTAGGTCATTAGCTTTTAAAGGTTGCTATAAAAGGTGGAATGTTTCTTTAAATTCTGTACAGCTGCTGCTGATTGGCAGGTGTTTCTGTTAGGGTGGAGATTTGTTTATAGTCTGCAGCAAGAAGTTTACCACGTGTTTGGTTTCCAGTTTCCACACAAGACATCAAGAACCGCATTACAGAGCCTAAGACCAACATAGAACTAATTTGGAATTGGAACGTCCATCATTCCCAAAGTTCTACACATCTTTTGCCACTTTTGCATTTTATAACGGTTTGTCCAATTTGTTAGTTGTATGCTTCACTTATCACTAGCCGCGTTTCCACTGCCGGGCCAGGGCCGAGCCGTGCTAGTTCGTGCCAGTTCGTGCCAGGGCCAGTAGCGTTTCCACTGTCACTTCCCGGGCTTGATCGGGGTTTACTCGGGGCCAACGGCCAGGATTTCTGGACCGTCGAATACCTTGGGCCAAAGCAGGCCAGTTCAGGCTAGAGGCGTGCTCAAGGTAAAAGGCGGAGTTTATCAGTGTTTTAGAACGTTATGATCTGAAGCAAGATGCACATTTCGCGTAAAATAATCACTGTTCAAAATTGAGAATCGCCTTCGCTGGTCTGTCGACGATACCAAAACTCCTTTGAACATTTCGGCAGGAGAAATGTGACGGCGTGTGAAGAAACGAGGATGTTATAAAATATATCAATGCTGAACTTTCTAAGCTAAGCATTCCGTGAGCAACGCATATTGTATTGGCGACTCGCGAAACAATTGAGACACTTGCAGCCACGGTGGGGAGTTAATATACATGCTATTTTCCTACTTTAAAAAATTTATAAATTCATAATACCCGCTGGGTTGTATGTCGTCTGATCCAAAAAGTCGTGTAAGGGGCGGGGTTTAGGGCAGCGCTGCGGGGCTACTGGCCCGGCAGTTGAAACGCAAGCCCGGCGCTTGAGGCCTGAGGCCACTGGCTCGGCTCGCTGATTGCCTTGGCCCGGCCCTAGCCCGGCAGTGGAAACGCGGCTAATGAGAGTGTATAGTACCCCCAGCTTCATTTAACATATATATGAAGAGTTCAGATGCAAAAGCCTCTAAGTGCCATTTGAAATTTTCTTCTAAAATGATCATTTTTATCAAGGTTATATATTCAAGTTCAGTAATTTCACTTAAATGACGATTAATAGGTAATCCTCATTGCAATTTAAGTGAAATTACTGAACTTAAATATACAAGCTTGATAAAAATTATCATTCTAGAAGAAAATTTCAAATGGCATTTAGAGGCTTTTGCATCTGAACTCTTCATATACAATATTTTATATTTGCAAAAGTGAAATATTACAATTTTGCTTGAAATAACTGTTTACGATTTGAATATATTGTAAAATGTAATTTATTCCTGTGATGGAAAGCTGAATTTTCTGCATCCTTACTCCAGTCTTCAGTGCTACATTATCCATCAGAAATCATTAACTCATTGACATTGACATTATAACGTGGATTTGGCATTTTTCGTATTATTATCAATGTTGAAAACAGCTGTGCCGCTTAATTTTGTGGAAACCATGTTTTTTTCAGTAGCCTTTGATTTATAGAAAGTTCAAAAGAACAGCATTTATTCGAAATAGATTTATTTTGTAACATTATTAAGGTCTTTACTGTCACTTTCAATCAATTTAAATCCTACTTTCCCATTACTTTTACATTACTTTTAGAAAACATGGGTTGTAAAAACTAGGATGGCTCATCATTATTCACATCGCATTAAATATGCTGTCGACTCTGACTGAGGTCCATGAAGCTGAGATGATTCACAGTTATTCAGCCTTCGGTTTATAGGGATCATTTAATACTTCACCCTCGGAAAAGTGAAGGGCAAAGCATGGCGTGTGAAAATATAAATGTTTTAACTTGCTGTGTTGATGTTTGCATTGAAATGTCAGTGCAGAAACGATTGGTAACATTACAGCCAGTCGCATAATTTCCGTGTCGACACATCAAAGTTTCCCCTTCAAAAGAGGATTGTAAAATGTTTCATGGTGCACATTTTCGATGAGGTTCATGTGAAAATTAGCAAAGGCAATGACAATTGATGCGGAGCAGCCGCTGTCTGGCAGTGGAGTTGATGGCGCGATTATTAGTCTTGTGAGCAATAAACACATCACAAGTGCGGAATGAATCATGGGACTTCACAGATGGCCCGTTCATTATTCAGCCACATTTCTGCCTCCGCCCGCCACGGCCACATGGAGTACAAACTTATGGATTGAGTGCGTCGAGCTGAATCACAACTGCATTCAGTTAGCAGATAGATAATTCGGCTGCATGAGACGCTAATCGAATGATGATTTATTTCAAAAGCTTCTGCTGCCTTTGCCTTTGTCACTGAGCGAGAAAGCATTAAGTGCAGATAGGGTTATGGATGACCTTTCATTTTGTTTACTTGGGGTGTCTTGTATGTATTACTAGCTTTACTTTGTGGTCTGTTTTCATTTAGTATAATTGCCTCGGATTATTTCTAGATGAAGAAATTTAAGTCATTTTCTTCGGAACAATGTTGAGTCTCATCATGCTTATGAGAGAACTACGGTCCCATTAGTTAAAGGTGCTCTAAGTGATGTCACACATTTTTGGCCCAAAATTTTTTTTTTTCACATATAGAAAACATCTCTCTATTCGCTAGCTGCCTGTCCGCTAAACACACTGTAAAAAAACGCGGTCTATGCAGACAACCCAGGCTCCACAAATGACAACAAAAACAAACTGCGGCAACCCGCTCCACGAAACATAACAAACTGTTCCAGCCAATAACTGACAAGAAGGCCCTGGGGGTGGGGTTTGGGAGGCTAGTGCGTGGATGAGGAGGAGGGAGGGTCTATCTAGACTGTTTTGTTTGAAAATACTTAAAACGTCAACAAGAAGTCACGTCACCCGACATCGCTTAGAGCACCTTTAACGTTAGTTAATGTAATTAACCCACAATGAGCAATACATTTCAACAGGATCTTTGTTAATGGTAGTTAATAAAAATTGTTCCATGTCAATGTTAAATCAGGTCCATCAATTTAAAATTAAATTTATCATTAAAAGTTAATAAATACGTTGGCCGTTGCCAACTATTTAAATCTATCGCTTTTGCCGTTTCGTGTCACAAATCCAATGACGCTGGTAGTGACTATTCTCTCGGACCAATCAGAGATCTGCAGTCTTTTCACATAACATTTTAATATCGGTACGGCTCACTTGGAACCTCAACCGAGGTGGAACTTAAAGGGGTCATATAATGTCATTTTTGTACAAGTTAGTATGAATCTTTAGGGTTTTTAAATGAAAACTTTTTAATATACTTACTTTCATTAAAAATTCTCATTCATATTTTAAGAAAACACTCATTGTACCTGCTCGAAAATAGCTCTGTTTTCAGTACGCCGTTTCAGTGCATATGCCTTTAAATGATAATGAGCTTCGCTGACTCCGCCCCACGTCACACGGTCGAACGGCTCGATTTGAGGCAGGGGAAAACATATAAGGAGATTAAAACAAAACCACTGGGTGGATTTTTATCATTAAATGATGGTTGTGTACAGACACTGCCAACACACATTTCAGTACAATCAACTTGTAAAAGTGCATGTTTATTATTTGACTCCTTTAAAGTACCAGATACTGTACACACTGTGCAAAGCAGCTTTCTTTGAAAAAAAAAAAAATATATATATATATATAAAATTTGCATGAGTGTTTGAAAGAATTCGTGGGTACAAAATTGAGCTGTTACTACCATTGCGAAAAACTGGTATGTTTTTTTTTTCCTTGTTGGATCGACATGGTACCAGTGTGCCTGTGCTTTTGACATGTTAATGAGACTGCATGACATCTTTATACAACACGTGTATATTTCACACCCAATACGGGAGTTATAAAAACACATTTCTCTTGCACAGAGCTTTTCACCTGAATTTTCACTCATTGGAGTTATTGATTGGATGCTCCAGCTTGTTCTTTACACTGCAGATCTTTAGCATGACTTTCTTTGCCTGTCCCACTGACGTAGATGCGTAAAACTCATCCACGCCGATAGAAGGTCATCATGCTGACCCCACTGCACTTAGGGAATGCTGCTTTGCATCTGATCGAGTTCACTCAATGTCCCACATGTGCCAGTGTTTCAATCAAGCTGTTTTTTTGTTGTGAGGTTTTGTTGTTGTTGTTGCTCTCTATATAGAAGTTTATTGTGTTGTGGATATACTGGAGAGGTAAGTGGTTATTGATTGTCTGGATGTGAGTCTGGGTTTCAGTCCTTGTGCGGTTCGATCTGACCGCTGCCAATTTTTCTTCTGGGGAAATGAAATAGGCTGGTGTGGTTTTGAAGTTACTTCAGATGGTTAAAGGGTTAGTTCACCCAAAAATGAAAATTATGTCTTGAATGACCCTCATGTCGTTCCAACCTTGTAAGACCTCCGTTCATCTTCGGAACACAGTTTAAGATAATTTAAATGTAGTCCGAGAGATTTCTGTCCCTCCATTGAAAATGTACGGTATAATGACCTTGTCCAGAAAGGAAATAAAGACATCATCAAAGTAGTCCATATGACATCAATGGGTTAGTTAGAATTTTTTGAAGCATCGAAATACATTTTGGTCCAAAAATAACAAAAACTATGACTTTATTCAGCATCGTTTTGTCTTCTGGTTCTGTTGTGGATCCGAGGTCAGTGCCACTGCTGACGTAAGATGCTGCTGACGTGTTCTGGTGCGCCCGTCAAACATGGGAAGTCTCCCTCAAACATCTTCGCAAACATGTCTAAGGATTTCAACACAAAGGAAGACCAGGCATATTTATTTGAACTAGAGGTCGACCGATTAATCTTTATTAATCTTAATTTTTTGGCATTTTTTAACATAATTGGCATCAGCCAATATCTAAGTATATCAAATATATCATAGAACCTCAGATGGATGGTGCGTTGTGGTGCATTTAAAGTTTTTGTAAAATATCATTTTCCCATCTGGTGGTTGTTTTTGTCATTCAGCAGCAATTTACTTGTGAAATACATTATTGCTAGAAGTTAAATTAAATAAAATATAATAAATCTTATATATATATATATATATATATAAATGAAATCATTTAAAGTTTTTTTTCTCCTTTTTTTGTGATAATTAAGTTATGTCCATTTGTCTTTGTCCATCAACAAACAAAACAAACCAAAAAATACATGTTTCAGGACATTTTTTGAGGGGATAAAATGTTTTTGTTGAGAAAGTTTGTCTGTTAAGTAATTATCATTTCTTTTACATTTTATCTTTCAAGTAGAGGTTAAAAACCAAGCAAATATCAGCCAAAATAAATCAGCAGTATTAATCGGCCGACTCGGATTTCAAAAGATCGGCATCGGCGTAAAAAAAAACATATCGTTCGACCTCTAATTTGAACCCAATACACGGACACACCAGATAACATGGCATTTTGTTATTTTTGGACCAAAATGTATTTTCGATGCTTCAAAAATTCGAACTAACCCACTGATGTCACATGGACTACTTTGATGATGTCTTGATTTCCTTTCTTGACAAGGACAGTATACCGTACATACATTTTCAATGGAGGGACAGAAAACTCTCTGACTAAATCTAAAATATCTTAAACTGTGTTCCGGAGATGAACGGAGGTCTTACGGGCTTGGAACGACATGAGGGTGAGTCATTAATGACATATTTTTTATTTTGGGGTGAACTAAGCCTTTAAAGCCCTTCATTTGTTTCTTTATTTTCTTCATGTTCTGCTGCTTTAATAAAAGTTAATGGCATTTCATAATTTCTTTTCCATCAGTCTTTGCAGAGCAGATGGCTGGTCATCTGTGGCAACAGTCTTGCTGTGCACGAATGCAGATTTCACGGACGCTCTCCTCATCTCATATCGCTCTTCAAAAATGTCTAGTCTGCCCTGAGGGAAAAGCTTCTATCAGCTTCGTGTCAATCACAATCCGTCCGTCATTCTGCAGTTCTTCTAGCTATAATGTATCCAAGCAGTGACAGCAGAGTGGAGTGGGATGAGATGTTGCACTTACAGTGATGGCATGCAGGAGCTCCACTGGGCCACAGGTGCATAGTAGGAAGGAAATGGCTGTTTTGACCATACATCTGGTTTGCTGTTTGGGTTGGATCGCCACAAAAAGGGGTCACTGTGGGATTCCGACCCTTCGGGCTTAAAAGATTTACCTGACATCTCCCTTGATAGAATCTCTCATGGTTTTCTTTTCTGCTTAAGGCAATGGGATGATGCTAATGAGGGAATCAGGGAGTGATTAACCAATGCCGAAGCCTGGATTTGTGGTCTGCTGCACCGTAATGCTGCCAGTGTCATAGAGCAGTTTAATTAACAGGGATTTCCTTGTTCATACATGAAGAACAGGTATTAGCTGAGTCAGAGAACCATAGTCAGACTTCTAGAACTGGAAGCTTTGCTGACAGACAACTGTATTACCAATTTCTGAGATGCTCAACTGGTTTCAGCATTGATGATAATATCAAATGTTTATTTAATTGCAAATTAGAAAGACTGCAAAGACTGGACTGGAGTAATGATGCTGAAAGTTCTGGTTTGCCTTTATTTTTACTGTTTCTATTGTATTCAATCAAATAAATGCTGCCTTTGTGAGCATAAGAGACTTTTTGGAAAAAAATATTATTATTATTTTTTTTTTTATCTTGCTGATCCCAAAACCTTTGACCAAATTATTATTTATTATTTTTTTTGTGTGTGTGTGTGCATAATATCTAGTGATCTGCCATATAACAAATATAAATGGGGTCTCTGTCAATGTCCAAAAAGGATTCAGTGCAACCTAATAGTGTTAAAAAAAATCAAAGTCGTTATTTTACCAAAAAAAAAAAAAAGAAAGAAATATAATCCCCTTCACTGTAGTTCACAATCACATTCACGTTTCTGGAAAATGACTGTACTTTTCCTTTACTCCTGATATTGCTTGAAAGAGAGAAAAGATATCTGATCAGTAATCGAGCACAGCCTGTAAGATTTCAGCTCCCATATATATATATATATAATAGAGAGACTAGTGCCGTAGGGCTAAGCCACCTTTCTGCTCCACACTTGCTCTCAAACTGTCCTGTGATCAGAACACCTTACCATCACACCTGGCACATTTGGCTGTCTGCCTGCAGGCACCTGTTAGAAGAGTCAGAAATGATCTCATCAGGGCTTAATGCCATCTCTACTGGACCTCAAGTCCTCAGTACTTTATCTGCTTGAACACTGTTCTTGATATCCAGGGCTGGTTTCTTTTGCAGGTCCTCTTAAAATGTTCATCTCTAATTGGGTGCCAGACTGCTGCCTGTAGTATTATTTCATTTGTAAATTGATCACAAGCATGCCTTTTTTCTTCATAATCCCGAGCTCCCTGGTGAATATATGAGGTAGATCATGGAATCAATAAGCTTATGGAGTGTTATTATAGGGTATAAGTAGAGAAGTGCTGCAGCTCTTGCAGTAAGATGAGATGTTACACCTACTGTATGTGAGGGGCCGTGGAGCTCAGTCGAGCCGCAGGTGTGAAGCTCAAAAAACAACTAAATGGCTTTTTGAAGCATGGAATCCTTCCTGTTTCCTGTGAGGGAAAGAATGAGCATCTGTTGGTTGGTTCACATCCAGTCCAGGCATGAGGAAGGGCTCGCTAAGTGACTTCAGAGAATTACCTGACACCACCTCAGATGAATCTCTCCACCGTAGGTTTTCTTTGCATGCCCCCAGTCACTGCAGACTTTTTGATGTTTCTGCCCTAAATGTTTGAAACAACCTTAAATGCTGTGTGTGTGTACCTTGGAAAAGATATTAGTGCCTAAAAGATCTCACAGTACTGTAGGATACTATAGTTTGCAGGTAGGATTAGATGTTCCAAGCATCTTGAAATTTTCACAGTTACGCTGTTGATTGGCTCATAATGTACTACTATTCAAAAGTTAGTCATTTATTTTAGTTTTTAGCTTTTGCTTCAAGTCTCTTATGGTCATCAAGAATGCCTTTTTGGATCAAAAATACAATAAAACAGTAAAATTATAATTGTAAAAGACATTACTCCAATCTTTTGTGTCTCATGATCCTTCAAAATCATTCTAATGTGCTGACTTAATGCTCACGAAACATTTCTAATTATTATCATTGTTACATACACCCTCATAATGGATTGTAGTCCACTGTTTCAGGTATCCTGCTCGCTGAAGGAAAGAGCCTTGAGATTTTCAAGAACTGTTTTTAGATCATCACATTTAATGTGGTCAGGAGGAATCATTTGTTAAATTGATCATGTTGCTCTGTCTGTCTCAAAATCCTAGGCATCTTGGTGAAGATATGAGGTTATGAAATCAATAGACATTAGTGAAGAAGTGCTGGGAATGGATGATCAGCTCCACACCTTTGCTTTGTTTCTTTAAAGTGTGAAACTGATTCTCAGTGTGTTTTTTGAGATTTTTTTTCTTCTTATGTGCATGTGTTTCTCTTCACAGAAAGAGCTGTGCAACATGATCCTGGACTGTTGTGCCCAGCAAAGAACATACGAGAAGTTCTTCGGTCTCCTAGCTGGGGTGAGCCTGTCATTTCTCCGTCAATGTTATGCTGTGTTCACGTCATGTTGAAATGACCATAATTCAAATATTAAACTTATATAACTTAAGGTAGGTTTAAGGTAGCCCTCAAACTGTATTCACTTTATAGCCCTTAATCCTGTAATTGTGGACAAATGTGGGCACAGAGGACTCAGGTGTGATTCTAATTTTTATTTATTATAAATGTTATATCAACGTCTTCGATAAAGTTTTGTCTATCCATTTATTGTGTTTTTTTTTTATTTGGGGTGTATTTTTGAATTTATTTACTTCAAAAACTACCATATTTTCTATGTAAATTATCTTAATGTAAATTAATTACTATGTAGTTTTATTTTTATTTTTTTTTAACTACATTAAAATATCATTCCAATAAGTTCTTAGAGCTAAAACCTAAAGATGAAGTGACTTTGCTGTCACCTGGTGTTTTATTTTGGCTTTTTTAGATTGCTCTAAATTACAGTTTTTCCTATTCATTTCTATGGGTGCCCATTTTTGACCCAAATACAAGATTAAGGAGTTTTTTTTTCACCCACTTAACATTATAGAATTGAATAAAAAAAAAAAAATTGTGTTCAGGAGGCAAACTTAGGAAAAGTAGCCAAGTCTTGTACCCCTCAGATCAAGGGAAGTATTTTTTTAAAATAAATCAAAACTATTTTGCCCACATTTGTCCAGAATACGGTTTTAGGGTTAAGATGACACTTAAAAATAACAATAATAATTTTGTTTTATTAAAAACATTTTAGTTTGTAGTTTTATTTTTTTTTTAAATCCTTGCGTATTCAATTGTTTTTATTTTATTGTTTAGTATTTATTTATAAATTTTATTTTATTAGGTTTGGCAATTTAATTATAAGTTGAAACCTTGTTTTTTTTTAATTCCAGGTTCATTTTTAAATTATTTATTGGTTTGTTTGTTTTGATTTTGTTAAGGGATAGTTCATCCAAAAAGGACATTTCTGTCATTAATTACTCGCCCTCATGTCGTTCTAAACCCGCAAGACCTTCTTTCACCTTTGGAACACAAATTAAGATATTTTTGATGAAATCCAACAGGTTTCTGAACCAGCCATAGGCAGCAATGTCATTGCAACTTTCAAGGCCCAGTAAAGTAGTAAAGACATCGTTAAAATAGTCCATGTGACTACAGTGGTTCAACCTTAATTTTATGAAGAGACGAGAATACTTTTTGTGTTCAAAAAACAAACAAAATTAACAACTTTATTCAACAATTTCTTCTCTTCTGTGTCAGTCCCCTATGCTGATCACACAGTGCAGTGCTTCTGGGTTCATTATTGGCCAACGCTGTTCACGTGAGCAAGCGTGTAATTCTGACGTAACCTGCCTATGGCTGGTTCAGAAACCCCCCCTGGATTTCATCAAAAATATCTTAATTTGTGTTCTGAAGGTGAACGACATGAGTAGTTAATAACAGAATTTTGTGTGAACGAACACTTTAAGAGATTGCAACAGTTGTTTGTGTTTCTCCGTCTGATATCTTCATCTTTTATTTAGAGGTTTTGCCTGTTGAAGAAAGAATACATGGAGAGTTTTGAGGCCATCTTCCAGGAGCAGTATGAAACCATCCACCGGCTTGAAACCAACAAACTTCGCAATGTTGCCCGGATGTTTGCTCACCTCCTTTACACAGACTCTGTTCCATGGAGCGTGAGTTACATTCCTCCTTTCCATTCACCACATCAGCATTTAGCATCCCGCGATGCTGTAATTACGTTTCAGACAAAGACACATTAATACGGCCGGTTTATTGGTTTCCTAATGCAGTAAAAGTGCCTGATGTTTCCTCTCAGGTCCTTGAATGCGTTAGAATGAGCGAAGATACAACGACGTCCTCCAGTCGAATCTTTGTGAAGATTTTGTTCCAGGAACTTTGCGCTTACATGGGTTTGCCAAGACTGAACGAGAGACTGAAGGACATGTAAGTGATTTTCTTTGTGTACTGTGCGGTTTCAGTGAATAAAATTAAACTTTATAATGAAGCCTGTTTATTCCTCAGGACTCTTCAGCCTTTCTTCGAGGGTCTGTTCCCACGTGACAACCCGAGGAACACAAGATTTGCCATTAATTTCTTCACATCGATCGGCCTTGGAGGACTGACGTAAGATACTATGAAACCTCTCTTGTTGGGTCACTTCAATTACTATGAAATATAATGCTCATCGAACTTTTTTTTTTTGTTTTTTTCAGGGATGAGTTGAGAGAACATCTGAAGAACGCTCCTAAGATGATCATGACCCAGAATCAGGACGTGGAGTCATCTGATTCTGATTCATCTTCCTCTTCCTCTTCAGACTCCTCCTCATCTTCAGATTCTTCATCTGACAGTGACAGCAGTGATAGCGACTCGGACTCGTCCAGCGGATCGAACTCCTCCAGCAGTGACAGCTCTTCAGGTATCAAAACACTTGTCATTTTAGGATCGTTTTCTACCGCAAATCATTTGTAATGACCAGCTACCCTATTTGTCTGAAGTACTGAAGGAATTATTTATGGGATCATTGAGGAAAACGGATCATCAAGTGGAATCAAAATTACAATCGATTAAACAAGTTAAATGTTCCTTACAACTAGGGCTGCTCAAAATAAAAAAAAATTAAAAAAATATATAAATACCGACATTGGGATATTTAGGTTTTCTAATATATATTGTGATAAGAAAAAAACAGGGCTTTTCTCGACATGACAAGAATAGCTGTTTGAAAAGAATGAAGATTTTTTTTTGCATAGAAAATAAAAATAGTTTTAAAAATCGGAAGAATTGCTTTTTTACTCTGAATTTATTTATTTTTTTCTCAGTAAAAATAATCCTTTTATGGTTGAAATAACCTCAATTATGTGGTATGCACACTTTACTCTTTCAAAGAACTCAAAACTCCAACCTCTTTCAACCATAAAAACTCCAACTCTTCAAATATTTGTACATACAAATATTATATTGTAAAATATATATATATATATATATATATATATATTAGGTCTGTCAAAACGATTAATCGTGATTAATCGCATCCAAAATAAAAGTTTGTGTTTACATAATATATGTGGGGGCACTGTGTATAATTATTTTAGATATATAAACACACACACATGCTTGTATATATTTAAGAAATATGTTAATGTATATTCTGTATATAGATTTATATATAATTTATATTATATATAAATATAAATATTTTATATATAAATAATATTTTTTTTCTTAAATATACATGCATGTGTGTTTTTATATATATACAAAATAATTATACACAGTGCACCCACATATATTATGTAAACACAAACTTTTATTTTGGATGCGATTAATCACGATTAATCGTTTTGACAGCCCTAATATATATATATATATATATATAATATTTTATAAAATTTTAAATAATAAAAATAAATTTATAGAACACTGTAAAATTACAATACTAATATTTACGTCATAATTTCTTCATTTTCAAATGGAAAACCACCTAGTTCTTATTTTTTGTCATGAAGCAGAGCTGTGTTTCACATGCATTTTACATGCTCATTATACAGTATTTCAGCATCAGTGAAACCGGCAGCGCATATATTATAATTCATTTACAGTTTCAGTGTCGAACTAAGATTTTAATACATCATGCAGCGGCAGCCCTTATGACAATTCCCACCTGAATTGTAAGCAGTGTTGTTATACCCATGACTAAATGTCCCATTTTTAAAGGTTTAGATTGGATTTAGACCTTTTAATTGTGGACATTGCAGTGGGTTAACTCTCATAATGAACAAGAGCAGGAACAATCCGGTTTCCCTTTGTAACTTGATGAAATGTGAAAGGAAGTGCGGCCATTGGCCTAATTATTCATGCCGTTTGTGTCTGGACTTCACATGCGATCAGTTTTGTGTTTGTTTTTGTTTTCTTTGCTTAATTATTCTGCTTGTTATGGAGTGTTCCCACCTCCCTTCCTGAGCTCTGATGATCACCAGCCTGTGCTTCAGGACTTTAGGAGTGTCCACTTTGTAGATCCCATCACACAAATTATCACATTTTGACAAGAATCCTTCCAGTTTCGGCTATTTAGGAAAACCCGTTGTTATGGAAAACTAGGGCTTTTAAAAGTTTATATATATATATATATATATAAATGATGTTTCACATGTATAATAAAAGTGATAACATCTTTAACCTTTAATTAAAACCCTAATTTGTTTCATAAATCAACTTTCCATGGGATAAATATATTCATCCCATCCAGGAATTGGTCAAAAATAATTTCTTTTAAATTACGGCATTATAAATATCCACTTTTTTCCTAATGAGACTACTGCGTTTTAGATTATGGGCGGCACTTCCGGTTTAGTCCCTATTAGAAGTGTTTACTGGAATGTTTCTAAAGCAGGCAAATACAATATGTATTGTCTGTCACAATGAATTACTATTCAAAATTGACTTTGAATCACTTTGAATTACTATCACACAATTTTCCAGTTCATAAACATTTTCGATTAAGGCAATGTGTTACATAATACAGACACAGTACTACAGTGATCTTTAACACATCCGTAATATTGCTGCGGAAAAAATTGGGGGTTAATGGTCTGTGGTAGTAATGTGTAAATGCTTTTACACTTTTAAATGTCCTTTTATTGTTCGACGGTTGAAGAGCGAGTAGAATCTCATCTTATTGTACTCAGTTTTTAAAAATGCTTATTGCGTTCATAGAATGAACCTTTCACTGTTAACAGAAGTTACTCCCGTCATTTCCACAAAGTGTCATAAGACGTAGAAAATAGGTGGATAAACACTTCCCCTTCTCAATCTGCTTGCAAATAGACACTTTTTTGGACACTTTAGCAATGTGTAAAAAGAGATTATAATTAGATTGAGAACAGGCAGATTCTGACAGGAGTCTAAGAGTCTCAGCCGTTCAAGTGCTGTAATTTGTTCTTGAGGCTGTTAATGAAGTTACATTTTTAGACGAGATCGTCAGGCCTCTCTCATCTCCTCTGCTACCGTTCAATGAATGTTAATTGATGTTTATTGCTGCTTTTAAGGAAGACATACTTGTAGTTGTCCAGCAGTTCCCTTAAATGTGTACATGCACACATACTGTACATTTAGTGTCACCATGGAATCAAAATGGACAAATCGTATTTATTATTACAGAATGTTGCAGTGCTTGTTATACCAGATTTATATGTCCACATATGTTTTTTTCCTTTTCATAATGTCTCTGTGGAGGAGGGTGAGGTTAAATATCCTGCAATCTGGCATTCAGGTCTGCCTTTAATTTCATTAGCAACAACCAACTTCCTACGATCCAATCAATTTCTGAAGGACGGAATCAAATCCCGCCCTACATTTTCCTCATTCAAGAAGCCGTTTCACTTAACGCCACAATAACGAAGAAAAGACTATTGCAACTTCCATGTCATGTCGACTTTCTGCATTTTAGTGTTTAATAATATATTGACTTTATTGAAAATAGGCCAAATTTAGTCACACACAATGCTCATGAATCGTTTACAAATTACATTTTAATGAGTTGATTTGTTATAATGAATCAGTTAAAAACAGCAATCCCAATTCATCGGTTTGAATCGCCGAATGATTCACTCACTGAATCGGTTTGAGTTGTTTTGAACTGGCACAGTTTTATCTACTTAACATCAACATTAAAATGATAGTTCACCCAAAAATTTAAATTAGCCCTTGATTTACACGCCCTCAAGCCATCCTAGGTGTGTATGACATTCTTCTTTCAGACGAATACAATCTGTTTTTTTGTTTGTTTGTTTTTGTTTTTTTTAAATGTACTGGCTCTTCCAAGCTTTATAATGGCAGTGAATGGTTGTTTCTGATTGCCCTTTGGGGGGTTAATAAAGGCCTGAAGCGGAGCGATGCGTTCGGGTAAGAAAAATATCCATATTTAAAACTTTATAAAGTCAAGTAGATAGCTTCCGGCCAAACAAACTTACGGATTCGACTGAACTGTAGAATGCAACTTACACAAGTAATGCGACACACTGCTGATATTTACGCAAGCCATGACTAAGTGCAAATTTATCAAAAAGTCATCTTCCTGCTATGACAAATTTCTCTCTAGTGACGTACACTGGGCTTCTCCAATCATTTTATCGGCTTAAACCCCGCCTCTTTCTTAAAGTCGACTACAAGCTAGATTGAAATCTGAACTCATTGCATAATTGATGAACTTTTTCACTGTTATTGAACCAAACTGAATCAACAGTGTTTTTTTTAGAGCTTGTTTACAGCAGAATTGAATTCTGTTTGCGTCACTGTGATTGCTTGCCTATTGATCTCTGTAAAGCAGCTTTGAAACAATGCATATTGCATAAAGAGCTATAGAAATTAAGGCAACTTGACTTCCATTTGATCACCAACCAAGTCTCATCCTACATTTTTTTTTATCTTTACGATAATCCGAGGAACATCACAATTAGATGTTACATCTCGACTTGAAGGTTAGCGTGCAATCGTATTGGAACCGAACTAGAATTCCTTTTGATTCCTTATCCTTTTCATATTACTGAATAAACTCCACCTCCAAACTGAACACATCACTGTTGACTCGACCCTTGAAATACCTACAAAATTCTTCTTTTACTTCACAGACTCTGACTCGAGGCGCAAGAAGGCTTCAGGTAAGAAAAAAGACAAGAAAAAGGGCAAGAAGTCCAGCAAGGCAGCAAACCAGCGATCTCCTCTGGAGGAGCGGCCTAGCAAGAAGCACGAGAACCGCCGTCAAGATGGCGACAAAGAGGACCGCCGTGGACCCGACAAACTCCAAAGAGATTCTCGCCGCCGGGGACACGGGGACGAGTCGCCCCCTGCTCGACAGCGAGGAGAACCGGAGCGTGGAAGAGGACATAAAGAGCAGCAGCATCCCAGACACGCTCAAGACTATGAGGACAGACAGACAGATTCACGCAGGCACAAGGACGATGGCAAAAACGACTCCCGAGCAGACAAGGACAAAGGTAGACGGCAGAGCCGAGAGAGGGAGCCTCTGCGGCGGAGCCGGGACAGGTCAAAGTCACGAGAGAGGAGCCGCAAAGAGATCCACTCCAGGGACTCGTACAGGAACGGCTTGGAGAGGGCTGACAAAGAGAACAGGCATTCTGACAGGAGGAAAGACGAGAGGAGCAGGGATTGCTCACCGAGGAGACGCAGATAGGAAGGAAGACGCAATCAAATTATGGCGTTCATGATTCAATGTACTTTCACCTGTGTGCTTTTGCTTAGCTTTTATGTTATACAGTAAAGCATAGCGTTTTTGGGCGGTCAATTGAAAGGACTCATGGGGAAATGGACCGTACACACTCTGATGGTGGAAATGTACCATACACATTCTGATGGTGTGTGTAAGGTGTTCCTGAAACAATTAGCGGTTAAACAGGGCTGTTCAAAAATATTTTGTATTTTGTGTAACCTTTACCCAATTGTATTTTTGATGTTGTTTTGGAAGTAAATGGGGGGAAAAGCAAGATTAAAGATGACATTTGTTATACATTTCAAAGGTTTACTGTGCTTATTGAAGCTGCATAAATCTCTTTAATGATCAAAAATACAGTAAAAACAATAATGTGAAATATTTTAATTGTACTATGATGGTAAAGTGGAGTTTTTATGTTCATAAATCATTCTAATATGCTGGTTTGCTAATCAAGAAACATTTTTTATTATTATCAGCTTGATATTTTTGATAATTTGTATTAAAATTGTAATATCTGTGCATCCCTTAGCAAATATGTTTTTTTAAAGTTTATTTATCACTGTATTTATCATTTAGGTGTCTCAATGGCATTAATGGCTTAAGTTTTAATGATTATTTTATTTTGTCGTTTCAGTTAATTGATTCATACGAGTTTTTTGTGACGTCACTACTTATACTGTTTTTGAATTAAGAATCCTGTGTTTATATTTGTTATATCATGATGACCATTTAATGTTGGTTCCTTTGATTGAGAAATGTAAGCCAATTTAGACCAAACACCAAACTAAAAATATATTTCGGTCTGTTCTGATTTTCATTTAGATATTGAACATCTCAATTCCTTGCTCATTTCTGTGGTACGCATGATGTTCGCTGTTCACATTCACCAAATGTGATTTCTGTCACATCTCATTTGAGATGCACTGAAATGAATGCGTTTCAAACAGCATGCCCGTCATTGGACATGAAGCTACTTTGCTTTCACTGATTTCTGCCGTGCTGCCCAACAGGATTCACATCTGCCGTGACCTTCAGGGTAACTGAGACTGCATACGTGAAGCCTGATATAGAAACAGCCCTTTTCTTTGTAGCTGATGTTAATGGGACACAGGACAAGCCCACTGGGATTGTAGAGCTGCGAAACTCATTTGAATTAAAGGTCATCAATTGAGAGCTGGCAGTCAATTTAAAGAGGAAGGATCACAGGTTTGCTTTGTGGTATATATATATGATGAAGAATACAATGCATTGCGTAAATGAGAATTATTATTTGATTCAACAAGGTGCTGAAAGCATTCTTTAGAAATGTTGGCCCATATTGATAGAATAGCATCTTGCAGTTGATGGAGATTTGTGGGATACACATCCAGGGCACAAAGCTCCCGTTCCACCACATCCCAAAGATGCTCTATTGGGTTGAGATCTGGTGACTGTGGGGGCCATTTTAGTACAGTGAACTCATTGGCATGTTCAAGAAACCAATTTGAAATGATTCGAGCTTTGTGACATGGTGCATTATCCTGTTGGAAGTAGCCATCAGAGGATGGGTACATGGTGGCCATAAAGGGATGGACATGGTCAGAAACAATGCTCAGGTAGGCCGTGGCATTTAAACAATGCCCAATTGGCACTAAGGGGCCTAAAGTGTGTCAAGAAAACATCCCCCACACCATTACACCACCACCACCAGCCTGCAAAGTGGTAACAAGGCATGATGGATCCATGATCTCATTCTGTTCACGCCAAATTCCGACTCTACCATCTGAATGTCTCAACAGAAATCGAGACTCATCAGACTAGGCAACATTTTTCCAGTCTTCAACTGTCCAATTTTGGAGAGTTCTTGCAATTTGTAGCCTCTTTTTCCTATTTGTAGTGGAGATGAGTGATCTTCTGCTGTTGTAGCCCGTCCACCTCAAGGTTGTGCATATTGTTGCTTCACAAATGCTTTGCTGAATACCTCGGTTGTAACGAGTGGTTATTTCAGTCAAAGTTGCTCTTCTATCAGCTTGAATCAGTCGACCCATTCTCCTCTGACCTCTAGCATCAACAAGGCATTTTCGCCCACAGGACTGCCGCATACTGGATGTTTTACTGTACAGTTCTTTGTAAACCCTAGAAATGCTTGTTTGTGAAAATCCCAGTAACTGAGCAGATGGGGAAATACTCAGACCGGCCCGTCTGGCACTAACAACCAAGCCATGCTCAAAAGGCCCAAGCCTTTTTTTTTTCAAATAAAGTATAGTTTCTTATAATTGGTTTTAAGTTTGGGGAGAATCAAGACCCAGAACCATTTTTTCGACAGTCAAATCTTTTTAAAAAGAGAATAACACTCTGCGTTAATACTCAGGTGTCTCAACGGCATTAATGACTTAAGTTAATTTTTTTTCCCTTTGCTTAATTGCCTTGTTTATCATTGGTTCCTGGTCGAGGCAGTCTTGACAGTATCAGAATAAAACATCTCATTCCCTGTCCAAGAGGAGCGGAAGAGCGCACTGGAGGGAAAAGCATGCCCGTTTCATTATCAGTGAGGCAAGAGATAGACCTGTTATTTCTTCTTACTTCGACACCACACTGTCACAGTCCTTAGCTCTTTCAGCGTCACCAGCATCTCTGCAGGAATTTTACACTTTGGTATCACACGACGCTTTTGGAAGCGAACCCTTTCCATTCACAGCTAACTGCCAATTTGCACGCCTGACTCAGAATCACTTATTTTGTTCCATGTGGTTCTTTATTTTCACATTTATGCATTTGGCAGATGCTTTAAGCCAAAGCATCTTACATTGCATTTAATGTATACCTCTGATCAGTTGATGCATTCCCTGGGAATCAAACCCATGATCTTGGTGTTGTTCAACTGTTGAAGCTACAAGGATGCTGCTGCTTCATTTTTTGTTCAGTGGTATTAAGCAATGCGTCTGATCTTCTTCTGTTCTATCGACATTATAGAATGTATTCATAGTTCGCAGGCTGAGAAATGAGGTGAGATAATCAAACACATTCAGGGATGTGGGAATAGCAGCTTTCATTAGACCTGACTCATTCCTGGGACACGGGACAGGCTTGACATAAACATCTGGTACACTTGAGATGACTGCATCCATCTCCATTAATATCTGTGCATGCATGTTTGCATTTATGACTATTAATGTGGAAATTGATTTCGACTCATCATGACTCTCATGATCATCCACCTCGCACTGCTACAGAGTGCGGCCCATGCGTTTCATGATCATGCTGATGGCTGTTGGTGTGAGAATGGGGAGTTTTGTGAATGCTTGGAAAGAAAATACCCCATGAATGGAAGCTTTGCCCAACGTCACCACAGGAAGTGTCTAAACGGGTGGAGTTCCGTGTGGGTGCTTCCTCAAACCCTGTTTTTAAATTCTAAAATAGAATTTTTGTTGATCACTGTTACTGTAGCGTGCAATTAGGGGTCTATACGTTCTGGCGGGCTGTCTCGCCACAGCAGACATCTTGAACATTATTCAAACCTTGTGTAACCATAGTCGAATTTGGCTCAAGCTACCCCTACCTAAAGGAGGCATTGGTTTTATTAGTGAATGTTTGGGTTGTTCCAAACCTGTATGCATTTCTTTCTTCTGCTGAACAAAATTATGTTTTTGTTGATATTTTGAAGTATGGGTAACCTATAACAAAAATACTATGGATGTCAAAGGGGCATACCAACTGTTTGGTTACAAACATTCTTCAAACTATTCTTTTGTGTTCAGCCGAAGAAAGAAATTCATACAGGTTTGAAACAACTTTAGGGTGAGTAAATAACAGAACTTGCAGGGTGAACTACCCCAGATATTCTTACCTTTATCTAGAGTTTAAAATTAAATGGAAATACTCTTAAAATATTATTTTATCCAATAGCTTGCTTGCATACTTGTCTATAGACCATTTCACAAGATGTAAACAACACTGGTCCAGAAACACTTCCTGTTTCAGTTTGTAACTGTTTTCTTTATTTCACATGTAAAGAAAACATCTTAAAGATGCTTGTTTAACTTTTTGATTCATGTTTATATGTTCTGTTGGTTGTATTTTATCCCAGCTTTAATGTAGTGTTAAAAAACTGAAACAGGAAGTGCTTCTGGACCAGTGTTGTTTACATCTTGTGAAATGGTCTATAATCCTGCATTGAACATTACTGTTTACTCTTTGACGTTTTTTTTCTGTTAAATGCATGAATATAAAATGTAAAACAAACGTTTCACATTTTTAAGTGTTTTTTTCTTCTTAATTTCCCCCGAGGATGCAAAAATTATAAACTAACAATATTTGCTTAACAACAACAACAACAACAACAACATGTGCGAGAAGAGAAAACTTTCAGGGGTATTTTTATTGCCATATAATTGCCAAGTGATTTCTTCCCATAGGGAGAAAGAGAGGAAGGGAGTGTACAGGCAGTGAAAGTAGGGCATACAGTGTGTGCTCTCAGGTAGCGCTCCCCCTGAGGTGTCGAAAAAAATTACGAATTCAACACAAATACTATGGCGACGTCAGTTTGGGAATAATACTTGCACAGTGCTGACGTCGCGTGGTAACCATCCAATAGGGAATGCTCAAAATATGTATTTTAATTACATCACGCTGACGTTCTAGTTGACTGTCCAATGGCGAACTATTGCTGATGAATATTAATTAGTTCCAGTAGACGTTGCTTAGGAACCTGCCAATGGCGAAGGCTTGTGGGATGAATATTACTCACGAGCCTTCGCCATAGTAGGATTCGTAAACTCCAGTAAGGATGCGGCGCATCGTCTCACAGTCCGTTTGCTCCGTACAACCTGCAGCCCAGAGTGAAGCCAAGTCTGTTCAACTTCACCGGTAAACATCAGCTGTTCAGGTAAGTGAACCGCACAAGAATTCATATGCTAATGGGTTTTGACAGCTTGAGAGTACTTTAGTACAGCTCCGTCCAACTTCATTTTAATGATTGAATAACAAATATTTCAGTATTTCAACTCATTTGTGTGATTTTATGAGTATTTAGACGGAAATATTGCGTATTTTCTCTCTCGCTTTCTTCATTTTTCCGTTTGTTTATTTAACAAGTTTGGCAAAACACTTTCACCTTTTCTGTTCTCAAGGCTTTCTAAATATTTACTGTCCTGCAAGGCATCATAGGCGTCATATCTCAACCGACGCGCTTGTTATGGACAAAAATGCCGTTTAGTTTGGTAGGTTTCTCTTTATAACAGATATTTGTAATAATTAAAGGTATAGTTAACTCAGAAATGAAATCTCATCCTCATACAGTGCCAAACATACACTTTCTTTGAAAGTATGAAGAATGTCCTGCACTGTATTTTATTTTCTGTGCTATGTCAAGCCTAGGACTTGAAATCATAAACGTTAACAGTCGTCCATATGACTCGTATTCTAGGCTATATTCCATGTTTTCAGAAGCCAGATGACAGCTTTTGTCAGAATTGATATCTTGAGTTGTGCCCTTGTTATTTGAGAAGTTTAAGTTCAGTAGAAGCTGATTTTGGGTCCTTTTGTGAGTTTTGGCATCTTTGATTTTGAGTCAAACATTCCATTAAATAACAACAAATAAAACAAAAAAAAATAATAATTCATGAATTAAATTAGGCTAATTATACTGTATGGTTTCATTGCCAGCATGTACCTATAATTCTTGGGTGTTCAACATCAGACATTTTCATTGCCTTAGCTATGAATTAAATATATATATATATATATATATATATATATATATATATATATATATATATATATATTAATGTATGCTGATGTATGTGTGCAAAAAAATGGTGACAGAGGAATGGAAGTGTATGTAGGGCAGGCACACCAGTAATATGGGATTGCTTGCTGTGAGCGTCTTTCACAGTTTGATGCCATCATTTCGCATTTGTCCTTGGACCAAATAATCCTCTCATATTTGTAACTCTACAGTAAGCCTCATAATATACATATGCAACCTAAAGGGCTTATGCTGACTTTAAGCGCTGGCCTTTGTGTCTTTGAGCAACCTTTGTTCATTCATAATTGTAAAAATATTAGAAATATCTTAAATGGAAATACATTAATCAGTATTGGTCAAGAAGCGTTGTGTTCATACATTATATCAACCAAATTTACCAGGTTAAATGTTGTCAGAGTTTTATGCTATTTTTTGAATATTGGGTTATTTCTCTCTCTCTCTCTCTCTCTCTCTCTCTCTCTCTCTCTCTCTCTCTCTCTCTCTCTCTCTCTATCTGTCTCTCGCGCTCTCTCTCTCTCTTCACACAGTGTGTAATGTGAACATAAGGCAGTAGGTGTGGCTTCTCAGATATTCTCACTGAAGTGTCGTCTACCTGTACATAATTAATTGAGCACTTATGTCCTTTACTCATCAAGACTAATTTGTTCAGCAGTATTGTGTCATACCTTGAAAAGCAAAATAAGTTGTAGGCTTAAGGCATCTTGGGAAATGCTTTTGTTTGAAACTTCTTTTCATAAACGTATATTAGTCCACCTTTGTTGTAGGTGTCCTTAAGATAAATTTACCCACAGTGACAATAAGCAAGCAGGCATAGAATAGAGCACATGTTCGTTCGTTCCTTCCTTCCTTCCTTCCTTCCTTCCTTCCTTCCTTCCTTCCTTCCTTCCTTCCTTCCTTCCTTCCTTCCTTCCTTCCTTCCTTCCTTCCTTCCTTCCTTCCTTCCTTCCTTCTTTCTGTTAACCACCAGAAAGACAACAAAACCAAAAAGAAAAGACAGAAAATCATGCAGGTTCCTTCCTTCCTTCCTTCCTTCCTTCCTTCCTTCTTTCCTTCCTTCCTTCCTTCCTTCCTTCCTTCCTTCCTTCCTTCCTTCCTTCCTTCCTTCCTTCCTTCCTTCCTTCCTTCCACCCCTCCCTCCCTTCCTTCCACCCCCTTCCTTCCTTCCTTCCTTCCTTCCTTCCTTCCTCCTTTACTTCCTTCCTCCCTTCCTTCCTTCCTTCCACCCCCTCCCTTCCTTCATTCCACCCGTCCCTTCCTTCCTTCCTTCCTTCCTTCCTTCCTTCCTTCCCTCCTTCCGTCCTTCCTTCCTTACTTCCTTACTTCCTTCCTTCTTTCCTTCCTTCCTTCCACCCCTCCCTTTGTTCATTCCACCCCTCCCTTCCTTCCTTCCTTCCTTTCATCCTTCCTCCCTTCCTAACTCCCTTCCTTCCTTCCTTCCTTCCTTCCTTCCTTCCACACTATCTGTCTCCCTCACTTCATTATTCCCACATGCCCTTACTTCTTTGAAGAGAATCTAGAAAGTTTAATATGTCTGGAACATTGTATTATGGGACTCTGATCTATGCTTTTTATTAAAGTAAAGAGAGCCAGCCTAATTCAACTTTGGGAATGGTCCTCAGCTCAGCATAAAATTGTAACCCAGAGCTCTCAAATGTTCACAGGGCTGTTATTATACCTGCTGTCTCGGTTAGAAATATGAGCTGGTGATGTGCCCTTGGTTTCTCAATGATGAGTGTGGAGAAGCAATGTGGAGAGTAAAATCAAAGAGTTTCCCTTCTGTATGGCAGCGTCACACCGTCTCATCGCCGCTATTTAATATCCGTGATAATCGCTTATAAAATCTCAATCAACAGCATGCTGTTGCAAGTCATATCGAAGACCTGCTGTAAAATCCAGAGAGAGAATGATTATCTGCACAATATTTAACCTCCCCACCTCTGCTAATGATTATGCAAGGTTAACATGAACATCTTGGCAATTTCATAGATGTCTTTTAAGGAAATACTGGAGCAGTTTGGGGTTATACAAGGTCAATGAGAAAACGTAATTTGATGAAATGTGTCATTTCTGTATTCCTGGAATCCCTCAATGGATTGGGACTGTCTGTCATTGGTTGGTTTGATAAATATGATGTCTCTAGTTGCCATCATACTTTTTCTGGGTCCATTTGAAAGGAAGTCAATACCCTGGAGATTTGGAGATAATTACACAATGTTTTTCGTCACAGATTTATATTAGGAATCAAGCTTCTTGGGGAGAACTGAGCTTGTCTCATCTTGTTGTATGATATCTCTCGGCTCTGCAGATAAATAGTTTACCAGTTGCAATACAAAGCTGTCGCCCTGAAAAATATTAAGCAGCGCAACTTTTTCAACTATGATAATAAGAAATGTTTCTTGAGCTCTAAATCAGCATAGGATCATGTGACGGTAAAGATGCTGAAAAGCTTTGCCAACACTGGAATAAATGACTTTTTGTAATATTCAAATTGAAAAGAGTCATAAATTGTAATTGTAATGTAATGTAGTTTTGATAAAATAAATGCATCCTTGGTGATGGTGAGCACATGCACATGAGAGACTACTATCAAAAAAAAAAAAAAAAGAAATCAGTTAACACTTTATTTCGATTGTCCACTTTAGACTTTAAATTCCTAATGAACAAAATCCTGTCCTACATTTTTCACTGAATATCCTGTTTTTTTCACTCTGACATCAGATTATGTCAATAAAACGGGTTGCAAATGGCAACATGTTGTCATGATCACTGGAAAATGAGTTACAGAGTTCGCCCACAGACAATTCCAGAAAATTGTTTCCCTTGTATTTACCCAATATTGGTTGCAGAGCATAGTTTGCACATTATTTACAGTAAACAAACTCACATGGATCATTCTTCTCAGTAATTTGTTTCATACTCCACGTGTATGTTATTGTTTACCTCCCGACTTTTTTTTTTCTTCAGACACGACATTGTAGGTCGCTATTTTTTCCGCATGTTGCACAAAAGCCTTGTTTCACAAAAGACTGGTTTTGTGGTATAGCTCGTCCCCCCTGCAGCTAAGACATGCCTGTATAGGTAACTGGTAATTAGTCCCATTCTGTCTGCAGTGATTTATGGAGCTCACCATCATGCATGCAAGTGATCCATGAGCCAAAGAGGCAGTCTTTCTACACAAGCAAGCACAAGTAGATATTTCATATTTTAGTCAAATTATTCAGGTTAACTTTGTACAAATCATTAATTGGCATGTCTAAATTTGATCACATACTGTATTTTGTGGCCTTTTTGGTTCCACGTTGTCACTTCCCAATATATCTGTCATCAATCCTTATACACTCTAAAAAATGCTGGGTTGTTTTAACCCAATTTTGGGTCAAATATGGACAAACCCGAAATGTTGGGTTAAAAATGTAATGTAAAAATTTAACCCAACGGCTGGGTTAGTCCATATTTGACCCAAAGTTGGGTTAAAATAACCCAGCATTTTTTAGAGTGTAATATCTAAGGATGGGCAGAATGATGACATTCCATGTTTTTTCATTGCAATTATTTTTATGGCGGTATATACAAAAACTGACACATTCCTACCGTCACACGGTATATACTGCCATCTCATCAGTAATGTCTATTAACATGTCTCAGTTGGTCTAATAGTCGTCTGTCATTGGCGCGTTACTGCAGAGAGTCTTTTACCAGCTGAATTATATATAAACTCATTTGCTGTTAAGGTCATGACTGCTGTGGAGTGACATGCAATTGTGACATGACATCGAACATGACCTGAATTAGCATGCATATTACCTCCAATACTCACACAAGCACACATACGTATACCTTCGTCATTGTGTGCGTAGCTTTTTTTGACCTTGCATTTATTTTTACTGACGGAAAAGCCCGGGAGGGGGCTGCTGCTCCTGGTTGGGTATGGAATGGGGCAGAAATAAATTGCCTCCACATCTCCCGCGTCTCTGCGGAGTTTAACAAATGATAAGGAAGCTGGGAAACTAGGATATTGGGAAGGTCAACTAGTCCTCGTAATTAGCAGGAGGGATGAAGATGGAAGGTGAAAGAGGGAGAGGGGAAGGGTTCCTCTTTGAAGGCAGTAATGAATCAGTCTTACTGTATTTTTTTCCTGACAGGATGGGATATTTTAAGGGACTTAAATCAAATCCTTGGGAAAGGTATATTCTCCACAGAGAATTTGTTTTAACAATAAGAAACCTTTGAAATACAGTGCATCCAGAAAGTATTCAGAGCGCTTTACTGTTTCCACATTTTATGTTACAACCTTATTCCAAAATTGATTAATTTAATTATTTCCCCCAATTCTACAATAAATCCCATGGATAAGTATTCACAGCCTTTGCTCAATACTTTAAGGCACCACTTCCAGCCTCCCTCAAGTCTTTTTGAGTATGATGCTGCTACAAGCTTGGCACACACGCTTTTGATTTTTGCTGTGAATGCTTATGTGATTTTTATTTTTATTTGTAATAAATTTGCAAAGATGTTAAACTAACTTCTTTCAATTTGTCATCATGGGGTATTGTAGAATTTTGAGGAAAATAGTTAGTTTGATCCATTTTGGAATAAGGCTGGAACATAATAAAATGTGGAAAAAGTGAGGCGCTGTGAATACTGTCCCGATGCACTGTATATGGAAACCAAAAGTGGGCATCACTATTGTGTTGTATAAACCACATACTCTCTGAATATTTCATTCCCTTTCTCTGTGACACGCAGTCTCTACTTCTCCTTATAGCTTCAATGTGAATGTCCCTGTGTGCATCTCTCTTTTACACCATTAATGTCCATTTAATACATTTTTTGTTTGTTTTTTGCTTTCCCAAGTTAAATGCTGCTCTTCTATCTGGGTCCCTCTGAGCTCATTCTAATTTGGCCAGTTCCTGCTAGTTATAGCCCCCGTTTGTCACATGGGTTTATATATGTAACATAGCTGTGACAATTCACATCATGCGCCGATGCCAAGTGATGGATGCCATGAGAATGAGAGCAATAAAGAGACTGATGGGACATTACGTCATTGGCAGATTTTGAATGGCAGGATCATAATAAACAATATCTATGTCTTCACTGTGTAAGTCCTGTGGATGATGCCAATGCCAACATGTATGCAATTCAACAGCGGAAATCTTCACTGAGATAAAATGCTGAGTAAGACTTGATTTTATACAGAGGAATTGAAAGGATTGTGTAAAGTGACTGTGTGAAGTGAAGTGAAGGATGAAACCAAGTGAAGTGAAGTCTTAAGTGAAGTGAAGGATGAAACCAGGTGTTTAGTGGGACGAAGAGTAAGAGAGATTCATGACATCACTCAAAAAGGATAGTTGTTTTAGAGGTGGAGCAAGTTTGTATTTGTAATTGCGTGTACCTATACATTATGCACAGTAAGACAGTGAACATATTTATAAAAGTAATGTTTGACTTCTAATCCACTGTGCAGCACAGTTGTGTTTTGTCTCCTGTATCTTTAAAAAAATACTAAAATAATAGAAATTTCAAATCTGAAGGTAAAGGAGTCAGCTATTTCAGATGTTCCCTCTACGGCACCCAATTAGACTGTGACTCTGCGTCAGCAAAATGAGGCAGTTTTCTCTCCGTGGTGCATGCTAAAATCAAATTAACACTCCAAGTTGTACCTCTTTGACTGACAGTAACTGAATTCATATAAACACTTTACTACACTTGAACTGTTGATGTCAGTGCTAATGATGTCAGTTATTATGAAGTATTTTTTTTTAATTTTCCAATATCTGGGACGTGACTTTTGTAACCCTGATGTCAAAATGGCTTACATCAGTAGCTCCTACAGGCCGTGTGATTAGTCCTAGTCTGGAAGCCTGTATACAGAGTGGGAAAAAACTGCTTCGAGCTTTATGATGAGTCCCACTGTTAAGCTCTGTACTGATTCACAGGATTCACGGCTCCTGTCATACTGAGCAGAGGATCTGTAGTTCACTTCAGTTGACAACTTGGCTTGCTCATTTGAAATTGCCTGCAATGTCATCAAAAAACATATAGCTTTTAAGATGGAAAGGTCAGGTTTTTTTGAATGTGTGTGTGTGTGTATATATATATATATATATATATAATTTACTGTATATATGTATATTTTTATATAATATATGCTTGTATTATCATTTGAAAATTTTAGGGCTGGTAATATTTTTTTTTATTTAGCACGGATGCATTATATCGACAGGAAAGGCATTTAATGTTACAAAAGATGCTGTTATGATAAATGATGTTCTTTTGAACTTTCTATTAATCAAAAAAATTATCATGATTTTTAACATTGATTATAATAACCAAAATATTTTGTGTGTGTGTGTTTTTAGCAATTTTGGTTTTGGTGCTTTTGCATTTACTACAAATGATGGCCGTGAAAGAGTACGCTAAACTGCGTAGCTGACTTACAGATTCAGTTAACAAATGAATAAGCGCGACGTAAATGTTGCTTGAGCACCAAATCAGCATATTCGAATGATTTTGGAAGGATCAGGATGAATGATGCTGAAAATTTAGCTTTGCGTAAGTGTAATAATAGATAGTTTTTTGTATATAGTCTTGGTAGACTTAAAATCGCACTGACTCCGAACTTTTAAATGGTTTACAATACAATATTTATTCACATTTATTCATGGTGTCATTGGGTCCTGCCAATATATGTTTTTAATTTTTCCTTGGTGCACAGGATATCATATTAATGTGGATTAAATCAAGTTTATATCTAATTTTATTTTTTTTAACGTTTAAAGCAGTTGTGCTGAGTCTGCACGTCCGCTAATTCGGTTACTATAATCAGGTTGCGTACAGCACTGCCCCTTAAAACTCTCGGCTCAACTGGGCTTTCGCTGATCTCCTTTTGATTGGCTGCTGGCACGAGGTGTCTGTCCTCACCTAGACTTCTAAGTTCTTTAGATTTCCTGTCAATCAGCTGTGGTTAGTGGGATGGAACCTTCTTCCCACCGCTGAAATCCAGGACTGAGTAATGGACCTAAGAGAGGAACTGAACTGCAACAGCTTCCCTGACTATAGTGGTTTATTTAGCATCGCCTCAGGTTATACTGTATGTAATCCTGCAAAAATCTGATAAAAGCCCCTCTTAATTATTTATATTTCAACATGTGCATCAATGATTTAAGTCATGAGTGTAGCTCATGTTGGTATTTCACCACCCAGCCAATCCTAGATAATGGCATGCATGTAACTCAATCAGAGCGGATCCAGCAACAGACTTGTTGCCGGGGGACTACAATATTTAATTCATTATAATCAACGTTTTTCTGATTTGTTTTTAATTAAGCGTTTTGTAATGCATCGTATGAAATAGGAATGCCTTCTCCATGAAGGACACATGCTGTTTTTGAATTTTGCCAAATTAATTGATCTTACGAGGCAGAATAATCATGTAAGGAGGAGTATGCCCATGATGCCTTAAAATGCTGCCTACGTACTAGGTTTTGGGACGGAGCTGTTGTGTCTTTTTATAGATCTGCACAAGTGGTACAGTATGTGGGCCAAAAAGTGTAAAAATAAATAAATATATTATATTATAACAGAACTCAGGGATCCAGACTTTAATCAGAGAGCGAGGAATCGTTTGTTAATGTGATTTTGAGGAAGAAAGCAGCTTGTGGATCAGATGAGCCGAGGGATGGTTTGGCTCAGTGACAGATGGGAAACATTAGGGCTCCTCTAATCCTTTCAACATTGACACCAGAGTGTGAGAGAGGTAACTCACACCCACAGCGAAACCAACGCACAAAGCAGAAGACCTTGCGCAGAATATCTCTTAAAGCTAGCGAAGGAGCAGAACTGCTGCATGGGTCAATGACTTGCTCTGTTTGAATAGAGAGCATTCAGTGCAGCTTTATATACTCACTGGAAGCAGAGTTAATGCATTTCTATCAAGGGGTCAAGGTTTGGTGGTTAGCGTGACCCAGTTTACCTCTGCTGGTAGATGTACACCATGGGCAAAAAGCATCTTTCTCTATTGACTGCCGTTCAAAAGTTGTTTAATCTTAATGAAATTGATTATTTTGAAATCACATAAATCGCTCATATTTATAGTAGATGATTTAACTCTTTCCCCACCATTGACAGAAATGTTCGTGTTTTCACTGTTATGTGATAGATTACACATCCTCTGAAAGATTATTAAATCTCCTGATCAAAACACAGGAGAAAAAGAAGCAGAAAGAAGCGATAGAAGGGATTTACATATGTAAAATAAAGCGATCATTAACATTAAACGGCATGTAAACAAAACTGCCTTATGTTACCAAATGAAATGTTGACTCAGGATGAGCTATACTGTGAAGCTTTGGGGTGTTGATGGACTCGATCTACTCCATCTATGTTTCGATCATCTTTCTGAATCCTATCAAGACAGTCTTTGACAAAAATGCGATTTTCGCAGGTTTTTGCTCAATGTTAAAAAAGAACACATTAAGCTAGAATATTTTTTTGTGTGTGTAATAGCAGAGGGTCTGTTCTTTCTTTTGATATATTGCATGTTAAGATTTTAATGTTTACATTATAAAATGTAAAAAACGCTGTGGGAAAACTTTTTTTCTTCTTTTTTGTCACAACCATGAAAACAAACGCAACACTCCAAGTAAAATAGCGCTGACCTTTATTACAAAATTAAAAAAAAAAAACACTACTGAACCATGTCCTTTTTAAATATAAATAAATAAATATTACAACTTTATCATTCATGTTAGTTCATAGTGCATTAATGTTAACAGATATACAACTTAAAATTTTAAATGAACAATCAAACGATGAATAATACTTCAACAACCTTTATTAACCTTAAAGGGATACTCCACTTTTTTTTTGGAAATAGGCTCATTTTACAACTCCCCCAGAGTTAAACAATTTTACAATTTTTGAATCCATTCAGCCGATTTTCTGATATTTAGAAGAATATCAGTAACCAGACAGTTTCTGGTCTCATTGACTTCCATAGTAGGAAAAAGATATACTATGGAAGTCAATGAGACCAGAAATTGTCTAGTTACTGATATTCTTATAAATATCAGAAAATAATCGGCTGAATACATTCGAAAACCCAACTATTTAACTCTGGGAGAGTGGTAAAATGAGCCTATTTCCAAAAAAAGTGGAGGATCCCTTTAATGTTACAAATGGACTGGATTGTAATGTCTAAAGTGTTACCATTTCATGTAGATCCAAACCGTAATTCTTAGATGCAGCATTGAAATTAGATATTGTATGTGTACTGTCCCACTTTATTTGGATCTATTTTAAAACGAAGTGTGTTTTTGTCACATTCTTTTATCCGTTTGAGGTACTACTAGCGGCTTCTCAGCCTCAATGGCAAACATTCTGCTGTTCTCAATGCAGAATATACTCAACACATTAATCACTTTATAATAATATGAAAACGAGTTGCCGGTGAGCACACTTCTTAAACCTAAAAAGACAAATAGGACGGCCTACAGTCTTGTGCACTTAACGGACACAAGCACGCGGCGACCATTGTAGGTCCACAAGAAGTGTGCCATTTGGAATAGGGCTTATCTGTCAGTTGCTGTTTCCAACCACCTATTTTTATGCAAATTTTGGGATATTGCATAAAAACGCTGGATGGAAATGCCAAGATGTGCATTAATTATAAAAATGCACAAAAAAAACATGCATTTTTTTTTTAAATCTGATGAGCACACACACTATAATGGTAATCTATATATCAGTAAAGTAAATTGCACTTCTGCATCTCATCTGCTACCTCATTTCAAAATTCCAGTTGAAGAATTAAGCAACTGATAATGAGTATTTTTGGAGGTCGTGTACACCACTTTTATGAAGCCCTCAACCGCAGTAACTTCTGGACTGACCATCGGTTACTCTCTCTCTCGCTGTCAGGTGTTAGGTGGTTTTATACTCCTATAAATCATAATGGACAAGAATACAGTTTCCTTTTAATTTCATTTTAAATTTTCTGCTGCTGAAAAGGGCCCATATGGATTCATTTTCCCACTTCCATTCATTTGTGCTGGTTTAGGATGTCTGTCATAAATGTATTTTTTCATGAATCATCAAATTATCCTACTGGGATTTTACTACTGTAAGATATTTTATGAATGCTAGTAAAGATTGAAATGCTTGAATTCTTTCATTCGTCATCTGCCATGCTTATTTTTACGTGGAGTCCCATGTTTATTCATTCTTGGAACATGACGCTTAAAGATTATCTGTCCAGTGAGGACGCAAGTCATTTAGATTTAGAGTAATCTGATTGCATAGTAGGTACAAATTATTGCATAAAGGGCCACACAAGTAGGGTAACAGCTGGCCTTTGTAAGCCCCATCTCTCAGATGATTGGTCAGCGATGGATTACTAACTCTGAGATAATTATGCTGGTAAATCCCAAATCCTGAATATGCAGCAGCTGTACAGACAAACATGGCCTTTTTTCACGTGTTGTTATGATATTGAAAATACTTCCCCCTTTCCCCTCTCCTGCTGTGTTATGGTATGATTGTAAATCGCTTCTGACTGCTAATCCTGTTGCATTTTCAGTACACAAATATGAGTGATATTGCACTTCATCCTATAATTGAATGCCCTATTCCTGACCCACCAATAAAATATTGGGAAAACAAAGTTGAGGGGATTTGGCTGTGTATTATCTAACCAAAAAAGTATGTATTTCTTTACCAGTATACAAAATTAAATAATTGTATAATTAAATTGAGGGGGACATTTGTTTTTATAGCTTTCCACTGTTTTGATAGCTTTGTCTTATTAAGATGCTGTCCGCAGTCCAACCACACAGTGTATTGACACAGTGGGACTTACAACAAGTCACTGTTACTCTTTTCTAGACAAACTTTGAGCATTTTTTCTACCAGCCTCTGAGCTCTTTACATTGCAGCAACGTAAGTCTATTGATGAAATGCCCACCTTGTCTTGTCTTTGGACCCTTTTTAATAATTCATCTGTCATCTTTGTTTACGGCACGTATAGTCAGGCCAGGTTCATTAGGATGTCCCACAGCAAGGTGAGCCGAACCTTCTCATTTCACACGAAATCTCTCCTTCAGACTCCGTCTGCTTCTCTCGATCACTCACTTGAAGGGATTGTTCATCCAAAAATGAAAATTGAAAATTTGCTATTAATTTACTCACCCTCAGGCCAAACAAGATGTAGGTGACTTTTTCTTTTTTAGTAGAACAGTAAAGATGATTTGTAGCTGAAACCGTGGTCCTTGCTGCTGATTCATATAATGCAAATCAATGGCTACTGTCACTGAGAGTAAAAAAAAAACAATTAAAATAAAATTAATACCTATTGCTCCTGACGATACATCTTATGAAGCGAAATGATCGGTCTGTGCAAGAAAGTGAACATATATACAACCTTATTACCTGTAATCACAGCCTCAGCAAACGGTCATGACAGTCGTCAGCGTACGCATAGGCCTAATGACGTGAAAACAAGTCAAAGATTTTGAAAAAGAATCTAAGAATTTAGTGAAAAAAAGCCCCTCAAAAAAGATTAAATAATACTCATTTCAGTGACTTTGACCTTTTTTTCATGACTTTTCCAGGCCTGAACATCTGACTGATATATCCAGGTTTTCCATAACTGTGGGGGACCGTATTGTGTGTTTTGTATCTTTCTTGATGCATGTGTGTGTGCGAGTGTGTCTTCTTCCCTCTTTCCCCCCCAGCTCTCCAACCCCAGTGACAGGAAGTGCCATTAATGTTCCTCGGAGCTGTCTCTTTGCGTGCTTTCAGATGGGGTGGTTTTTCTTCACATTGTAGGGCAAAAGGAGACATTTTTCTCCTACTTTTGCTCAGTGAGGGAGTTGACAGCCTGGTTCTGTCAGGCGATGAACTGTCAGGTAGAGTCTTTTCTCATTTTTCTTGCTCATAGAGCATATGTGGCTCTTATTCATCTGTAACGGCGTCACGTTCTTCTCCTGTCTTAAGCAGACTGTGAGCTTTGTGGCTAAATACAATAACCTTGACCTGCATCAGGCACTTTGGCAGAGCAGCCACACTACTATACTCTGAGTTGTGGCCAATTAACATGATTAGGCTATTAGCATGTCTGTTATTTACTTTTTCTCCTTTACTACTCAAACATTACAGTTTTAGTCTGCTTAATTACGCACAAAGTAAACTTACAGACTGTATTTAAAGATAATTGACAACAGGATGTGTCCAGTGACTTTAGAAAAATAGATTTTATGCAAATAAGCAGTGACATCTGGTCCGTTCTATTATAGCCAATGAACCGACTTGGACCTCGGATTTGACGTCACGTCCACATTTCACGCGTTGTTTTGCTTGTCCGAGTCGGAGAAAAAAATGGACGCCACCCGGAAAGCTGTTATAATAGTAGCACTGGCCGAGTACCAGGCACTTACATTGAAAAAAAAAATATTATGACTACACCTTATCAAAACGCAATAATATTCACTTTATTTAATGTTTTTCATGTTAATCTTCTGTTAGCAACGCTAGCAACGTTAGTAATTGCACTCACAACAACCGATTCCCATACCTACAGGGGACGCAGTAATTCAAGTGATTATACTCGTCATTTAAAATACCAAAGCGGTTCAAAAACAATGAAAAGAATTCATTATTACAAGTCACAGGGCGCAGCCATCTTGAATTCCGAAACGGAATTCTTGCTCGGTGTCCTCATGGTTGTCCGACGTCCGAGATGTGAAATCCGAGGAAAGGGGGCGTGTTGCTAGTCAACGTCTGTCGTCCGATTCGGCTCTCCGAGACGGATGAATAATAGAACGCACCATTATGCTACAACTACCAACAGGCATATGAATTGTGATTGGTTCTACTGATCATATTTCTTTATTTAATAACTTAATTAATATTAAATTGACACAATAGCTTGTAGAGTTCAAGTAAACCTTGCTTTAGGGTTTTATGTAAGAGTAAATTGCAAATAATTTTTTTTCTTTTTTTTTGACATATTACTGGTACTTTTGACATTCTAAGTGCAGACTAGAATGCAAAATCCTGTGTGGCCCATTGTGGTCTTGTTCACAATGCAAGGCACATACTAAGTGTCATGACAATGGCATTATGTATTCACCGGAAATGCGACTGAAATTTTTTTTACACTATTTTTTTGCTGCCTTGCAAGCACTGTCGTTTCCCTCTGTAATGCGATGCAGATTTCTACTACAAATGTTTCTCAGCTTGCTCATATGCCATTGAATTTTCGTCGTCAACACCTGCTCTAAATAGCTCAGCGATATTGACGTTCATAACTACTTGACGGATGCTGTTGTCAAAGTGATGCCCAACCTCTGAAACAGAACTCATTACACACATACACCATTACACACTTGGGCAGACGTGGCCACAATGGCAAGGGCATGCATGTTCACAACGGCTCTCTGCAACGGTAAACTCAAGACTGTTTGCATGCTGCTACAGCACACATGTGAATGCAATGCCGTGGGGGTGGAAATGTTTGTATCTCACACTGCTCTGGTTTCGAGGTCTGAGATGTGGTTGTTTGGTTGGGGAATGTGGAATCTGGTTTCAGGGGATTTTTTTTTTTTTTTCAAGAGCATCTTGATCCCCATCATGGGTGATGATCTTAAAGGGCCACTTTCCAACTATTTTAACTAAATAAAACTGTTTATAAATCATTTAAATGGTTCAATAACCTGTTCTGGAGAGAATGGTGACTTTCCCCGCTCCCCCCAGTGTTCCCAGGCGGAAAACTAACCTTTCAACATGAGGACTAACGTCTCGAGAGACTTCTGGAAATAGAAGTCTCTCGAGAACGAGCAAGAAACCCGAACTGTTTTATGGCAATTCGACATAATTCTATGTTACTGTGTGATGTATTACCCAGTCGGTAGACATAGCTCCACACGATAAAGTTGTCCGGCTCCGATAATAACAACAAATGCACATGAGCAGTGGTAGAAAGCGTGAGGAAGGTGCCGCAAGTGAGGTTTTTTTTTTATGACAGTGTTGTGAAAATATCCACTGCACACCTGGGGAGCTCGATTAGAAAATATGTGACAACAAAAGTTAAAATCAGCGAAGAAATTACTAGAGTTGCCAAGTGCCCCTTTAAGGGCAGTTCACACGAGATACATTATTGTGTGTGTAAATATATATATATATATATATATATTAGGGCTGTCAAAACGATTAATCGTGATTAATCGCATCCAAAATAAAAGTTTGTGTTTACATAATATATGTGGGGGCACTGTGTATAATTATTTTAGATATATAAACACACACACATGCTTGTATATACAGTATTTAAAAAATATTTTCATGTATATTCTGTATATAGATTTATATATAATTTATATTAAATATAAATATTTTATATATAAATAATATTTTTTTTTCTTAAATATACATGCATGTGTGTTTTTATATATATACAAAATAATTATACACAGTGCACCCACATATATTATGTAAAAACAAACTTTTATTTTGGATGCAATTAATCGCGATTAATCGTTTTGACAGCCCTAATATATATATATATATATATATATATATACGCACACACTCACCTAAAGGATTATTAGGAGCACCATACTAATACTGTGTTACTCTTTCGCCTTCAGAAATGCTTTAATTCTACGTGGCATTGATTCAACAAGGTGCTGAAAGCATTCTTTAGAAATGTTGGACCATATTGATAGAATAGCATCTTGCAGTTGATGGAGATTTGTGGGATGCACATCCAGGGCACGAAGCTCCCGTTCCACCACATCCCAAAGATGCTCTATTGGGTTCAGATCTGGTGACTGTGGGGGCCATTTTAGTACAGTGAACTCATTGTCATGTTCAAGAAACCAATCTGAAATTATTCGAGCTTTGTGACATGGTGCATTATCCTGCTGAAATTTCATAATCCCTCAGAAATCTTGATAGTATTTACATTTTTTTTTGTATCAATGTTAAAAACAGTTATTCTGCTAAACATTTTGTGGACTTTTCTTATGTTTTTTTCTTTTCGAAGGTTTGTTGTAGACTAGTTCACCCTGTGAGAGCACAGGTCAACACGTTCATTCTCCGTGTACAGTCAACCAAGAACTCCTGGAATTGAATAGGGTTTTGTGTGAGTTTTTGAATGTGGCTAATGTGTGGGAAGAGCGGGCACACTGTGAGGTCTGAATAGAATGTTGAGCATGAGCTTTGATCTGACAGAATAAATAAAACTGGTGATATACAACTTCACCTCATTTTCAGTTTAGGTTTTTGCTTTAACAAAACAACAGTCGAACAAAATGACTTTCTAATAGAAATGTATTTAACCTAGAACATTCCTTAACACTTAGTAAAAATCTTAATACACTGGCTGATAACAGGATATTTCCTAAATTTGAACACTGAAACAAACGTTTTGCTGTAAAGTTTCTTTGAACCAATATGTATCGTGAAAAGCGCTATACAAATAAACTTGTCGCCCTGAAATCAAGGTCACAGAAATCATTCAAATTTCCAGTTTTCTCTTGAATTTCATTTGTACTTTCCCCTTGAACGTCCTGCATGCATACAGTCTTATAGTGTTGAGTCTAACCATGCTCTGTGGCAAATGTCAAAAATGTCACACTTTCCCATTCAGATTGCCGTCTAAAGCTCCCACAAATGTTGTTGTTTTCCTTAGATGTGCCAGCTGAACCAAGAGAAAGGTTTATTGAAGTCTGGACTATTTAAGAGCATTCCTTTCAGACGGTGAAACATGTGCATGACAAATGTCAGTACGTGTCCAAAGCTGTCCTTTCCTCTTGTTTGCTCTGTCTCCTTAGATTTTATTGCATGAATCAGCCACAAATGTTGTTTTTTCGGACATGCCAGCTAGAGCCGGAGAACCAAGTCTAAATTGGTCAGACACATTTTCAGACGGCCCAATGCGTACTTAGTCACAAAATGTGGGGAAACATGATTACTCCGCTTTACCATCAAGCTAGTCCCTGAGTTCCAGTATGACAGAGACATAAAAATACGTAGGCTACTTTGGACCAAGATGAAGTCTTTACACCAGTGAGAGGGTGAGATTACATGGAAATGGTGTGTGATGTTTTTTTTATAAGCGGCGCATGAACTGTGTTTTCAAGTTGGCAGCATGGTGCCCAAAGGCCTGCTGTGTGCTTCAGCCGCTCATTTCACATTCAATCAAAGAGTTGGGAATCGAAAACCAATTTCTTTTCTTCTTTTTTTTGAAGAAATACTGTGACCAAAATGATTTAAAGTTAATAACGTTATTTTAGTTAAGTAACTCGTTCGCAGGTAACATTGTTAAGCCAAGTAGCATGATTATGAGTGATTCATCAAATCATTCTTTCAACTGATTCATTTAAAAACACTCTTTCTGGATTGAAGCCAGTTACTGTCTTTTTGAGTGAGTCATTGAATCATTCATTCAGCCGACTCACTAAATCGTGAATAGGTAACTGGAATCAGAATCAGATAAAATTTCCTTACAGTTCCCATCCATATCCAAGACTGCATTTATTTGATCATAGATGCAGTAAAATGTAATAATATTGTCAAAAAATTATTACAATTTAAAATAACAGTTTTCTATTGTAATATATTAAAATGTAATTAATTCCTGTGATGACAAAGCTGAAAACAGACAGTAGTGTCTTTAATCATATGATCATTTAGAAACTGATGCTAAAGAGGCGTCATATAGGCATCAAGGCGTCAAATGCAACACTTTTGACAATGCGTATACATCCAACGAACATGGCACCCTTAAGCATCAATATGAGATGCAGATATATATGGGCCAGAAGGCGCCTCCTAGTGGTCTAACCCTAACCCTACCCCAGACCTAAACCTACCCATAACCAAAGCGTATTATTGATGCTAAAGGGTGCCATGTGCGTTGGAAGTATACGCATTGTCACTATATGACGCCTCTAGGATGAGAATGGGTCATCTATTTAATGCATCTTTGCCAAATACAACTATTTATTTATTTAAATATGAATAAAAATGAAATTTTACCAACCCCAAACTTTTGAATGATAATGTAGACCTGGAAGTAGATGTGCAGACATATATGGGCCTGCACCCTTTCATAAGTGATTCTCTCTTTTGTGTTTCTTATTTTCAATATATCCCTATTCTGATCTCCATCTCACTTGCCATCTTTTTTCATCTCAATCTCCTTCACTCCTTTTTTTTTACATCTTTTCTTCAATTCCCTTGTCACTCTCCCTCCTCTGCCTTTTATCAGCCTTTTTTTTTTCCCTCCATGGATCTTTTTGGTAATGACTGAGTGGTAAATACAGTCATGTCTCATCACTGTTATTTATAGTCTGTCTGAGAGAGTGTGTTCATGTGAGTGTCCATGCGATAACCTATTTTATTTTCTCTTGGGTAGTTTGTCTTGTTGTCTGTTTTTAGGGAATTGGGGAAGTTGAAAGTACCATTACAAAGTTAAAAAATTGAAAAGGCCTCAGTAAGTCTCTCATTACAACACTTTTTGGGGTAGAAACATCCATATAGAGGTTAATTATGAATGTTCTGCTTTATTGAGTTATTGCTGTGAAGCTGAGATGGATAATGTACCAGGAAATGTTCCTATCCTCGTAGTTAGTTTGTCTGTGTGCAATGCTGAATCGGAGAGGTCACTCATCGGGAACGCGGCTGTATGTAACGGCGGAGCAGGTGCAGTGATATCAGACCCCTTGGTAGGCAGATTTTCCTCTTGTATTTCCACACACTTCAGCATTGTCAAAGACCCCTATCAACACAACCAATCCGATGCTCCACTGCCTGTATGTCTGTTCTGTCAGCTTTAAAGGGCGAGGGAATATTCTTTTGACAACATTGAATCATGCCACAAGGTCAGACACATGCCGACATATGTCTGCTCAGCCCACAGTCTTATCAGCGCAAGCGTTTTCAGTTCAGTTGGATAAAACTGCTATAGTGGATTGGTGTAAATATAATATCCACATGCTCCGGTCAAAGGCACATTGAGGACATCTGTGAACAACTTAGCGATTGAGACTCTCCAGTTCTCACCTGACACTGCTGTAAGCTGCCGACCGTCCATTAACAGAGCTCTTCCTGTCCAGATGTTACGCATGTGCGTGCCAAGCCCTCCCTGCCTGTGACAGACGCACACGGAGTGGAAAACTTTCACATTCATTTTCTTTTTCTGTGTTTCTGCTAAGAGCTTCCAGTGAAAGGCATTAGCGCGGAATTGGGCTGCAGAAACACGTTAGCGACCTTTCCATCTGTGAGATTCTAGCTGTGGGTTTTGTAATGGGCCATAAGTTTGAAATAAGCACGGCTGACCTGGTGTGACACAAGCATCTCTCCATCTTTACGATCCCAAAGAGAGCTTTGAAGTAATTCCTTACTTTTCTGATGTGCTTTTTGTCATTACCGTGTCCTAACCTGGCTCAATGTGAACAGGTTTTGTTGTAGTTGTGTCTGTGTGATTTAAAGACAAATGTTATGCTCGATAATGGATATGCAGATCTTTTTGAGCTTGAATGGTTAAGCAATAAATAACATTGAAAACGTAATCTGCATTATGCACAGTATATCAATTACATTTTTATTATTTTAAGAATTGTTTTTATTATTATTCATTAAACCGTTTAGAATTATGCAAAATATCTGTTAAAGTCAAATCTTGATCTTTCTGTAGTTTCTAGGTCTTGAATATATTCGGAATGTTCTAAATTGTATATTTTCGGGAATGTTTTCGGACTTTGCCATTAGTGGTGTATATAAATAGATGTAATCGCTAATTAAAGCATATTACTATTGCATAGGATTGCAATTTTTTATTGAAAATTTGAAAATTTATCAATAAGAAAATTACTGATAATTTACTCATCCTAATGTCATTCAAGATGTCCATGTCTTTCTTTCTTCAGTCGAAAAGAAATTGAGGTTTTTGATGAAAACATTCCTGGATTTTTCTCCATATAATGGACTTGGTAACCAAACGGTTCAAGGTCAAAAAGACTCTTTTAGTTTAGCTTTAGCTTTAAACGATTCCAGAAGATGAATAAGGGTCTTATCAAGCGAAACGATCGCTCATTTAAAAAAAAATAAATAAATAAATAAATAACAAAGTTTAAGTTTTATAAGCTCAAATGGTTACCTTGCTCTGTTCTGTGATGCGCCTTCGTGACTCTCCTGTTCGAATTCGTTCATCAAAATGAAGAATCTTTTTCCAAGTCATTTGGTTCATTCAACGAACGAAACAAACAACTTAAACTGCGATCGTTTTGGCTTGATAAGACCCTTATTCATCGTCTGGAATCGTTTAAAGCCCTTTGAACAGTTTGCACTGAAACTGTCTTTTGGACCTTGAACCGTTTGGTTCCCAGTAAAGTGCATTATATGGAGAAAAATCCTGGAATTTGTGGGATTTTTCAAGGAGCGAACGTTCTAGTGCATTTTGAGACTATGAAATCCCTTAAAATGACCAACTCCATGATCAGGGCCATGACTACTGAACTACGGAGCTGATTGAGATGCTCCCATAGAGATAGGTGTAATTTCTATTTTTCTCCTTCCATCTCTATTTTCTCTCTTCTATCGTCTCTCTCTCTCTCTCTGGTCTGTAAATGCACAGTGGTTTTAAGTTAATGTTGCTATTTTTATTCAACTCCCACAACAACCTGGCATAGAACTCAATATCTGGGTAAAGCTGGTAATTAAGCCCAAACTGTTATAGAAGCTAAGAGTGCCAAAGCATTAACATTTACCTTCTGTGGCTCTTAAATATGGCCTGCAGTGTATTCATCAGCACCTGCCCACACAGAGGTCACCCATACAAGCTCTTTGCCAAGGGCCACAAACCATTATACTCGAGACATGTGTTTTGTGCTGATTCCTGGTTCACTGTTGAACCACAGACTTGCCTCTATTGGATATTAGCATCTCTCAACTGAGTAGATATATTTTCTCACTTTTTTCTGTTTTTTTTCACACTTCACTCTGATTTGTACTGTTTTTTTAGATGAGTTTTTGTGCACATTTATTCAGTTAGTGCATTGCATTGCAAAAAACTAGATCGTTCCCATTATAATCAGCAAAGCTGTCTAGACTGGGAGCACCAATTCTGTCGTATCGTGTCACAATGTGAAGTGCCTTCAGTTAATGAATGGAGCTACTCTTCATAGATACTGCAGATATATACTGCTCTGAATTGGAATAAATATATACAATGTATGTGTGTAATATGTGTTTATATAAATACATATATAACATTAAATATTATTATTAATTATATAAAATCTATATCAAACTATATCTTAATGTAGACATACAGATATTATCAGTTGCTTATTTTTTATTGAGATAGCAAATGGTTTAAATGCAGAATTTAAATGATAGATAGATAGATAGATAGATAGATAGATAGATAGATAGATAGATAGATAGATAGATAGATAGATAGATAGATAGATAGATAGATAGATAGATAGATAGATAGATAGATAGATAGATAGATAGATAGATAGATAGATAGATAGATAGATTATATATTTCATATTATTCATATCACAGCATTCCTTATTAGCTTCAGTGTAGGTATCATATTATTCAAATAAGTTTAATATAAAAAACAATGCTCCTTTCTCTTCCTCTCTTTCTTTTTCCTTTTGTTTTTTTCTTTCTTTTTTTGTTTCCCTGTATTACTGCCTACCTGACTGGAATGACCTGTGGTCACCTGATTAACTTCCTATTGTCTGACCTCAGAATCTCACCATTGATTGCACATGGCATGCCTGAGCGCACAGCAGCTCTCCATCTCAAAGCTGGAGGAGAAGAAAGTTGGGGGTTGTGTGTGTGTGTGTGTGTGTTCGAGTGTGTTTCACTTGAACATGAAAATAAGGGTTTCCTCAGCCGACAGTCTCACCTTTTCCCTCAGGCATATGGCTGACCACAGCATGACACTTACCATATCACGTTTGTTTTAATGCAGTAATCACCTGACCTTTAAGAGGTAGATTATGAGTAGAAGGGAGAGAGAGAGAGAGTGAGAAAGAGACAGATTAATAGCATGCAGATGTGTTAGGAATGAATTGACAATATAAATGTTCAAGAACCGTTAACTACTAAGCATTTGCAATGAAATGAACAGATAAATTAGTCAAAAGTCTGCCAGCATCCCACTCAGCTTCCACATTCTGCATGCTAATAAACAGTAGTGGATTTGCATTGAAGGTTCTCACGCTATTTTAAACCTCTCGTTGTGTTATATCTTAACATTTGCGTTTGCTCTCCTATGAAGTGAAACTTTACTTTTCACAATTTCGTGCAAAGGTAACCTTTATCATAGACCAATCCAATGTTTTGACCTTTTGACCTCTTTTAAATGGTCCACTTCAGTCTATATTTCTCCGTACTGGAGTGCTGTAATGGATGTTTTCTGGAAATTGCTACACTACACGTGAAGTATCAGGGTCAAAGCGCTCTTTATTTTTGCTGGATGGTATCGATATCCATTTTCCAGAAAGACCTTCAGAAAATGTCTGAGAAATGTTTGCACTTGTCACACAGTAGAACTGCTTCGTAAATTTCAAAATCAGTTCCGCTGATCAGTCACGATAATAACGTTTTATAGTTCTTGGCCTACTTTGATCTGTGATCTGCTTCAAGATTAACACATTTATGGCCTTCCTGTTATAACAAGGACGTGTACAGAAGAGTTTAGTAATTCATTCTTTTAAATTTCTAGGTCTAAATTATATGTTGTCTTGATTACATCGTCTGTTTGATTTGAAATGCATCAGCTGTTTCATTTAGGTCATGTGATTCAAAAAAGAGATTCACATCACTATTGTTATTCTGTACAGGTTTGTGATAAAGCTTTTTACAAAAAAAAAGCCATATCTAAATTGATAACTTTTTTTTATACCTAAAGGCAGGCAGTTTTACAAAACATTCCTGCACAGAAGGCCATTCCCTGGAGTATGCAATTTTAATAAATAAAAGAAAGTTATCTTTTAAAGATTTTATAGCTATGAAGCTATAAAGCTTACTATTAGGATTGTGTAAACATCAAAATTATTATTTTTTTTTTATTTCTTATTTTCGAAATACTAACATACAATTTTTTTCAGTGTGTACTGTGCAAAAAATAAATAAATAAATAAATAAACAAACAAACAAACAAATAAATAAATAGTTTGCATGTATAGTAATGCCACGAAGACTGATTATATTTGCCATAATATGTAGTATAACTTCAGAGCACATTTAATGGAATAATATACTGTGTCTCACAAATAATCCAATGCTTTAACTTCTATTTCCAGAGTGACAAATGTGACTGAGATTCTACCAGAATGAAAATCAGCAGTCTTTTTCATATTTTTAGTTTTTTTAACTCCACTAGATTCATTATTTTTGGCTTAAAACAATTCAGATTATCACAGAAGAACTGGCTTAAAAGTGTATAGCTCGGATATAAACACTTATGTGTTCGGTAGTGAACAAAATAGTATAAAACACCTTTTGAAAGTAACTTGAGGTTTACAATAAAAAATTGTATTGATGACATCGTTTGTTTATGGAATCATTTGATTCAAAAATGCTATTTTCATCCAGGAATGAAACGCACGTCAAGTCTTCATGAGTAAATCATTGAAACATACATTCAAACCGATTAAAAATTTAAATACAAATTTTCTTAGAACCTCTTATAAATTAGGTTACAGTTTTCTAGTTGTCTGTTCAGAATCGTGATCTCTATTTCAAACGAAAAGCAAAAAATCGTGATTCTCACTTTATCCAGAATCGTGGAGCTCTATTATGTAAGCTGGCACTCAATGTGTTTGCACATTGATGTGACACAGGAGTGTTGGAGATGCCACTGGGGAAAAGTAGAGGACCCTGGCTGGTTGATTAGTCGATCGCTAAACCAACAGATGTGATGTGAACAGCCACGAACTGAACATCACAGTCGGTTTACTTCCTCCAAACCCCAGGGCGCGGACCGCACCACATATCTGGAAATCCTGCCTGCATATACAGGTCACCAAAATCACTGCAGCTTCGCTTTTTTTCATCTCACTGGCCTCATTTCCACCGCAAAGTAGAGCAAAGCTCAAGCTTAAGTAATAGCTAGGAGTTCGAGAAATAGATTCACAACATTGAAAGAAAGTGATTAACATCAGGGTTTTCCACTTACAGTTTTTCTTTCTCTGGATACAATAGATTCCCGAGAAAGTGTTAAGGAATGGAGGAGAGCTGAATGGCCCGAGAGGCAGGGGGAAGTTAGAGGAAGTTTATCTGTGGGGATTATAGTGTGCAGCTGCCCACAGAGATTACTCAGACAGTGTCAGGAGGATTACTAGACAGGGACCGAAACATGCTCGATGTGTGCAGCCTTTAAACTCACATATTGTCTGGGTCATTTCACCCTCAAATGAAAATGGAAGTCTTTTTTTTACTTCAAGAAAATCAGTCTATTCTCTCGCATGTAAACACCTCTACGTGAGCACAGCGATGGATATTTAATCCTCGGCGAGCTCTCGAAAGTGCAGCAGCTGACTCAAATGGTATCTTTATGCTCCTTTATCCTCTATCATCCGGCCCAGGAACCCTTTAGTGCAGACTGACCAGAAATGCAGTTTTTGCAATTTTCGGATTAAAAAGATCACCGTTTCCCAGAACTCATCATTCCCCTTTTGAAGCTATCCATTACACCGGCCATTTAATTGTAGAGCTCAAGAGGTCGCGGCTCATGGGGAGGCTTTATGTAATTTATTCACTCTTGCAGACCACCAGACGCACAATAGGGGTTTTGGCGTCTTCTTCCGCTGACATACAAATCCCCTCCTAGCCGCTCATGCCCCCCTAGGCCGACTTGCTTCCTCCCATCCATGTTGGTTGTGTAAGACCCGTGGGCATGAGGTATGCGAGTCGGGTGTCTTCATAAAGGCAACAGATGGGCACAGGAGGTCAGTATGTAGCTCTGTGCCCGCACCACAAGTGGGGAAGCTTGGCTTGAGAGTACCGAGGGGAGGAGTCAGAGCTCAGCGAGAAGAGAACATTCAGCCACCCATGTAGCCCACACAAGCGCTCCAGACATCCACACTCACACACGTTCTTGCTTCTCTACCTTTGTGGTTTTAGGATGTAAACTCTCCTCACCTGGTGTTCAAAACGCTCTGTGTGGGGTGATGTTGAATCCAGAAGGTGAGTCATCGCCAGTCCTGGTTTGGATTAAACACTTCCCATGCTTGAACCCTCATCCTTTTGCTCTCCCGCAGGTATGAAGACCCCCTTGAGCCCCACCCAGCTCTTAGAAAATGGACAGCTGTGCTTCGCCATCGCAGGCTGCATGGAGGTAAAGGAGCCTAGCATTATCAACGCGGACATGCATCTCCATCAGGAGAAGAAGAAGCTGCTCTACTCGCTTTGCGAAGTCTGCAACATCCAGCTGCACTCCGCCACGCAGGCCCAGGTCCACTACAATGGCAAATCTCACCTCAAGAGGGTCAAACAATTGAATAAAGGAGAGCCGCCCACGGCAAGCGTCAGCTCGGCTTCCGCTCCTCAACACGCTCTCAGCAGCGGTGGCAGTCAAGGTAAGACCTCCTCAACCCAGGGGAGTGAATCCTCCGATGCTTTCCTCCATGCAGGCGTAAACAGCTCTGATGGTAATGCGCCCTGAGTTAGCATTTGACTCAGAGGCCCTAGCTTGTCATTTCTTGTGGCATTTCTCTTTTAAAGAGGTGTTTTTATTAAAGCCGTATACTGTAGTTCGCCCAGAAATGAATATTATGTCGCCATTTACTCCTCTTCATGTAATTTCCAAACCTGTATGACTTTGTCAAACACATAATATGCCAATTTTGGGTCTGTCAAGCTCAAAATTTACAAAAAGATTTCATAAAAGTACCACAAAACAGTCTATAATGACATATTGACTCTTATTTTCAGACTTCTGAAGTCATACATTTCGTTTGGTTACTGACACAGAGGAACCATAAGTCATTATTCACTGAAAATGAACAACCAATTTTGAGTCGGATCTTTTAATTGAAACAGTTGATCCAATTCACAGAGCAATCTGGTGTGTGTTTCTCATAAAATAGCATAACTCGTTGGCATAACTATCATAGTACGGTGCATTTCATTGGATAAATCGACTAGCAAGTCATGAATGTTTCCCACCATAACTTTGTCGCACGTGCCATCACGCTGGTTTAACAATATAGAATTGTTGATAATGATGTCACAGTGCTGCTGGGTTAAAAGCGTCTGCAAGTAAATTACTTTGACATCAAATTAAAGTCATATTATTGCTGTAAATAATGAACATGGCAACTCATACAAACAAGAAACTATGCTTGTAAACACGAAAGTCGAGAGCTGTTGTTTGCAATGCTGTTTGCTTCTAGAAGCACAGAATCATTGAGCTATGTTGATAACGACTGATCTTTTTACCATAGTTGGCTAATTATGCTAACGATTGAATCAAACTGTGTTGAATCTCGATTTCGAATGAACTGACTCACATGTTTTTCAATGAATAATGACTAGTTTTTGGCAGTTGATCACACAAAAGTATTGAATGACTTCAGAAGACTCGTGTGGTAAGCAGGGCGGGGCCAAGAGTTGTGGGAACGGAGTGGTGTGAGTACTAATGAGTGTCACCTGCACACCACACTGACCTTGATCCTCACAGAGGAGATCCTCATGGCTCTCGGCCACACCCTGCTTACCAGATACGTTCAATACAGTAATGTTACTTCCTTCGATCTTACTGTTACACTGAAATTGCTCAGTCTAGAAATTGCTCACTAACCGTTTTCTTTATCATATTATACATTCGCCTATGTTGACATTGCTGATTGTGAAAGATACACGAATAGTTAGTGAAATGCCTTATGCTAGATAACACCACAAATGTAACGTTATCATGGTACAAGCATGGAGCATTAGTTCAACGTCAAGCTGATAAAAGTAGCCTATTATTGTAACGTTGCAATGGGAGTTTACATGATTTTCCAGCATGTTGTGTGATGCTTTCTCCGGTGTGTTGAAAGTCTCAGTGTGAACGTGTACCATGAGTGCTCACTCTTGTGTTCGACCATGCGCAAGAGCACGGGCGCTCTTGTAAAAATTGGTTGCAATTTGAAACATCACCAATAGAGGCCGCTAAAAAATACATACAGCACCTTTAATTTCTGAGTGAACTATAATTTCAGTTGATTTCCAAATCCAAGCCCAAGCACACTTAGAAACCTCATGTTCAGTGTTTTGCTCAGGGGCACACCGGTGACACGTCTGTCTTTTGTGGGGCTTGAAGCGGCAACCTTCCACTTTTATGTCCTGAACTTTAGACCACTTACACCACTTTGTTGATTTTGCTCATAAAAAAACACACAATTTGTCTATTTGTCAAACAGTTGTGCAAATACTTTTAACTGAACTTAAATACATTCTAAATCTGAACAATTTTGGGTGTTACCTACATAAAGCATTATATTCAAATTAGGGCTGCACAATTAATTGAATTTGTAATCGGGATTACAATTATGGATGCCACAATTATGTAATCGTTCAAAGGCACAATTACAAAAAGTCTTACATTGGTGCACATGAGTGCTTAAAATGTGTTTTATTTCTTCTACAGCTTATCTTAAGGTTTTTTTCCAAATTGTTTTAATTTTAGTTTGTGTAACATTATAATTATAATTAGCATTAAACCATAGAAAAGCAATAAAAGTTTTTCTGGAGTTTTCAGCTGGTTTATTTTGATATAACAATATGACATGCAGTCGCTTCAAACAATGGCATACAATTGTTCAAAACATCATTCAATGTAAATTGTGATAATCGTAATTAATAATCGCAATTATAATTTCAAGGCAATAATCGACAATTATGATTTTTGTCATAATCGTGCAGCCCTAATTCAAATATAATTTATATACAAAAATAGCTGTAAATTATACACAATATATCATAACACAAACACATGCACACAAAAACACTCAGCTAGAGAACATTTTAAATAATTCTTGCACTCATTGGGGAGGCTTGTGCATCATTTTTGTAACCTCTTGGGAGTCTCTGACAAATAATGGCAATTAATTTTTTTTTTTTCTGAAGTATGCTTTCCACATGGACTTTCAAGGATAATGTGTGTCTTTAACAAACCTGTGGTGGTGCTGGCATGTATAACTGGTGCGAATGGCAGCAATTGCACTTGACCAGTAAGTGACAGTTTATCAGTGTGTTCACAGTCTGGTTGGTGGGTGGAACTGTTGAGACTGAAAAAAGCACCTGTATTAATGGCTCATTCAGGTTATGAATAGGATCCAGATGCAGGTGACCTCTTCATATTTAAACAAACACTCTCTTGTTTTGCATGTTACCTGGGAAACATTTTGGTTTGCATTGATGCAAGATGGGCAGAGGATCTGTGAGAAGTTGGTGCTGGACTGGCAGGCGAGACTGTGGGTTCCAGTGCAGTGTCAGAGCGGTGGTGACCAAACTTTCATTAGATTGGTGGAAAAGTAGCATACAGGCTACAGACATTAGACAGAACTTGTTGGACTCCATGGGAAAACTTTTGCCTCTTTTGAACTGGCGGCCAAAGCAAAATGGAATTTTTGATTCAGTTTGAGGAGCTTATTGCACTATTAGAAGGTCTACTATGTCATAGCGAGTTTCATGACTTTATGAATGCTGGTGAAATAATCTGTGTGCTTTTGCTTATGAAGAATCACAGATATGATTTTTCTCCCCACCATGATGCTACTATTAAACGTAAGAGATGTATGCCATAATTCTTGGCCAAGTACACAATAGACAGTGAAAACTTAGGGGCGTGAAAAGTTCTTTTAAATCCCTTTAAGTATCATACTGTTTGTGATGGTTGATCAATTGATCATCTAAAATGAATTAGAAACATGAATGTTTTTTGAGACTGGTATGGATGGGATCTCGCCACATGATATTTTCTATCATGATATTATAATTTCTTAGCCACAATGTAATATTATCATGATTGTTTATATGTACACTACACAAAAGTTTGGGGGGAAAAATATTTATATTTGATAAATATAATATCTTTAGCAAGGGTGTGTTAATTGATCAAATGTTAATAATGTTGTATTTTAAATAAATGCTGTTCTTATGAACTTTTGATTCATCAAAGAAGTTTCCACAAACATATTAAGCAGCAGCTTAAGCACAGGAATAAATTGCATTTGAAAATATATTAAAATAGAATATATATATATATATATATATATAATTTATTTTTTTCCCCTCAAACCCTAATATTAATATTTGTCAACCTTTGGTAAATTAACATATGCAACATGTTTTGTTTATGCTTTTTAAGCTTTATACTCTCAACGATAATGTATGGGTTGCTGTTATAGCTGGTGGGAGGACCTATGGTGGAGAGTCTAGACACACAGTTTTGAAACTTCTATGTTGTCCAAAAGTGAGTGAGATCAATGCATTAGCGAGTAGCTGTTCAGTTTAATTCTGTTCATTTAATATGCAGTTAAATGAACTGCAGTATGCAGTGAATTTGGTTATCAAATGCAATTTCCACTCCTGTAAATAGCCAAAGTCATAAGCAAACTCAGTGTGAACAGAACAAGATAAAGCACTCAGAAGGGAATGGATTTTAGCATATTTATCAGTGTGAATACGGCCATCACTTTTCTCTGGAAATGAGGAGATTGTCATGTAAAACCTGATTGTAAGTGCGTAGTTTGCCTGTGTTTTTAAGTGTGTCATCAAGTTTCGTATGTGTAGCTGGTGTTACTTTTAGCCCATTTGTGCGTGTGAATAGTGAGTTATTCAGATTATCTTTTTAAATATATGGGTGTGTGAAAAGCAGAGGTGATGTTTGATCTGCCCCACACAGCTGCTGCTCCTGTAGGGATGTCACGTGTTTTCATCTCTCTCTGGGAGCATCGCTAGTGTTCCATGGAGCTTCAATAAACAGCAATAAGAGCTGCAGGGGCTGGTGTATTTAAAGCAGTCATCTGTAAACGCCTCAACTGCTATTTAAAAGAATAGGTTAGCTAGTACTGTGCCAAAGAACCTTTATGTGTTTCAATTCTTTCTTTTTATGATATAATGATATAAAATGAGGAATTTCTAAAAAATAAATTGATCATACAAGATGTGTGTTTTCATGGCAAAAGTATAGTGATCCTTTAGTGATTGTAGAATCAGACTTTTTGAATTTTGATTACCCAAATCTGTTTGTCTTTACCATGAGCAAGTCTCATTAACTCTATTGCTGGTTTGAGTGGCAATTTCAGATAAGGGAGCAAACAGTCATCTAAATCACACTGTACTTTGCTATTTGGTGATCGTGCAACGCTAAACCACATTTACAGTATAAAAATGATGTGTCAGAGGAAATTTGAGTCTGTAATTTTGAAATTGAAAATGTGAATCCTGCATAAATCTCTTAAACTCACTGTATCTGTTGTCTAGATTGTGTGTTTGTAAAATGAAGTCAGAAGAGCGCCTGTGTTTGTGATTGATTGAGCGCATTTGAGTTGGACGCTGGTGTCAGTGACTCTGAATCTTTAAGCAGGCTGCTCATTATTTGCTGTAGTCTGAGCCGGACATATGTAATTACAGCAGGGAGGATGTGCCGCGCTTTACCGCGGTGTCCTGTTGACTGACAGTAGATCAGATCTGTTAAAGAAAGGAGCTCAGCTCGCTCTTCACATCTGTGCGCCGATTTTGATGGATTATTGAAAGCATTCCTGCCAACGTGGCATCTCATTTACACACTATATAATGAGTACGTTTCTGTAGTCTGTGCATGTGTGTGACCATGTATCATGCTCTTGTTGTGGTCAGTGCATTAGTGACCACTAGGTGGCAGTGTCATCATCTTGAAAACGTTTTCATCATTATGGCCTGCAGAGTTCATTGCAGGTGAAGATGATCGTATTTTTTTAGCTAAGATTAATGAAGTTTGTAAACATAATATAAAATGTCAAAGTCTTGCATAGTCATATTTCTAATTTCTGTTCCCTTTCACCATCATTTCTGTTCCACTCTTACTGATGAAGTGGCCAAAAAGCATAATGACTAATGACATGAATAAGCCAGACAAATTCCCTCTTCCTGTTCTTTGAATCATCATAGCTCATGCCTGTCTACTCCGATTCTGTCAGAATTACCTCAGATTAAAACAAACACAAGCTACATTCACAGTGCAGTTCAAATGTGTTTTTCCATCATATGTGTCACAGATCTGGGGGCTTTTTCTGATGATATTGTGAATTACTGTCAGAAAATGTGCACAATTTGTTCCTTTAGGGGTACTAGTTTGTCACTGGTTGCTTGTCATCTTGGTCCCTTATTTACCCCTAAAAGGTGCATATTAGTGTGTACCATTAAGGTATACTTATGAACCTTTTAGGAGTAATTATGGTACAAATATGTCCCTTTCAGATTGCTGCCCTAGTGACAAGCTGTTATAAGGCACAATTTTTGCCTTCAGTCTGACTTTTCAAATTTGATCTGTGCCACTGGCATGAAATAAATTGAATATGCATCAGGTTTCTTTTTTCTTTCAGGTTTTTATTTTTCATTACACAAAATAGTGCAAAATGTACAGTATTTGTAGATGAACATTCCAGTATTTCATTCTGAATGCAATATTTTTACATATATACACAACTGTTTAAAAGTTTAAGATCATGAATGTTTTGAAAATGTTTTGAAAGTCTCACCAAGGCTGCATACATTTGATCATATTTATTTGAAAATATAGTAACCATGGTAATATTTTGAAATCTATTTACAATTTCAAATAGTTGTTTTCTATTTTAATATATCAATGTTGAAAACCGTTGTGCTGGTTAACATTTTTGGTGGAAACCATGTTTTTTTTTGTATTTTTTAGGATTACTTGATTAATAAAGAACAATAATTTAGTTAATAGTTAATATTTAATAAAGAACAAAAGTTAAAACTAACAATATTTATCGGAAATATAATTATTTTGTAACAATATTACACCCGGTTTCACAGACAAGGCTTAAGTCTAGTCTCAGATCTAAAATAGGCCTACATGTTTGAGCTCTTTTGACTGAAAGCAGCTTGCACTGACATATCTATACCATTGTTTTGTCTCAAGATGCACATCAGTAATGTTTTTTTTTTTCTAAGGCATTTTTATAAAGTCTACTTAAGTATCCTATAATTGAATTACAATCTAATCCTGGTTTAATCTAATCCCTGTATGTGAAACCAGGCCTTAATGTCTTTACTGTCGCTTATAACCAATTTAATGTATCCTTGTTGAATAAAAGTATACACAAAAATAAATAATAAAAAGACCCAAACTCTTCACCAGTGCTTTATCCTTTAACACAGTAGAAGTGTTGCTTGTTTAGGCATGCCAAATATGAGACAAATTATCACTCATGCAAACAGTCAGGCTGAAAAGTGTTTGCATTTTATGTCAGTTTAACTTAAATGTTTTATGATTCATAAGCCTTGCAGAAACGTGCTGACATACATAGTCAAATTGTAAAATTCATTGTGTGTGAATGGTTCCCACCTTTCCTGGTTCAGACCACGCTTCCATCCATCCTGTACTTTTGAGGCTCCATAGAATGTATTGAAATTTTGCCCCTTTTTTGACTCCCGCCCTCATAATTAATCAGCATGCAATTTGACACCAACCTCCACTGCACAATGTGCACATAAGCTTTGCAGGCATTGCCTCGCTGTATTTGTTTACCTCCAATGAAAGTGTCAGTGTAAGGTCTTTTATGCAGGCGGGTCAGTTTGGGCCACATTTAAAAGGTAAAAAAACCCCAAAAATACATTAGATTTTAGACAAAAATGTAAGTTTTTCTGTTGTTGTAAATAAGCTCATTAGTGAAACTGCTTGAATTATGCAGCATGTTGATGAATAAACGTCATAAATCATTTGGCGAGTCGTCTGCCGTCTGGCGAAATGCGGACGCCTCACGGTGATGTAGTCTCAGTTGATGAGTCATGACATGTTCCTGAGGTACGACCATCGCCAGGATGAGACTTTAATGGTCCCTGTTGAAAGATTTATACTATTTAGAGCAGCAGGGGTGTGAGGCGGCGTTCTCACATGATGTTTTGGATGCGGCCCTCATCTCAACCTCGGAAATTAGGCTCTGAGAGACGAGGAAAACAAATAAGCATGCAAATGGATATTATCGCGTCCGGAAAAATGATCAAGCAATTTTTTTTTATTGTACGATTAATTGATTTATTGACTATCACGACAGGCCTACCACCGCCGCTCTCTCACGGCCCTCGTCCTGCTCACCACACATACATACACTGTAAAAAAATATTTTCAAGATTTGTTATCACAACATTTTTTCTTTTGTCAAATCAACTTAAATAATTTATTTAGTTGAGATAACTTATTATTTTGAGTCTCCAATGATTAAATCAATCTCCTTCATTGTATTAACTCACTTTTTCCCAGTTCAATCAACTTAAAAATTTTAAGGCAACCAGGTAACTTAATTTTTTTAAATTAAACCAACAATATTTTTTTACAGTGGTGTAAGTGCTTAAAATACACTGTAAAAATATTGTTGGTTTAACTTAAAAAAGTAAGTAACTTGTTTGCCTTTAAATTTTAAGTTGATTGAACTGGAAAAAGTGAGTTAATACAATGAAGGAGGTTAATTTAATCATCAGAAACTCAAAATAATAAGTTATCTCAACTAAATAAATTATTTAAGTTGATTTGACAAAAGAAAAAATGTTGAGATAACAAATCTTGAAAAAAATTTTTTTTACAGTGTAATATTCCAGGTGAAGAGTAGGTCATACATGTGAGAGATGCCACAAGTTGCAAAAAAAAACAACGAAAACATTTTTTTTTCTTGTTTTATCAAGAAAAATTATGTTAATGTTCAAATCCAATTTTCCATGTGAGTGCAACTCTGCATGGATGAATTGCTATTCAAACTCCATCAAACATGTTTGTCGCATAGACAGAGGGTGAGACAACCCACCCGACAGGCGTTTGATGAGTCTAGGACGGCCAGTGCACGCCTCCCAGCAGATGGCCTGTCCTTCCCCTCAGCCTGTTTTCCATGTGGGTTTACATTTGTCTGCGTGTCCGTGAACGAACTTGCCTGCCCCGTCCAGCTCCTTTAGATTAACCTTCAAAATATATCCTGAAGAGAAATTGTTTGGGTGGCACACACAGTATGAAAAGTTATTTATGGCTGTGGGGTCGTTGAGAGAGTGCGTGCTGCATGAATTTTTTGCTTTCTGTTTGTTTATATGCAGCAGGCACCTTATCTTCATTTTCTTTGAATATGCTGTGCCTTGTTCTTGAAAACAGCCTTTACTCTCCCTTTGAAGTAGAAAAATTGGCCCATTATGTTTGGCGGTAAACAAAAGATATTATTTTCACTGTTGTTTGTTATTCAGATTCATGCTCATCATTATGCTCGAACATGCTTTGCAGCGAGATGATGCTTTGTGTGACCACAAAGTCTCTAAACATCTAAAAGCAAGCACCGTTTCACAGACTGGACGAGACAAACAACTCTTTTCCACTAACTAAAACTCAAAAATGGAAAAAATGTCATCAGTTACTCACCCGGCAGACTTTCATTCATCTTCGAACCACAAATGGAGATATTTTTAATGCAATCTGAGAGATTTCTATCCCTCCATTGACAGTCCATGATGGGTTTATATGAATTATGGCTTTTTTTCACATATAGACAAGCACATAAACAGAAGTGCAACCATATTTGCTTGATGTGTGAGAACAAACCTCATTGGTTCTTGCAGAAGCTCAAGGGTGCTATGTAACACGAGAATGAACCTCATTGGTTCTCGCAAGAACGCTCGACCTTTCGTTTACCGTAACCGATGTTTGCGTTGATGAATGTTTATTGAATCATATATTTTTCATGGAGTTTCTATTGCGTTGGAAATAAAACGACAGACCCTTTCAGGATTCCTGTCTGACTCCTGTCGCACAGAAGCCCAGTGAGCTCGCCTGACCTGAGCACAGATACGGAAAAGATGGAGAGGAACGTAAATGAGGAACACAGCGGGACTCCACGCCAGAGGTGTGACATTTCATTAACAATGGATTTAAGCCTAATGGCTTTACCCTCGGCATTTCACCGGATGATTGCATGAATAATTTCCTCTTATGCTCCGGCAGATTTGTCTATGAGTTGGGTTGTTAGGCAGTTCATTATTTGGATTACGTGGAGCTCTTGAGCTGGAGTATGTGCAGTTCTGGAATAAGGCCAGAAATATACCCTATGGAATACTTTGTATACATCATTGGAAATTATAACAGCAAATTATATCTCAGGTGATAATTAAAACATTGCCATGGTAACAATTTAAGTTTTGTCGAATATAATAACCCCGATAAGACTTGCTTATTCATGATTCAAAAACTCTAAATATATATATATATATATATATATATATATATATATATATATATTTTTTTTTTTTTCTTTTGTGTGTTTTTGTGTTTATTACACTCTTAGAAGAAAAGGTTCTATCAGCGCTACGTATTTGGAACCCCTAAAAGGTTCTATACAATCTTTAAAAAGGGTTCCTCTGGGTTCTATATAGAACCCTGGGGTTCCATACTTGGCCAATAGAACATTTTACCCCAAAAAAATGGTTCTATATAGAACCATTTTGGAGTTCCATATATGAAGTGGGGGATGGAACCATTTCTGGTTCTAAATAGAACCATTTCTTCTAAGAGTGTAATATACCACATAATTGGCTTTATGCACAGCTGCACTACTTCCTGAACTTCAGCCAGCTCCTTGTTTCTTATCTGCCATTATTGGACAAACTTGATTAATTCAGGTGTGCCTGATTATTGTTGTTGTGACTACTGAGGTCAGACACACCTGGATTAATCATTTTGACCGATAATGGCAGACAGGAAACAAGGAGCTGGCTGAAGTTCAGGAAGTAGTGGAGCTGTGCATAAAGCCAATTTGCTTAAAGCTACACTGTGTAACTCTTTTAGTTTATTCTTAGCTAAAAACACTTAGTTCTTTCAAAAATATATGTGCTCATTAATGTATATTTACTTCGTTCAAGTAATAAAGTGTTCTCGTGAGTGTATAATATGCCATTGAAAATACATACGGGTAAGGGGTTCTAATGTCGGTCGCCATGTTGCCCCTCCATCTTGAAAGTACGTTAGCCAAAGAGGGACATACCCGTTAATTCAAGCTTCGCCTTTCGCGTTTACGTTTGAGTTAACACTCATGGAAACCATGTTAATCTTGGACTACATTGGCCACCGTAGGAGTTAAAATGAAATCAGAATTGAGAGGAACAGAAACTAATATTCACTGGATTGTCATATATCTTTTCACCACTAAATCACACAGTGTAGCTTTAACAAAATGCTAACACAAAGTGAAACTGTAAATCGAGTCCCACTGGTGCTTCAACCGAGGAGCGCTATTTCAGCCCATTCTCATCCTTTAGCGTCATATAAGTGACGCCATATGACGAAACGGCGAAATACTACGCACATGGCACCCTTTATCGTTAATATAACACGCGAACCCAAGGCGTCATAAATCCTTTAGCATGAATATGAGACTACCCTACCCTACCCCACACCTAAACCTACCCATCACAGCGTGTGTTATATTAACGACAACAGACGCCATGTGCGTAATATTTTGCTGTTTTGTCATATAGCGTCACCTATATGACGCTAAAGGTTAGCTATTTGTACGATCCCCAGATTTGTTTCCATTTCAGTTACTGAAGCATGCTTTCTTAGAAGACAGTATACACCAATGCAGTGCACTTTGTTTTGGAAGAGCCTCTTCAAGTACTCAATATGTTTTGCATCAAATTCTCCGTAGTTGTGCGGCTTAAATAAAGATTATTTCCGCATCCATCTCATTCAGCCAGTGGTCATCAGTGGAACACATAGCCACTGCTCTGTAATTAACACACAAACACACACAAACAGGTGATGCTAGCCTTTGGAAACGATGACTAGATGTAACCGTGATAGCTCAGCGTGACATTACTGGTGGCTCGTGTAACAGGGCTGAAATATCCAGTTACATGCTGTGTTAGAATGTCGTTTGGCAGCTGCTCGAAGCTTTCTGAGCCGTGGGGTAACGGGGCTCATCCGGTGACATATACTCACACATTTATCTTAGCCAGCATGGCCATTTACTCACAAGTGTCAGGTTGTGCTAGCCACTTCTCCATTCATTTTGTCACCTCCAATGGCAGGGCCCGTCCATCTGATTCTCTGTCGCGCGCGTCCCGGGTCCTTTCAGATCGCCAATCATTCTGATTTGTGACAAGGCCCTTTCTGAGGGACAGTGATGAGATGAAAGTGTCATTTGGTTGAGTACAGTCATCAGCAGAAGCCTGTCATTGCACATTAGACAGTTTCAGTGCTGTGACATTGTTTCAATTGTTGCTTTTGTTTTAATATATTTATATATTATGATGCATGGAGCGTGGAACATACCAAAAGAAAGAGTGTTTGGGGTGGTTTTGGTACGGGCTCTAAAAGTGGTTTGCAGAAGTTTACATTACGTTTATGAATTTCTTCATTATTCTGCTGCCTCTGCTAGTCTAAAGCATGAAAACATACTGAAAAATGATGTGTTTTCTCATGAGTTATGTCTTATGGTGAGAAATATGTGGTCTGCACCATTACAGTGAATGAGCATCAATGACCCGAGGCAATTAGCCGGCTGACACAGTTTTTCTCTCTTCCCCTCCTCCTCATACAGATGGGGATTTATGTGTGTGTGTGTGTGTGTGCCAGAGATTCTGGGAGTCCACTGAGAGGGGAAATGAAGTGGTGTCTGAGGAGGTGCATTGATCTTAAGACTATTGTCACACAGATTATAAGACACGAGACTGTAGCACTGCTCAAAGCACCGCACAATCTGTGGGATTCATGCTCACGGTTTTGTTTTATTTTGTTTTTGGACTGTCGTCATTTGAATACATTACTGTTTTTAAAAATGTGGACCAGCTTTCTCAAGAGAGGTGAGCAATCCGGTTTGCGTTACAAATTTGCAGTGTTTTTTTCATGCATTAAAGGGGTGGTTTACTGCATTTTTTCTTTGTATGATTGTGTTTATGGAGTGCAATATAACATGTATTCGTGGTTTTTCTTTTTTTAAAAAGTCTTATTTTTCATAAATTTCTCAGATTGGTTAGTTTGGGCCAGTGTGTTGTGATTGGCTAAACTGTAGTGCACGTTGTCCGGAAAATTCTCGCCCATTACCTTTACGGGCGAAGTTGCATGTGTTGTTCATGTCAAATGTAAATAATGGTGTCAATACTGCAGTATCAGTGAGCCAGAATCAGACCCAGAAAGCAGCGATGAAGAGAGGCAAGCAGAACCTCACCACACACGGCTCTTGCAAAACGTTTCTGAATGGTAATTTGCCTGGTAATTTTTTTTAACTTTATGCACATTTGTCTTACACAAAATAGCAGCGAACTAACTGGCTACTACACAAACAGCGTTGGGCACTGGTTTACGTTCTTGATCAAATTGAAAAATAACACCATAAAGTATATATCCATGAAAAATACATTTACAACATTAGTACATATACAAAATTCAGGTCCAAAATGTTTGTACGCGTTTGTTGTAGACACAAAATAGCATAACTAGTAGCCTAGTGGCTTTAAAGCCAGCGCTGGCATTTGATTAAAACTAAAACATTACGTCTGAAATTATACATGCAAATACATTTAAAATGATTATGTCTTAGCCTACTTACAGGCTGTTTCCCAACAACTGCTGCCTCTGGTTTTAAAGTTGGAACCGCTTCATGTTTTAGTAACAGTTTCTTGTTGAATCCGGCTTTGAATTTGTGGAGATTATGGAAGCTGTTTTTCTTAAAATGCGCAGAGAGCTATGTCATTTTCTGGAACATAATCAAACAGAAATTGTATCCATTGTTGACAAACTACGACAGACCTGACAGCTGGATGAACATAACACACTTTCGACGAGCCGCAGAAATATGGCCATGCCCTTTTTTGCATATTCCGGAGGGAGGGGTTGATGCAAACGTATGGATTAGTTACATAAAACCTGTTGTAGTCCCAATCGAGTCGTTTTTGTAGGCATTAAACTTCTTGATTTTTAAAAGACGATATCTCTGCTTACATTTAACTTTCAGCGCTGCAACTTTGCAGATACTGTTCATGCACCAACAGCAACATTACACGCTATTTAAAATAAAAAAAGTGAAATCGCAATCAACCACCTCTTTAATGTTCTTATCACTTGCATATTTTTATTGTGGTCACATTTAGATGTTGTCTGTAGACAAAGTGCTTTGAGAATAATCTTAATGATTTCAAGCAGCAGTATGTGTAGCAAATGAAAGATCTTTCTAATGTTTCTATTGTTGTGTCAAGACTCACATCTAAATTGAGGAATCTCAATATGGACTCAAATATGTCTCATAAATTGTTCTAAGACAGCATTATCTGAGCTGATGGAATTTTAGGCATCTGTGACAAAGTTGAAACCTAAATGAAACCTAAGCATTGGTAAGCATTGGTTTATTTCTGGCATTTCTAATGAAGTAATCCATTTTTAAGGCAAATTTGTTTAATTTAATCTGAAGCCCTGTTATTTAACAGCATCGTGAAAGAGTTGTGGATACTTTTGCTTATTCATCCACAAGTCATCTCCATTCTTCAGGTCAGCGGCAGGGCAGCGTGGGGACTAGACGAGGGAGGGGGCAGGAGTTTTCCATGTCTATGTCTGCATCCTGGGGCAGTAGACACACTCTTGTGCATGCGCATGTGTGTGTGAGAGAGGCAATGGAGTGTGACATGGAGAGGAGGATGCTGGGATCAGGTGAAACAGGAGAGAGAATTCAGCTTGTTTCGCTCAATATGAAGCATATGGATTTGAGGCAGATTAGTACAATTCACTTCAGATGAGGAGGTAGTCCACAAAAAGAGTTTTATGATACCTGGAGGGAGATTTCAGTTAGCATTGCCATCTCGGTAACATCTTTGAGACAATCATCTGAGCTGTCAATGCCATGTGACTAATCACTTTGGAGTGGCTGGATAATGCTAACTAGTTTTTGGAACACACGCAGTTTGAAAGCCTTTTTGTTGTTATTATTATAATCATTTATTCCACATATTTAGGACAGAAGAATGCCGCTTGTCAAACATCTACTATAATATAATGAAATACAGTATATGAAATTTGTATGTTGTGTGCAAAATACTTTATTTCATCATTCACAGTACTCAACTATTGTACTTTTTAATGGTTCTCAATGGAGTAAGATGGTTTTCACAGCTAGAATGGTATTACTAACCATGTTAACCAGCCAAATGTTGGTAATCCAGTCCACAGATTTGTTGCTCTTTTGAATGGCAAGTTGACTTGTTGTGTATATTTGGCACATATATAATATTTACATATTATAATAATATATGAAGAGTTCAGATGCAAAAGCCTCTAAATGCCATTTGAAATTTTCTTCTAAAATGACCATTTTTATCAAGCTTGTATATTTAAGTTCAGTAATTTCACTTAAATGACAATTAATAGGTAATCTGCATAGCCATTTAAGTGAAATTACTGAACTTAAATATACAAGCTTGATAAAAATGATCATTTTAGAAGAAAATTTCAAATGGCATTTAGAGGCTTTTGCATCTGAACTCTTCATATATTATCAATATTATATTTGTATTAGCGAGCAGGGATTTAACAATTCCAATTCAAAGTCCCAGGGAAATCAAAACATATTGAATATTTTGTATATTTTCCAAATGAATTAACCTCTGGTGTACATCTGTTTTTTTATTCTTAGTTTATTTAAATACTAAGTCTTTAATTGTTGTGTTGCTTCTTACTTCTTTTAGATTTCATGTCTTGAGAATCACATTTTAGATGGCTAGGTAAATCAAGTTAAAAACATTTAGTTTTGCATTCTCTACCTGTTTTTGGAAGGATAAGAGCTGACGATTTGGGCCACAACTACCACAAAAAAAAAACTTTCTTCCCACTTTAAGCAGAAAAGATTGCATCTGGTTTTATTAAGGGCTCCTGCTTCTGGATTAAAGGATGTCCAGTTGTAGGTTGCATGTGTAGTGGTCAATCAAATTTCAAGCCGCAAAACAGGAGCAAAGTCAGAATCTCTTTCAAAAGGTTAGTTTATTGATGGCACGATCAAACGAGTGTCACGGAAATAAATAAGTTTTCCCTATCAGACTCTGGGACTCCAAACAGTTCGTCTTGGTTTTTGAAGTGTGCTTTGAAGGCATGAAATTGCATTTGATCCCTGCTCTCTTCCCCCTGTTTACAGGCTCTTTTATTGCAACGGTCAGTTTGTGGTTCACTGCCAGGATTGGCTGCTTTCTGTCTCTAGCCCCGATGCAGTATCGAAAAAGCCAAGGTGTCTGTGTGAGATAAAACACCACAATGACACACCAGAGAGCGGGCTAACCATCCAACTGAGACACCAAGGGCATTATTGCATTAATTCTCTGGAATGACTGTCAGTTTCGAGAAATGCACGATTCATTACCGCCATCTAATTCCATATAATGGCTTTTCGTGCTCAGTTTTGTTTTTATGTGGGAAACACACACTATGAATGTGTGTGCACTTGTCTCTGAAATGCACCGCTGTTATGTGTGAGAGTGTTTTACAACCATCCCGTGAGTGTGTGTGGCTGACAATGCACATGAAGTTTAACTTCCTTGGCAGATCAATAAGCACTCCGCGTAAAGGAGCTGTATGTCAGCAGAGCCGCGGTGAGTCGGCCGGCTTTTAGGGCCATGATTTTATTAGCTCCACTAATCGATTTCTCCCCTCAGACCGGACAGCCGCCTCAAACCGATCTCTGCCTCTTTTCCTCCGTAATCGCTTGGCATGCTGAGTCCTTTTGTTTTTTCCCCTTCACAAGAACTCTGATCCCCAGCTGATTGACACAAATGAATCAAGAATGAAAATCATGTCATTAATTACTTTCACCCTCATGTTGTTCCAATCTTGTATGTTGTTGTATCTTGTATGGACATTTCATAGTGATTACAGCTGTCAAATAGAGCTCCATTTTCACCAACATTCATGCTTTTATACTGTACTAAATCAGTTATGTAAAATGTCGAAATGTCTACCTATGATTAGCGCCATCTAGGGAAGTGCCCAATGACTGTATTCGACAGGTAAGTTTCTTTACCTGAAAATTGTTCTTGTAACTAAAGTAACGTAGGGGTGGGAATTGGCAAAAATGTGAGGATTCGATAGTATCGCGATATTTGGGCCACGATTCAATATTATTGCGATTCTCAATATATTGCGATACAGGCAGGTATTGCGATTCGATTCTGCGATTATATTGCGATTCATGTTCCCCATATTATTCAAAGACATTACAAAAAATGAGGAAAATAAGACTGCTCAACTCACTTCAATTAAATGTCACATTTAATTCTGTAAACATTATCTTCTACACATTAACTGAAGTGCAAAAACTTCTCAAAAAAAGACCTCTCATGTGAATGTTGAGATTCAGGCTTGCTACGATAGTCGGTGTTACCGGTGTTACGTGTTCAGTCGCAACACCGGTTTCATCACTTGCCCACCGCGGCAACGCAAACACAAACTTTTTTTTTTATGCAATTACGCAGTATCCGTTCAATCCTCCCTATATTACACACACAACCCACAGAAAAGGCGCACATCAGTATCGACTCATTACACATACAAATTATGCCAAAATGTCAGTTTTGACGGTCAGGCCATCGTCCCTGATTGGTCTTAACCCCAGTGACGGGTAGGTTTAGGGGCAGGGTTAGGGGAAGGCCATTATGGGGTGCGGATAACAGGACAGTACCGTTTTGTCAAATGTCCTAAGAGCTGACTACAATGATTTAAATAAAGTCTTAAATGAACATTTGTGAGAAAATGGGACGCGTGTCAGATCGTGTCTCTGTCCCACATTGCACTGCATTAACATGTAGCCTACAGCTTACGCTCAACGGCTGTCCGAATTCGCTTACTCGTTTTCATTCACTCCTTTAAGTGAACCGTATTAGGGAATAGGCCTAACTTAGTGAATGAGGGTTTAGGGAGTGATTTCGGATTCAACCTTTGTTCTCAAGCAGTGAAAAATAGAGAAACCAATGAAGAAAACCAGAAAGTAAAATAGATAATTTTCTAATTAAATATTGCAAAAACAAGACTGATACTTGGCGCCCGTGTATCGATACAGTATTGCCACAGAAAATATCCTGATACTATGCTGTATTGATTTTTTTTCCCCCCACCCCTATATATATGTAACTTTTTCACTTGACTAAAGCATAAAAATACCATAATATGTCTGCAGATATTTAGGAAACATGCCGAGTTCACATATTCATGTCTCTGAAAAACATTTCCACAGCCAGCTATTGTACTTTGAAAAGTGTGTTCCTTGTTGGAAGGTCTGTTTTTCTTTTGGTCTGTGTGATCTCACCCACTGCCAGTTCACGCAATAGTATTTCGACACCCTAGGATGACAGTTGGCAGGAATCACATCGTATTGCATCCAGCAAACAAACTGGGTCAGAGATTGCAGATTCTACCCAACCTAAAAAGCTTCGGTATCCATCTAAAAATACGGATAGATCAACTTACACAAGTGTGTAAGTCTCCTCGGCTTTCATTGTCAGTTGCGCTCGTTCCTGTTGCGTGTCCTCAATGCTTGTCCTTGGCATTTTGAAGATCAATCATGCTGTTCACTTTCTTCATTCCAGGCGGCTCATGTTGTTATGAAAATATTTGCATATTGGAGTGCTCAGTCTTGACTACTTAGCTCACTTTAGCTTTTATTCTTGTTTTTTAAACTAACTCTCACAGATGGACCCGACACGATTCAACATACTGATGGTAGCACTGACAGACTCTCACCGATGGCCCAACGCTGGCCAAAGGTGACTATTGGCTTGGTGTTTTGCAGTCCTTATTTAATATACTGTACATTTAGCATAAACTACTTAACTTTTTAGCCCTTTTCCATCTATTCATTTTGATGTACATAGTTGTTCTACTTAATTTTTAAAAGTATACTTTTTTCAGAATTATTTGATGATTAAAGTACCACAATTTATTTGAAATAGAATTTTTTTTCAACCAGGGTTGAAATATAAATGTCTTTACTGTTTTTGAACAGTTGTGAACGTTCAAAGAAAGATGGCAATAAACTTGCGACCATTTAGTATAATTGCATTAATAAGAATAGATAATAATAATAATATGCTAAAATTGTTTGTGGAAATTGGTTATTAGTCATTTAAAAATAAAAATGTTGGTCCATGAAATACAAACGAAATTTGGTTCACCCAGGACAACTTTTGTAGAGAATTGCTCTTTTTAAAGGTTTAGAGAGATTGGTGGCAAACGGACACTGGCAGCTGTTTTTATCCCTTTTTGTTCTTCTTTAATTTTGTTTTCTGTCTGGCTCATGAATCTTCACAGAGAAAAATACTCATTACCAGTAGATATGGAATATAGAGAGTTGATTTAAGATAAATTTTGGCTGCTACATATAAAGCCTAAATGTTGTATCAAATGTTTTAACTCCAAACTGGGCAGTTTTTTTTTTGTCCCATGACCTTTCCGTAGACTCATTTATTCGATTTATTTCCACAATAATTGCTTCTTTTCATCTTATCAGCAGTTGTAAGAAGAAATATCTTTAAAAAGTGCTCTGACCATGAGATAAAATGTGAGTCAATAGCCATTAATGCTGCAGAAAAAAGTAAATATTCAGTAGTTAAGAAGCACCATGAAAGCAGCGTTCATCGCCCCAATCCAATACTGGTTCACGTAAGAATGGTTCTTTGATTTTTCACTTTTAGTTTCTACTTCCATTTATTTCCAGAGCAGCCTTTATCCACCTTTTCAGTTTCATTAAATTGGATTAGCCTCATCAATTGAAGTCACTTCATTTCACATGTACTCAACTTAAAAAATAATGGCGAGATATGGTTTCCCCAGAATGTCGAATTTCTACGGGTTATTTCTATTTCCGGTGTTTTCTGTTTGGAGGCCCCTGTCAGCTCGTATCTCTGTCTTTTAATCTCCGACATCTCTGGAGAAAACTATCTCTGTTACTTGCTGTAGTAGTGCTGCAGCAATTACGATTTCAGCATTGATAGCCGGCAAACACGGATGCTGTGCCAGTGTTGCTGATGCATCACTCTGAGCCGCTCTGCACGCGATCTCAGTCGTCTCAGATCACAGCTGATGTTCATTGATTTGGACATTTGCACACATGCACATAACCGCAGTAGTAACGATCTAGATTTCCACCATTTCATTAGAAATGTAAACAAATATAGCGGTCTCTTGATTATCAAGAATTTACAAAATAATGCCAGTGTCGTGTATAAAGCAATAAGCGTGAGGCCATAAATTATAGCAATTTTTTCAAATCACTGTAACAAATAGCCTCATTTACAGCAATGTGCTAAACATTGGTGGTTAAAAAAGAGTTTATTATATAAGGTGTCAGAAATGGTTTGATTTTCTGTATGTGAATCAGATTGCAGAACCAGAACTATCAGTTTTATAATTCAAAGTCTGTGTATAGGTTTGACTGAGAAAGACATTTAAATTCGGCATGAATTGGAAGCTGCAATAGTATTTGCTTCCCTACATCTGAGTTAAACAGTTTTTCGTAAAAGAAAAAAAAAATAAATGTAGGACGGGGCTTGATTTTGTTCATCGGGAACTGATTGGATCATTAGATTGTTCTGGTTCAAATAAAACCTTATTGTTTAGGGTTACTGGCAAATCTTATTAAAGCCAAAATTATACTTAGCGCCCCATCATTGACAGAGACAAGGCAGTGTAGTTGTTCTTGAAAAAACGAATGCCAGTCACAGCAGCGATTGTTTGCCCCTCCGCCATGTTTGAAGTTTAGGGAACTCTGGTATCAAAAATATCCTGAGCTTTCCAGTGGTAAATATGACACAAGAGTTCCTTCACATTCATTTTTTTTACTGGGACAATAAAGCGTAGCGTCAGTTTTGGCTCTCAGCTTATCCACGTCTATCTATAGGAATACGACTCCTATCACTGTGTACATATATGATCTCCTTCAGTATTATCTGCAGCTATCGCGTTTCTCAGGAGCTTATTACCCTCCTCCATCCCCACTCACCCTTCTCTCCTTCTCTCACCCAGTCAAGATTTGGCATTCTGATTCCCCTTGAATCAAACTAAATTCTCAAATTATGTTGTACTTTAAAATCTTGAATTAATGATATCTGCATACATTCATGTTGGTTCTGTTCTGTTTACCCTAAGGGGGCTATTTCTGCTCTCTGAGCTAATTCCGATGGCACGTGAAGGCAGCATATGTCACGGTGACACTGCAATGTTGGTTTTGTGCTATTAGAAGACTTACTAAACTGTTTAATCTGACATGAATCTTTTCACCACAGCATGGAGGTTGAGACCTGCGTGTGATGAACATCCTCTCTGTGTTTTATTACTGGCATTATGGCTTCATCCTCACCACAAATGTCTTCTCTTGATGCCTGATAGTGGAATTATGGTGAGAAACAGCTGGTGGCTCATTCACATGCACTTTGCCAAGCTTTTGTGTGGTTTGTTCTTGGTTAAAAGAGATCTCCGCCATATGCGAGCCATTACTGTCAGTTTTTACTCTATACGATGCCTGAAAGAGCCTGTGATGCCCTTGGATTTAGAGAATCGCATTCGATTCATGTAATTTCAAAGCTTGTGTTAACATGGTGTTCAGTTTGTCTCCTTTGTGAAGAAGCTGACTCACTGTGTTGAATAGCCTTATTGGAAAATGTGGCCCGTAATAATAATAATAAATGGGTAGCTAGCTACCAGTAAACATGATCTTTTTCATTAGAATTAGTGATTTTTTTTCTAAACATTTCCAGAAGAATTCTGGATTTTTCTCTGATTTGTGGGGATTTTCAGTAGTTGTGTTGGTTTGCTGAGATAATTAAGCTCTCAGTGATTGTCTGCATTCCTTTCAGGAGTCAAAATGAGTCTAGAAGAGCTCATTCTCTCTCATTTAGTGTGCTGTTGTGCAATTCTTGGCTCATGTGATTCATTTTCCCCTCTAAAGCATTGTTCAAGTGTGCTTAGGTGACGCAATGCTTACCCCTGCAATCCTATTATGCTTAAGACCTCTGTTTAGGCTCCAAAACCTGGAACTGAAATCTGAGGTAAATTCCAAGTTAAACAGTTCGCACTACTGGACTAGTTAAATCTTATAAAAGTCAACTTCAGTCTTAATCCTCCGACTAATGTTTAAGATGAATATTTGATTGGTGCTGCAGCAGTGACTGTTCCTGTTGAAATCACTGTGAGAAATTAACCTCTTTTGTTAATGAGTTTCCTTCACTTTCATCCTCAAGAGAAAGCGATAAAACTCAGATGCAAAGAAAGGATATTCATGTTCTTAAATTGGATGCATTCAATTTAAAAGGCTTCATTTCAGAAATAGATGTGAACAGCTGATAATGTCTTTTTCTTTTGTGAATTAATATTAAAGGATTTTGCTGCCTGGCCTGCTGCTTTGAATAATAGGCAGCTCAGCTGACAGACGCAATATTTTGAGTCTATTCATAAAACTTGCTGTCACCTTTTATAACCTCTATGGATTTAGCCAGTCAGAAGATCATAAGCCAATCAGAAGGAATTTCACTATGATTTACAACAGCATCTGCATTTGCATGGGTTTTAAATAAAAGAAAAGGTTATAAGAGACAATAAAAACGACTTTGTTGCATCAAAAGCACTCAAAACCAGTTTAAAAATGAACTTGAGTTTTAAAAGTTAACAAATTTGTGGCAGCTGAATGTAAACATTTTTGAGTAGCCAAACGTGTCAGTCTCTAACTTGTTATTTATGAAATAAACTTCTTTTACATTCTGTAAAATAAATAAATAAATCAGAAATGGCTCACATACAGGTAGGGTTTGTAATTTTCAGAGAGGCTAGCAATAGCAAGATTAAAAGCATGAGATCCCACCCTCCCTTCAGAGCGTCACCAAAGCCATGCCTCCTTCAAAATGCATGAACGCATACAGCAGGGATCAAAGAAAAGTGTCACGAGAGACGGTGTTAAACTACCTCTTTTATCAAAGCAATAACATTAAAATAATAACAATCATAAAGACCTGTACCACCTGATTGCTGTATATTAAAGGGGTCATGAACTGGCTTTTTAAATTTTATTTTATTGTTGTCTGAGGTCGACTTATGACGGTTGCTTGGTTTTCGCATTCAAAAACATCAAAATGAATAACTAATAAGCTATTTTCTACCCTAGTTTTGAGCCCAGCTCAGAAACCCTCCGTTTTTATGGGCGTCTCGCACTGAAGACTTGGAAGTAAACGCCCACTGCTGTGAGTGGATAACAGTTTTGCATATTATAATGAGTTTCAACTCACCCGTCGGTGCACTTCGGGAAAATTGTTTTGAAAACGTCCAATGTTGTAAATTGGCAACCGGAATGATTCGCCCATACATTTTCGACCCAGAGTCCGTGTGTTGCACAATTCCTGTCGGATCCAATATAGACGGCACAGCACCGTTCTTTAATCTTAATCGGTCTGCAAATCCAGTCTTGTTTACAAAATAGGCATCTATGTTATTTAGCTATGCGCGTAATGCGCAAATCGGTGGGCGGGGCTAAACCAGCCGTGTTGAAGTAGGCGTTTATCTTCTTCTGCGAGGGTGGTGTTTTATCCTCTTTGACGTCATAGTTCCCCACTTTGAAAAACGAGTCGTTTGCTGAGCCTGGTGTCAATAAAAGCTTTTAATGGACTAACAAGGACGTATTCAGTTCTGAAACTTACATGATATTCTTATAATATGATGACCACTTGGATGTCAAAAGCTCAAGGAAAATTTGATTTCGCAGTTCATCACCCCTTTAAATTTGGCATTGATAGTTTTGCCATTGAAATGCATAAATTCGAGTCACGAACTGCTCCGAGTATAACCTCATTGGTTTCCATCTCTTCCAAATGACAGTAGTTATGGCGTGAACAGAGTGTCAGCATGTTGTTTTGGTTCAGGGGGAACTGTAAAAGGTGGCTGCGGTTGTGGTTGTGGTTCCCGTGCTCACGCTGACATCTGTGTAACTTGCTGATGACGTGTGATGTGAGGGGTATGTGAAAACATACGTCGACAGGCAGGTAGGATGTCCTATTGTAGCCCTTGTGGTGGGAACGAAGCCTATTATTGGACAAACAATGGGGATATTCAAATTAAATGACCCATCATTGATGAACGTGATTGACCGAACGTGATTGTCTTTTTTTTCCATGAATAAACAAACACTGTTAAGTTGTCTTGATTGATATTGTGAAGCAGCTTTGATACAATCTGTATTGTGAAAAGCGCTATATAAATATATTTGACTTGACTTGACAAACATTTTATGGTCCTACACCGTCGACAGACGATACAAATACGTTAAGACCACTTAACTTAATGATTGCTATCAGGATATGAAGAGATTTTCAACAAGCATAACAAAAAAAATTCTGGAATTAAAAAATACTTTTTTATACATTGGCATTATGAGCTTTGCAGCTATACTGTTTTTATCATTTTCATAAAAGGAATATTTTAAGTGCCTCTGTTGTAACGTGTGCTGAATTGCCTACACGAAGACTGAAGGCAGGAAGAGTGGATAATGTGCACATAACTTGCAAAATTACTGTATAAATGTCTATTGAGACTCGCATACTCTGCTTCCCTGTGTTACTGCCTACCAGGAGTGGCCATCCAAAAATGAGTTAAGCGCCATCTGAGCATCTAGAAGCTCTGGCTGTCAGACTGTGTCGACTTCAGATTCCCTACTGTGAATTTGAATGTAGCCTGAAGTTGCAGTTCACTGAACCAGAGCTTGAGTTCTTCCAGAGTAATACCTTTTTGCATGAGCTTTCTGCATGATTGCAAATGTACATGCATGACTAGTTTTTTTTTTGGTATTCCATGTGAAACCCCATCAACCTAAACAGAAGGTTTATGTCCATTCAAACTTAGCAGGCATGACTAGACTATGCTTATTATTAAAGGGATGGTTCACATTGGGGTCCAAATGATTGACTCTCCTTGTTATTTTTTGAAATTTCATCTTTGTGTTCCAGGGAAGAAAGAAAGTCAAAAAGGTTTGGAACGTCATAACAGAAATCAATTACAGATGGCAAGAGGGAGGCCAAAGTTCCTAGAGCACATTTAAGTTATACACTGCAAGGATATTAAAAAGTTGTCGGTAAAGTCTAGTCTATGGAACCAAGTGAGGTAGGTTTGCCACTGGTTAGCCCGTCAAAAATACATGCCTGACCCTTAAACCAGTCTTAAATGCTCTTGAAATGCTCAATGTTTCTGAGAATAAGTGGTTGACTCTCTGGAATGCTGGAGAGGTGTATAATAAATTCTTGGATGTAAATTCCAATCAAAGTCCACAAGAGAAAGCCAATAGTTGTGGTTTCCCTTGGAAACTCACTCCAAGGGTTATCTGGAATCAATTTTCCTAAAACGATGTTATTCGGAGATGATGTCATGGTGAAAACCTGCAGCTGGACCCTGGAGTTCAGAGAATTGTACCTTTTGGCTCTGGATCACATTTCCAAGCCTCACGTCAAAACTCATTTTCATCCTTCCAATAAGTATTACACATGGATTAGGTTAGCTGAAGAATTGGGAGATGGTAATTTGGTAAAAAGAAGATGGTAATTTGGTAAAAAGGGCCTTTGGTAAAAAGAAGACAAAGGCCCACCAAATCGGCACCTGTTTTCCATCCCCTGCTGTTTGGTCTCCAAGCTTTCCTCTGCAACTTGCTTTATTCAAGTGGGAAGTAATTATTGTACCATTAGTCTAATGAAATGTCTGACTCTCCGGGGAATGCGTCTGTCCACTGCGATTGATTTCCTTTGTAGCTTTGCAGCATAAACATGAAATAATTTAGTGTGGTTATGCTTTTGTGGTGTAGCATTAACGTTTTGCCGTGATTTGCTGTTTAATAGACACAATAGAGTTGGGTCTTTTAGCCAAAAATGAAACTATTGTCATCATTTCAGAAGTCATAGACTTTTATAATACTTCAAAGTGCCCTAGTTATGCTATTTGAAAGGCTTCTTATTTTATTTTGGAGGTCTCCTACTATAGGTTTACATGCATCCAGAATTTTCTCATAATATACATTGAAGCAAGTGTCTAAAACGGTTCGATAAAGGATCTGTTCTTTATAAACCCCTCCTCTCCGAGCCAACTGTGCTGTGATTGGTCACACTGCCCAGTCTGTTATGAATTGAAACGCCCATTGCCATATCTAAATTTCAGCTCTGGATCTTCCTCAGCACTTGATGCACAGTGATGCAAACATTACCTATGGCATCAGTTTTACCGTATCGATTCAAGACTGAGTCCTCATCCTTTGGAAGTGCATGTTAGATTTGCTTTTGCAGGGTAGAAAACAGGGTATTCTCAATGTTTCAGTAACATAAACCAAACTCTTCCAGCATACAGCTACAAAAACAGTGTTTGGGAGCGGGTCAAACTAAATGGGGGAGCCCAAACTTGTTCACGGGGAGCCAATAAATAGGCTGGCATTATGCAACGACTGGTTTCAGGCAGAAAATAACTCCATTTATTGAACTTTTTTTATATAAGCATGTACAAAACATGTCCCTTTTGTGCTCCACTGAAGAAAGTCATAGAGATTTGGTGTAAAGGATGACAAAATGTTAATTTTTGGCTGAAGTGTTCCTTTACGCTGTTAAAATGTGCATACTGCATATTTCCTCTCTTAGCACCGCATCATGCAGCCCCCAGACTGTCATTTCTGTTGCTCTTTAAATAACAGATACGCTCCATATGCAAGTCCTCTCTCAGAGCCACGTAGCAAGTCAGAGTTTGTCTGTGCACATATTTTCTTTCTCAGCACAGGGCATCAAAGGCAATTGCCTCTGAACTGCCTCACAGTTTGTCATCTTTTGTGTCATTTTGATTTGACATCTCTTTAATGTTTATTCTGTCTAGGCTCATATCCCACTGAGACATGAATTTTCCAACTGTGGCAGGTTAGAGATGTTATACTTTTTTTTATTAGAAGTTTATGGGGTTTAACAATAAAGATGCTCTGGGGTCATCGTGAATGTTTCTGGTCAGATTGTATGTTCTTGCATTCATCATGTGTCAATCGATCGAATCGATCTTCCTCTGATGCTGGGATGGTGTCGCCCTTCCAACACCAGATGGAATGAATGAATGAATGAATGAATGAATGAATGAATCAATCAATCAATCAATCAATCAATCAATCAATCAATCAATCAATCAATCAATCAATCAATCAATCAATCAATCAATCAATCAATCAATCAATAATTTATTTCTAGAGCACATTTAAAACACAATCAAAGTTGACCAAAGAAACACAAGAAATACAAATATGCATGAACTCATGAAATTTTGTCTGAATTAAAGGACAGTGTTCCCCCTACCACTGTTTTGGCATCATTTCCCTCAAAAAATGATATATATATATTTTCAGACTCAGCAACTGAAGTACATTAGTGTCATATTTTTGTTAAATGCTTGAAAATACTTGTGCTTTTAACTTTTGAATGTGCAAGGTTAATAGCACTCTACGTTTTGTGGTTTGTATTTACTGATTTAAAACATAGTACAAATGTGATTTTTGAAATATTGTGCAATTTAGATTTGAATGATTGTGGAAAAGTTGTTCTTTGTATAAACACATCAGTCAACCGGTACCTAAGCGGCAATTCAAACACACTTTGCATATAAACAATATAGTAAAAACTATTTCAATTTGAATTTCAAATCAGCAATTTCTCAATTATATATATCGTATTTCAAAAGTGCGTATGTATTTACGTGTATATATTTATATTTTTATTACTTTCTGAACATGCTTTAAAAATGTTTAAAAAATAATAATAATTAAACAAGAAAATAAAATCTTGTTGTTGAGCCCTGTACTATTTTGACCATGGATTCACAGAAGCCATGATTGAATTGGAAAATGTTTCGAGAAATCATATTGTCGTCATTATTGTAAATTGATCTTGGAAGCTCCTTTTATTAGCTCTTTTAATGGGCTCCCTGTTCATTTCAGGTTGCAATTTAGCGTTTATTGCTCTGCGCTCCTTAACTGGGAATTGCATGTAGTTTTATAAGAGGTCAATGGAAGTCGTTTGTAGGTAGGCCCAGTCATTGTACTTTTAACTTCTAAAGGGTCCACATTGCCAGACTAATTCATTCTGACACAACGCTGACAATATTTCACTAAGTGTCCCTTTAAGGATGTGATTTAGCTGTTGGAGCTTAGGAGCAAACAGGACACAAATCAGGAAAACTCTATAAAAAACCTGTAAACATGACCGTAAGAACTTTTATGAACCTGCCAGACATTACAGAGTCATAAGGGGTGGTTGACTCGAGGAGGAGTATGAAGGGGTAGAGGATTAGCATGAGGAACGTCTTGCTAGAAGCTTCAGCAGAAGGAAAGTCCAGATGGAAAGTGACAGCTCGGCCTGTCCATTGTGCAATGAAGGACACCCAGTTCTTCATAAGCAGAATGTAATTCCTTGACTTTGATTGGCCGGCCTCATATGCTCCTCTAGATATGACTGGCCACATACGCCGCTCATTACCCGTTCCTCAATGCTGTGAGCGAAGATAAGTATATGCAAATTCCCCTGAGAGTTGCAACCTAATTTTTGAAACTGGAAATGCAGAATAAGACACAATCTGCTCTAAGGGAACGACTGCGCTAGACACTTCAAGGCGTACTTGAGCCTTTATTTGGAAAAGACTTGATCTGAAGACCCTGTCATCTGTTTTTGATGAGCTTCCTCTGATGCTGGGATGGTGTCGCCCTTCCAACAACAGACGGAATACTCCCTAAAGAAACCTCTAGGTTGCAGCTGGGTAGACTGACAGTTTTGAGAGGCAATTATTGAATATGTTAACTATACAAGCATAATGCAGTCAGATGGGTAAATTGGGGTGAGTTGAGCACAATTCACTCTTGAGGTATTTTTGTGGTGTGTCAATAGGGGCCTGTAGCTAATGTTCTTCAGAGAATTTCCCAGCAGGCCTCTGGTGCACAGAAGCAGTTTAAAAGTATTTGATATTCTTACTTCAAAAGCTTTAAATGTATACTCTATTAGAGCTGTATTGTTCCGTTTTCAACTACTGAAGGAACGTTCCGGGTGCAATACATGTTAAGCTTTACTACAGCAAATAATTTCAACTCATTCCTCCGTTCGTAAAAACAAACAAAAATGTGGTTGCAGTAATTAACTTATAATTGAGAGCTGTGGGACAAGGATGAATGTTGAAATGTAAAAGACTTTAGACAAAACAAATGTGATTAAAATGTTTTAAAATCACTTTAGAACCTAAAGCGGTGAGCTGTTTAACCCTGTAACTTTCACACTATGTGCACAATGACGCCAGAAAAGCACAACGTAACAGCACACTGGATTGACTTCTGTAACACAGATGTTCATCCTCCTAGAATAGTCGTTTCCCTGTTAAAGGATGAATTAAACCAGCTCAAATGTTGCGTTGCATTTCTGCATTTAAACTCTCTTGAAAAACTTGCCGCTAAGACTTACTTTGAAGATGCAGTTCTTGTACACTTACATATTAACATAAAAGACTTCTTAAAAATCTTGCTGACCCTAAACTGTTGAGTTGTTGTGTTTGCCACAGATGCTGTCAATAAAGCTTAACTTGTATCGTACTCTGAAACTTCCCCTTAAAGCGTTAGTTCACCCAAAAATGCAAATTCTGTCAGTAATTACTCACCCTTATGTTGTTCCAACACTATAAGACTTTCGTTCATCTTCAAAAAACACAAAGTCAGCCTATGAGGGAGTTAGCTTACTGGGCTAGCTCTCAGATTTCTTCAAAAATATCTTATTTTGTTTTCTGAAGATGAACGAAAGTCTTATGGGGTTGGAACAACATGAGGGAGAGTAATTACTGACAGAATTTTCATTTTCTGGGTCAACTAGGCCTAACACTTTAACCTCTCACTTCGATTTTGACAGGCGGTATTCGGTATGAATACAAATATACACGAAATGCAGCAAGTCATTATTTTCAAAAAGCCACAAATAATTATTTTCGGAGCTCAGCAATCAGATGAGAATCTATAAGTTGTCATATCACGAGAGATCAAATTTTCCTTGATCTTTCGAGATAAAAGAGTTCATTGAAACTTTCAGTCTTCAAAACTTTCTCCACAGTGCTAAATGTTGTATGTGATATATATGTAATAATGAGGTGTCCTTTTACTACTCACCGCTGTGTAATGTATGACTCACTGTACTTATTATCACCAAAAGCCAGAAGACAGTATCACTGGTAAATGTGTGTATTATAATTATCCTTCTTATCTGAAGGAATATTTACTTCCATATAGACCCAGCTATAGATTGAGACACACTGGATATCTCTCCATCACTGTACAAAAGATCTTCAAAGAAAGTGGTAGACGTGCCTTTTCAGACTGGAATAGCCTGTCTGGGTCTCTAAGATCTGTCCTGTCACATCATTGTGTTCCTTCAAAATATCTCCTTTACTTGCAAGCAAACTGTTGCTGTAAATGGTTATATGTGACTGGACTTTAGCTTTTTATACCCTTTATATCTGAGATACTTATTTGTGTGTACATATGCGAGTATGGGTGTAGGTGTGCGTATACATTATGTATGGATGTATGTATAGACATATGTATGTAAGGGCTAAATGTTATGAATCTTAATACTGCAATATGTTTTATATATGGATTTTTTTTCTCCTATAAGTAGTAGGGTTGGGTATTCAGAATCGAGTATTGATTGGAACCGGGACTAGCTTTTGGTTTTTCCCGGAATCGTTCAAAAGTTAAAATTTCGATTCCTAGTTTCGATATTCACAGTCCGCCGACCGGAAGAAGAAACCGCTGAACAACACCAACGAAGAAGCGTCTACCGGAAGTGTTGGCATAACCGCGCGAGTCGAACATGAGTAGCTCACGTCGGCGGTCCAAAGTGTGCCTTCACTTTTCTAAAAATAACAAAATCTCGGCAAAATGCAAAATTTGTGACAAAAAATGAGTATTTCCCTTTAGAAAGGATTATTTCCTTCAGAAAGACCGTTGGTTAGCAAGGTTAGCTCAACTTTTTTGACCTTGCCTCTTAAAAGAATCGGAATCGAGAATCGTTAGGAACCGGAATCGAAACAAGGAATCGGAATCAGAATCGTTCAAATTCAAACGATACACAACCCTAATAAGTAGTTGGTGGGCAGGGCGGACCAGGCGAGGCGGGATGAGGTAGAGCTTTAGTGTGAGTGAGTGAATGTATGTGTGCTGTATTATCTTTATCTCGAAAACGAGATGTTTCATCTCAATGGGTTCTCCTCAACAATAAAACTCAAATACATATAGTAAAGTTGCCATACCTTGTGATATTCCTGACTGTCTTAAGCACCTACCAAATTTCATATTTTTTGATGTGAGAAGCTAAGCAACTGATAATTTCATGTATTAGATCTTTCACTGTGTAATTCAGCCTATGAAAAGAGTCTAATATTGAAGGATGGGGCTGTTGGGTCCAACCTGCTCTTTTGTGATTGAATGCAGTAGAGCGTTTCTCAATTCAAATGCGAATAGAGTGTTTACATAAGTCTGAAAGACACAGCAGCAAAAAAGCCTGTTTAACACGACTAATATTTATTTAGACAGACCAATTTATCAAGAATTAAAACTATAACAACAAGACTAAGATTTATTTATTTACTGTCTTTAACATGTTTTTGTGACTCTTGATCACTTGCTATTTGACTTCGACTTTTGCTTTTAGACTTCTGGTCTTGGCATTCGGTGAGATATTGTTGAGATCTGCGCGTGCGATTATTGTAAGTGTATTTCATATCATGCATTTTTAATTAATGATTAAAAATGCATGATATGGCCACTTTAAATGTCATTGAACGCCCAAATCTAGCACAAAAAGTGAATAATTGTGTTCATCAATAGACTAGAAAAGAGATTTTACAGTATCACGCAGCCATGGCGATTCTGCAAATTGTCAATTCCCTTTCTATTCTCATGCCCCATGTTTCCACAGCCCGAGGGGCACGATTGGGATTGTATTTCGCCCCGGCCCCAGCCTGAAGAAGTCACAGCAGGATTAAGCAGTTGTGCCCCACCTGACACGAGTGATCATTCCAGTCACCGTGGGGCTGCAGCTCAGATGGCGATGACAAACAAGCAGAACCCGATCGCTAATTCCATCAGCACTCTACGGGCTTGAGAAGGAGCTCTCACAGCGAGATTGGCCCTGGACCTTTGATAAGGTCCTCCTCGGAAGTCCTAACATAAAGACATTTAAGGAGAAACAAAGGTGGAGGATTGTAAGAGGGGTCAAGCGAACAGATAAAGATAGATAGAGTGAGAGACAGGCCCGCGGGGAGGGCTGAAATGAAATGAAAGAGGACCGGGTTTGAGACAGAACAGGCGGTTCACATTTCAACGTGTTTTAATGACTGATGTGCAGAGGAGTCCTGCCAGAGCCGACGACAGCATTGGGTGATACTGGGAGTGGGCTTTCCCGTCAAGGTACACAATCCGCACCGGAGCTCATTAGTACGACGTGTCTAATATCTTTCACTTGGAATCTCTCTTAAGTAGGTTTTATATTGTCTCGCGAGCTTATTTGATTTACGGTCTGGTTGAGGCGGCCAGCCACGTTGAGTGAAGTATTTGTGTCCCGCTGCAGAGATTCGCAGCGTGCAGTGTGTCCAAGAGCGTGAAGACAGCAGGGAATAAATCTACAAATTGGAAAAAGTGAACTTCCACAAGTGGAATCTTTGTAATGGTTGTCATCCTGATCTAAGGCCCGGTGAGAAAACAATAAAATATTGTTTAATTCTGAACAGTGTGAAATTGGAAGGCCTAAAGGGTTTTCCACGTGTGTTCCAGAAACGTGACATTTCAGACGCCAGATCGCCTCGGATTTTCACAGGGCGGCGCGATTTTAACCTCGTCTTTCTACAGCTATTCTTTTAATGAGAACCACCTCAGACTCGATCACAACGACCCATAAATTCGACATGAAATCATAATTCAGTCTGCTTAATATTTTTTAACCTGCTTTGTATTAATGTACGTAATTCCTCTGTTATTTTTTTAACATTTCATAAATAATAATAGGGCTGTCAAACGTTTAATCACTATTAATCACATCCAAAATAAAAGTTTGTGTTTGCATAATATATAATTATTGTATAGATTTTTTTATATATTTTTATATAATGTAAATTTAATATAAATCTAAATACAGTATATACATGAAAATATATACAAGTATGTATATATATATATATATATATATATATAATTATACACAGTGCACCCACATATATTATGTAAACACAAACTTTTAGTTTGGATGTGATTAATCGTGATTAATCGTTTGACAGCCCTAAATAATAATAATAACAAACATATTATATTTATGTATTCTGTATACTGTTAAATAATAATAAATTAGAATTAATAAGAATAATATTTTTAGCATTTCTTATTATGATTATTATTATTAAAAACATGCATTGAAGAAGGATGCTCTCTGGAGAGAAGAGTTTTCACTGCAGAAATATAATCAATGAACTTCCAAAAAGATAGTATTACTCAGATGTTCCTCTTTGTCTCTAAATTGATTTAGGGGAAATAAAAAAACAAATGGAAACAAATTAGACAGTTGTTTTTGTAAGCCATAAAATCAATGAGGATGGCATATTTCATAGATATTTGTTTCTTGGACACATTTTTCATAATTTGATTGTGATTTAAAGATTTTTGATTTTGGAAAATCGGAGCACAGTTTCATAACTTTTTTGACTTTTTCAGTGACAACTGTATTCCATAAAAAACCATTGCTTCGTACTATAAATAATCACAGAATTGTAATTTTTGGGTGAAGTGGACGTTTCATTTTCATCAGCGCAAACAAATCATACAAAGCTACTTGCCTTCATCATCACGGATTTGTCCTTGTGAGCTTGCCCGGCATCTGCTGCGCACAAACCCCCCTTTAGTCTATTAACTTGCGCAGTGTGCCATTGTCTCAAGGCTCAGTGCACTCTGAACCTAATCTAACCATAATGTCCGTGTGACTGACTCAATTCCACCCCTTATCTGTGCTCTGCCTTTATAGTAACAAACTGGGGATCTCTAAATGTCCTTGTTTTAACTCATTAGCAAAACGTTGCCACAGGCTCTATTTGTTTGTGTTTTTCACCACCTATAAAGTTCTGGCATCCTCTCGTCTGCTTAATGATATCTTAATGAAATACAGACACACTGTATGGCTCTTAAAGCTGTATTTGATGTTTTATTAAGTATGCTCTGAAGCATTGTGGGTAAACTTGCATTATACCAACTGAGCAGTATGTGTGCGCTATACGATTTAAGTCATTCTACTTCAAAATTTTACGTTTAATTCAATGTGTTACTTGTCGTTTCTTTGTGAAATTAGCTAGCAATTTGTGTGAAAAGGTTTTTTTCAGACTAAAACTAAATGTAACTATGGCTGCTGTTTCTCTTCCTCATGTTCAAAATAAAAAGTGCATGAGTGAAAAAATTCTCGGAGACTTCTGAGAGGCTATTATTTTGCCTGGCTAGCATTTTCCATCTCATTCCTTATGTTCTTTTTTTAAGGCATGCTGATTCGTCTCATGAGAAATGGCAGCTGATATCTGGATATTATAAAACAGATTATGTCCATCTGAAGCACTCGAGTCCCTGTTAGAAGAGACAAACTACTCCATGGTCTGTGCCTTTACCTTTCACGCTTGCCAGAAGAAGTAGATTATTTACAACTCTTTGAGTCTGACAGCGTCTTTATGGAGGACGCCATTATTTACTGTAATTCCTGACTGTTCACACATGCTATATTATCTTAGACAATGACAACAGGCCAAACAACCAGCTCAGGGCGGCAGTTCTCAAATGAATGTGTTTGACAGCACAGCACCAAGGTGAAAAGGAGCGGTTTACAAAATGTCCCAATCGGCACCCTCAGTGTTCACTATCCTATACTTTGCCACATGAGCTGTTGAAAGTTAATTGGGTCCAAAACACTTTTTTGTTCTTATTTCTCTTGCTTATTCTTTCTTCTCCCTCATCATGAGTGTATATGCCCCTACTGCTGATTGGCTAGTGTGTTTTGTTGCTAGGTCTGATCCACTTTCAACAGCATAACCAACTGTGACCAATCTGTCATGTTTTGCTCACCCTCATGTCATTCCAAACCCTTAAGAAACCCATTCCAAACCCATAGAAGTTAACACAAATTCGAAACGCAGATTAAGATGCAAGTTTTAATGAAACCTGAGAAGTTTCTCTCCCACTAGGCAACCAAAAATCCAAAAGGTCCAGATCCTGTATCCTTTGATGACACCTTTATGTCCAAATTAAAGGTCGTAAAAATGAATCCATATGATTTGAACCGTTTAATTCAAGTTTTGAGAGAGATACAATCACTTTATACGATGAACAGATTCAATTTAGGCTTTTTATTGACACAAACACGCATAACTAGAGCGCATCACATATGGTAAACATTAAAGATTGTGCTTGAACATGTCTGAGCTTCCATGTTTAACCATATGTGATGTGCCATGTGGCGGTCATTGTTTAGATCAAAAATTAAATCTGTTCTTTATATAAAACGATTCGATCTCTTAAAACTTGGATTATATGACTGTTCAATTCATATGGATTAATTTTACAACTCCTATGATATGTTTGGATCTCCAAAGTTTTGGTTACTTGGACTTTCAGTGGTGTGACATAAATCTTTTTGTTAAAGGGGTCATATAATGGTACGGGTGCTCTTTCAAGTTGATTGTACTGAAATGTGTGTTGGCAGTGCCTGTACACAACCATCATATAATGAAAAAAATCTATCCAGTGTTTTGTTTTAATCTCCTTGTATGTTTTCCCCTGTCTCAAATCGAGCCGATTGTTGACTGACAGCAGTGTTTTAACACGTCCCCGCCCTGAGCGAGCTGTCATCATAGTCCTCCATTCTTGATGTGCTGGAGCAGAATAGCATCTTAGGGATTGTGGTGTTCTGTTCTTGGGTGTAATAACAAACACGGTCATTTTGATGTTCCTAAATCCGAACCGCTGAAGACACAGTGGCTGAGTTTTGTTTTCGAAGGGAATGTTCCCCACAAGCAACGTCAATGCTTTCATGTTTGTGCGATTCGCAAATCTTTTCTCACCAGACTGCTTTATAAACAAGGGTCAAAAAGCTGGTTACTAAGAAGCTGCTCCTGAAAAAAGAATCGGTACCAACTATTCACGTCCCTGCTGCACCTCCAGAAGAAGTGAGTTTTAAATTTTAGTAAACTTTATATTAATCTTTGCAAATTGCTTTTACTTAAGTTAATCTACCCTGCCAGTACATACAAAGAGAGATCAAAGTGACATTAACCAACCATTCAGAAACGTCCTGTTCGAGCCTTAATTGTCGAACTTCTTTGCGGCCATCATCTTGTTCCGGGTCCGACTCTGGTTCAAACTGATACGATTGCAAAGATGTTTTCCTCAGAGACTCCCACTTCCATTCTTTCTCCAAAATATACCGTCAACTGTTGTCAAGGCAACACTCCATGGGCATTGTGTCAAAACGTCTGCAGAACAGAGGGGCGGAGTAAGCGAAGCTCATTCCCAGCAAACACAGAACGTTCCCCTAACATTCCCGAATGGTCCCATGTGGCTATTTTTTTGGGAACCAAACAAGAACGTTATAGGAACGTTCCATGTAGGTTATTTTTAGGTTCCATTTTTGTAACGTAAGGAGAATGTTCCCGGGGACGTTCCCTTAACCTTAAAGGGATACTCCACTTTTTTTGGAAATAGTCTCATTTTACAACTCCCCCAGAGTTAAACAGTTGAGTTTTACCGTTTTCGAATCCATTCAGCCGATTTACTGATATTTAGAAGAATATCAGTAACCAGACAGTTTCTGGTCTCATTGACTTCCATAGTAGGAAAAAAATATACTATGGAAGTCAATGAGACCAGAAACTCTCTGGTTACTGATATTCTTCTAAATATCAAAAAATCGGTTGAATGGATTAGAAAACGATAAAACTCGACTGTTTAACTCTGGGGGAGTGGTAAAATTAGCCTATATCCAAAAAAAGTGGAGTATCCCTTTAAGGGAAAGTTCTAGGAACGTTCTGGGAACCAAAAACTAACGTTCCCAGAATCTGAATTTGCAAATCTCTATCACTGAAATGGCGGGCTGAAAACAGAGCTGTTTTTGACCAGGTAAAATTAGTGTTTTCTTACAATACTAATGAGAATTTTGAATTAAAGTATATTACAAACTTTTCATTTAGACTCTAAAGAATCAAATTAACTTGTATGATTTGATTTGAATATTTCATTTGTGTTTCGAAAATTTAAGTCTTACGGGTTCGGAATGGCGGGAGGCAGAAAAATTATGTCCGCACTTTCATTTTTGGGTGAACTATCCCTTTAAAGTAATACGAATTTGGGGGCAGAATTGGCACACTTCATCTTTAACACTGTACAGTGCTCCAAATTCAAGTCTGCTTTGTTTTGTCAATGGAAAGAATCCTTGATGTGCTTCATATATTTATAGTTCCCCCTTAGCTTTGCATGTTGTTGTAAACAGAGAAAGGTTAGAGTAGTATTCGGCACGTAATGGAGGCAGTCTGCTAAGTGATCAGCGCTTGTAAGGCCTCTCTATCCAGCACTGTAACCAGAGAAGGAGACAAACTTTCAGTTGCTGAAATGTTGCAAACAGATGCCGCTGTCCCTGTCCCGGTAAATCACATCAGCACCTCCTGGAGGGGAGGGTGCGATAACCCTTCATAACCTCCTAGATTGGACGCTGGAATATTTGTCGAGATGATCGGGACTGAGGCGCTGAGAGAAGCGTGAAGCGTTGCTGTGCAAAATTCTTTTTCTCCGAAACGGATTTCCGCGGAAAATGAGACGAAAATTGCCTCTGCTATGACAGGTTGGTCATCTCATTGTAACTTTTATGGACTGTGCAACCTAATCTAAGACACTAAAATAATACTTTTGGTATGTCCGAGTGGACTGTGATTACGAGTTCCATTCAGGTCGAACGTGTAGGTTGGAAACCAGATCTAGGCGTTACATGGACACTTCAAAAAGGCGGTTGTGTGAAAGTAGGAGTGGTTGAATGTAATTACATTTTGCCGTTTTGTTCTCTGGCCTCCCTCAACTGCACCCATGACGCATTGCCTGTCTATCTCTCCTTTGTAAGCCGTCGGATTTACATGTCGTGAACTGTTGTATTCTTGGATGTGGGGTCTTGCACTCATCGCTAGCCAGAAGAGTAACTTGATCCTAGGGCATTCTGTGTAATTTCTTTCAAAACGTTCCCTGAGAAACCCAACACCAGATGAAGGGCTTTGAGACCTAAAAAAAAAAGCCCATGCACAGATGTTTCACCCCTAGATTTGCACCTCCTCTCCACCTGTGTCTTTATATATCAGAAAGTTTCCTTTATGAAGTCACTCTGTGGTCAGTTGCTTTCTCAGAGTGCAGATCTGGTTTTGTTAACGCTCCTGGGATATTTTCACAGGCAGGGTCTGATATGACAGAATCACATTATGATTTCTCTGCATATGCGGCACATCGCTGCAGCTCAGTCACGATTTTGTTTTGTTTTCATTGTTGGCACTGTCGCTTATCTTGGTGGATGATGTGCAGATCTGTTCTGTTGTTTGGTTTTATTTACTGTGTCTATTTTACTTTGTCAAGGTTGCTGGTTTTCTTTTAGACACAGATGATAGGTGTTCTGCCACAGTAAATCTTAGAATCTTGTATCTTCAAATAATTAACTATGCATTGTCACATGAATAACTAGTCAGTTGATTCACTAACTAATTCATTGAAGAACTCGTCAAACCAATTTAAACCAAATTGTGTTCATAAATTGAACTGGACTGGTCGCACTGTGTTTGTTTTCACCCTCAACTTAAGTGGACCACTCAATAGACAGGCGTGTTTACTAAAAAACGATCCCCATTCACACGTATCTGTGAAAATGACTAAAAACACTGCATTATGTTGCTTGTCCATTATTTGGCGGTGACCTTGTAAAGAAATGCTACATGCCTATTGACTGAAAAAGTAATACACAGGCTCATGATGTCACAGTTTTCACAAATTCACATTTTTGCAGTTTACACTGCATGAGACTTAAAGGAGTAGTTCACTTTTAAAAAATCTTTTGCTGATAATTTACTCACCCCAATGTCATCCAAGATGTCCATATCTTTCTTTCTTCAGCCGAAAAGAAATTAAGGTTTTTGATGAAAACATTCCAGGATTTTCTCCATATAATGCACTTCAATGGGAACCAAACGGTTCAAGGTCCAAACGACAGTTTCAGTGCAGCTTCAAAGGGCTTTAAACTGTTCAAACTCGTTCATCAAAATGAACAAATCTTTTTTCGAGTCATGACTCGAAGGGTTCTAGATTAGACCCTTATTCATCGTCTGGTGTCGTGTAAAGCCCTTTGAAGCTGCACTGAAACTCTCATTTGGACCTTGAACCATTTGGTTCCCATTGAAGTCAATTATATGGAGAAAATCCTGGAATGTTTTCATCAAAAACCTTAATTTCTTTTCAACTGAAGAAAGAAAGACATGGACATCTTGGATGACATAGGGGTGAGTAAATTATCCGCAAATGTTTTTTTTTTAAAAAGTGAACTACTCCTTTAAATGTTATCGTTTGAAAAAAATACACTTTGAAAACTATTTTCAGGCCCCGAAAACACCATTGTCATGTAAATGAATGTCCAAAATGCATAACGTTATCTTTGTTTAGTTAAAAAACGGTCGTGTACACAGCCCCCAAGTCTTGTTATATCATCACATTCAATTCAGACTGAAAAAAACCCCTTCACATTATGATAATCACATGTTGGTAAAATAGGATTTATTTTGCCACGCACATTAACAAATTTCTGGACTTATTTGTCCACCCCCTCACCGTACTTTTAACATTCAAATCTTAATTGTAGCCTTTATAGGACGCACTCTCCAACGCTAAATCTTCCTATATTATTTGAGTGACCAGTCTGTGTTCCAGCGTTCACAAAGTGAGGCTGGGATTGCCCCTGATTTACGAGATCCAGATTCCTACGAGCTGATTCACAGCCAGGTGCACGATTTCCAAAGCAGATCATCCAAAAACCCGTCCGATCAGCTGCTTCGCTGATTTTACACAGATTCTCGTGCCACATCCACAGTGCAGCGACCCAGATTTTCCCTTATTCTCCACGCTCAGAGGGACTGTGGGAGCCGCATCTGCCGAATCCGTCTCTGGGTAGACTCTCTCCCTCTCTCTCTCCCCCCCCCCCCCCTCTCTCTCTCTCTCTCTTCGCTTCATCTCAGCTGAGAGCAGCACGCGTTCAGAGTGCATTCTCTCTCTGTCAGCGCTGTACCGCACGGACTGCTCCCGCACGAGTGCTTCATCACTGAGCTTGACCGGCACAGAAACCCTCACCAGCAGCACCTAAAGCGCTAAACACACAGCCATGCTCTTAGGTGAGTACGGTTTTACACTCAGGGTAGAGGCATCGATTTTGTCTGCATGCGATACAGCAGTGAACATCTTAAAGAATGTGCCGGACTGGACCTTGCCGTGATTCCAGATATATAGTTGAAAGCAGCTTGTGATTTGTTCTGTGTGTTTGCCAGGGGAGCTGAGCTTTGAAATACGACTGTGCTCTGGATTTATGTAAGAGATCCTGTCAGCACCATTGTTTTGTTTATGTGGGTTAAGTTTGTTCCAATACTAATACAGCGTGACACCTTATCTCGCCGGACACGAACTTCACTGAAAAGACTGGCTGAATCCTTGTGGCATTAAAGACAATCGATAGCTCAGTTAAAGATCAGAAATGTGATATTAGGCTTACAGTATGACCAGAATTTAAATATCTCTCTATTTTTTTTTTTTTTTTCATTTTAAAGTCTTGAATTGTTACTGAACGGTTAGATTAAGCACTTGACTCTTTCACTCTGAACATATTGTATCCAGAATTTGCTCACGCAACCCACACCTACCCGCTTGGAGCGTGTGCTGATCGCCCTCGTAGCGTGACATTGGTGCTTACGTGTGGGTGTTCGTGTGCTCCTCCGAAAGCTCATTGATACGAGCAAGATGGAAAGCCTCTCTCAGGAGCGTCTCGTTCGATGAAGTACTAATGCAGTGTCACATTCCAGAGGAGTGCGACTTGGAATAATCAGCGTGTCTGTGGGGAATGGAGGTTTGCAATTGCTGTTGATGGTTGCTGCGCGGCCGTCTGCCAGTCCCCCGAAGCCCCCCGTGGAGAAGACCTGGGGGTCTCAGCCCTTTGCCAGAACTTTAGCAGCTTCGTTAAGCTTGCGGATCCTTTGCACCAATGGAGTGATCTAAGGAAATTAGTTTAGTGCAAGATTTTTTTTATATATATACAAATATTTTTCTCCCCCCAGTTTATTCTATAAAAAACGAGATGATAACTATAAAATCCCTCGAAAACGAGATGGCTCACCTCAAGGGGCTATTCCTCTTTAAGAAATAAAATGTCAATCTATAAGGGAGCCTATAAGTAAGTGACTATAAGTGGGGTTGATTTGGTGATTTATACCAAACATTGTCCTGTTTAAGGATCCCGACACAGCCGAGACTATCTGATGGATAACGAAGGTGGGAGTCCTCGGGGAAAACGTACCATTTTTGACGAAAGTGGCATAGAAATCATTGTTATTTTAATTTAATAAATGCTAATGGATAATGGGTTTTCAAAAGTCAGTAGCCACAATTTTGACATCGATACGATGGAAAACTGCCATATAGATATTTTTAATATTATCTCGTAAGTTGGCAGCAGGTATATTAGGCTACTGTCACTTTAAGACCTGACACACAGATCCACTATACTGTTACACATTACGTGAATACTCGCGAATACTCACATTTTGACATTATTTTGAATGTTTTTGATTAAGCGCAATAAGTCTGCGGGAATGAGTAAAAATTTGCGCAATCCCTCGCCGACTCCAAGCCCTGTAACACCAACAATATTCATCCGGAGCAAATTAAAGAAGTGAGTGAGGGGAGGCGGGTTTGTGTGTCAACTCAATGTCGGAGAGATAAAACCGCTGCTTGTATTGTGTATCTATTATGCAGATAATGAGTAAGCGTTTCAGAAATATTTTAGTATGATATGTATCGAAAAATCGATATATTTGGCAACAATACGTTGCATTTGGTTTATTATTTCAGATGCCTTTTTAACAGATTACAACTGTGAAAGGTATATATAAAATTCAATCCGCCAAAGTGGCTAGTCGTAGTGACTGCGTTACTGAAATACACTCGCATTTGGAAGGTGTTAAAGTCAAGCCCTGAGTATTATTATTATTTCTCTTATTGATTATGTTGTTTCTTTTTCTCTCTTTCAAACAAGTGCGTCATGTTCTGTTCACAGTGTGGAGGTGTAGTACATGACTTCTGGTCTCGTTAGAATACTAATCGAAAATTTGTTTAGTTCTTCCTCACCCACTACTACCATTTTTAGTAGTATTTATGCCCACACAGATATATTTAAACATTCACGACATTACACATGCCCAAAATAATGTTCCAAAGCAGATTCTGCATCATTTGATTTCAGAAAGGAATGTCTTCATTGAGGAGGCATTTGCATAATCAGGTTTGTTAAATTGGTGTATATGTGATTAAATATTTAAGCACTGTATTTGAGCATCATCCCCTGTGAGCATAGGAGGTTTTGTTGATATAGGGAAAAGCTAAAAGCGCTCTTTCTTTCTCTCGCTCCCTCTTTCTCTCACTTCCTTGCTCTTTTTTTCTCTCACCGTTTTCTCTTTCTGACAGAGGAATCTGTAGTTGGGTTTTAGAAGCCGAGCTTAGGGAATGATCTTTGGGTTGCTATACTTGCCTTCTTGAGACCATCTTAATTATGATTCATAATCCAGTTGTGCTTCCCTTTTGACCAGTTTCACAATTATGTTGCTTTAAAATCATAAAAAATGCATGTGCATGTTCCTGTTCTGACTTATAAGTATTTTGCATAAAGAACTTAAAAATACAGAGTCATTGGTACACATTGGAAAAGTGTGCTTTCATACTCGCTTATCTAAATGTACACTTCGTTGATATTCGTTTATATAAGTTTGGGGTTAGTACTATTTTGAATGTTTTTGAAAGAAGTCGCTCTTATTTTTTACCAAGGCTGCATTTATTTGATCAAAACTACATTAAAACAATAATATTGTGAAATATTGTTGTGATATAAAATGTAATGTATTCCTGTGATGCAAAGCTGAATTTTCAGCATCATCACTCCAGTCTTCAGCGTCACTAAATCCTTCAGAAATCATTCTAATATGCTAATTTTAATGATTAGGTGCTCAAGAAACATTTCTTATTGTTAAAATGTTGAAAAAAGTTGTACTGCTTTTTTTTTGGAAAAACTGTAATACATTTTTTTAAGATTATTTAACTATTTAATCAGATTTAATCAGAAGAACAGCATTTATTTAAAGTCTGTAAAAGTTTTTGTCACATTTTTTGAGTAAGAAAGTGACCAAAGATTAACCAATCAAAATTAAGCGGACAATAATTGAACAATAACCATAAATAAAGGCTAATGACAAGTGCTTAGTTTTGTACATCCCACCGTACTATTGCTGTGAGCATCGCATTGTTTTCTTTTGACTGATGCTGTAAACAATTTTAACTTGATGACACGTGTCTCTGGAATACTCGGAATACTATTCTGTCATCAGAAATATCATTTCATCTGCATGACTTATTTAAATGCCTTAAAAAAATGACATTTACTTACATTAATGTCATTCCTTACATTTACTTACATTAATCTCATTCATGTAGTCATGCAGTTTTGAAATAAGTAAATGATCACAGAATCATGTTTGGGTGTAATATCCCTTTAAGCCCAGATCTATCAGTATGCAAAACGAGTAAGACTTTGAGGTCCATTGTTTTAAAATATTTCCAAATCATTAAGGGAAATAAGTTTGCAGGTACCAATTGTCTTGTGTTGCCATGGTAGACTGCACTGATATGCATGACAATTACCCTGGTCACCATTTGTGGACCTGATCTCTCGTCTCTTATCTGTAATTAGAGTCGAAGCGCTCTTCCACGCTTCGCTGCGAAGTAATCGTAATTGCAAACATTTGTTATAGCAAACAACTCTGTCAGCAGAAGCAGTGATAAATCTACAGGCTGCTCTCACTGACCTTAGGTTAATACAGCCACCGTTTTGGTTTTAACTGATGCAAAACTCTAACTCCTGCCCACAGCAGACGTACACAGCCAATATGTCAGCCGTAGCTTTGAGCGATGCAATAATCCTCTCGACAGGATTTGATTTGCATGCCCTTGTATGCTTCTCACTGCACTGAATATTAATGGCCAATACTGTTTGATAAAGTAAAATCAAGGAATGCATTGGGGAGCGAGAGCGCAGTCACTTAGAGCATCGGCCCACGCGCCGCGAGAGCAAACCCACCGGGGCCAACGCAAGGTACGTTTCAAACCAGCCCTGGGGGTTTGTAGCGGCGTGCCAAGTTGCCAACGCTAAGAGCTAGCTTTTAGCAAACATTTGAGATTCTTTGACCAAAAAAACAGCCTACAGCACATTAGCACGGGTGGCCGGAGGGGGCGGTCTGTCTGTCTATGTGTCTGTCTGCTCAAGGGATGTTGTTACCAGAGAGAGCCTCGCTTGGAAACAAGCATTAGGGACGGAGTTTGGGCTCGAGCGTGACAAGAGGTTCTCCCGTTCCCACTGTTCCTTAGTCTCCATGGAAACCACAGAGCTGAAACAACAAGTACTGCCGCTGGTAAAATCACTTTATGAAAGTAATTTGCACAGCAAGAGTGTTGCGTTCGGATACAAGCACGTTGATGGCTGCAAACATGAGCGTCCTCTCATGAGGGTGATATTTACATTTCCTTTTTTTGACCATTCTTGTGTGTTAAACACAAAAACAGCCCACTTGGATATTGCATTAACTTACGCACGCCAAGCCACATGAAAAGAGCAAATGTGTGTGTAATTTAATCCCAGCTGGCTGATGCTTTTATGGCAATCTCACCTGATTCACGCTCTCCCTTAATTCTATCACTCAGGTTTGTAAATGCAGATCAGTTTTCCGGGGGCCTTGTGTCACTGCACACTGAATCTGACATATTTTGTTCTTAGTGTGAGTAATGAAACAAGCTCCCCCTGTCATGTAGCAGAGATCCCGTGACAGCATGCTTTAATGATCTTGTTATTGTTCTTTGCAGAACAGATGTTGGTGACTTAACCGTTGTTCGCGTTTTTTTTTTTGATCCCCCCCTTTTCCAAGCATTACCGTCCCCGTAAATCTCTGTGTTTGATTTGCGCTGCATCTATTTGCATTTCGGTAAGCTTTTAATTATCAGCTGCTTGCTAAGTCAAAAAACACCATTATTGTTGCTCATACTTAAGGTTTGGGTTTAGGTTTTTTTATTGTTTTGTTTAAAATCCAGGTTGTATCTTATCCGATATGGTATGATCCCATATAATTTTGCTGGGTCATTCTGGGTTTATAAATCACGTGTGCTCCAAAGCTTCTAAGTTTGTCTGGTCTGTTGTTGTTTCGATCCTCTTTTGGAAGATAAAAAATCTTGCATTTTCACTCTCAGAAAAAAAGGTACGAAAGCTGTCACTGGGGCGGTACCTTTTCAAAAGGTACACTTTTGTACCTAAAGGGTGCATATTGGTACCTTCATGGTACATATTTGTACAATTATGGTACCAATATGCACCCTTTAGGTACAAAAGTGTACTTTTTTGAAAAGGTAACGCCCCAGTGACAGCTTTTTTACCTTTTTTTCTGACAGTGTACCCAATGAATATAATTGAGCAGAGTAAGGTCTTTTGTGACCATCGTTATAAAGCTGGTCCTGTGGGGTGGGCCACCTTCAACACCCGTGAACACCCTTGTTTGTTTAACTTAAAAAATGAAGTAACCTGGTTGCCTTAAAATTTTAAGTTGATTGAACTGGAAAAAGCGAGTTAATACAATGAAGGAGATTGATTTAATCATCAGAAACTCAAAATAATAATTTATCTCAACTAAATAAATTATTTAAGTTGATTTGACAAAAGAAACGGTTGTGATAACAAATCATGAAAATATATATTTTTTTACAGTGTAGAAAACACTCAACCATTCCCATTTCGAACACTCAACCATGTTAAACTCCAAGTTGCGCACTATAGCAATCAACAACTAGAAGATGTTTGGATTGCACCTGGAAATTGTGCTAAAGCAAAACCACTCACATTTCATTTTGGAAGTGTAAACATTTATTTCAATTTTACTCTTCCCCTTTCTTCATCCCAGCTTTTTTACTGAGATATTGGGAGGAAATCATCTTTTTTTTTTGTCGAGATACAGTCTTCTGAGAATGCCTAGAGAAACTAGTAATCATATTATTGACAAGCTGCCAACATATCAGACATTCTCGGCTGAATAACTTTACAAAGTCTCCTGTCTCTCTTTCTCTCTATCTCTTTCTCTTTCTTTCTATCCTGGTGGTTTTGCTTTGGTGTGCCATGTATTATTGTTCTTTCTAGTGCAGACCTTGGGACTGATAATGCTGGTGGTATTTCTTTCATGCTGTTTTTCGCCAACATTGCGTAGCTGATTCATGTCTCTCACCAGGCTGAATATTTCCTTTCCCAACCTCCCCAGAGTGGACACAGATTTAGTTGCCGTCCCTATGCTGGCACGTCTCGGTGCGTTGAGTTCACAGGTGTCCAGAGAGCAGGTGATGGATCTCTTGAACGTTCCCAGTGCATTGTCTCCAGTTATTATCCTCCCGAGAACCTCTAATCCTTCTGTCAACACAAGAGTATATCTCACTGAACGATCAATCCCTGGACGCGCAGATCTCCTGCGCTTCATTCTGATGGTGAGGGGGTGACAGCTGTGGATTCTTGCAGTGGGATACAATGCATCTTCTAAGCGTCCAAAAACAAGAAGTTGGCTTTAGATTTTGCCCTATGATTCCTTCCTCCTCCTCATCTGTTTCTTCTAGCCTTTATCTCTCTTTCCATCCATCATCTCCTGCAGGTGGATTGAGTCAATCTCGATGAGTCACTCTTGTGTACATATATAGAGTAAAATAAGAGTAAAAGATTCACCACCCACTATTCCACAGGGGATTTAGAGAGCGAGAGTAACCTTCCTCGCTATAGCTGAAATACATCTGCTCATTTGCACTTTCACTCGAGGACCTCACTTCCATTTGCACGCTCACTTTTAGTATGTCCGCCCCCTCTCAGGAGAGCAAACACCAAGCTTCTTCTCGCATACAAATGCGCGCTTACAACTGAAGGAGGGGGCGAAACTTTCCCATCATATCTCACAGCTATGTGTTACAAAACAATCTGTAGCGGTCTCGTTCTTGTGTTTGTATAACTCAAAAACCAGTATTTCAGATAAGTGAACCCATTTAATGGTGAAGTACCATTTGAGTGCTCTGAACGGACAGATGGTAGACAATTCGAGAAAAGTTTTGTTTCTTATTTTCCATTCAACTAAAGCTGAATTTTTTGGCTGACTTGGATACAAGGTTCTTTGATGAATAGAAAGTTCAAACAATGGTGTATTTTTCATGTATTTGGGGTCCTTGAGATGTTCTGACATGCCCTGACATTTGTACTTTTTTCAGTTGCTTATAATATAAACATATTAATGGCACAGCTGAAATTACACTGTATTTAGCCCAAACAGGGCTACCATAATATGTGAGCAACATGTATGTATGTATGTATAATATTGTTTATGCGTGGTTATTGAAAAAAACTAAAAATGAAAGTTTCTGAAATAAGGCCACAAAACACATACGAAATATGCGTTCACAAGACTTTTGACTAATGGATGTTGTGGCCTGGAGTTTTGTTATTAATCACATAAATCTGTGAATTGAGTTATTTTGTGAAAAAAAAAAAAATATTTTTTGTTTGCCAAGGCAATATGCGAATGGGCGTGAACAGGCCAGCCCTCATCATGTATAATTAGGTGATTATCTCTCTCAGGTGAGAGACAAAGACACGCATAATAATGAGCCTTTCATTCAAGTGAGTCAGACAAGAAAAAATAGAAAGGACAACATATATATATATAATAACAGAATGGCCATTAAACTAACGAGATACCAGATGAATTGTTATTCCTGTTGCTAGTTAAAGTTTTAGAGATCTTCCCACAAACTCTTCAATCTATTTCCAAAGCCGTTCGTTGTGTATTCACGGAAGACGGTAAGACAAACAGTGCCTTGTGAGAATGCTGCATTGTGACCTGTGGATGCTCTTGTAATTCCAAGCTGTTCATTGCATCACCTGCCAATTTCTGGCAATGTAATCATTCCCTGTAGCACAAGGACACACACTCACAGTGAGGCATGATTTCATTTACCCCGTTGTCAGGAGATTTTTATTAGAAGCCACACCAACTTCGTTTTCACAAATTGTGTTTAAAGGCACAGACTGAGCCCGTTCTGTCTCGCTCTGATGCGGACCTGAAGCACTGGCTTGTAAATCTGCATTTAAATTGAATTTAGGACATTATTAGATTTGCCTGAAATAGTGAAGGCTTCGCGTGCGTTGTCTACATGTGACCGGCTCCACACACACACACACACACAATAAGTAGTTTCATCTGACTGTGGTCACTCATTATACCTGCTTCTAGCTGCGATATCACTCTTTGTGTCATCTATCTTGACAGAGAATGTGCCAGAATTATGGCCTCTGTTTACTTTTCAGCACCACTTATGATCCATGACAGACTTCATAAAGCCATGTAAGCTGGCTAATAGTTAGTCTATTCCAGTATCATATCAATTTACACTTGACAGTCAGGCAATGTCAAGGCCAGACTTGTTAATTCCACAAATATGTTTTGCTTGAATCTGACTTGCAGCATTTACTGATCTTTCCACCATCCATAAAAATAGACAATGTGTAGTCATTTCAGAGCATTTTAGTGATTTAAACCTGATATTTACCATAGCCAATTGTAAAATAAAAGATTGTTTTTGCATCGGTGAGCAGTTTTGCTGCAAGTAAATAATTAATTTAAATTAGATTTTTATAGTGAAGTGCTCCAACACAGTTCTCTTTTAATATAATTACTATGAAAGACGTTTTTTAGACACTTTTTTTAACTTGTAAACTTGGTGTGTGGGTGGTGGATCGTGAGCTGAACGCCGGTATTATAATAGCTCTGTGTCTTTATGCTCTTTTGGTTCAGTTTAGTACATTTCACACTGGGATGTTTCTGTCGCTCTCTTAGACTCTCCTCTGCTTGGATTCACATCAGCTGAAGCTAATATCATTGACCTGCTGTCGTCTTTCTAATGAATATCTTGGTAATGGAAGGAAGTTGATGTCCTTTAGCAGACACTTCCTATCCATAGTGACTTATGGTGCACTAATTACACGGACAATCCCTCTGGAGAAACCCAGGGTTAAGTGCTGACCTCAAAAAGCTCATTGATGAATGAATAGGATTGTGTACTTGGTAACTCTTCAGCCTGCAACCTTGAGTTTAACCAGTCCGATCCTATTTTAATCATTTGCTCTTCCTTATGTCTTTCTGAACCTGTATGGCTTTCTTCTGTAAACACAAAAGAAGATATTTTGAAATATTGGACCCCTTTTAAGTTATTAAATATATAGTTTTGTGTATTACACTGAAGAAAGAAATCCATACAGAAGGGTGAAGGAAACATTGGATTCAGCTATAAAGACAATTGCCATTTTCCAGTTCAATTTAGTACAAGTTTGTTCTCATCCAATAGTGTCAGTATAGTCAAATTGATAATATTACTGAATATTATCCAAAGTGACAGTGGTCATCACAAAATATTAAAGGTTCACCCGAAAATTAAACATTATTATCTTATGTTGTTCCAAACCAATGTGATTTATTTTCTTCTGTGAAATGCAAAAAAGGAGGTGCTAGGCTGACCTTTTCCATACAATGAAAGTGAACTGGGACTGTCAAGCTCCAAAAAGGACAAAATGGCACTATAAAAATATACCATAAAAGTGAGGCTTGTGCACTAAATTCCGAGGCTTCTGAAGTCCCATGATAGATTTTTGTGAGGGACTGAAATTTAAGCCATAATTCCACTGATAAAAATGCTACAGTGTGTGGGTCGAATGGACCACTTTTATATCTACTCACTTTTGCCGTATGGAAAAGAGCCACTTTGACTTTCTGATGAATAATTTTGTAACTCCATGGTTGAACTAAAATCATACAGGTTTTGAATGACATGTCAGAGGGTGAGTAAATGATGACAGGATTTTCATTTCTGTCTGCATTACTCCTTTAAACAGCAGAAGCAAACCACCATTGAGTTTAATCGTGCACCTGCTCGCGGATATTCTAAACACTGTAGATCACAGAGACAGTCTGCTGTTGGGCTGAATTATTTTCGCTCCTTGGAGATCTCCTTTATGCGAGCAGAATCAAATTCAGATGTGTGGGTTTCGTCTGTGCTCTGCAAAAATGAGCGTTCATCGTTTATGGCAAGAATGAAAAAGCCCATCTATACCAGGCATGATGTGGGCTCATTTAATCCCAAACATTTTCCTTTGTTGGCGTAGGAAATTGTCCTCAAACTGTCAGCAATGAGTGTTCTCCTGTTGTTTAATTCTGCAAGCTGCATCTCACCGCAGCCTTTTCTCGGTTTCCCGTTCAGTGGGTTTCTTACGCTTCCAATGGTAACAGCCAGAAAAAATATGAAGTCATAACCACAGTATCTGTTTTCCCCTGTACAAAAGCTTAAGAAACATTACCCCAGTCTAATAACGTACACTCTTTGGAAAGGCCTTTTTTAGGAATTAGTGACGAAATCATTCTCTGATGCCCATTTAAAAGGAAAAGTCACTCTCACAGTTGGGTTTGGAACGCTATCAAAATTTGGGAGGGCCTAATTTACTCAAAGTACTGGTCTTGCTTGTTTTTCCAACTAGTTCTGAAAAGCTTCGCCACCACCCTCATTTACTGTACTATACTGCATAATTGCATAAATGCAGCTGTTATTATATCTCGTGGCTGTGAATATCAGCCGAATCAGGGCAGTACTAAGTCGAAAAACACATGCTATGTTTATGATCTCTCGAAATGCCCCTGCTGTAGTGTTTACTGTAGTGAAAAGATGTGGTTTTCATTGCAGCTTGGTTTAGATTAGGTTTCAAATGACATTTGAGCCTGTGCAGGTTCAACATGATTTCTCTTTGCTGCTCATTTGTTGCAGCAGGTGGCTAGAGACCTGCAGGGTGCAAGTGAGTGACCACATCTCAAGATCTCCCTCGCTCTCTCTATCTCTCTTTCTCAGCTTGGTTTCTTGCTTCCAGTACAAGGATTAAACTGATTAAATCCCACCTGCCACAGAGACCCCCTTCCACGTAAACTACCTCAACGTTTCCATCCCCACCTGGGAGAGATGGAGCGAAAAAACCAGACCTAACAAACTGGACTCGGAGACCACACAGTATTGTTAATGAAACGTTCCTTTGACTTGGATCTTTTCACTGAATCGGTTGAATCGGTATGCGGTTTTAAATCATTCTTTCATGAATCGTTCACAAATCACTTTATTTAATGGCTGAAATTTTACCAATAACATGTATAGGAAACATATTTTTATTTCAATGTATTATTATTATTTAAAAAAATCTTAATTTTGTTTCTACAAGCTGAATTGGTCTGCTACAAACTGAACTAGAAAATGTGAAATTACTTTATTGTCTTTATTGTAACATTTAGCATGCAATATACCATGTCAGGGACCACTTGATGACATGAAATAATAATTTATCCGTTTTCTGAGACAGTTCATTGAAAACTGTTTAAAAAAAAAAACTAGGGCCAGTTGCATAAACTTAGCCACTTTGTTAAGACTTTGTCTAGTTTGACCAACTAGCAGTAAGACATGAGATGATCAGTCTTATGTTTCAATTTAAGTCAAATCACCTTTATTTATTTATATAGCGCCAGCTGGAGTTTGTTTATTAAGCGTGCAGGGAAACCACCCAGTAGAGCATTGCAATAATCTAGTCGTATTTTTAAGATGGAAGAATGCGTTTTTACAGATGTGAATTAGATCTGATTGGTATCTAAGAGCACACCCAGGTTCCTATCTGACCATAAAGACTTGACAGAGTAGCCTTCAAGTGTTAGGCAGTATTCTATGTTACTACGTGCAGAGGTTTGTTGTCCAATAATTAGAAACTCTGTTTTTTGTTTTTTTTTTTTCAGAATTAGTCTTCCAATTTTTTATATCAGCTATGAATTCCAGTAATTCTGTGAATTGTAAATTTTTGTCGGGGCATGAAGAAATATAGAGCTGAGTATCATAAGCATAACAGTGAAAACTAATACCATACTTCCTGATATATCCCAAGGGGGATAGCATGTACAGGGTGAGAAGCAACGGTCCTACTACTAAGCCTTGCGGTACTCCATAACTTGTGATTGATAGGATATCTCTTCATTTACTGCAACAAACTGACAACGGTCAGATAATTAAACCATGCTAATGCATTTCCACTCATGCCAACGTAATATTTGAGTCTATTCAAAAGAATGTTGTGGTCGATGGTATCAAATGCAGCTCTAAGATCCAATAACACTAATAGAGAGATACAACCACGATCGGATGATGACAGCAAATCATTTGTAACTCTATTGAGAGCTGTCTCAGTAGTACTATGATACGGTCTAAATCCTGACCGGAAATCCTCACAGATTCCATTTCTTTGTGAGGATAGTGCCTTTTCTAGAATTTTTTACAGAAATTGACTGTAATTGACTAATTCTCTAAGCTCAAGTAAGAGAGTTTAATAATAAGAGGTTTAATAATAGCCAGCTTAAATGTTGTCGGTACATATCCTTCTGCCTTTTGATGTTACTAACTTTAAAATGTCTTTTAAGACGGCTAATTTTTAATACTTAGTCTAAGAAGTTTATGCAGCCAGCCACTGTTTTGCAGTGAGTCACAATTCCCATCACTGACAACGGATGTTCCTGTGTAGCTGTGATATTATTCACAAAGTTGTCTTGTGGGCTCCAAATAAGACAAGCAGAAAGGAGACCGAAACTTAGACTTTTGACTTCATAAGCTCTGATTGATTCCATAATTTGCTCCAAAGTGTTACAATTCAGTCATTGTGATTATGGTGAGTGATTTTTTTGGCAGTTCTGTATCCATTGAATTATTGTTAGGATTTTGTTTAAGGACACACATCCTGTTTTTTGGACTGCAGATTTCATATTTCTTTGATTCATCGGAAGGTATTTGTGTGATATTTCTTGCATTGTGTGCTTTGGAGGATAATTTGGATTTGGTTCACCAGTCTGTTTCAGGTGAAATATTTAGATTCGTGTGTGGAAAACTTTGTGTTAATCAAGGTTCTCAAGTTAATCATTTCTCTGGAAGTACAGTTTTGTGAAAAGTGAAACGCTTTACGTGAAATTGTGACTTTACAAGTTTTATAGATAGCATGCAACACTCTTTTGGAAATAAAGTTGCAGGAGATAATCCCTTTGTCGAACTCTTAAGATGGCTAAATTCAGAATGAATTCTCTATTCCTGTTGTTTTCTCCACTTTTTCTTTTCTCTCAGAGTGCCCCTGTGAGATAAGGTGCATATTGGCTAACCTTTGGGAAAAAAGCAGCCTCACACAGCACACTATTTGATATGGCGTTGTCCAATAAAATCAGACGGCGGGACTCAAAATTGCGAAAGGGTGAAGGTGAGCCAAGGGGCTCTCGCCAGATCTCGTTCCTCCGCTGCGGGAGGGTCCAACCTCTCACTCCATCAACACTGCAAATGTCACGGCGCCCCATCCGACAAGGCAAAGTACTGATAAGCACTTCGGTCCTGACCTACAGTCGCTCCAAAAAGGATTTGGGCACTTGAGGCACACTTTTAACTGTACAAATGTCACTGTGATAGATAACAAAATAGGAAATTATCTGCAAACAACTTTCTCTATATTTGACTTAACTTGTTTGAAGATAATTTTTTTAGTGGATGTATATTCGCAAAGGTGTTCTTTTCAACTGGAAAGTTTCCAATTACGGTCCCTCTTGTTTTCATTTTGCACAGTATATCTATTGTTTTATCATTTAAAACCCTACTTGTGCTGTCTTTCTTTGATATTTTTACAATATAATGCAGTGATTTTCAGACATTTGTGAGTGTTGCTGATGTGTCCAAATGTTTTTTTGGCTACTGTATGTTGCGATTGTATTAATGGAGCGAAAGTGTGCTGGCCGTTTACACAGAGGAAACCTCTGAGAGACAAGTGCCGCTACCAGATGTTGCTCAGGCATTTCATTTCTCGTTTCGGACTTGGAAGCACATGGCTAGATGATGAAACGGAGTTGAAAGAGAAACTTGGGTCAAGGCTGATATGAGTTAAACTGTAATTTTTCTCTGTGAAAAGGCAGGCAACTTATATGGCATTCTTTTCCAATGAAGATCTGTTTCTTTGATTATAGACTCATCAATAACTCTTGAATGGAAGTCATCGGTCTAGACTTTTAAACTTGTTTTCATGGCTGAACAGCTTTGTCTACATGCATGATGGTAGACTTAAATTTGCTGCTTTTCCACAATCAGATGTGGCCTGTGATGGTTTGTTTCTTTGTGCTTTTGTGGCCTACGAGCGCTTTGCAACTCAAAGTCTGTCAAGACGGATATAGTCTCACGCCCACGTGCTACTAACACTCTCCTCTCACTGACCGTCTGATGCATATTCCAAACATGAAAAGGCAAGAGCTTGATACAAGGTACAGTGATACAGTAAGCACTTTTGAAGTATAAAATTAGAAATACAAGAATAGAACTGTGTTTCTCAAAAGCATTGTGAGGCAAGTTGATTGTAGAGACAATTGGTGCCAATGGTTCTATGTACCAAGGACAATTACTATAATGAAAACAATAAAAATAAAGTTCTAAAAACAATTCTTAATATATAAAATATCCACAGACACCACAACTATAGGCTATAACAATAATGGCACAGAGAAATTATATCGTTGGATTATATCGTCCAGCTGATGAACTATAAAAACATTGACGGCCAATCAGAATCTATCTTGCTTTAAGAGCTTGGACAACTTAGAATGAACAGAACGATATTTTCCTCTGGTGTGGACACTACTAAAAGTTATTATAGCTATCTTTATTGTTATCGGGTTTTTTTATGTGAGATGACATTTACTGTAGATGCTTTTGAGAAACCCAGCACTGTATATTTTATTATTAATGCTCAAATAATCTCTACTTATTATTTTGGAAAGACACAAACTCTGATCACTCTGATCTTTTCAAAATATATTTTCCAATACATTTTTTTCATGGTGGTTTTATATTATGGTAGTTACCATTTCAGATCAACCTGCTGCACATAAAGCAACAAACTTTCATGTAGATCAGATCATTTCTGATTTAATTGGGCAGATCTTTCTCAGAATGAATCTTTTGTTGATTCCTGTAAATGTGTAACATCTTCCAACACCTTTCCTCCTTTTTTTAAAATCCAATTTTACAACCAATTTATATATATATATGAACTTTTCCATAAGAAGTCTCTTAAGAAGTTCACCAAGGCTGCATTTTTTTGATAAATAATATAGTAAAAACAGTAATATTGTGAAATATTATTACTATTTCAAATAAATTTTATTCCTGTGACTCAAACCTTCAGTCAAATGTTCATTCAGAAAGAACACTAACATGCTGATTTGGGACTCCAGAAAAAATGTCTTATTTTTATCAGTTGTTGTGGAAACTGCATGTTTTAATGAATAACAAGTTATGTGACATCAGAAATATAATGTTTCTTTTGAACAGTATCATAGATAATCACAATTTTCAGAAATAATTGGCTCAAGCTGAAACATCAGACATCCTATATTCTCAAACCACTAATCTTTCACATTTGGTAATTCACACAGATATTTTCCAGCCCGCAGTTTGCAGCTAAATGACAAATTAGCCTTTTAAAAAGTGTAGATAACAAGAAATTGCAAAACATGATAATGTGTGTTGAAAGGGAAGAAGGAAATGTTTTCTGAGGAACCTGAAGACTACCTGCAGAAAAACGTTCAGCTTTGCTAACAAGGTGTCAGACAGGAGCCTGAAAACACGAGAGGGTCTTTGTGTGGATGCTAAAAACCACCTGTTGTTTACCTGGCTGCGGTATTTCTGCAGAGGATTACATGCTGAAAATGATTTTAACCTTTCATTTACCTTTGCTAATGACATGCAGCTCACAAGCTTTCAGGGTTGCAGCTGATTTCTTCAGCATTGTCAGGAGGACCTAACCTAGCTAAACAGCATAATCATTACCTGCATCAACAACTGACTGCTGTAGATGCTGGAGAGCTGTGTGTGAGTGTTCAAGGCTCTATAGCCTGTTGGTGGCTGATTGGAGAGCGTTTGGTGTTGTTTTTCCGTTTTAAGAGGTTAATTATATTACAGCAGAACCAGATGCATAATAAACAAACATTTTTGATAGCTTTTACCCTATTTTTTAACCTAACACATTCCCTATCTTCAGATTGAATTACTGTCAGCATAAGCAAATACATAATGGATTCGAAAAGGGAAATGAGAGTTTATTTTTACCCTCTCCATTATGAAGGTAAATGCAAATCCGGATATGTCCTTGTTCAAATCACATACCCAGAATCCATGTAAATTACACAGAACTCCATCTCTTCTCACAACATGCTCTCTGGCTGTCACCCCCGTTTCCCAGGTAACAGTCATTACTTTCATCGGTTTCATTCTCGGGATACTGATGTTGTTTTTAAGAGATGGTGTATCTGTTTGAATGACACACATTCAGGTCTCTGATACGCCTGATAACTGTTGCGATTGATAAACTAATCATAGGAGAAGCTCACTGCCAATTCATATTCATAGTCTATAATCTTCTTGAACAGAGTAAAGAGAATGAACATTTTTGTCTTTTAGCCTTCTTATATGGCAATTATTTATTATTATATTTATGTGTTTTAAGCCTTTTTTTAAACATACTGTCATCTATGTGAGGATTTTAAATTAATCTTTCTGGAAGTAACATAGTAATAGACATATTATACGTTTATGTATCTCACTGCCTTAACTAGTGAGTCATTGAATTATTCACTCAAGAGATTCGTTCTAATATCGCTGTTTCATTCAGTCGCATGAGTTTTTCATTAGCAGTGCAAAAATATAGTTTTGTCTTGTGTGTGTATGTTACTGAATATGTTTTTCGTTTGAGTTTTTTTCTTTTTTTTTTTAAGTAGTTTCACCACGGCAATACCGAATGCTCTGAATAATCAAAACAACAATGATTGCTTGTGTTGCTTTTTATTTGAATCATAAAGATGTGGTTTCTGTTTAATTTATATTAGACAACAAAGTGGTAATCCTAATTGGATAGTCCAGTGAATTTTAAATGTAAGGTACCCATTTTATTATTTAGTCTTTACAATGCATATCATAAATTATTACTGACTCTCCTGCTGTTTTCTCCTATGCTCTGTATGTGGCGGTCTGCTTCATAATACCTGATCTGGCCAAACACAGCTATTACAATGAAGAACAGTCATTACTGTAGCCCATTTCACACACACACTTTATCCTGTCATTGGTTTTAATGATTGGCCCTGACCACAGTCATGTCTGCCCCTGCAACACAGCATCTTGTCTCTTTGTAATGGTCCGCTAGTATTGTTCCCTGCAATTTAGCCTGATGTGGAGGTAGAGTGTGAGAGTGGTTAAATAAGTACAGAGAAAAAGAGAAACTGTTAAAGAAATAGATTTACTTTTTTATTTATTTTTTTTTATGTGTGGAATCCAGAACTTTTCAAAGTCAATTCAACCATCCACAGGAAATGCACAAGTTTCCTTGTTAAAAATGGGCATGAACTCATGTGATATTTACCACAGGGAATCTCAGTGAGAATTTTAAGACCCGAGATCCCGAGTTGGTCGTGCCATAAACTTTAAACATGGTTGACTGGAGAATGATTGCTGCTGTGACTGGTATTCTTTATTAGTTTTTTTTTTCTCCATAACAGCTACATCACCTTGTCTTGCTGTTAATATATTTTACGGAGCCTATTTTAACATGAAGTGTATATATTTTATGCACAGCGAAAAAATAGCCTGTAAAAAAAAAATATTTTCAAGATTTGTTATCACAACATTTTTTTTCTTTTGTCAAATCAACTTAAATAATTTATTTAGTTCAGATAACTTATTATTTTGAGTTTCTGATGATTAAATCAATCTCCTTCATTGTATTAACTCACTTTTTCCAGTTCAATCAACTTAAAATTTTAAGGCAACCGGGTTACTTAATTTTTTTAAGTTAAACCAACAATATTTTTTACAGTGAATTCCATAATTTTCAAGAAGCTAACCATCTAGATAGTGCAGCTCATGTTCACATTAAATATCATTTTGGCTTTAAAAAGATTTTCCAAATAAATCAAGAATATACCTGGTGTCCTCCATGATTCCTACGCTTTCCTACAAAAAAAAATGAATATGATAAGCTTCACTGTAAAAACATGTTGGTTTAACTTAAAAAATGAAGTAACCTGTTTGCCTTAAAATTTTAAGTTCATTGAAATTGAAAAATTGAGTTAATACAATGAAGGAGATTGATTTAATCATGGGAAACTCAAAATATTATGTTATCTGAACTACATAAAGTATTTAAGTTGATTTGACAAAAGAAAAAATCTTGTGAATACAAATAAGGAAATATTTTTTTTTACAGTGTTGTAATCAAGACTTCAGAAGTCAAGGTAGCATATTACTTCCTAACCACCATGGATGTTGACCTTTGACCCTTAGCCATCATTTTATAAGACTGTTGTCTTTATGTCACAGTGGCTGCATCTGAAACCGCATTCTCTTAAGTACTGCGTTTTAAAAAGTAATTACTTCACTGTAAAAAAATATTGGTTTTTACTTAAAAAATGAAGTAACCTGGTTGCTTTAAAATTTTAAGTTCATTAGAATGGAAAAAAATGAGTTAATACAATGAAGGAGATTGATTTAATCCTCAGAAACTCAAAATATTATGCTATCTGAACCACATTAATTATTTAAGTTGATTTGACAAAAGAAAAAAATGAATGAATGGGTGCAGTCATATTACATTTGTCATGTTGTCTACCTGCTTAGCTGCAGCGTCGTGTGATATTAAAGTGTTCATCAGATGCACGCTTACTGTGAATACTGTGAATTCGGACACACTACCATTTTCACATAATGTGCAAGTAGACAAGTATGTTATTTCAGATGCAGTCTGTTTTTATTGAATGACAACATAGGAACAGACAAGCGTAATAATGCACAAAGTACCCTGAAATACTGTATATTATTCCAGTGGACAGATGTATAACTCTCTTAAAATGTAATCATTTTGGCAGGGGATAAAGCGCATATTGCTAATGATTATTGCCTTATTTTGAAGTCAAAATAATCCCTGAGAACATTAGACAATTCCTGCATCAAAGCGGTTCAACTAATACAGTGTGTCAAATCCTTAATGATGAGGACAATCATTACCCATCTGAATCGGCACATCTCGCTTTGAAATATGCAGCGTTTTGCCTCATCTGAACCATGAAAACGCAGTTGTTTTATTAAACTGAATGTTCTGGTCAGGCCTCAGAGCTTCAAATCACGGCTATGAATTTTGATGCCAGTCGGAGGGCCAAGTTCAGTTATTACATGTGGTTCTCATTAAACTCGGCAAATGGGAATAAAATATGTCTTTTTCAGCGCTCAGATGTACAGGTGGTGAGGGAGACATCTGTCTAGCGATGGAGCGTGTGCATTTGTAATAAACCCAAGTGGACTTGTTCTGGCCTGTGCATTCATTGCAGTCATTGATGTTTTGGAAAAAACAACAACATCTTTTACACGTAAATTAGAAGAGATTTTCTGGAAAATGTTGACTTTGATAGTGTGTGAACACTGTTTTGAAAACACTGTAACCATGCTTTTTTTTCATCTCCATAATTGGATTTTGTTTTAGAGCCACAAATGCAGTTTTATATAACCAAACAATGTTTGTAAGGCAGCCACAAAACATACTACACGACGCCTCATTGAGCTTGTCTAGTCAGCCTTGACTTGTTGAATGGCATCTGAAAAGGGAGCCAAAAGCATTCCTCATAGTCTGTCTTACTCCTTTTGTTTTGCTCTTTAGCTCACACTGACAGCCATCGATTCCTTGTTTATTTTTCGTACTTTTGTTCAGAGAAAAAGCACATTTGCAGCTTTTTTTTTGGGGGGGGGGGGGGGGGGGGGGTGTTTCCCCCTGCAAAGAGCACAAATGTGCCACACTAGCTTATGATTAAAGCAGCTTTAGTGTGCATTATACCTCCCGGAGTGCCGTGCAGCAGCTTTAGATGTTCCTCTTGCCAATATTTTTTACCAGCATTACAAGGATTTGTTAACCATTACATAAAGAAATTCAAGACTAAGTTGACACAGCCATGGTCTGCTGTTTATTTTGGCCGCTCTCAGGCTGATTATGTTTCCCAGCTTGACCTCTGATTGGTACAACGAAGGATCTCGTATCTCTTTTAATTGAGCGACGAACTGGAAATGACCCTTTTCCTTTCGTCACATACATGATTAGATATCTCCATGGCACATTACACGGGATCCTTCTTCATTACATGTCCGATTGGAGCTGTCATTGTGTCATATAAATGGACATGGTACTGCTCACGCTTATCAAATCATATTAAGGGGCCAATTTATTCAGCAATGTCGCTCTTATATTACGACTCGGTTTTATTATAGTAGGGGTACGTGATCCAGATCTCCAGTCAGGATGAATAACTGTGAGTAAATGAATAGAGACTAAGTTAAGGCGGGTGAACACTGGACGAGGACGGACACTCGGGAGGTCGTGAGCCATTGATAATCAGTTTACTAGATATTCGTGTCAAAGCCACTGGTACACGGCACTACTGTACTGTACACGGCGAGCCGGAGGCAATTCATGCTAAACACGGAGAATGGAGCTTCCAATGTTGCTGCTATAGTTTCAGGAAATGAAAAGTGTGCAAATGATTTTGTGAAAAGACAACTAGTCTATTTGTATGTTTGTCACTCACTTGGCTATAAAAATATTCATAATATTCATAGATCAAGTGTATGTGATGTGGTTGTGTATGATTTGGGGACAGCTAACATTGTCTATAGGTGCTCATAACTTGGCTTGGCTCATAATTCCTCTCACACAGTTTCAAGCATCAACGATTTCCACACGATTTCTCCTGAGAGAATCAAATCGCCTGCAAGCCTGTACGACAGCCAAAGTCGTACCGTGTACACCTGTCTTTAATGATTGTATAGAATTAAAAACCATTTAAATGACTGGTCTTACTTGTAACAAATGTGTATGCTAAAATGACGTAATTTGTTCAAAGCCACTTATAGGAACCTTGCCCCCGAAGCAATGTGAGTTTACACTTTATTTTAGTTGTCCATGTTAGAGTATAATTACTGTAAAAAAAAAAGTTGGTTTAACTTAAAAAATTAAGTAACCTGCACTGTAAAAAAATATTGTTGGTTTAACTTAAAAAAGTAAGTAACCTGGTTGCCTTAAAATTTTAAGTTCATTGAACTGGAAAAAGTGAGTTAATAAAGGAGATTAATGTAATCATCAGAAACTCAAAATAATAAGTTATCTCAACTAAATAAATTATTTTAAAGTTGATTTGACAAAAGAAAATATGTTGTGATAACAAATCTTGAAAATATTTTTTTACAGTGCCTTAAAATTTTAAGTTCATTAAAATGGAAAAAAATGAGTTAATACAATGAAGGAGATTAATTTAATCACCAGAAACTCAAAATATGAACTTATCTGAACTACATCAATTATTTAAGTTGATTTGACAAAAGAAAAAATGTTGTGAATACAAATCATGAAAATATCTTTTACATTGTACTTTTAAGTACTGAGTAATCTTAATTAACTACATGTATTTATATGTTTATTAGATGTAATTATGCATAAGTTGTGGTTATTGCTATATTAAATACATATATATGAATCACAATTAGTGTTAATAGAGTTTGGTAAAGTGTTATTTTTATCTTTATACTTTTAAAGTATTTAATAATGTCTTGAATTAACTTTTATTTTTACATTTTATATTCTTCTGTCATTTTATTTGTTTTTAATAATTTTTTTGTTTGTTTGTTTTTGTTTTGTTTTGTTTTTTTAAAAAACTTGTTTTAGTAATCTTAATGCTTCAACTAATTTTATTTCAGCTTCATTTTAATTAATAAAAACGTTTGGTAATAGTTTTTGTTTTAGTTAACAATAACAGCACTGTTTTTACATTAGCGTACTCTAATGAATGTTGGGTAAAATATTTCATTTTAAATGTTTGTTATTTATACAATGTTGTACAGAATGAAATAAGTATATTATATTTTAAGCAGTTTTATAATCCACATTATTAAATGCATTTTTGCATGGTAGAGTTTATTATGGGATAGGTTTCTCGCAAATAATATGTGCATATGGTGTCTTAAAGGGATAGTACACCTAAAAATGAGGGAGAGTCAATGAGTGAGCTAGGTTCAGAACTTTCCTGATTTGTTTCTCATCGCCCTCTCACTCATTTCTAACTCTTTTGTACCAATATTCCTCCCCAGAGCGCTCAGGTATTTGGCTTCTTTGGCCGACGATGATGAGTTTGTTTCCTCTTATCGCTTCCCGCTCTCTAACATACCTTCTCTTGCTATGTACGAGTGAGTGCGGGAAAAAGTATTTTGTCCCTAGAGCTTTGAAAGTTTTGTCTTTTCTTTGTCTTGACCGTCTGCCTCTTTTTCCACTCCAGGAAGTTCCTGTCATAGCAACACGCTCCCCGCGTTGGTTCGGACTCCTTCTCTAATGATGCAGTCCGGTCTGGACATGAAGCCTTTCATGACCTTCCCTGTGGAGAGCTCCTCTCCGGTCGGCCTGTTCCCTAATTTCAATACGGTAAGCAAGCCTGCTTTCATCTCCGTTCTTTTGGCCTTCTGCCGCTTTAATGTTGGCCTCGTTCCTGTGTGGGTTGACACTGATGGAATTAAAACCTTCTCTGAAGATTCAGAAAAGCATTTTATAATGTTCTTTATGTTAAATATATATATATCATTCCTCATAAATTGCAGCTTGTGTGGTTGTTTAGAAGAGAGTCCAATAATTGTGAGCTAACGGCTATTTAGAATGGCATACTACACTGGAGCCTCGGCCAAAATGAGCCGTGAGGTTAGTAGACATAAGGGAAAAAAACATTGCTGAATGCAGATAACAAAATTCAACTCGTCATATAAACCATACATCGTTAGGACAGCAAAATAAACTGACTTTACAATGTTTAAAAGGTATTTTGCCATTTTTAATTTTTTTGGCTTGCAGAAACCTTGAAACTTGCCAGTCTAGGCAGATGCCAAAGCGGACAGGTGGCATGACATGCCCTTGACTTCAAAAAATATTTTTGACCCAGACTTGTGTTAATTAGACAAATGTTCATAAGTTTGTGGTCAATGATATTTTTTTTAATTTAAAATATATGTACATATATATATATATATATATATATATATATATATATATTTTAGATTTCTATTTCAAATAGAACTGTTGCTAGATAAACTAGGATATTTATGCCAGACACAAGGCGTTTGTGGGGTGAATTATTGGCCAAGAGCATAAAACCAGTTAGTTCTGGCTGGTCACATTAGTCAAGCTCGTATTAGCTGAATCTCTATTGAACCGTTCGGTACAAGGCTTTCGGTTCGGTTTTCGGTACACATTTTTGAACAAATCAAACAGCGCTGACGTGAAACCAGATCAGCAACATTCACCATTTACACCATTTACTGGTTTACTGTATAACACTACTAACTGTAACCATTGAAGTTTGGCAGGAATAGTAGGCTATAATGCTTTCAAGTCATTATGAATACAATTGCTGCTCTCAAATGTTAATCTGAACTAAAATAAATATTTGTTCATAACTACTGTAATATTACATTTCATTTTGTCCAAGAAGCTGTTTTGTTTTATATGCTCCTAAGATTGCTCCATCATTGCTCAAAGCTATATCAGACAGAAAGCATCCAGTGATTGACCTAAAACAGCCGAATCCTTGCCTGTAAAATATCATTCTTTATGATGCTAGTTTTAATAAAAAAATAATTAAAAATTTTAAATCAAGGAAATTTCTCTGACATTTCTTTCTTTTTGCTGTATCGGAAACGTATCGAACCGAAACCGTGAATTTTGTGAACCGTTACACCCCTACTTTCTTCATATATAAGCTCCTTCATTATTATCAGCAGCTATCGCGTTTCCTCTCGTCCAGTCAGGATTTAGCATTCTGGTTCCCATTGAATCAGACTAAATTCTCGAATTATGTTGTACATTCAAAAATTGACATTAATGATATCTGCAATATATTCATGTTGGTTCTGTTCTGTTTACCCTACCTTATAGCTGTTCTCCCTGCTCTTATCCGAGCTAGGCTACATGGATGCACAGGGAGTCCTTGCCCAGAACAGAACCATACCGCCAATCCAAATATATGCTAATGGTCAATCGTATTTGACGATAGTGGTCCTGACAGAATTGAGTGTTGTTGGGCCAATGCAGTTAGTATTCAATGCCATTTGGGTTGTTTTTCAGCAAATGTTCCAATTCCAAGTGCTGACACGAAGAACAAAGATTTACAGCGGTCGCTTTGTCGCATCCAGTGTAGACACGGTGTTAGTTCACTTCTGTTAGCCTATGTGGTCTATGTTTGTTTAAACATCCTTAAGCAGTGACTCTTTGTATTCCTTAAGTGTGGGCAAAAATGACAAAAAGCATTGGAGGCAAGTCATATTTGCTCACTCTATTCAACACGAGATCTGCTGCTTTAGTTTTATTGTAACCTTGTATTATTCAGTAACCTTGATATTAAAAAAAAGTAGCAGTAGTAGTTTTTTTTTTTATCAAAGTATGCAGTATATTCCATTCTGAACATCTCCAGTGTGTTTGAGGGAAAGTCTGCAGGCGTGTCGACCCCTCACGCATTGATTCTAGCCCCTGATCCAACCCCCAAAATGAGGGAGCAAAATCGATTTGTGCTTTTATCTCCCCAAACCCAGACTGCTGTGGTGATGGCAATGAAGGGAGACAGAGAGAGAGAGAGAGGCTGATGGGATCTGAAATAGAAAGAAATTCAGTCTGAATTTAGGGCTTGTTTAACCGCCGGTTTTATTGTGCCACTCAAAACCTTCTTCTTTCTTTTCACTTTCTCCCTCTGTCTCTTTCACTTTCTTGTCACTCTTCTCACTCTCTGCTATGCACTGTCCTGCCATGATTCAAAGTGACAGTGCTCTTTAAAGCGGTTACTAGAGGCTAAGGCTTGGGTCAGTGTGACACGAGGGTGGTGTGCCATTTAGAATTAAATTACAATCTCTTTTAAATGTCAGTTCAATTCTTAAATTCAATTTCATTTTAGATACCAAACAGGATGCAGTGTTTAAATTTTATACATAACAAAAGGCACTTCTTTAATGTCATCGTCCTCCAGAAAGTATATATGAAGAGTTCAGATACAAAAGCCTCTAAATGCCATTTGAAATTTTCTTCTAAAATGACCATTTTTATCAAACTTGTATGTTTAAGTTCAGTAATTTCACTTAAATGACAATTAATAGGTAATCTTCATTGCCATTTAAGTGAAATTACTGAACTTAAATATACAAGCTTGATGAAAATGATCATTTTAGAAGAAAATTTCAAATGGCATTTAGAGGCTTTTGCATCTGAACTTTTCATATATATAGTTATATAATATTGAATTGGAAGTCAGTAAATTCTTCTTCCTGTTTTTGCAGTCTGGAGAACTTCCTGTGTGGTGTTGCTAATTCAATTGAAATTCCAGCTTTTGAGTTATCTGTCTGCAGTTGACCACACTGTTTTTATGGCCTAGCACCCAATGGATTGCGCCAAAAATGAACAAATAAACACGGCAGAAGCTGTCATAATTACTGCTTGACTGTTGGTGCAAATCAAGAGGTTCTCCAGGCTGCAATCACGCCACCGCAAAATTAGCGTAATTATAGCAACTCCCCACAAAGCCATCAAATGAATTATTTTCTCCTAATGAAGCTAATCACTGTAGTCTGTGTTGAGCTTCCCAGGAACGGCATAGGCTAATGATAGTTAGTGGTGTATTTTCGGAGGTATCACTTGATCAGCGCTGTTGTTTGTTTGTCTCATCTACCTCTTGTCATGATGACTCCCTCAATCAACATCTCAGGTTCTCAGCTGAGTCATTCCTACTATGCAGTAGCTATATTTTCAAGTTCCCATCTCATTTAAAAAAAAAATTAAGTAAAAACGAAGTAAACATTGATTTTTAATCAATTTCACCAGTTTGGTTTGACCGTATATTGTCATTTTTCCATAAGTGAATAAAACATTAACCTAACCCTAACATTCTAATTGAAATATTTCAAACAAAGCGTATTTGTAATAGGGCTGTCAAACGATTAATCGTGATTAATCGCATCCAAAATAAAAGTTTGTGTTTACATAATATATGTGGGTGCACTGTGTATAATTATTTTATATAAACACATTATTATTTGAAGTTAAAGAGTTTTGAAAGTACTGCATAACAGGAATACCTCAAGAAAGAGATTTAGTGAAAAGAGAACTACCATTGTGTCAGAATAACAAAGAGTTCTGCGTGTGTGTGTCCTGACATATGCCTCTCCTGGCACACCGTCAGAGCCGACTGTTTGTGGAACATTATGAGCAGGTGTGCTTATGTATAATTAGTGCTTCCTCCACTCCACATGCAGAGAAGCCTGCAAGTCCTCCCAAGCTGCTATTAACATAAGCCCACCTTCTTACTGAACACGATATCTTTTAAACACACACACACATTCTGCCTTTTGGAAGTGATAATATGATTTACACTAGAGATGGGAATCATGGCAAATCCATTTTAATTCCAAATCTACTCAATGGTTCCATTATATTTAATGGTAACAATTTATTGTTAAATCATCACCATTATTATTCCATTATACTATATTTTGTTTCTGTACACTTCTGTGTATGTATGTTCAAGGTTCAATTTGCGGAGTTAAATTATGGAACAAACTAAATGATAAATTAAAGCAGTGCTCAAACATATTCCTATTTAAAAAAATGTATAAAGAAATTATTTTCAAGAGGTATCAAGAAGCACTGTAGTGAAGGTAGGAGTACTCCATTGTTTTTGTTGTTTTTCTTTGTTGTTTACTCTGTCATTTTTAGTTGTACTTTTTATTTTTATTTTGTGCTGCTTGAATAAGTACATAATTGAGGTTAGACAAATGTATGTGTGTATACATGTATATGTGTGGTTGTATGTATATATCTGTAGATGTGTATGGATTTATAGGACAATATGATAATAATAATATAAAATTGTACTGTAATTATAAGACTGTAAGAATTTAGGGGGTAGGAGTATATAAGTTTTACTTCTTCCTACTCCTTTTCGCACATATAATAGAAGTATATCAACAGCAAAGACTTATATATATATATATATATTTTGCTGCTCATCTGTTTTGATTTTTCCTAAGTTTTTAAACATTGTTTTATTTTATACACTTTCTTTTTATGTTCGAAATAAAGATTCAAATCAAGGTCAGTGAGATTTATTTTTATTTTTTTCTAAAGAACGTAATTCAGCTTTCTTTTTAAAGAAAGCTGAATAATACTTTTATTCAGCTAAAATCCTTTTGGATTCTGTCACTTCGGTCTGTTTGGTGACACTCTTGCTGTGTCCAAAATCTCCACTCAAACCACTTCTCCCTACCCCCTAAATAGTAGAGTACTATAGTGAGCTCACCAGCATAATAGAAACACCACTTTCGGACACTACTCGATCGTCTCTCGGCGTCGTTGATTACATCATCCGTCAGCTGTTGTCGAGCTGGCTCTGGGCTAAATAGATTTCTTTTAAATAAATACATTACATTATATTGAGCTTATTTCTCCAAAATTTAAAAACTAAAAGTGATTTCTGGCCGTTTCTGTTATAATGCGCTACTCCACTCATGATTATAACTCATTTTTACGATCAGCACAATGCATGATGGTATGTAGGGCTTGGGTTAGTGACCATCGGTACATTACTTTTCAAAATGCATTCTGGGATACATTGAGTGTAGGGTATAATAATCATCACTATACATTTGGACAGCACTAAAAAATGGCGAGCTCACTATATAGTCCACTATATAGTGAGTAGGCTAGTGGGAGATTTCGGACACAGCAACAGACTCCTTTTGTCATTTCTTATCATGTCTAATCATGCTCTCATGTGTATAACCTCGCCCTTCTTGTTGTCGGATTATTGGTTCATTCGCCCCACCTGACATCCCTCATTAACTGCATATTTTGATGTAAGTTAAGTAATGTCAAACACTTTTGCCTGCTGTGACTTAAATATAAATTATTTTGATTAACAGACTCTGCTCATAGGAGCCATTCATTTACGAATCAAATTGGATTTTGTGCATGCAAGATGTACTGATGTGATGTACTAGGGATTATTGCACCTTATTATTGGTTCTATTGTACCACATTGGTGGGTTAAACGTTTAAGAAATGTTAACAGACCCCATCGTCACCAAAATCCTATAGTTTGACTCAACAGAATGAGAACCCGATTCTCAGTTAATGAACACAAACGATAACAACAGAAAGTGAAAATGGACTAATTTGCCTCATGATTTGTGAAATATATTGAAAATAAACCTCTGCGGTGGAGGCAGTTGAGGCAACATTGGATAAAGAGGAGTTAGTCATCAGTGCGATTGTGTTTATGTGCTTGAGAAGACTGCGCCCGATGAAGGATCCCAGTGTGATTGCAGCGAGCACATAGTCACGGCTCTCTCTCTCTCCGTGACTGAAATCAATGCTGCCAGAGTCACAACAGACCGAGGCCGGTTTGTGCTCAGCCAGGTGTTCTCAGCCATGAAGAGAATCACCACATTATCCATCTGCTGTGCTTTCTGTTCTTCAGAGACAGTCTCCAGCCTTGGCAAGGTCACAACTATCAGCCCACTTTAAGGTATTCTTGCTATTACAGAGCGACAGATATCATTGAGAGAGCTCGTAAATAGGTTTAGAGACAGTGGAAGAGAAACAAGGAAAGGAAGACGAGAGAATGTTTATCAATATTTTGATATCAAATTTGTTTATTTGATAGATTTTTAATTATATGAGAATGACAGAGACGTGCAAATTTAAATTGATTCGACATTGACTGACTGTCTCTTCCACTCAGGGTAATGTGATTTAACAATGCCTGATTGGCAGGTAGCTTTCATGAGATCCGCCCACATATAGTGATGTCATTGTATATTTTTAGGAGGTAAACTGTTGCTGATTGAGACAGTCATGTTGATATGGACAATTTCAAATGATTTGAAGGGTGCTCATGTGTCTTTGCAACCTCTGCAATGTAGTCTCAGCCTCAGGCGTCATGCCAGCGGGCCATTGGCTGAACGTCTAATGCGAATGGCACACAAAACTGGAAACTCTTCAGGTGTTTCAAAGTCGTCATCTGATTGGCTGCATTTTGCAGGTTTTCTGGGAGATGTGTGCGTTGCGTTCTTTAACGGTAGACCTGGAAACGAATCCTTTGTGACGCCAAACCCTGAAGAAGAAAGCGGTCATGTTTATCTGTGACAATGAGCGCTTATCAGGATCAACTAAACGTTTCCAAAAGTGTGACGTTGTAGGGACTTTACATTTTTACGCCCCTAAACATGATGCTGAACAAAACAAACTGTGATTGGATCTTTAAATGTCAGTCAGATGGCCTCTGGGCTTTTTTTTTTTTTCAATGAAAGCAAAGTGAAAGTGACGTGAAGGTTACCCGTACTCTGAATTTGTCCTCTGCATTTAACCCATCCTAGATAGTGCACACACATTAGTGAACACACACACACACACACTCCCGTAGCACTTTTTTTGCTGTGGTGCCCGGGGAGCGATTGAAGGTTAGTTGCCTTGCTCAAGGGCACCTTAAAATTATTAATGTACATTTATTAATTTATTATTTTATGTTTGTTTTTTTCTAATCTCATAGTATTTTGACGTTTGACATTTAAAAGTTGATTGGCCATTTAACGTGAAATCATATTGTTGACGTTTCAGTTTTGAAATCTCTGAGCAATGTCAGTGCAGACTAATTAATATTCATGAGCTCTTTTTTTCCACATAGGGACGTTGCAACCCATCCGTCTTCAGTTCCCCCCCTCTGTAGAGCGTCCCATACACCAGATTTTGCTGTGGCCACCAGCTGTATCCTCTCTCCTGACCCCTCCGTCTCCCACAGTCATTATATCTTTAGCCTGTAACTTCCCTGCACTGATAGCAGTTGTGCTTGCTGTGGTGGGAGAGCGAGATTTTAATTACAGATTACTGCTGTTCAGCATCATGCACAAGAGGTAGCGTGTCAGAGAACTGACAGACTGCAACTGTGGAGTTTGGATTTTTTTTTTTAAAAAAATGACATGGGGAGGTTTCTGTACTGTGGTTTGTAGAGTTAGCGGTGGAGCAGTGAGGAACTGCATTAGTGACCCGCAGAGGGCATGAATGGATGGCTGCTAGTCCACTGTACCGTTCCCTAATCAAATAGAAAGCACTATACTCTTATCCAAGGATAAAATGGCATCAGCAAAATGCATCCAAGTCTGCTTGAAATGGGAGTCTGGGGTCCTGTTTATGTGAACTCACAATTAGAGCAAAAGCAACCTCTCCTAACTCACAAAGGTGAACTGCTACTGATGACATCATTTGCATGTTTCCGGTCATCTGTTCCGGTCATCCGTTTTCTCATGTCACATAAACAATGAAAAAGTTATATAAAATGTATATTTTTAAATGTAGTAATAAATGAATGCATCACTATATGGATGTATGCGTTCAATTATATACATTGAAATAATTGTAGTTAAATACAATAATTAATTCTATGAAAAAGGGTATTTACTCAAATGTGTTTGTGTTAATATTGTAATGACAGCAAATAAGTTTCTGAATAAGATTATAAATAACTTTCTGGAAAAAAAGTGCATATACTGTAGGGCTGTCAAACGATTAATCGCGATTTATCGCAGCCGAAATAAAAGTTTGTGTTTACATAATATATATAGGCACTGTGTATAATTATTTTGTATGTATATAAATACACACCCATGCCTGTAAATTTAAGAAAAAAATATTATTTATATGTATATATAATATAAATTATATATAAATATATATATACAGTATATTCATGAAAATATTTCTTAAATATATACAAGCATGTGTGTGTATTTATATATAGAATAATTATACACAGTGCACCCACATATATTATGTAAACACTAACTTTTATTTTGGATGCGATTAATCGCGATTAATCGTTTGACAGCCCTAATATATTGCTTTCTATACATTGCCAAAGCTGTCAATACAGGCACTTTCAGACTAATATCACTGTAAACGGGGCTTGATACATTGAGCTAAACATCTAGCTTGTTAATCCAGAACCCAAAAACATCCATTTTAGTTAAATAAAGTCAAGACTTTGGGTGCAATCCATCCGACTCGAAGGGTGACTGTCATAAATTCTTAATGGACTGAGTTCATACGAACTCTTATCAGGAGTGAACAGAATTGGCTGTGTAGAGTTGACTCCTGTTTACCCAAGCTCATCAGTTATTCAGAGCTAATCAGCCTGAGATGCGAGGATCAGCAGGCAGGCAGGGTGACAGTGAGGGAGTGAGCGTGCATGCGTGTGTGTTTTTGAGAGATGGAGAGAGAGAGAGGTGTTGCCGTGAGAACAGACCTCCAGTGCATCGCTGCCGGAGTGCAAGCCACACCACATCTCTGTCCGTCTCTCACTGGACTCCTCTCTCTCAGTTGTGATTTCACACAAAAGTGCATTATGGACACTCTCCATTCACTCCAGGTAAAATATGCCAGAATTGTGTCTCAAGTTGAATAGTTTTTTGCTTTTGTCTGTATTTCAAGTAAGCTAAAGAGAAACGGCTGTAGTGAGTGTGTGAAATGGTTAAATTACTTGGAGGCAAACTCAGAAGTCAGCTCTCTCAGGGTTTCATGCATGGCTTCGAGAAGTGAAACACTGTGCGTAATCCTATTGGATGCTGCACAGCACATTTTTTAGAGCTTGTTAAAATTTTGTCCGTTTATTTTCTTGTCTCATTAAATTCTCAGATCCATGAGCATAGAATGGGAGCATAGTTAGAAACTACTGAATATCATGATCATTTCTGCTTATTTTTGGCATATTTTTATTTGTTAAAGGAGAACTCCGGCGCAAAATGAACCTTTGGTCTAATAAAACATTGGTACCTATTCGACCGTTCTCTGAGATTTGTTTTCATGATAATCGAATGTAAAGAGTTTTGTCTCTAAAAACTGTTTAGCGTATAACGCTAATGGGAGCATTTACTAAGTAAAAAGAAATCACTAGTTTATAGGGTCGAAGTAGCCCCACACTAACACAGTAACATAATGAAGTTCCGTACATGCAAAACAAAGCATTGAGAACTTTGTAAGTGTACAGACCGTTTAATAAGAAGATGCGTTATAAAGACAGTTCACTTCGTGTATACAGACAGGAGCCATCTTTGGAAAACAGTCTCGACAAGTCGAACCACGAACGCCATTCATAAAGTTCAGTTCACTTTGCAAATCGTTCGGGGATCGACTTATCGAGACTGTTTTCCAAAGATGGCTCTTGTCTGTAAACACAAAGTGAACTGTCTTTATAAAATATCTTCCTATTAAACGGTACTGTAAGTCTGTACACTTACAAAGTTCTCAATGCTTTGTTTTGCATGTACGGACCTTCATTATGTTACTAAAATGCAAACGGTTAAACATTTAAATTTAGCGCCAGATGATACCACCATGCACTTTATTTACTCTTATAATAATACTATAGTCATTTAAATTAAGAAATTGCATAATAAATTACCTTTCCGAATCAGAAAAGACATCAATTTGGAGGAAGGAATGTTATAATCATCATGTTTATTCAAAGTTAAGAGCAGCTGGGCTGATTGTCAGTCGTTGTCATGGAGAAATCCTGTAAAAAAAGAAATCCTGTAACGGCAGAGCCATCGCCGACGAATGATGAGATGGCGTATCAGGTTCATGAAGGGTTGTTCAATTTCGTAGGGGAATATTTCAACCCCTTGGCCCTTGTACCTCTGTTTTAAGGGCGAAGGAGTACTCTTGAAAACAAGGGGTAGGGCCAAGGGGTGAATTGGGATTGAGCCTGAGTGCATCTGTCATATTATGAGCATTCAGGACTTAATTGGAGAAAATGAGTGCATATTTGTAAAGGTTTATGAAAGGCTTTTGTTTGCTTGGATTTCAAATTATTTGTTTGATTAAAGGATAACAAGCTGGCATAACTTCTGGAGCTGCAATCGATCAAGACCACAGATGTGCTTGGTTGCTCTCCTGTGCTGATGTGGCAGTGTTCATATTTGCCTTCCTGACTTCATTATCCTTATAATCCGAGTATCTATTTCTATTAGTTTGAGCCCAAGAGGCAAAGCTGCCATTGATTCTCACCGTTAAACAGCTGTCTTGCCGGCAGCTTGAGATTCTTATTGTTCTCATTTAGGGTTCAGGGCCGTGGACGTTGACTAATGCAGAGGACACTGTGTGTCTGATTCATGTCTCTCTTAACTTTCATTCTAATGCTGTTTTTTTTTTTCATACTTAATTTTCTTTGTCTCTTTGCTAATGATACTCCAAATGTTCATCGGTGTGAGAGTATTGTGAGTATTAGCAGCAGCTGTGTACCACTGTATCTACGTAATGACTGGACAAGTTTTTAGCCATTTTGAATTCACCACCAAAACCTAGCGCTCACATACACAGGTGCTCTGCTTCTTGAGCAGAGATGGAAAGTTCAAGAAGCTAAAAAAAAAAACTCTAAAAAATGCTGGGTTGTTTTAACCCATCTTTGGGTCAAATATGGACAAACTCAACCATTGGGTTAAATGTTTAAATTAAGTTAAATCTAGTGGTTGGTTGTGACTTATCAACTTAGCCAAATGACTTGGGCTCCTAATTAGAGTCTTTAGGTTTACAAGGAGAATTATTATTTATTTGTTTATATATTATTACATTTTTGGGGTTGGGATTATTTTGTAATGTTTTTAAATGTCTCTTGCACTCACCAAGGCTGTATTTATTTGATCAAAAATACAGTAAATACAGTAAAAATATTTGTAAAATAATATTACAATTTATCTATTTTAATAATTTTGAAAATGTAATTTATTTATGTGATGGCACATCTGAATTTTTCAGCTGTAATTGGTGATCAAAAAAACGTTTTTTATTTTTTTTTTAAATTATCTATGTTGAAAAGAGTTAATAATTTTCAGTAAACATTTTTTTCAGAATTCCTCGAATTCTGAATATATATATATATCAAATAAATGCTGAAAAACCTTTTCTTATTCATATATATATATATATATATATATATATATATATATATATATATATGTAATATTAGAAATGTTCTTACTGTCACTTTTGATCAATTTATTGCATACTTGCTGGTTATGAGCAATCTATGATAGTAAGTATGACCAGAATATTTCATATCCACATAATATTTCATATGACCAGCATTTCATATCCACAAATTGGACATAAACCTTTATAAGCCAATTGAAAACTGCACCCCAAACCAACTTTTTTATTTATTTTTTTAAGTGTGCACACCTGAGTCTAGAAAACCCCTTTCTCATCAGCCAAACGATTCACACACTGACGACAAACAGACTCTAGTCCACACCACAATCTCTAATGTGAAAGCACCCTAAATGTTCCTCTGCTCTTTGTCTTCCAGATGGACCCTGTCCAGAAAGCTGTAATCAACCACACATTTGGAGTCTCCATTCCTCCCAAGAAAAAGCTAGTTATTTCTTGCAACATCTGTCAGCTTCGTTTTAATTCAGATGTGAGTACAAAAACTCTCTCTGGCTATTTGTGTGTGTTTTATATGAAGGCGTGTAAATGTTTGTCTTTGGTGTGTGCATGCGCTGCATCTCCTTCTGCATCTCCCTTTTCTCTTAAATATGGAAAGAGGAGTTATCATAGGCCATTCCAGTCCTGTCTGTGTAAAAGTGGCTGTTATAGTTCTGTGTTTCGCTGTGTGCACACTGATGGCTGATTAAAACTAGCCCCAGTACAGCCGTTTAGGGTGCAAGTGGCAGCGCTCTTCATTAATCATACAAAACAAGGTAAGTGCGCTAATGTATGGTAATTTTAGCAGACGTGATGCTGCCAGTTCACTCAGCCAGCTTTTAATGAACACTTCTCAGCCATTCTCAACAAGACACATACTGGATCATTTAACTCGTTTCATTAAATCGATTGTTATGTTTGCTGTTTTCCAGTGCGCTATCTCATTCACTTCCTTTACCTGTGTTGATTGCGCGCTAAGACATTGAACCCATAATAAACACTGTTATTCAGCTCAGAGACTAAAGTATGCCTTTATAATCAATTTTTGATGGTGTAAGGTGTATACACAAAGCCTAAGGGTTTACATAGAATCTTTCTTATTCAGTACTGAATTGTTATGTTAAAAAAAAAAAACTGGAATGAATGAAAATCCAAATTATGTTTGTGATGTTCGGTGTTGATGTCAATGATGTTAATTCTTCTTGATTTCTGCGTCATGAACTATGGCCAAATAAAAACCATAGCAGAATAAATTATGTTTTAACCAAGTGTGAACAGGGTTGTGTGCGCGATTCCAATTCAGTTCCTAAATTTGAATCAAAGTACGAAATAGAATGCAGAATTGCACTTCAAATTTGAATGCGTGGAAATGAATTGTTGAATTGAAATTCTAAATAATTCCTAAAAAAAAAATTTAACTAGACTTTTAAGTTGAATGTTTGCTTGACGGCCTTGTTTGAAGGCTTTGAAAACAGTATAAAAAGCCTCAACGTTTGAAGGTTTCTGAGATCAATTCAGTTTATGTCATTCAACTTCCTGTGGGTCGTGACATTTTCAATTAACATTCACATTCATGAAGTCAGCCAATGTTCTTCACTCTGAATTTTGCACATCTCTGGTTGTGAGCTTACAGTATATTGAATATTATGAAAGAGATAGACTGTGTGGAATTGTCAACATATCTTTATTTTGCATTGCCATCACTTTTACTCGCTGTAGTAACATTGTAGTCGTTTCGTGAATGCGATTTTCCATGAAGAACTATTTTGAACGGATTTTTACATTTTTTTATACATTAAAAAGATTCACAATTCAGTCTGAACTACTTAAATGGATAGGTCATCCAAAAATGAAAATTGTCATAATTTGCTCTCCCTCATTTACAAAAAAAAAAGAGATATACACACAACAGTTAGTTCTGGTCCTCGAATCTAATTGGCTAACAGGCAATTAGCACCATGAGATATTCCACCAACATCAGCACTCTTTACCGTTTCTACCACTCTATATTGCATATTGCAATGTTAACGTTTTTACTGTATTCATACACTGTAAAAAATAAAACTGTAATTTTTATGGTAAAAAAAGGGCAACTGTGGTTTCCAGAACTTTACTGTTAAAAACATGGTAGGAATGTTAATGGTTTTACAGACTTAACTTAAAATTTACAGTAATAAACCGTATTTTATTTTCTGATAAAATGTTAATTTACCAACTTATTGACATATGATATCTGTTTTAGACCGTTGTAATACACTGACAACCAACAATCATCACAGCAGTGATGAGAGTTACATGAGCCATCACAAGTGATTGTAGTAAAACTTATTTAAACTGAAGAAGCTGCACAGTGTCATTCACACAAACATTAAACACCATCATGGTAACACACATGAAATTAAAAAAATGCAATAAAAATTAATTTAATAAAATTAAATGTAACATAAAACCCTAATGTACAGAACTGATTAGAAAAAAAAAACAATAAAACAATGAGGAACCATAGTTATTTCAACAAAAATACATAAAATGTGAAGTGTCACTGACACTGACACAGGGAATTGTGGGAATGTCAATTTACGGTTTTCCGTTGTAAATTGTACAATGATTTGTTCTTTTTCACTTTCAAAAACTGTAAATTTAACCGTATTTTACTGTAAAATTATATCACAGTGATTTACCGTGTATAGTACGGAAATTTTCTGTTAACCAATTAACAGTTTTTGCACTGTAGCATTTTTACAGTATTTTACCGTTAAAATCACGGTTATTTTTTACAGTGTTATTTTTTACAAATAACACTGTAAAAAATAACCGTGATTTTATGGTTATTTTTTACAATCTATAGATTTTCATGCGTAACGTCCCAAATAAAATGTGGGATTGTTTACTCACTGGCAGAGCAGTAAAATCCCAGCGGTTGCACTAAACGGTACCGTTGTGTTTACGAGTGCACACACAGGTGTGGAGTTCTTGCGCAGAGTTAGCTGGCAGAGACTTGTGTTGTGTTGTTCTCTATGGGAGAGGGGTAATTACTTACTGTACTGCCATGTTGTTCCACTCTGTCTTGGCATTGATCAAGCCATTTAATTCAAGATGAATGGCACAGGGTGGCAATAAGCCCTGGATGACAGAGGGCTCCCACTGCGAGCGGTAATTGAGAAAAGGTTTCTCTCGGAGTTGAAAACAGACGCAGGAGCACCATTGTGCATCTGTTTTGTCTCCTTCAGGTCTTTTTCATCTTTTGCACGACAAACAGGCAGGAATGCAGCACAGGAACCCGGGGAACCCCTTTGGACTTTTGAGCAAAGGCAGACGTGGTTCTGTCGTCTCCGTGGGGCGGCCGCTGGGTGTCCCAGCCGGCCTGTTGTTCCCTCCCGCGGTGCGTAATTGCTTGATTGCTATCGAGTTTGAAACCCTTGTTTTCCAACACAGCCTATCTGCTTCTGAATTGAAGCGACTGCTAGAGATTAACTTGTCTTGGCTGTTATCGTTTTCCCCCTTCTCTCTCTCTCTCTCTCACGTGCTCCAAACAAGCACAATAAAAGCGGGAAGCGAAATGACTGCTCTTCTTGCGATAAGTAAAAACAGTTTCCTCTCGCAATCACCCATTTGAACAATGCTTTTAAGATTAAGCGGCGTATCTGAGCTAGCATGGGGCGAGCAGAAGTGTCAACGGATGTTCCCCAGACTGCCAAGCTCTTTGATGCTAATTCGGGGTGCATGTGTTGCCACGTTGTGATCTCCACCGATAGAGCTGTCTCTCCTGCTCTCTGTGCTCCCTGGAGATGCTCATCTGCAGGCCCAGTCCCGAGCACATCTTGCTTAAGTGGAAGTGATGCTCTGGTTTGCGTGTCAGAAGGAATCAGCCCATGTCCTCTGTTTACCTTCGCTCTCCCCAGGCCTGAAGATGCCTTGTTTGTCAAGCGCTGTGCTGTTAGTATGTCATGTTCCAGGAGAATAGAGATCTGCACACATTATACACAGGCGAAATGTCTCGTATTGGTTTCGCAGTTTGTGCGTAGATCTCGGAAGCCACCAACTTTATCCTCGACTTTATTAAAGCTTTAAATAAACGCCTCTTCGTTTTGCCACAGTCCTGCGATGTAATTTAATCTCATACTTTAGCGCACGCTCTGGACTTACTGTGTCATCCAATCCTGTTGCCAGAGGGGAAAAATCATTGTGCAACTAAAGGTTGAACACATCCTCGGCCAAGCTCGAGTTTCGAGGGAAGCAGTTCCACCGAGTGCGTTTCTTTCCATAATTAGTCTCACTGTGAAGTATCTTATGAGCATTTTCTGAAACATGAACAGATGAGATAAATAGCGTGTGATATACCTCTCTTCTTGTACTGTAAAATATTCACATGATAAAATAACAATGATATTCAGATTCGTTCGGATCAGTGGTTTTTAAAAAAAATGTGTCAGAAATTCACAGTGAGTGCATGTTTATGTAATTCTCTATGTCTTATGTAGTCTTTATATTTAGCTGTATGTTTCTGCATATTTTATGAATGCATGTTATGAATAAATTGAATAAGTATGCTTGCTTAGGCAAAACTTTTAGGTTTCCAAACCATTGCTATGTGGCTGTTATAGGGAATTCCAAGTGTTTGCTGTGGTTTGTTGCCAATATTTAAAAAAAAAAAAAATTAACATAAATTTTAAATAATCACATACAGTTTACACCACCATTCAAAAGTTTGTGGTCATTTTTATAACAGAAATTAGTACCTTTTTTTCAGCAAGGATGCATTAAATTGATCTTAAGTGACAGTAAACACATTTTACACATCACATTTTTACACAAAATTTCTTTTTCACATAAATGCTTTTCTTTTAAAAGTTTCTATTCATCGAAGAATCCTGAAATTAAAATGTGTTACCATTTTCACTAAGAATCCACATGACCGCCAGCTTTGCCATCACACTGTAAAAAAATATTGTTGGTTTAATTAAAAAAATTAAGTAACCTGGGCTGCGTTTCCCAAAAGCATCGTAAGCCTAAGTTGATCGTAGAGACCATTGGTGGCAATTGTTCTACGATCAACTTAAGCTTACGATGCTTTCGGGAAACCCAGCCCTGGTTGCCTTAAATTTTTAAGTTAAATGGAAAAATTGAGTTAATACAATGGAGATTGATTTAACCATCAGAAACTCAAAATATTATGTTATCTCAACTACATACATTATTTAAGTTGATTTGACAAATGAAAGAATGTTGTGATTACAAATCATGAAAATATTTTTTTTACAGTTTAATTACATTTTTTAAATATATTTGAATCTTAAACTTCTTTTAAATTGTTATAATGTTACACAGTTTCACTGTTTCTGCTGTATTTGTTTATACAGTCCTGGTGAGCATAAGATATTTTTGAACGGGACGTCGTGTAACTGCTGTCACACTGAGCGTTTGACTTGCCTGTTGAGCGTCACCAATGCTGTTAGGCTAATGTGTACAAATGAACACACCGATCACACGCAGTACATGTTCCCTGCATCACTATAGATTAGCTCTAATTAATGGCTCAGATCAATGTGTGTAAAAGCCAAACCTTAAATGGCATTTATGTCCATTATGAAACTTTGCCAGGCGTATAATTACGGTTTTTAACCATTCAAATCCATCACGCAATTTACTGACCCCTTGCGACTTAATAGTTAAACTCCAGCCTCTGAAATGCCTCATATAAATGACCTTACCATTAATGTGTTCAGCATTATATTTTATGTTCTTTCCACAAACTAAACATGCTCCCATTTTCTGTAGAATGCAACTTTTTTAATGCCGTAATTACACTTCAGGCGAGGCCTACAGGCAGCTGACAGTTCTATAAACTGTTTTTGGTTTGATATGGGTTTTTTATTTTATATTTTGTCTCAGAAATCTTGGCCCTCGGTTTAGCTGTTAAAATAAATTTTTGCAGATGTGGCCTGAATAAACTCTGCGATTGTGGGAAAATAGCAGCTGAGTTTTTAAGCTTTTTACTCCACTGGCTAATACATAATATAAACTGTTTATAACTTTCCCCCCCATCGGCTTTGTTTTTTGTCAGTTATTACATTGTCTGATTTTTTTTTTCCCTTTGTAAGGGGTTTGTTTTGAAGGTGAATTATCTGTGGGTTGTTATTTTGAAGACTGCATTAAAGAAATGAGAATAATGGCTGGAGTGCGCTCTTAGGTTTCCCTTATCTTCTGTAAATGAGCTGTTTTATCTCCATTTGCGCTCAGTGTAACAGAGAAGCCCCGGCAATTTCATTTGAAGTTACCTGATCTAAAGGTGTGTGTCCTGCTGTGATGTGACATTAGGTGAAGTGGAGGCTTCCCTCCAGAGACCAACAGCCCTTATGTGAGAACAAGCCAATATGGCAGATAACCAGCATATCTCATTAAAGCTTTATGGTCGCGCATACATGCTGTGTCATTACAGCCGTCACACCCCCGCAACACGTGTCTCTGTTGAACTGTCGTGTCGTTGCTTGACTAAAGTTACCCAGCGGCATAAGGAGAGCTTGGTTTCAAATTTCAACACAACTTAGTCAACATTTACACCTGGTATTAAAGGGATACTCCACTTTTTTGGCAAATAGGCTCATTTTACCACTCCCCCATAGTTAAACAGTTGGGTTTGACCGATTTCGAATGTATTCAGCCGATTTTTGTGATATTTAGAAGAATATCAGTAACCAGACAGTTTCTGGTCTCATTGACTTCCATAGTAGGAAAAAAATATATACAATGGAAGTCAATGAGACCAAAAACTGTCTGGTTACTGATATTCTTCTAAATATCAGAAAATCGGCTGAATGCATTTGAAAACAGTCAAACCCAACTGTTTAACTCGGGGGGAGTGGTAAAATGAGCCTATTTCCAAAAAAAAAAAAAAGTGGAGTATCCCTTTAAGATGGTGAACAATTATCTATCTATTAATCCAAAAGTGATGGAAAAATATTAAGCAGCATGACTGTTTTCAACATTGATGATAATAGGGAATGTTTCTTTTGAGCAGCAAATCAGCATATTAGAATGATTTCTGAGGGATCATGTGACAATGAAGACTGATTTTCTGAATTATGCTCCAAATTCAGCTTTGCATCAAATGAATAAATTATATTTTCAAATATATTAAAATAGAAAAGCTTCATTTTAATTTGTAATTAGATTTCACAATATTACTGTTTGTTTTATGATCAAATAATTCTAGCCTTACTGCAGTTCTTACTGACCCCATGCTTTTGAAGAATATCATTTGCTTGATTTCTTTTTTATGAGGGGGCAGTATCATGTTGAATCAGATTGGCTGCCATATTTGAGGGTTTTTCAACTTTCAAAACCTCAATTTAAACCATACTAAAAGGTGTACACAGAGATATTTTTGGGATGACTGATCGCATGACTGAGACAGATCTTAATACCTGGTGTATATGGGCCTTACAGTACATGTGAGGACATCTGTAAAATGGGTTCCTTCACTACTTTGAGATCTGCAGCAGTTCTTGTGAACTTTGTGTGGGTCAGAATCAGGTCTGTTTAATACTGTTACTGAATAATCTATTTATTAACTTTTTAGTTATTAATGGTTCTTGAGAATCCGCATTCCACTTCTGGGAATAAAATAAGATACTGTAAAAACAGGGCTGCGTTCAATTCAATTACATTTATTTGTATAGCGCTTTTCACAATACATGACTGTGTACATGGTGACTATGTCCATATTTCAGAAATATACAGCTCTTAGATAATACAAATCATGCAGTTAGCTAGCATCATGTATTCATGTAGGCTGAAAAAAATAATTATTATTACAAGTTATGATCATATGATCTGAAAATCTGGCAGTTGTGCGTGTTGATTCAGATTTGGTGTCATCTGAAGTCCTCGCAGCGGTTGGCATCGTCTCTTCACAGGTGTTGTTATTGAATCCACAGCATCACAGCAAAATTAATGATGTTAAATTTAGTTGTAAGCTCTTTAACTCTTTCCCCGCCATTGACGAACATTTCTGTCATTTTGGAGAAATTGCTCCCCCACTATTGATGGAATTTCCGGGGCTTTAATGATCATATGCATATGAAAAATAATGCGATCATCAACATTAAACAGCATATAAATCAAAACCGCCTAATGTTACAGAATGAAATGTCGACCCAGGACTGAGCTTTTGGCTCAAAATTTAGCTTTTTTTTATAAAACTTACCTACATTCTAGTGTTGATTTATATATATCAAAATATACTGGGGGCCAGAACTTTGACGGTGGCTGGCAACGGTTTTTAAAACACTGGCTTGGAAAGAGTTAATTATATTAAGAAACAAACAAAATTATTTAAACAAAAACATATTTAATGTTTTATAGCTGGGACTAATTATGAGGATGGATGTTCTATTATATAGTACTATTATATTTGGAAGATGGATTACCAGAGGGAGTTCAGATCAGGATGTGTTCTGCCAAAAGATTAATCTGGAGTTCACACATGTAAGGAATCTTCTGATGTCTTGAGCTTTGAGTAGGTGGAAATGTAAAAAAAAAAAAAAAAAAAAAAAAAAAAAAAAAAAAAAAAAGATTTATTATAAGCTGGACAAAAAACACTTTTATCTGTGCTCTGAGATAAAAAAGGAAAAAAACTGGAGTCTGGAAACTGGCTAATAATCAGGCCTTAACATTTGGCTTGCATTTTTCATCAAATTGAGGCTGTTATTGTGCTTAAAAAATATTTAAAAGGCTGAAGTGAGGGGTGAGGGAATAGAGTAGGTAATAATTGCTGTATGACTTCATGCATTGAGGAAGTTTGTGAGCAGATGTTTTGTGGCAGGGACCTGTGGCCTCAGAAAAACAACTAACAATGCTTGGATTGCATAATTGGCTAAATCGTTTGAGATTGTCTTTGTTAGACTAAATTTTGCACAACTACATGCGTTTAAAGGTGGAGTCTGTTATGTCGGTGCCAAACCAAGAATATGACATATAACTACTGTTTCCGAACAGGTTTTCTGAACCATTTGCCCATATGCAGTTGTTTGGAGAAGCAGGTAGGCCAGCTAAAAAAAGAGCTATGTTTAAAGTATTGCAGATGATGGCTCACTTATAGGCATTTCAGTTGCATTCTGCCACTAGGACTTTTAACATAGAAGAAATATGTACAAACCACTTTTGTAAGACACATTGTAGTGGGATCAGAGAATAACAAAAAATAGGAGAAATAGGAAATCAAATACATTTCTGACAGTGATGCCCCATCTGAGGCCGGTCTGTGTATTGCATCAGCCAAAGCCTGTATGCATGAGAGAATAGACTCCCTAAAAGATCAACTGTGTACTTTCATACATCAAGCTGTTACAATGTGTAGGTGTGTATGTGTTTGACAGGTTTCTTGTACAGTACATGAGCGCTGAACGGGAGGATACAGAGACAGCTGTAGGGTAATGCACTGATATTGCTGGCAGCTCGTATTTGCAAATATCAGCAGAAAGGCTTACTGGTGCTTATTGCCAATGCAAGTCTTTTTTATGTTTGCTCGTTCGTGTCCTGCTCTTGTTGCAAAGATTTTTTTTTGCAACAGCTATTAATAAAGTGTGTATGTGCCTGACTGTTCACTGAAGAATGTCATACACGCTCAATGGGCCTCGTTCTTGATACACAAACGGAACGAATTTCTGAGTGAAAATGTTTGTGAAAGTATTCACAAATAAATTGCAGCATTGTGACTATTCGTTCAAGACACGCAGAATGGATTTGTATATTAAATCGTTTTGATGGTTTGAAGGGTTTATTTTGATAATTTGTGTATGTTACTCTTCAAAAGTTTGGGGTCATTAAGATTTTTTTTTAAAGAAATGAATACTTTAATTTAGAAAGGATGGATTTGTATTTTCTAAATGTAAAAAATATGAAGCAACGCAAGTTTCATGAGTATCAAATCAGCATGATTTGTGAAGGATCATGTTACACTGAAGACTGGAGTAATGATGCTAAAAATTTCAGATTTGACCACAGGAATAAATTATATTTAAAAATTAATTATATTTTTTTATATTCAAATAGTAAAATAATTATATTTCACAATATTTCTGTTTTACTGTATATTTGATCAGATACAGTAAATACAGCTTTGGTGAGCATATGAGACTTCAAAAAATCTTACAAATCCCACTTTTGAATTTAGGTACCGTTTGATTCCAGAATTTTCCAGATTTGTTTTAATCAATGGAGCTAATTTCAAGATTAATTTTCTCAATTCATCGTGGGGAGTGAAGAGAGAACTTAAAATAAACAGTGCCATATACTTTACACTTATGATTGATATGGATGTTAAGATATTGTTTAGCTACTGTGCTTTTAAAATCTGGAAATTTAAATTTATTGGTGGCTTTCTTCTGTGAAACACAAAAGAAGATAATTTGAAAAAAAAAAAAAGACAGTGTTTTTCTCCCCCATACTTTTCCATACAGTTACAGTCAATGGAGTCCAATGTTGTTTGGACTCCAACATTCTTCAAAATATCCTCTTTTGTGTTTTGCAGAAGAAAGAAATGTGCGTACAGGTTTGGAACAACATGAGGGTGAGTAAATTATGGAAAAAAATGTTAATTTCTGGGTGAACTATACCAGTTCACAAAACATAAACAGGTTTGTAAGCCCGTTCTATGTTTAAAAGTATTTACAGAGAAATGTCTGCTGATGGTGTTCCACGAATGAGGCCCTGTGATTGCTAGAACTAAGCTGGAAGACACTTGATGTCATAAAGACGGAAATTATGGTCCGGTTGTGAATGTTTTTGTAAATATTGAAATGGGCTCACATTTAGCTTGGGAGAAAGTCAATTTATAAATGTCAAGTGCACTTAATCCAATATATATATATTAGGGCTGTCAAACGATTAATCGCGATTAATCGCATCCAAAATAAAAGTTTGTATTTACATAATATATGTGGGTGCACTGTTTATATATATATATATATATATATATATATACTTTATATATATATATACACACACACACACTTGCTTGTATATATTTAAGAAATATTTTCATGTATATACTGTATATAGATTTATATAAAATTTATATTATATATAAATATAAATATTTTATAAATAAATAATATTTTTTTTCTTAAATATACATGCATGTGTGTGTATTTATATATATACACAAAATAATTATACACAGAGCACCCACACATTATGTAAACACAAACTTTTTATTTTGAATACCATTAATCGATATAAATATATATATATATATATATAAATGTGTTAATATTATAATTTTATAGTTACATATCATTTTATGTATGTATATATTTATGAAAAATATAATTTAACGCAATTATAAATGTAATAAAATTGCAAGATTAAAAAAAAAAGAATCAGTGTGTATGGCCCTTACCTAAAATGCTTGTTTCAACACCTCGAAAACTAGAAACTGCAGGATTCCTCTTTGAATAATCTGCGGGAAAAACATCCGTGAGCGTTGCTGTCTGCCTGCACTGTCAGAAATCCCTTAAACGTGCAGTTAGTGAATGAGACAGAGTATCAGCATTTGGAGAGAAAATCCATCTGCAGGTCTTTTGGGACTTTGTCACTTTTGTCATAAAAATGAGAAATTAAGCCCCTAATTCTTACCAGTCAGATATTCAAATGTATCCGAATCCATCATAAGCTCTTTCTCTCTCGCTCCCTCTCGTGTGAACTGTGAAGTAGTCATTTTCCCTTTAAATCTCCACTTGAAAGTTGAACAACTAAAGATACGAGTAAACTCTCCATTAGCAACCTCAATGATTGCCAGCTATCGATTTCCATTTGGTGTTTTTTTCATCGAGAATCAATCCCCTCTAAACCCGGCCGGCGTGTCCGTCTCTTTTTCTTATATAGGCTCTGGAAAATGTGCTCACCCAAATCTCCTCCTTACCTTGATTTGAACAGTGCCTGCTATTGAAAGCATGTCTGAAATGTGTGTGTGTGTGTGTGATTGCTGTCCATGATGGTAGATGCTAGATGTTAGAAATGAGCCTGATTGGATGGTTCATTTGTTCTCCTTTGTAGAGCCAAGCCGAGGCGCACTACAAAGGCAGTAAACATGCCAAGAAGCTCAAAGCGCAGGAGTCCACGAAAAATAAGCAGAAAAGTGCAGCCGCCCAGGACAGCGGCGCTAAGACAATCACCACCAACACCACCACCACCACCACCACCACTTCCTCCTGCACTGCAGTCACTGCCAGCTGCTCTGACCAACCAGGTTAATAGCTCCTTTTGTTCTTGCTCCACATCACCTGTCCCATCCTCTTTCTCCTCTCCATGTGCGTTTATGCTTTTCTTCCCGCCGCTCTAACCCCGTGTTGTTTACACACTCCATGTGCTTGTGTTTGTGTGCACTGTAGCTCCTCATAAAAGCATCTCGACTACTTTAGGGTAACCGAGGGCGTTCTCGTTGTTCGTGCGCCGAGGTAAGCAGCAGCCCTGCTGTGGCTGTAATAAGCCACGTGCTTTATCATGCTAACGACAGAACACTTTTCCTGCAGCTCTGTTCGCTTCTTTCATCATCACCTGCATATTGAGTTTCCTGCGCATGATCTTTTCGTGTTGCGTTTAAATGTTTAATTATGTAAAGCGCTCACGGAATCGGATCGGGCGGTGGGATGCGTGCTGGGATGCTGTTATTTTCGGCTTTTTTTTTCCATCCTCTCTGGCCTTTGATTTGACTGAATTAGATTTGTGTTACATTTCAAAGAACATAATCATCTGATCTTTGCTTCACGCTGTGACCCACTCAATTCCAGGCCCTTGTGTCTGATTAAGAATTAAGACCGGGATGTACCAAGACACATGCCCTACGGGGTGCAAATCCGAGCCGGAGCATACTTTCCGAATTCGCTGGCTCTCCAGCTACAGTCTCTGAGACAGATTTGGGTGCGTGGCGTATATTAGGCCGTGGTGTTCCTCATTGATATGCAGTGTCTTTGCACAAATCAGGCCAAATGAATGTCAGCCTGATTCACAGATGGCTTATGGGTCCTCACTGTCATGCCGTCGTATTGGTGCGGTGTTGATCTCGGACTGAGGCTCGAGAGGGGGACGCTGTTTCCGTCTCTCCCCGAACCCTGGAAACACGCGATTCAGTCAGTTTTAGTTTACATGGGAAAACTTCAAGCACTAAATCATTAAAATTGCTAGCGCCAGTGCTTTACGTAATAGCTTGCTTTATGTAATTTTTCAGAGCTCCGTGTGTCGGATTATTCTGGGATGTGTGTGCACGGTAATTGCTCTGTTTGTTTGTTTTGGTTGTTTTTTTAAGATCTAGAATTTTCCAGAAAGGATATAGCAAGGTCATTTCAACATTGCGGTCACTGCTTGATTTGCATCCAAACAAGCGCCAGTTGTTATCTCTGTGGCTTTGTTTCAAAACCTTGGGAGCTGCCTACATAGGCTGCATTTTAAGGCATCATAAACACTTTTGTTTCAAAGGGTAGATTGGTTCTTTTTGCCAAATTCTAAGTTTGAATTGTTTTATACCATTCATTTTTTTTAAAAGAAATTAATACTTTTAATTTTCACTAAGATTACATTAAAGGTATCAAAAGTGCCAGTAAAGAGTTGTTACAAAGATTTCTGTTTCAAATAAATGCTGTTCTTTTGAATTTTATATTCATCTAGTAAACAAATCTATCAGATTTCCCACAAATAAAATAAGCAACTATTTTCAACTGTAATAATGAGAATGATGTTTCTTGAACACCAATTGAGAATATTAGAATGATTTATGAATCATGTGACACTGAAGACTGGAGTAATGATTCTGAAAATTCAGCTTTGACATCATAGAAATAAATTAATAAATTATTATATTAAAATAGAAAACAGTTACTTTTAATTTGTAATAATATTTCACAATATTACTGATTTACCTTGTTTTTTTACTGTAAATAAATGATGCTTTGCCGACCCCAACCTTATCCTTCAGACAGTAGGCAATCTCATGATACACTACATCTGAAAGAAGCCAAATAAATATTTATTTACACATATGCATTTTATTTAGAGGTATATCCAGCACATTTTTATTAGTTCATGAATTCCATGGGAATCAAATCCATTTCCTTGGCACCACTTACTGCTGTTCGTATAAATCACCCGAAACCAAAAACTTTGATTATAAAAGTTTAATCTAATTAAAGATGACCTAATATTTGTGTGTGCTTATTAAACTATGAGCAGCAACTATGTGCGCATTAGATTTTTTACTGCCTATGTTGGGCATTTTTAAACTGAACTGCTGCTTATGTAGAGACAGTGAGGTTACTTTGATTTACAAAGTCTGTGATTTCTGTTGGTTTTGAAAAGTTTTCCAAATAGTTGGACTTTATCTCTGATCTGTCGTCTTATTCGGTTACAAAACGTTTTTTATGACTCACCGCAAAAAAACAACAAAAAAAATAGTGAGAACAAGAACAAAGAGGCATATGTCTCCACCTACCACGCTTTGGAAGATTTGATTTATAAACTGAAACTGGGAGAGAGAAAAATGCAAAAGAGCAGCATTTCCAGCCTAGAGGTTCAGGTTAGTGTCAGTGGGTGTAATGTCACTGTATAGGGGAACATTCGACTGTTCTGTCTGCTTTAAGTCCTCGGGGAGAGGGGGGAAAAAAAGCAAGAAAGTGACATTCATATAAACCAGCGGAATATTCCCTCAGAAGCCTGTTAGAGAGTGGGTGGAGAGTACAGGCATCCGACATCAAGCACTTCTAGGGCCTCCCGTGGCATGTGACACTATGACAAGGGCGTAAGGGTGGTGGGCGATCCAGGGGGTCACGTCCTATCACATTACAGCACGCGGGACCCGAGCAGTCACTGGTGTTAGAAAGTAGCCTGACCCTATCCAGTGCTGGCGAGTAACTGGTTATATGTAATCTGGGTTACGTCATTTGATTCCAAAAGATGGCGTACTTGTAATTGGATATACAGTACCGGTCAAAAAAATTGGAAACATTACTATTTTTAATAGAAGTCTCTTATCAGTCCTATATTTATTTGATCAAAAATACAGAATAAAATGTTATATTGTGATTGATTTAAATTATTACAATTTAAAATAATGGTTTTCGATTTTAATATATTAATATAATTTATGTTTGTGGTGCAAAGATTAATTTTCATAAGCCCTTACTGCAGTCTTCAGTGATTTGATACTGTATTTCACTTTAATAATATTCATAATCACAATTTACTTTGAATAATTGAATGAATAATTGAATAATTTATTGATTCCCTAATGTTGGTTAATGGTCACATTATTACATGCATGAAGCATTTTATTTTGATTTTAATATTTAATTCATTGTTACGATATTAATTATTAGTATTGTCACAAACGCCCAGCAGTTCCTTCACATTTCTTTATAATTTTCTATATATATATATATATATATATATATATATATATATATATATATATAAGTATATATATAAGTATATATATTTTATTTATTGGTATTTATTTTTTTAATATATCTTCTGTTATGAATATGATGCTAAATACTTATATTAATATTTTTTATTTTATTTTATATATATATATATATATATATATATATAAGTATATATATTTTATTTATTGGTATTTATTTTTTTAATATATCTTCTGTTATAAATATGATGCTAAATACTCCCATTTAAATGTATATTTTAGGTCAAAAGTAATAAAAAAAATAGTTAGAATGCATTACCTAAAATATGTATTGTACTTATTTGTTTTCGGTAACGGACTACAATTTGTGTAAGTAATCTCTTCTGCACTGGTTGCAACTCACGTGACACAGAAACTAGAGTGCTTTCCTGCAGTGAAGACCTTATATCAAACCCTAACACACAAAATAGTGGAAAAAAACAGACAGGAAGGTGTTGAAAATGTGGCAGCGCATAAAACAACATGCCGAGCCCTTCACCACTAACTGTCAGATTTGCTCTTTTCTTGTTTCTCTCTCCCTCTCTGTCTCTGTCCAGAGAAAAGTGCAGAGCCGTCGGCTGCGCACAAAGTCCCTGCCCCCCCGCCAGCCTTTGTGCCAGCTCCCGCTGCGCCCGCGGTGGCATTAGTGCCCAGCCCATGCAAGACGGCACCCGCGCATGCCAGCCCACCCGCCGGGCCGACAGGGCACGCAGCAGCCCTGAAGAACACCTCCAAACCAGCGGCGGTGCCAGCGGCCCCGTCAGAGCCCAGCGTGGAGTCCGAGGACGAGAAAGCCAAGAAGCTCCTGTACTGTTCGCTGTGTAAAGTGGCTGTCAACTCCCTCTCACAGCTGGAGGCACACAACACAGGTGTGGCCAACATCTGCACTCCGCATCACACTCTTTCCCACGGCTCCCTCGCCATTATACCTTCTTCTTTATCAGAAATGTGTCATGAAGTGGCCCTCTGAGGCTTGGGAGTGTGGAAATGTACTTGCAGTTAAAACATCAATCAGATCCAGTGTAGCGATGTGAGGCTCATCATTGATAATGTATGAAGAACAGGGAAATGTGGACGGGTTTCCCACAGTCAAGGAGAACCTGGACATATTGCAGAATTTTAAAAAGCCTGGAAAAGTCATTGAGAGACTAATCAAATATTAAAAAGACATGAACATTTATGTATTCAATTAAGTTTTTTTCTAGTTATGCTCAGCTTTAAAATATTTTATCTGCAAGAAATAGCTTTTTTATGCTTCGAAAACATTATCCAGACACACTATAGAAGAATGTGCTCAGAGTCGGGCGGGTGATAAAGCTACAAAATATCTTGATAGTTTACATTTATTCATTTAGCTGATGCTTTTATCCAAAGCGACTTACAATATGACTATATATGTCAGAGGTCGCACGCCTCTGGAGCAACTAGGGGTTAAGTGTCTTGCTCAGGGACACATTGGTGTCTCACAGTGGATTCGAACCCGGGTCTCTCACACCAAAGGCATGTGTCTTATCCACTGCGCCATCACCTCCCCATTTTTCAGCCTTTTGACAAAATTCAGTATATACACGACTGTTTAAAAGTTTGTGTATATTTTTTTATTTATTTCACTGAGTTCAAAAGCATCTTCAATGTCACATGATCCTTCAGAAATCATTCTAATGCAGCTTTGCTGCTCTCTCTTATTATTATCCTCTTAAAAACTTGTGGAAAATGATGTGTTTTTTCCCCCATGATTTTTTGATTAATAGAAGGTTTAAAAGAACAGCATTTATTTGAAATAGAAAACTTTTGTGACATTATATAAATGTTTTTACTGGAACTTTTGATTAATTTAATGCATATAATAAAAGTATTCATATATTATTAAGTTTTCAGGAAAAGCAGGATGGGATGTAATGCATCCTTTAAGTGCAAGCGCGTACCAGGAGAATGTACTTGGCCTTGGCAGTGTACTTGTCATAGTGCAGTTTTCGGGTGGGCATCCTCAATTGATGGGTGATCCGAGGGATACATCGTCAGTAGTACACCTCAATTTTCATTGGAGGTTTCGACCATTATAACTAGACATCCTCGGCTGAGTAAGGCTCTACGGGGGTGATCAAGTCCCCACAGTGTATCCCCCCAATCAAGCTGGAGCCCAGCAAGAGTCTTGTCTCTTTATCCACAGCCACTGGCTGCTTCTCTCAGCTGCCTCTGCTTTGATGGCCTGGCACAGGCTCTGGCCTCTGATTCCCAGATCTCCAAGCAGTTTGGTGGTGGACACTGCCACAAACCCCCTGCACCCCACCTCCACTGGACGGACTTCAGTTTTCCATCCGTGATCTTGTGCTTCAGCATCTAGCTCAGCATAGCATAGTTGTTTTCGCTCGTATGCCTCGTCCACTGAGTCCTCCGAGGGTACAGCGAGTTCTTCTTCAGAGAGGACCAGAGAACTATGTCAGGCCTAAGTGTGGTGACTGCAATCTCTGGAGGAAAAACGAGCCGCCGACAAACGTCCCCTAGCATCTTCCAGTCACAGGCCCCGCGAAGCTGACCATGCTCCAGAGAAGTTGGAAGAAGTTTTAGATGATTTCTATGTAAAATCACAAATTTTGAATTCATTCATTTAAAGACAGTTTGAATAAATAAACGTAGAATTTCAATCAGAGATTGTCCTGACATTTTAAAGGAGTAGTTCACTTTTAAAAAAAACTTTTGCTGATAATTTATTCACCCCCCATGTCATCCAAGATGTCCATGTCATTCTTTCTTCAGTCGAAAAGAAATTAAGGTTTTTGATGAAAACATTTGGATTTTTCTCCATATAATGCACTTCAGTGGCAACCAAATGGTTCAAGGTCCAGTAAAAACTGCAAACTGTTCAAAGGGCTTTAAACAATTCCAGATGATGAATAAGGTTCTTATAAAGCGTAACGATCGGTCATTAAAAAAAAAACAAAAAACGTTTAAGTTTTATAAGCTCAAATGGTCGCCTTGCTCTGTTCTGTGACGAGCGTTTGTGACTCTTCTGTTCGAACTCGTTCATCAAAACAAACAAATCTTTTTCCGAGTCAATTTTTTCATTTCGTTCGTTGAATGAACCAAAATGACTCCAAAAAAGATTTGTTCATTTTGATGAACGAGTTCGAACAGGAGAGTCACGAACGCGCATCACAGAACAGAGCAAGGCGACCATTTGAGCTTGTAAAACTTTGTTATTTATTTATTAAATAAGCGATAATTTCGTTGATAAGACTCTTATTCATCATCTGGAATCGTTTAAAGCCCTTTGAACAGTTTGCACTGAAACTGTCTTTTGGACCTTGAACCGTTTGGTTACCACTAAAGCGCATTATATGGAGAAAAATCCAAATATTTTCATCAAAAACTTTAATTTCTTTTCGACTGAAGAAAGAAAGACATGGACATGACATAGGGGTGAGTAAATTATCAGCAAAAGTTTTTTCAAAAGTGAACTACTCCTTTAATACTCGCAAGTCGCGAGACAAGGGCGTATCACAAAATGAGTTGTGAATATTTAGGAAACTTAAAATACACTTACCTTCAACAAAATCACTGTGTGCTAGTATATTCCACAACCGTAGGCTGTAAAAATAAGCATTAGTTAAGTCAAGCTCTCACTTCATTGAAATATTCAGTGTTAGTAATTGTGCAACATTAGATCAATGCAGCCGAAAGTCTTACAGCTGCACTGAATAAAACATTCTACTTTGTCTGTTTTCCCAGGCTCAAAGCATAAAACCATGCTGGAGGCACGAAATGGAGCAGGCCCCATTAAAGCGTACCCCAGACCCGGGTCCAAACTCAAAGTTCAGGCCACACAACTTAACAAAGGCTCGGGCTTACAGAACAAGACGTTTCATTGTGAAATCTGTGATGTCCACGTCAACTCAGAAATCCAGCTTAAACAGGTATTCAGTTCAGTTTCATGTGTTCTTGTTAGCATGTGTCTTTGGCTGCGTTCGGCGTGATCATTACTTATGCAGTTTACAACAAAACATAACGTGTGCAGTGATGAATAATGAAAGCACTATAAATAGTAATGTGATTCTGTGGCTTGATCTTGCCAAATTTGCATGTGGGTAAAATGAAGTTGTACTTCCCATTGTGCTGTTTTTGATGGTTCAGTTCAGTGTTAAGTTTGGTCACAAATGTCTGTTTTCTTCACAGCATATTTCCAGCAGGCGGCACAAGGACAGAGTGGCTGGCAAACCCACCAAACCCAAATACAGCCCGTACAACAAGCAGCAGCGCAGCTCCGGCTCTCTGGCAGTAATGCATTATTTATACTCTTCATAATCAAGCGCTTTCATCAAGTGTTTCTCGCAGCTCAAGTGTCAGTGCTCTGAGGAGTTGTTCCACACTTTCTAGGCTGACAAATACCTCTCTTGGATGCTAATGTATCAGAGGGGCTTAATGCTCGCATCTTCAAATTATATGCAAAATATGCTATTTGTAGTACAGTTGGCCTTTCGCTAATCTCCACCTCCCTTGGTTACTGTTGCTAGCTCAGACTAGCTTTACAGAATGTCACATAAGAATTATTATTATTATTATTATTTTTTACAATATTTTTGAACAATTTCTGTAAATTCTCCAATCTATAGACTTGCATTAGAAAAGAACTGTAACATTTTAATAATTACCAACAACAACGAAAATAATAATAATACAAACTTTTTTTGTACTTGTATTATTTTCTATTTTATTATTATTTCCAGTAAAGCATAAAATATTTTTAAATTATTATTATTATTAGTAGTAGTAGTAGTAATTATAACAACAATATTATTATTTTTAAGTATTAAAAAATATTATTATCGTCATTATAATTGTTGTGATTACTATTATAATGTTATACATAAAGTATTAAACTTAATAATAATAATAATTATTATTCATATTATAGCATCAATAAAGTGTTATTATTAATAATAATTATAATAGAAATTATAATAATTTGTAAAGTATTAAACTAACAAAAAGAATTATTATTATTACCAATAAATAATTAAAATATTTATTATTATTACCAGTAACAATTATACCAATAACAACAATATTATTATTAGTAGAGTATTTAATATTATTATTGTTGTTATTACTATAATTTAGTATTAAACTTTATTATAAACTATTATTATATCATCATCGTCAATAAATCAATAATAATAGTAATAATAATTTGTAAAGTATTAAACTAACAAAAAGAAATATTATTATTATTATTACCAATAAATAATTAAATATATATTATTATTACCAGTAACAATTATACCAATAACAACAATATTATTTTTAGTAAAGTATTAAATATTATTATTATTGTTGTTGTTATTACTATTATTTAGTATTAAACTTTCTTTTATTAACTATTATTATATCATCATCATCATCATCATCAATAAATGAATAATAATAGTAATAATAATTTGTAAAGTATTGAAATAACAAAATATTATTATTACCAGTAAAGCAAACATATTTTATATTATTATTATCAGTGATAATTATAACAACAATATTATTATATTTTATTATTATATTTAAAGTGTTAAATAATAATAACACCTTCAATAACTCTTTTTTTGTTATATTATTATTCATAAAGTATTCAACTTAATTATCATTATTATCATTAGTAGTAGTAGTATATCAATTATACAATGGAGTATTATAATAATTATCAATTATATCAATTATCAATAGTAATACTTAGTAACAATTATTATTATTATTATTTGTAGATGGGTGAACTAAAGGAAGAGGTTTTAATTTCTGCTTATAGTTGTACTATTTTTACATTCCAAGTCTAAAAACAATTTCATAAAACCTCAGATGTACATGGTGCATGGAGACCAGAGTATATATGTAATTACATCACAGTAGGCCACATAATCAGTGTGCTTTCCATTAACTGTGCAGTCCTCGTTTCTTTATTGAAGCAGACGCTGTTTTTTCTCCGTCACCAAATTGATTCAGCGTTTATTTGTGTCCTTTTCCTTTCCAGGCCAAACTCGCCCTGCAGAATGACATGGTGAAGCCCATCTCACAGGCTTTCCTCCACACACCCTTCGCCCCCTCCACAGTCCCGTCCATCTCCCTCCACCCTCGTCCCAACACCTCCATCTTTCAAACGGCCTCGCTTCAGGCCTCCTTTCTCCGCGCCGCTCCGGGACCGATCCGACACACCGCGGGCTCCATCCTATTTGCGCCTTACTGAGACGTTTCCGGAACCGTGCCACACTACACGTTCAGATCTTGAAACAATGGTGTGTTTATTGAAACTTTATCCTCAACCGTCCTTACCATCGCTAAACCCAGGAAGGATATTCCGTCTTAGTGAGGACTTTTGCATTTGAAAACACTTCAATTAAAGTGTTGAACTGCTTCCTGAAAGACTTGAATTATCATGGTCTTCCTTTTCAACTCAACCAACCCCGGACAATCACACGCCTGAAGGCGAAACAACCCCAAATCTCACGTGTTCAGTCAACGGCTTGATGTTGTCAGGGAGCCTGTGATGCAGTTTTTGGCCTGTGTGCTGTCTTGTATCGTGTAGTCAATAAGCTCAATCACCAGTTCACTCTATCCTTATCCTTTCATCTGACAGGGAACACAGCATTTCTCTTCTCCATGTGTTCAGGTTCCTCTTTTCCTCATATAAGTAGAGTCAGCCTGTTTCCATCACGATTCAAACTCTCTTTTGCGTAATGGGAAAAGCGTGGGCCTTTCCTCTCTCTGTGATATCCTTACTTGTCTCGGGACTGCACTCTGCAGCTCTCTGATGATGCAATAATGTATAGATCATTAATATTGATATTCTCCATTGTGTATTTAATGTTTACCTTCCAGGCTGCAATACTAGTTGTATTTTACGAGCTGGAGGAGAACTAGCTATGTTATTTGGTACTTTTATTTTTAGAGATCGAGAGAGAACAGTTTCCATTCACTGAGAATTCTTTAAGTCCATAGTATATATGTATGAGAGGCTGTACATAAAGATACTACATTTTCAATAAAATAATATATTTAAATGATTTCTTCATTAATTTATACTGTATATTTCTTTTCATGAATCTTTGTTGCTCATTAATAAATGTTTAGTAAAAAAACACTAAATGCATTAATATTACATGAATCATTTTATTTATTTTCAGGTATTTTTTTATTACGTTTCTCATTTGTGCAGGGGATTTGTTTGCTGGATGTTATTAAATCCTTCAGTTCAGTGTTGTGTAATTTTATTATTAGATTATCATAGTCCCCGGGGTTTTTCATGTGCATTCATCTCTGTAATGAATGACTCATTCAAGTCTTATTTGCTAATAATTTTAACATGATCATATCTCAGTTCTCTGTTTGCACAGTATGATTAATTGATCTACAAGTAATGTGTTTAACTTAATTGACTATAGGATTTATACACACACACATTTATTTATTTTTTTGTTAATCAAGAATTCAAAGTGGCAATGTGAGCCTTTTGTAATGGGTTTCAAATGTGAAAATGCTTCTGTTTTGCTTTCTTACTAATCATTTTTTCTTCCTTTTTTTCATTTGAAACTATTTTATCATCACGATAAAATAAAAATTGCAAATATGTGCAATTGATGTGCAAAAATGATCTTCAGAAAATCTTAGTATTTTAATAACTCTTACTTGTTTAATTATTGTGCAGTATCCTTAATATTACTATGTTTTTCTAAATTAGGCTATTTTTTTTAGTATCCCAAATTATAATTTATATTTTTATATTTATTGTTTATTTCTGAGTTTAAATGAAAAACATCCGGCTCAGTAGGCTACGGTTTGGTTCGGCGCGGCACGAGAGTCGGCTCACTTCGCTTTTCCAGTGTGTGGTATGACTCGGCTCAACACGGCTCGGTTCGCTTTATTTCGGCAATTTTATTTCGGCTTTATTTTCCGCCATTGGCTAGTGATGTACACAAACAAACAATAGAAGCAGAATTAAAATTAAACATGTGTTGCTTTATTGTTGTGAATATACATTACATTGTAGTGTATGTAGAGTAATCCCTTAGGCTTGGGTGATAATGTTTGGGCACTGCAGACGGCGTCTACGGGGGTAACGTTACTATTGCGCAATACCAGCAAGAACACATCGTCTCAAACTGTCAGCGGCGTTCTGTGTGCTCGTCACCTCGTGAGTTCGTTCTTCCAAGAACAACTAGCAAGAGCTTTCTTTCTTCCCAAGAACACAAGTCCGTTCTTTGCATTGGTTTTGAGCTGTCTATGGTTTTGAGTTGTCCTACAAAGTGACGTCATCACTTCGGCACTCTGGCAGTCAGCGCTAGCAGCTGGGTGCATTGTGGGTAATTTTTTATTGAGCGTTGATTTATGTGTTATTGCAGTAAGATCTTTAAGTTTCTGTGATAGTAAAGTTATGTGTGTTAATATTCAAGTTAGATCAGATGTTCTTGGTTCATTTACAGTGTAAATGGACCAAAAGTGTAAATTTGTCTCTCACCGTCATGGAGAGAGATGTGTAAGGCAATAGGGACTTGCCTGAGTAATTGTTAAAGAGGAAAAGTCATTGCTATAGATTCCTGTTTCTTAATTCAGCAAATTCTAAACTTGTTGGAACACTCTGGGTCGTGCGGTGTATGGGACATGAGTGTTCTGATATTTTGTTAGGAATTAGCATAGTATAAGTGCTATTAATATTTATAGTGTATTTTTGTTTAATATTATATTTTTATTTACTAAATATTTTTATTTAATATTGTATAATATTTTGCCTATTTATTATATAGAATGGAACAGTCGGAAAGAAAATATATTTATATATATTTAAATATATTAAATATATTTATATATAATATTTATATAATAAATAATATTATAAAAATAATACAATATAAAAAATTAAATATTTATATAAAATATATTTAAATATATTAAAGCTGGCTCAAGATAATTAATACAGAGATCATTATTCATTGTTTTAATCAATTGGCATTCATAAAACGTAGCGATAATCTGCATTCTCATGTATGGTCGTGCGATGAACATTCTAACCGGAAACTCCCGATATGTAATAAGTAGAACGCGGAAGTAGTTGTGCAAGTAGTCCATTACCCGTTCCACCACATCCCAAAGGTGCTCTATTGGATTGAGAGCTTGTGACTGGAGGCCATTTGAGTAAAATAAAAAACCATGTTCAAGAAGCCAGAGATAAGTTGAGCTTTGTGACATGACGTTTTATCATCAACAAGGCATTTTCGCCCACAGAGCTGCCGGTCACTGGATAATTTCTCTTTTTTCAGACCATTCTCTTTAACCCTGTATAAGCGTCAAAATCCCAGTAGATCAGCTGTTTCTGTAACTCAGACCAGCCTATCTGGCACCAACATCACATTTCTTCATTCTGATGCTCAGTTAGAACTTCAACAGATCTTCTTGATCATGTCTGCCTAAATGCTTTGAGCTGCTGCCATGTGATTGGCTGATGACTAGATATCTGCGTAAGTGAACAATAAGTTAAACAGGTGTAGGCTACCAAATAAAGTTGCCAGTGAGTGTAGCTATATATTGTGATATTTGTGTAGTAAATGCCAAGAACATCATGCCAAGTGTCATCATTATTTTTTTTTCTGGCGTTTTGATTCACCACCTCACAATTTCTTCCATATCATGACTTCGTGTTTTCATGATAATTTGCCAGTGATTATGTATGTAATGACAACTGCAACAAGAGTGTTGATATAATGGGACTGCTCTTCACCTCTGCTTTTCATTAGGACTGAAAGTAACACTGGCTGACAGATGCCCAGCTCTAAGAGAGAGCAGTTTAAAGACGCTGAATCCTTTGTGACATACTCCCTTCAAACACCCAGATGAACATGTCAAGATGACCGGTTCACTGGGTACAGACCAACCCAACTGACCTATAGCACGCCACCCTCGGCATTCATAAAGGGAAGGTGAGACATTCCACGTACAGTACTTTAAGAGAGGTAAGTCATAGGTAATATTTCGGGGATGGCTAAAAGAGTCTCAGTTTTCATGGGTAAAAAATGTGCCAGCTCCAAAAGAGACAAGAAAATGCATTTTTTAAAATACATTCCTCTAAAATTATGCTTCATTATGTTCTATTGTATCCATATATCATATGTTATGAGTTCCTGTGGCGAGTGTTGTTGAAAATGGAGCTATGTCGTCTATATTTGATTAAAAATAACTAAACTAAAATTACCTCAGAAGACAAACGTTTCAAAAATGGCAGAATATACAGTAAAGCGCTGATCGTCTTATTATTACAAAACTATTCTAGTACAGCATTTATTGTGTTTGAATCAAGTGAGCATTATATCTACAATTTGTCTATGTTAACTTTTTTGCCGTTACATGAAATAATAGTCAGAAAAATCGAATGATTCTGTATACACTTAGATCCTGGCAATGATTTCAAATAATTGAATCTCAAATATTTCTCTAAATGATCTGAGCTTTGCTTTACACAAGTAAGCTTTTTGTATGTCAACAATTGGCTCATTTGTGTTATGTCTTTTTAAGAATTTTAAGAGAGAGACAAAAAAGATATTTAAAAGCAATACATAAACTCCATAATGAGCAACATGTCACAGGAGATGGCGAGGAATCCTTTCAGACAAATGATTTCAGTTCTTCACGAAATGCTGAGCAAACAGAGAGGATTAGCTGCCTTTTCATTTGAGCCGAGTGACAAAGCTGCATTTATTCACAGATTCGGTCTCCAAGGCTCAATGTTGTCTCCATGTAAAGATCTCTACAGCTGATTTATACTCGTCTCTGTCCCGTTCAAAACACAAGAGAGGAAACCATGAGCCACTAGCAGCTCAAATATCCCCCCACTGTCCATCAGGAGGATTTACAGTCACTGGACACGTATTACATTTCACTAGTTCACTGCCAGCAGCTCTTTATGTATTTTCGGATAAGGCTGGAGTGACCGGGGATGCTGTAGTCATATCCTCTGACAATAATTCCTGTTCTTTTTTTGTACCGATTATACATACAGCACAAGAACTGTGTATGTTAAGCATCTAGAACAATCTATCCTTCACTTTTATACCAAAATGACTCACTATAGCTCAACCTGGACTCAACGACTTTGACACGAAACGCTCTGAGTACTTTGAAAATCAGCAAATGACACAAATAATTGGGGCACTTTAACTGATCTGGCTACTGCATCAAAAGTGCTGTATGAGTCAATGGAGAACATAATTTAACAAGCAAATGTGTTTTTAGATGAAACGTCTAATCCCTCCTTTGGGAACAGCAGTCGAGGTACCTTTATGCCTACAGGAAAAAAGATGAAAAGCCTTCAAAAAAAAAAAAAAAAAAAAAAACAGACAAAAAGCTATTGTAGAATTGAAGAGACCATGGCGACATTCACCCGCTCCACGCAGAGCCCATTCTTTTCCAAACAACTCCTCTCTGTTATTTCTGTAATCGAAGTTACTGCAATAATAAACCCAAATAAACGACTGTCAACGTCTGACAAAGTCAATAGCAATTACCTTTTTATTACAATATTTACACTCCAGAATTGATTCCTGAGCTTGTATGTGCACATTTATTTTCAGGGTGTTCGCGTCAAATTGAATTAATTAACTGAAAGAACAATTCTATTTGTGAACAATTATGGCTGTTCATTATAAAACCAAATGAATTATTTTTCAAGACGAACACTTGACTGAAGCAACTTAAGTTCAATTGATTTTATATATATATATATATAGAGAGAGAGAGAGAGAGTCTGTGTAGTGTGTATAATTATTTTGTATATATAAATACCCACATATGCATGTATATATTTAAGAAAAATGAGTTATTAATATATCAAATATTTATATTTATGTATAATATTCATTTTGTATAAATATAAAGTATATACATGCAAATATTTCTTAAATGTTTACATGCATGTGTGTGTATTTATATATACAAAATAATTATACACACTACACTCACATATATTATGTAAACACAAACTTTTATTTTGGATGCGATTAATCGCGATTAATCGTTTCCCAGCCCTAATGCATATATATATATATATATATTATAATATTTTTTATATATAATATTATATATTACAGTTTCCCCTGTATAGTAAGGGAACTCATTCATTGTTGACCAGTTAGACAGTCTTTTAAAGTCAAAATTACAATAACTGTCTTACAGTTCGCATTAACTGAAACGCGCGCTTGGCAAAACGCAGTTTGAGACGTGTGAGAATACTAGGGTCTTTTTCACAGGAAAACATCTAATCTCATTGCTTATGAGAAAAAAGAGAGATATTTAAGTGATTTTGTTTATGATTCATTCATGGGTAAACATCTGCTCCTCAGGCTGGTTTCACACTCACAATTCGTCTCCGCTTATAAGCACACAGCCCACACCAGTGGTTCTCAAAGTCCCGTTGCCAGGGGGTCCGCGAAATCATTTTTGAACCCTATGAACGGAATCGCGGAATCCAGTCAGACATGAAGTAGCCATCGGGAAAATTTTTGATGGGCTGGTCATAAATTGTTCCGGCAGCACTTTGATATAAAGGCAGTTTCTCAAGGGAAAGCACAATGGGGGTGCAGGGGGTCCTTGGGACGATTTTCTCCACTCTAAGGGGTCCCTGGTCCCAAAACCAAAGACTACACAACTTAAAACTGCTTGTTTTCAGCTCCTCTCTGGCCAAGTTGTCCACTAACTAAAGTAGGCCTACTAACTGAAAGGCTGTTAGTGTAAATCAAGCTCACTGTCACTTGCTGCAGTAAGACAGTTTAACATTTTCACAAGGGCTCTTCTTTACTAATAAACATCAGTCAATGCCTCAGTTGTATAAGTGTTTAGAAAATGTATATTGGTAGTAAAATAAGTTGTATACTTTTTATGCTGTTATGCTACAAACCAGCTAGTATTCCAGTAGACCATTTCCAACAAAAAATAAATAAATAAATCCTGGAATGTTTTCATCAAAAACCTTAATTTCTTTTCGACTGACAAAAGAAAGACATGGACATGACATGGGGGTGAGTAAATTATCAGCAAAAGTTTTTTTTTTGTTAGTTTTATTTGCCTTACAAAATGGGAATGGCTTTTCTAACTGATTTCTCTCCTTTATATGTCTCGCATCAACCTTTTCCTCAAAGACTGAGGCTCAAGCTCAATTAAAAAGAATGATTTAAAAGTACCCGCACATCATCCACCCCAAAAGAGGATGAGATCCAATTTAGCCGGTGCCTGAGGAAAATGGGAACAGCAGTAATAGTGGCTGGATACTCTGTCCTTGCAATGTGAGTTCCAGTAAAACCCCCTGTGTGGGGAACACAGATGCCCTGCCATTCTGCTCTTGTCAAACTGTCCCCAGGGCTGACAGGCAGTAATTACATATCAGCACAATTACTGCACACTGGCATGAGAACAATACGCTGAGCTGGCCGTATCTTTGCATCTGCTCATTACCGCAGTAAACTCATTGTGTAATCCAGCGGTAACCGTCTCGCTGTGGTGAATGCATATAATCTCCTCCTCCAGTCCATTCAGCCCAACACCTTTATGTGACCAATAACTACAGTACATGATGAAAAATTTGTAAGCTGACATAAAAATATGGGAAACCAAAAAGAATCGCTGCATTGGGGTTGAGATTCGACTCAAATTTGTCCAGCTGAAAATTTCCAAAACAACTCCTCTTGGGATTTGATTCATTCATTTGGCCAAGAAGACGCATCCAGATTCGTTCACTGATTCATTCTGTCAATCTTTATTTGGCTTTCCATCATAGGCTGTGTCCCAAATCTTAAAAATGCTGCCTTCCAAGGTAGGAAGGCATCAAGGCATGTCTAGTTAGCTTCTCTTCCTCTCTCTCCTGAGGCTACCTTCATTTGATCGTTTTTTGACAGAATAGATGTATCCTTCACTGCATTTGATATCCCACAATCATGTGCTTTCCATTCTGTGACAGCTTGAGTTAAAAAAAATAAAGATGGCATCTGACAGTTGCAGCTGGTACTGTAACAGACATTGGCCCGTGAGAGCAGTGTGTGTAAACCTCATTCCCCTAATCAGCAGCCTTTAGCCTGTTCTTATGTGGCTCATTTTAGGGCATAACCACTAAGCTGTTATAAAGGATTTGTTGTATTTTTTTTTATTTTATTTTATGAATATATTAGTGGCTCAGTTTTGGGCATAAAGTGTTCAGTGCAGTACAAAGTACTTTGCTAAAAGGCCGTTTGTATGTTAATGGAATGGATCTTTTTAAGTTTCAGCAAATTAAATTAGGCCTAGATTATAAACTTTGTTCAGTTTGTTTTGCAAATGATTTCTCAAAGTTACATTTTTGGAAGGAGGAAAATACTGTGAGCGTATAAACTGAATGAGCGTTAATAAATATTTCTAAAGCAATTCGAGTCTTGTGATTAATTGAATTATTGCATTTTCAGGAAAAAGTAATGACAAAAATATTACTCTTAAGCAATATTATTTGGTATTGTTTCTATGTTGATTCAGTTAAATAAGTGATTTTTTTTAAAGTTGAACAAATATTAATTTTATGTCCATCTTGATCTATTTTTCATTGTTAATATAACATTATTCCAGGGTGCAGACCTGATCAACACTGTAAAAAAATCCTGTAAAAAAATGGTAAATTACTGCAGCTGTGGTTGCCAGCATCATACTGTTACTATATGGTGTATTACTAGCATATAGCTGTTAAATTAAAGTTGTATACTGTAGCTGACAATACAGTATTTAGCTGTTAATTTCAAAAACAGTAACATACCATATTTTTACGATATGAGGCTGGCAACCACAGCTGCCTGGATTTTACCTTTTTTTTTACAGGATTATTTTTTACAGTAAATGTTGTTAAATATAAGCATTGATTCAGTGATAATTTGGTTGATGGATTAACATTGATTAAATGTTGGTCTGTGATCTGGATCCACATTCAGTCTACTCAACAAGGACTTTACAGAGTAGGCAAAGCATGAAATTAGCCATCTCTATAACTCAAGTGACAACCCAGAACAGCAGTGGAATAGCTTCCAGTGACTCAATGAGCAAACAGAGACATCTAGTGGCATCTTCTCACGTCCTTTTCAGCTAATTAGGCTTCTCTAAGCTATTATTATTATTACCATAGCAACTGAATCTATCCATCCTCTTCTATTTTTGGAACCCATACAACATATGTAGCACAGACCTACTTATCTTAATCCCCCTTTCATGCATCTTTTTATTTAAATGAGTAAATCAAACACACACATATGAGTAAATCTTTGTATTTATATGTTGGCTCCATTGAATTAGATGTTTATTGAAACAATGCAGTGACTGCAAATTAGCACATTTACCATATTCCCCATTAGTTTATAAATGCCTCATACAGTCTTTTGCGATTGCTTACACACTTAAATTAAACTTTTCCCACAATTAGGAAAAACTTACACCCAAGGAGCAAAACCCAAGGCTAGATTTGCGCAAGCACATTGTCAGCTTCACACTATTTGCAAAACATTGCTCACAGTGATTTGCAAAACACTAAACACACTTGTTTTTTTAAATTAGAATACAAATTACAAACATACAATCATCACAGTTCGTAAACAGAAATTATACAAAAAATACAAATAAACATCAGAATAAAATAATTGAAAAAATAAATAGTAAAATAAAAAATAGGTAAATTAAAAAAAATAACTTAAACTAAACACACTTGTATACATCAGACACAGAATATCATGATGTCACTTCCTTGCAATTCCAAATAAGTCAACATGGAGAATCACTACAAAACATGTCCCAGTTGTAATTCTACTAGTGCGTAACACTGTTACCTCAGCAAACAACAGACAAACGTAAAATACTGTATCCAGTACAGGTTACAATTAAAGTAAATAACAACAACAATATTTTTGATTCAATATTTTGTATGTTTTTCATTTGAGAAATTACCTTTCTATTCATCTTTATGTTCAATTGATGCTCTGAGTTTTTTGCATGGTCCATTTGATGTCAGTGTTCCTCTCAAACAATCCACAAATATCATATCATTATTTGAACGATGCACTGTCTGTTTAAAGAAACTCTAGACCCCGCCCACTACAGTGAGCGACACGCCTTGCGCCGTCACGTGGGAGGAGCCATGCGCCCCAGGACCAGCCCCTTTCTAACAAAACACAACGCCAAGCTTCTTCTCAGTATCAAAGGCGATTATCAATAACATAGATCGACTCCGGGACTCAAAACGGAGAAAGGTAATATTATTTTTTATATAATAATCCCTCAGTGTGATTAAAAATGCAGTGACTTTGTGAGCGAAAGCACACGGATCATGCATTCGCATGCAGTCTTTAGCAGTGCTAACAATCACGGCTTTATTATCGACGTTTATCTAAGGTAAGTTAGTGAGGGGTTGTCCTTGTATTCAACCCCGAAATACACCGCATTCATGTTAGCCATGCATTAACCTCCATAGACTGAAATATAGGTCATTGCATGCTGTTCTGCGGCGCGCGCGTGCCAGTAGCCATGCTCGCTGCCAGAAATTATGGTTCATGGTCATGTGAAATTAAAGCCAAACTGCATGTAAATGTGTGCTTTCACGTGGCACCCAGCCTCGCGCGTTGTCGTTATTTGTGAATTTGTGTATTTACTGCGCAGATGACCTGTATTCATAATATTATGTAGGCCACATAGGTGGATACCCGTCTTTGTCTCGAGCCTCGAGTCATTCCTAACTCAGCCAGCTGTTGGTTTGATTCCAGACACTGATTCCCAGGACTGGCCAACTGTTGTCCTTATGTGGCCAGAAATGACTCTCAAAGACCACAGTTTGAATCTTAATTCTTAAACTGCCCAAGTGTATGTGTTTATAGTGCTCTGACATGTACAGTGAATCTCATGAGTCCTGTCAAGAACAATCCCAAGTCTCTTTTCACCACTTAATCAAAGCAAATGAAAAGAGGTTTACACTTTACAATAAGGTTCATTAGTTAACATTAGTTAATGTATTTACTAACATGCACTAACCATGAGCAATACATTTGTAACTGCATTTGTTCATCTTTGTTAATGTTAGTTCATGAAAATCCAGCTGTTCATGTTAGTTCACGGTGCATTAACTAATGTTAACAAGATTTTAATCAAGTATTAGTAAATGTTGAAAATAACATTAACAAAGATTAACAAATGCTGTAAATGTGCTATTCATTATTAGTTCATATTAACTAATGTAGTTAACTAACGAACCTTATTGTAAAGTGTTACCGAAAAGAATTGTTTTGCTTAAAGAAAATTAAGGTAAATCAAAAGGTAAATTAAATTTTTAAAACATATTGACATTATGAGTTTATAGCACATTAATTTTGATTATCACATCATAACTGTAATCCAAAATGGGATAATCCAGTCTGACATTTATTAAAATTCATCAACATGAGCATCATAGTATTGGTTTAACTGTGATACAGTCATGATATTCTAATGAATGTGATTTGCAATGTGAATTTTGATAGAAAACTTGGCTTTTTGTTAGTAAAATATAAAAGATCTAAACATTGTATGTCATCACACCATTTAAAGAAAAAGACTATTGGGATATAAATTGTTATTTGGTTACTTTGCATTAAGACTCATTTTAATTATTTGATAGTTTATCCATAATGTTGTTGCACTGCCCGAATAGATGGATGTTTTGCAGCCATTGACGGTAAAGATAATAAAACCTTAGAATTTGGAAATGTGATGAAAATTTGGGGGAAGATCATGAAAATACTGTCACAATGCAAAAAAATAAATAAATAATAATAATAATAATAAAAAATCTTATACCGGTGTTTCTTTTGATTCTCAATTGAATAGTCTTGTTTGTTATTCTTTTACTGTTTTCGTAACTCAATTCATTCTTTGTAAATGCAAAATATGTCGCTCCTTACATATTGAAGCTGAAATTGGCATTCCATTAGTTTTGCATACTCAGTGACAATGCAGAATGTTATGTCCTAGAACTTAGAACACAAACATGGGCATTGCCAAAAATTTGCATTAGGATGGGCCAGTGGATTGCATGGTAAAGCATTGTGCAGAAGTGTAATGTAATAATTCTAAAGGTCCACTTGTGTTTGTTTTTTATTGGCTAGCACCCATTCCTGGCTTGCAGACACATCAGCAAACTGTAATCGCTGCTGAGCTGTCCTTTTCTAAATGATGTGGCACATTTCTGTGTATCAGCCTATGTTAAGATCACTCTGCCAAGCTGTGCTTCCTTTTGCAATCTTCCCTAAATCCATTATTGCATTTGAGGAGGATTTTGATAATCTTTTTTTGGGGAGCATTTCATTTTTATGATTTATTCTCAGTCAACCAGCAGCAATCCATTGGTATTACCCTATTGGATGCTTATTCTCAGCAGTTTAAGAGGAGGTCTTTACCACTCTGATTAATTCTGATGTATTCAGATTGGTTGAACTGAACTGGATGGCAGAATCCAAATCACCAAAGAAGGTCTCAACATAGTTTTTTTTTACTCTCTCTCCTCTTTCTCCTCCTCCTCTTCCGCTCTTTGCAGAACATGGACCAGGAGGGAATCGCATGAGATGAAATGTACTTGATGTGCTGCATCACTGTTGAAGGTGAGTGGAACTGTCAGCTTTTTGAAATCTAGTACAGCCTGCATTTGAGGACTCCAATCACTATGTACTTGAAGCGTGCTGTGAACATTCTACTGTTGCCTAATTATAGGGATTTAACCTACTTTTCAGCTTGTTTTGACAATTTGTTCTTTTTTGTATCGTTCTGGTATTTCTGGCATGGTTAAATGTTGCTTCTTACAAGCACAACTTTAAACAAGAAGGGCTTCCAACAAATCCTATAAAATTGAACAGGAATGCATTGTATGACTTGGCATTAAAGGAATAGTTTACTGGCTGTCAACCTCTGAAGTCAAATTATCCCTTTTTGCATGAAGCACAGACTTGAATATAAAAGGAGAGAGAGTTCACCCAAAAATAAATTCTTTACTCACCCTCATGTTGTTCCAATCCAGTATGAGTTTCTTACTTCTAATATATTTTGAGAAATGTCTCAGTTTTGGTTACCATTGATTACCATTTTATGGCAAGTCGCTTTGGATAAAGGCGTCTGATGAATAACTAAATGTAAATGGAGATTAGAAACAGTGTGGTTTCCAACATTCTTCAAAATGTCAGCTTTTATGCACCACAACAGAAAGTCATGCAGGTTTGAATGGTGAATAAATGATGATCAGTCACAGCAGGTTTGACATTCTGTGATTGAATAATGACTTCAACTTAGCTTGGTTTCTCATGCAAAGCTGACGCTGGCGTATTTTATGATTTTTTTAAATGGTGTTTTTGGTTCTTTTTGGAGCTTGACAGCAGTGTTCACTAATTTTGGTTTAACCATTCCTTAAAGGGATACTCCACTTTTTTTGGAAATAGGCTCATTTTACAACTCCCCCAGAGTTAAACACTTGAGTTTCACCGTTTTCGAATCTATTGAGCCGATTTTCTGATATTTAGAAGAATATCAGGAACCAGACAGTTTCTGGTCTCATTAACTTCCATAGTAGGAAAAAATATATACTCAAGTCAATGAGACCAGAAACTGTCTGGTTACTGAAATTCTTCTAAATATCAGAAAATTGGCTGAATGGATTCGGTAATGGAAAACGGTAAACTCAACTGTTTAGCTCTGGGAGAGTTGTAAAATGAGCCTATTTCCAAATAAAGTGGAGTATCCTTTAACTTCTTTCCTGTATATCACTGTTTAATTTAAAATATCTCAAATAACTGTTTTTTTTTTATATATCTGCCTGAAATATTTCTTATTTCTTTTGAAGTATGTTGAGTCATAACTTAAGCCCCTTTCACACAGCAATCCCAGTAAATTCACACAGAGCATCACACCAGTAGGTGTTACAACTTCCCTTACTGGTTAATTGTCAGAACTGATTTACAGGTATTTTGGAAAAGGTCCTGTTCAAACATGAATCATGATCTTTTACCGGTAAAGACTGAATGTGTGAAAGGGGCTAATACACAGATGTAGTTTTATTCACTCTATGCCTATGGGACATAAGAGGCTATAATCATGAAAATGCATTTCAAAGTCATTTGTTTGAGCCCTAAATCAGCCGTGGCCTAATGGTTAGAGAGTCAGACTGCTAACCTGAAGGCTGCGGGTTTGATTTTTAATACTGGCAGGAAATGACTTGAGCAAGGCACTAACCTTCAATCGCTCCCCGGGGGCCGCAGTGAATGGCTGCACACTGCTCTGGGTTTGCTGTGAGTGTGTGCACTACCCTGGATTTGTTAAATGCAGGGGACAAATTACCACCGTATGGGTTACCACACCATACTTGGTTTTCATGTCACTGGTCACTAAATTATCACATACAAATCAAACATTAGTTCTTTAATGTGTTATCTAACAAGTGTTTCTTCAACTTTTTGCAGCTGTGTAAGTAGACAATAGACTTGTTCCAGAATGGAGGCCTCCGTCATACTGCCTGTGCTGAAGAAGAAGCTGGCGTTTCTGTCAGGTAAAGACATTATATTAAGATTATAATTGATTAAATGAAAAACAAGTCCCAGTTTAGAGTAGCTTGGCAAAAGGTATCACAATATTAGAGAAATGCATTTGTTGCAGGCATCTCTCATCTCCTCTCCAGGATGTGATGTGAATACTTTTTCATGTTTCATGATTAGATTTGATTATAACGCTGAGCCAGCTAGTGATTATTTGAAACCCTTCACTTCTTGCTTTCTTGTTTGCTTTACTGTAATTGAAAGATTGTGTCTCAGGCAGCAACATCTTCATCTTAATATATTGTAGTCAGAGATCATTATGTGATCTTTTATTACTTTTGGCTTAATCTCAGTGAACCTGAGCACCGTATTGTAAAATGATAGGCTATATTGGGTTTTTGCTGTTTAAATATTCTTAAGAGTGTTAGTAAGCTAGCCTGGGAAATCCCAGACAACTTCCGGCAAATTTAGATTTGCTCTCAAAGTTAGTATGGCTCATTCAAGCCCATTTCCAATCCGTCGAAATCGCTGCACCAATCAGAAACGTTGGGGCGGGCTTTACACGATGATGCCTCCGTCAAACATCACTCGTTCGAATCTGCTATCGCGTCTGTATTAAGTAGGGTTGGGTATCGAGAAATCGAGTATAGATTGGAACCGGGACTAACTTTTCGTTTCTCCCGAAATCGTTCAAAAGTTAAAATTTCGATTCCTAGTTTCGATATTCACAGTCCGCCGACCGGAAGAAGAAACCGCTGAACAACACCAACAAAGAAGCGTCTACCAGAAGTGTTGGCATAACCGCACAAGTCGAACATGAGTAGCTTACGTCGGCGGTCCAAAGTGTGGCTTCACTTTTCTAAAAATAACGTAATCTCGGCAAAATGCAAAATTTGTATTTCTGTCACAAAGGAGTATTTGTGACAGAAGGAGTATTTCCTTCAGAAAGACCGTTGGTTAGCAAGGTTAGCTAAACTTTTTTGACCCTGCCTCTTAAAAGAATCGGAATCTTTAGGAACCAGAATCGAAACAAGGAATCAGAATCAGAATCGTTCAAATTCAAACGATACCCAACCCTAGTATTAAGCGATTTGAACGTTTCCTTTTAGCCGCCGCTCTGCATACGTCATCTCCTTCATCGCTCTGATTGGTTTTAGGTGACGTCGGTTGGTGACGCCCCTCTGGAAATGATTTGTCTATGACGCTTTGCCAGACCAAAACTCGGTTACAACTGAGAATGGTCTGGTTGTAACCAGGCTATTATTAAGCCATTTTTGGGGCAAATAATTGGTATTTTTATTTTATTAGTTAGTTGCTACTACTTGACACTAGTTGGACTTCACTCATATGTCCACGCATTATTTTATATGCCTTCCTGTTGTCTGTTTTGTCCGTTATGCTGAAGGTTGTATACATGCCTCCTGCTTCCAACATTGGATGTCAACAAGAACATTGGAAAAATTGGCTCATATACTGAGATGTTCTCTGATGAACCGATTATTTTTCTATCATTTTGTTTCTTAACATTATTTTTTATCAAGGTCTTTGCACAAAAATTGGATAATGAAAGCTTCTAGGAAAGGAATTACTGAAACATCTGATGCTTGGTGTCCTTGAATTGGCACATGTTCCCATGAAATAGTCTGAATTAATTACAGTTTGCAATGTCACGAGGCTCTACTCCTCCAAAAGGCTTTTTGTATAACCTCAGTACTGTTTTTTTTTTCCTTGAAGCTTCACAGTCTTACACTGTTTTTCCATTCCTACATCATATTTCACTTTGCGCTGCTGGATTTTCTGCATATTTCCTGACTCGGCCCATTTGGTTTTCCAGGAGGCAAGGACAGGCGCAGTGGTTTGATCCTGACCATCCCACTATGTACCGAACAAACCAGCATGGAGGAGCTCAGCGCCACTCTGGACTACCTACTGAGTATTCCTAGGTAAAAACACAGCTCTGTTGCAGAGGCTATACATCAAGCACATGTCAGAAGTATTGAGAGCAGAAATGAAACATTAATCTGATCATTAGTAATTATAATGCACACTGTAACGGTATTCACGTATGGAATAGAAAGTGGCCATAATTCATGGTCAGGCTGTGGTTTCAAGTTGAAAAATACTTGTATTGATTTCTCCAGACCTCTGAAGGTCTTTTAGGCTCCAAGGCACTGGAGAGATGCTGTATGTTTCTGTTAGTTTGTCCATTTTACATTTCTGTCGGTTGGTACGGTTTAAAGGTTTTAACAAATAAATGATTAAACGGATAGTTATGATTCTAAATTCTGACTGGATGAGCCATGTTCAAAACCACTAGTTTTTAACCATGCATTGTTGCTTGAGTGCTTGACAGAATAATTTGTATTCCAGTTCCATAGAAAAAAGGGGTTTGTGTGCTTGTGTGTGGGCTTGTGCCTAAGAACATTAATTTGCCTTGGTAAAAACATTTTTCTTCTGGTTTATTGCTTTAAACTCAGTTTGTATGAAATAGATAATCGTACCCTGAGCTGCAGCGGTCAATTGAGTTTTGACTAATGTTAAAATCTGACGGTCGTGCCGCACATTAGTGCTGGCAGTGAGACCATAACTTGTTCTGTAATCCCTTTTAATGCTTTCATAGTGACCTTCTCCAAATTACTTTTCTACTGACATTTTAGAGGCATTTTAAGGGGTGAGTTGGCTGTTCTTTTCCACAAAGAATGAAAATAAATGTTATTCAGGGCTGCAATGCTTTTTTTTTTTTTTTTTTTTTTTTTTTACAAACCAAAATAGTAACTCTATGATTGAATACATGTTTCTTGGAATCTGTGAGTCATCTCTGCTCACACAAGCTCAGTTTATTCATTTTTAAATGCCACCACAGAAAAAACAAATTAGTCTGTTTAACGACACCGCCACAATGGAGTCGTTGTAATTGACTCATTGTATCTGTACCGACAACATGTATTGGCCTATCATTTGTGTTATGCAACCGAATAAATATCATGTTTTTCTGTTTTATCTCCGCAGCGAGAAGTGCAAAGCTCGAGGTTTCACCGTCATCGTCGATGGCAGGAAGTCTCAGTGGAATATAGTGAAGACTGTTGTTCTGATGTTGCAGGTAGGATAAGAGACTTTTATTTTATTTGCCCATTTTTGGATTTTGTTCAGATTGGCAGAAAGCAACAAAGGAAACATTATGTGAAACACATGTCTGCTCTTGTTTATTTGACATCTGGTGCTTACTTTTCCACTAATGAAGCCATTAATATTTGTGGTGATTATTTAATGAGCACTTAACTCTCGTGTAGCTCACTTCTTAAGGAATACCTGTAAATAATGCGATTTCAGTGCTATTATCAGAAGAAAATGCTGCTTGCGTGTTGGCGGCCTTCCCTGGTTTTGTAGAGCGTGCTGTTGGAAGTCATTCACTTTGAGCTTTGTTGAACTGAATGGATGCTTGTTCTCCCCTGTTGTTTTTCTCTGTTTATGGGACACTGCACTGAATTGCTGCTTTAAATAAAGGCTGCTAGTTTTTTTCATTTGCATTATGACTTATTCTGCGTAGTCCCAAAATTCAGCTCTGTTCACTCTGTGGCCATCTTGGCGATATTTGGACACAGTTGACAGCTATTTTCTAGGTAATAACAATAAAATTTGACAGAAGTGGCATCATAAATTGTGCTAAAAACAGTATTTCAGGCTGTACCAGCTAAGACACGTTTTGAAGGGAAAAGTGGGTGGTTGGTAGCCTGGCAAGCCAGAGCTACATCAAGATGTTAGGTCTGGGAACTCACAATTGGCATACCTCAATCCGAGGTGCGGGATAAAAGGTTGTCTTTCAATATCCCTCTGCATGCCATAGGATAGCGCTAACCAACCAAGGGTGCGTTTCCCGAAAGCATCGTTAGCCAACTATGGTCCCAAGTTGGTCGCAATTTCCATTGAACTCTATTAGTAACGACGGAACTTACGACCATGGTTGGCTAACGATGCTTTTGGGAAACTCCCCTCAGAGCAACGAATGGCTATGGCTGAGTGATTCCCATGCGTTTTCCCTCCAGCGGAGCTATTGATATATTAAACTTTTGCCGTATCCCGTCATCAAAACTCTGAACACATCTTCCTATTTTAAGAATGACTTAAGTGAGGTTCTCTTAACTCCAAGTCATCCAGAGTCGCGGCCAAATCGAAAGACCGCTGTTCGCCAGCAGCATCTTGTTTGTTTTTAAGTAGCAGGGAAAATCACGGCACAGAACCGTCACAACTCTGCCATCATTGTGTTAAGCCCGCCCACCAACTCTATACACGATGTGATTGGCCTGACCAGAGTTTGGTTTTTCCACTTCGAAAGCCAACGAAGAGTTGCTAGACCACACTGGCGGCAAAATAATTTTTGCTGCCACTAGGGTGCATCTAGATTTCTAGGCTAGGTGGTTGGGTCTTTTAATTAAAAGGTGGGATGTCCTTGTATTGAGCGTTTCAATTTCTGAGTAGTCTCCTTAATACTGTCCAAGTCAGATTTTCTAACCCCTAATATTTCATAATTCTTCTGTGAATTTGTTTTGTGAAATTAGTGATCCTACTGGTGTATGATGTTGCACAAAACATGGCGACACCAAAAAAAAAAAAAAAATCAGCAAGAATAATACATTTTTAAATTGATTTATTTTAAATTGTAATAATATTTCACAATATTTTCTAGTTTTACTGTATTTAAAATCAAATAAATACTGCTTTGTTGAGCAAAAGAGGCTTCTTTCAAAAGCATGAACCCCAAACTTTTGAACAGTAGTGTTTTACTGATCAGTTACTAGAAGGCAATCACTTGCATTTTTTTTTTGCACTTGGAATTTTGTTTCCTTACAAATATTGTTTTCTGCGCTTCTGGCATTGAGATGCCTTTGTTTGCCAGCAGGAGATTGTGAGTAAGACTAGATTCTCTGAAGGAAATGGCAGCTTAGAAGGAAGCATAGAAAATAGTTTTAGCTTCAGGCTTGGGATGAATCGCTTTGGTGTATTCCTTGTTTGTAAGTCGCTTTTGAATTTATTGCTGATGATATTTGTGAAGAACAACGTTTGAGAAAAATCAATACCCTACATCTGACTTTGAATGGAACACAGCGTATGACTGTTATTATCAATTGCAATATTGTTTGGCCCAAACAAAGCTGAATTGGTTGTAGTTGGTTATTAAAGTGATTGTAGATTTGTGTAGTTTGGCAGTTTCTATCAGTGGAGGAGATGGTGAAGCCTCTGTTATTGTTGCTTGATGTGTCCTCTGGATGATCAGCAGTTTTTATGGTTAAGTGCATTTGCAGTGTGAAGATAACTTAATTTCAACAGCTTTAAAGATAGGATTTAACTATAGAATCAAGTACTTGCATCTCTCAGCATTTTCTCACTTTAAGAGCCTTTGGAGAAAAATGACAGGTACTAGGTACAATAACATTGGTCAGCCGATTTTAAATGGTTGATTTGGCGATTATGCTAATTAAACTGAAAGGATTATGTGACCTTGGTCCCCTCCCTTTTATATTTGACTATCAATGATCGATCGATCGCTATTCTTCAATAAACAGAGTGATCTCAATGTAAGTGGTGTGTGGGACTGTCATGTTTTTGGATGACTTAAACAGCTGGATTGTGAACTGTGAAATTTTTCTTCTAGAATGTGATCCCAGCTGAGGTCTCTCTTGTGTGTGTGGTGAAACCTGATGAATTCTGGGACAAAAAAGTGACCCATTTCTGCTTCTGGAAGGAGAAGGACAGGCTTGGCTTTGAGGTAAGTGTACAAGAGATCTTTTGTTTTAGTGGACAAGAGCTACATTTTTGAGTATTATTATTTGACATTAGGGTTGGGAATGAGTAAACAAGTACTTGGAATTGACAGCAGAATCAAACATGAAAATGTAGTATTAGTGTTTTTCGTTTTGTGAATGGTTACAGTGGCCCATTGGGTAGTATCTTGTGCTCTGATTGGTTAGAGTTAGGTTGAGTCTGTTTTATTTGTATATTGTTGCTGAGTTTTAACAACTCGCAACGTGGATCACAGTTCATATCTGGACTGAAGCAAGTGTGTTTCAAGTTTTACGGACATATTTTGTTTACTCGCCTCACATATACTCTCATATTTCATCATAAACTCGATAACACAAATTATTCTGATACACAGAAGACAATGATGTAGACAGAAAAGTCTTCCCAACCCTTCGGCATTTAAAAAACCCAACTAATGGGTCAGTGTCCATTTAGGTTGAACAAAAGCCAGTTTAGAAAGGTTCCACTGCAAGTGTTTTCCATAAATCAGACTTTGGCTTCATCATTTTACTCTTGGTGTAGCTGCGCATAATACAATCACACATGACGACAGTGTATTTAATTAGGGACCCCCGAAGGATGTCATGAGTGTAAGTAGGTAATTTCCTGCATTTGCTGTGAATAATGAAACTCCATACAGAAGTTGTGCATCTTCATTATGATGGTCTGGGGCTTCACGGTAAGACAGTGCTTTTGTTTTTGACACTAATGCAATGGATTCATTTCTCTTTCATTTATCAGGGCACAAAGAGAGCAGTGCTGTGAGTAAAATATTTTCAGGACTGTTTTTGGATCTTTTAAAGGACATTGAGTATGACGTCTGGACTTGTCTAAATGAATAATTCTGGAAAACTGGCATCATTAAGATTGTTTCTTTCTTTGCTTTCAATTAGAGATGCACTGATCAACAGACCAGGGACCGGAATCAGCCATTTTTACACATAATCGTTATAGTCCGGTATCCGGCTGGTCAGTCTCGCATCTTACTGATTCCAATTCAGTCAGTTTTATTGCCAGCGGCACAGGCAATAACGTTAGTTGCATATTCTCGCTCTCTTCTCTCCAACGGCGAAGTGACCCTCGCTCACAAAGACACATGACCTTCTTACTCATTAGTCTCATTCGCTCTGGTTAAATAGTGCTTGTATTGCACATAATTTTACTCATTCCAGCAGGTTCTCAAGCAGCTTGTGAGTCGCAAGTACCAAAATGAGTGGCTTACTGCGCTTAAATGGTCTTATACACACTAAATGATGTCAAAATGCCCCTATCTTGGCGAGTATTCAATTATACAGTTAGTTTTGTAAACTAATTAATTGAAAGCGGTAAGTAGTAGGCTATATTGGATCCGTGCATAAGCTCTTAAAGTGACAGCAGTCTAATATTCCTGCTGCTGTTAATAAAAGAGCAAAAGACAAAGAGAAAATCACTCTCTGCCCTTGACTGAATATATTTTGTAACTAATTGTAAGTGTTTATCTGTATTTAATTTGTTATATTGTTCATTTATTTTACAAATCCACTATCGGTCGATCTCTAAACCCAATCCTAGCTTGAATGAAAATGTTTCATACTTCGAATTATAATATTAGAACGCCTGAATTCACTTGTATAATCTACACGTTTTTGTTTGAATGTGGTTTATTTAAGAATGATTGATTTATTCTAGGAAAATTATTGTCTTTTTTGATAATGGTAAAATTTTAACCATGATGAAAGTTGTTAAATCGTAATACAAGAGAATGTTTCATATAGGGTTGGTTTGGATCCTTCACTTTCATGAATCTCTCCTGTAACATCATAAATTAGAGCAGACTGCAGTGTTTCCTTGTAATTGGGCCATGAAGAAAATGGGTCAAGTTGGCAGGTGGTTGTGTTTACATTGAATGAGCAGCCCTCCGGCATTCACTTTAGGAGCAGGAAATCGGGCTATATGTGAAAGTAACCGTAACATGATCATGCAGATGTGCACTACAGTATGCAGTCATGCACAGTATGTGTGCTGATGAAGCCTGGCCTCCGACCGCATGCTCATTTGTCTGGCTGTCTTGCTTAATGCCCTCTCTGGGCATTAACCAAATGCCATGTTGCCTGGCAACCATCACACGGATCCAGCCAAGAGCCGAACGACGGGTTTCGAAGGACAGTCGGACCACTGTCTCCTAAATGGAAACCTCTGTATGTGTATGTTTGTTGGGGTCGTTGTGTTGTTTGTGCCGTGATCTGGGCCAGCAGGCCCCTCTAGCTGCCTGCAACTAGCAGATGGCACAGTTTGGGCTGAATGGAGGTCAGTGTATCAGCGTTAGGAAGTGTGGAGGCTTGAACACGGAGACTAGTGAAAACAGTCATTACCATGCTCTTGACCTACTTGAAGATCCATACTTGAATGGGGGTTTTGTATCTGCATCCGATCGCTGAGATGCACGAGGACCGTGCGCTCTGCATTAATCATTCTGTCCAAGAACCTCTTCATCACTGATGCTTGGCCTGGTGTTAGTGAGCATATGGGAAGGAAAAGACCCCGAGGCCTTATTAAATAAGTGGATTCTCGTTCACTGCCACTTAGGGTCTATTGGACCGGCTGTTACAGGGCTGCACTTTTTTTTATCCTTATAGACCTTATTTAGAGCTGCGCCATGACGGGTATGAAAGCGAGGCTGTGATTGATAGACTTACTGTGGTTTCAATGGCAATATATAGCTCCTAGATCACTCATAATTTTCCACAGCTCATATTTTCTGAGTGATGGTGATGACTGTTGACTGCCTTTGCTTATTGAACGTTTCATACAGATGTAAATATAAGTATAACCTTGTATTTTGTTTATTTTTTTTTTTGGGGGGGGGGGGGGGGGATGATTTGTTTAAAGTTATTTTAATGCAGCTTTTTTTGTGTGTCTAAACCTTAATTGCTGAAATGCATATAGAGTATATCAGGCACCTTGCACTGTAAATACAAAAAAAAAAGATTTAATTTTGTTTGGCTCATGCTGCATTGAGCAGACACGTTCAGTTTTTAATTGTAGTGTCTGTTCTCTAACTAAAATGCTATTGGGTAAGTAAAGTAACTAAGCACATCATTTTCTTTTTCTAATTTTACTTTATATATATATATATATATGAAGAGTTCAGATGCAAAAGCCTCTAAATGCCATTTGAAATTTTCTTCTAAAACGACCATTTTTTATCAAGCTTGTATATTTAAGTTCAGTAATTTCACTTAAATGACAATTAATAGGTACTCTTCATTGCAATTTAAGTGAAATTACTGAACTTAAATATACAAGCTTGATGAAAATGATCATTTTAGAAGAGAATTTCAAATGGCACTTAGAGCTTTTTGCATCTGAACTCTTCATATATATATATATATATATATATATATATATATATATATATATATATATATATATATATATATATATATACACATATTGGTCAGACAGCTTTAGCAGACACAGTGTTTAATCTCCTCCAGCTAACCTTGCAGATGTGAGGGCACAGCTGGCTCCAGTCCAGGTGGTTGCGTTCCTGCTTCAGCACCAGGCCTGCGTTCAGGGTCGCTGGAGGATTTCAAATTGCACACATTACTTTGCTTTAATACACATCAGATTAAAAGTTTGGTGTGCAGATGGTTTTTAAAAAGAGTTGTTCACCCTAAAATTAAACACTGCCATTTATGTACTCATATGTCATTATAAACGTGTATGTTTTTGGCGTCCATCACAAATTTATAGTGACCACAGATACCAAGGCACAAATTGGCTTCTGAAATCATACGATAGCTTTGTATGATCTCTACACTATGTCCAGTTAGAAGATATGCTGGTGTCAATGAGAAAAGAGTCAAAAAATTACAAAGAGGGTGTGCACATTCTAAATCTAAGTTAGGCTCCGGTGCAGGACGCAAAAGATATCGATAAAATAAGCTACCGATCAGACATCACAAGCTTAGAAAACCTGATCCATCGAAAAATTGCACTGTTTATAATAATATTAATGTATTGAATCGAGCTGTAATTTCAGTGTGCGGATGTGTCTTTTCTTTTTGTCAGTGAGAACAGAAACATGAACGAGATTTGAGAGCTGCAGTGTAGAGGAAGTTTATTAGTGAATGGCTTTAGTTTCAGATGACTTCAGAGGCCACGTTCAGACTGCCAACCAAAATGTGTGTGTTTGTTTTTTTTGCAAATCCAGATTTTATCCAGTCTGGATGCTCAAATTGGATTTCAAACTGTCTTTTGCATCACTTAACACATAAACGATAACGTCAAAACGGGTGGCAGAAATGCTGGAAGCAATCATACAGTTTTCAAATGTTTTGTCAAAAGATTATGGCATTTTTCTGTGCAACGGAGGATTTCTGCTCCGCAACTACATACATCAGGTTCGGAAGCCTCGTCACATACGTTTGGCATGCACACGTTGTTTCTAAAGCAACCCATTGAGATTGGTTGGTTATTTCTGGAAGCACAAGTCTTATTTGATCAATTGCAATTAATCGTGTGGACAGTCTGCCTGAAAAGATCTTATTTGAGAAAATAAAAATCCAATTTGCCTGCAGTCTGAACATAGCCAAAGAGATATTGCAGAAATAGTATTGACTATTATTCTGGCCCTTCCCCTCCCCACCGCCCCAGCATACTGATGACATGAGATGTGACAGCATTTTTGTTTTGAGTGAACATTTCCTTTTAAGGCTTCTAAGGAAGGTGTTGGTTTGTGTTTTAGTGATTTTTCTTTTTTCTCTGCATGCCTTCCATCTCAGAATTTGCAATGATATCATGACAGGAGGAGATCAGATGAAAACCAGTTCAAAAAGCTTTTATGCTCAAGCTGCATTTTAGTATCTGCCACAAAAACTTCATGGCCCAAAACGAGACTTTTTAGATGCAAGAACACCCGTTAGAAAGAGTTTGTGAACACTGACATGAAACAAACCTGGCTTTGGCTCATCCTGTAGGGTTTTTTCCCCCTTAAATTGTCCCCGGCAGACTGCCACGCAGCGGAGGCTGACACGCCTCTTACATCCTGTGAGTAATGTACCCCAGATATTATGAATCCAAAATGTTTTTCTCCTCTTTGGTGACACAGGCTGGAACTGTTTGCAGTGAGGCCTTGTCCCTCTGTGCCGGGTGTTGACTCAGCTGAATATATTTGTAAAGACAGCTGTTCTGTCTCTCTTCCTGTCGACACACTAAAGTGCAGTGAGGAGGGGTGTCCTTATTTTTATTGAGACTACATACATTAAGCGCAGACACAGGAATGATAAACATTTACATGTAAAGTATACCGTAAGTCAATGTGTGTGTATAATGTTGCAGAATATTTTTTTACTCTGCTTGGCAGCTGTAAACGGGCTTGTCTTTTATTGCCGACCAGTCGATTGTACATTTATTCCTCTTATTAGTTGGCTACGTAACAATTAAGTAAATAAATAAATAGACATGACGTATTGATTTGAGCTGAAGAAAGAAAACACTGAGTGATGAGGAACATCGGTAATGCTTCCTTTTACAGTCCAGTTTACCCATGTAAATACTTATTTTAGTAACTACAATTACTGGGTAATAACTAGTACTAACCCTGAACCTATCCCTAAACCTATCCCTGTTCCATGTACTTACCTTATGTTAGCAGTACTTTCTAGGTAAGTACACTGTAAGTATACTGTAAGTACTGTACTGTAAAAGGAAGCGTTACCGGAACATCAGTCTCTGACCAGGTTTTATTTTGTCTAAGGAAAATATATAGTTTATTCATCATTATACAGAATTTATTTATAATAAATAATAATCATAATTTATTATGATTATTATTAGTAGTAGTAGTTTGTTATTAGGTGTTCAAGCACAAAGTTTTTCACCTACTTTTGCGATCTAGTCCCTGTTTTTTTTTTTTACCCGATCGGAAACCAGACCAGTCTAGGATAATTCTCTGGATTCTTTAAATTAATAATGATAAAAAAGTTTAATTTTGCCATTTGGTTTGCTTAAACTGGGTCATTTAGAAAAGGGGCGTGACAAAATGCACCCAAAAGCCTATAAATTCTGAAGGAAAACTCAGAACTTAGCAAGCAGAAGAAGCATGGAAAGTTTCATGGAGATTGGACCTTAGGTGGCGCTATAACCGTCAAAAAGGTCTCGTTCTTAGTAGGTGTTCAAGCACGAAACTATGGTAAATCATTCTAGAAGCATGGTAAATCATACTGGAACATAGTAAATAATGAAAATCACACTGAAATGTGGTGTATCATGGTAAATCATGTTAAAACATTGTCAATTTCCATCTATGATCTCAGTGGTTAAATGCTTGCTTCATAAAACTTAATGTCTTTTGATGCTTTTGTGTTTAAAGGCCTGAACTGCTTGAACACCGCTAAATGCTGCTTGCAGCTTTAAATATAGTATTATGATTACTTATTTTATAAAAGGTAGTCTTGATTTTTTACTAAAGATTTGTAGTAGGCACAACGTGAGATAAATTAAATTAAAATCTTCATTACACTAATCATGTTTTAAAAATTTGGCTATTCAAACCTTTTTTATTATGTTAATTTTCTCCAAGATGACGGGCAACACTATATAAACATGTTGCCTGGTGTTCTTCTATAGAAACAGTTTTGGGTAATGAGTGTGACTGACATTATGTGACCCATTATGAGGGCTGCTTCACCTGCAGAGTTTGTCCTATATGCCTTCAAATATCAAATAAATTATTCACGGATTTTAACCTTGCATGACATTTGACTGCTGCTGAAGCTATTTCGGGTTATTCTGCATTATGCGCACAGATGCCTGTTTAGTTGGTTACATTAGTAAATGGTGCACTTTCTACTCTGTTACAACAAATAATTTTCAAATGGGTTGGTTTTATTATCTTGTCTTTTACATTCACAGAGCAGATATTGAAAAAAGATCCTTTTGTCATGCCTGAGCGTACATTTTTTTTGTGTTTCAGGTGATTCTGGTGTCGGCCAATAAACTCACACGCTACATCGAGCCATGCCAACTTACAGATGAATTTGGCGGGAGTCTGGTTTATGATCATTTGGACTGGGTCAACAAACGATTGGTGAGTACCAAATTGCTTTATTTATTGGTAGACTACAACAGCCACAATACCACAGTTGCTGTGGCTAGTAGGTCTGAGTGATGGATATTTACATGACGTTGGTGGCGATGTAAAACTAAGCAAAAATGTAAATATCAAGAGATTATTTTAGCATTATTTTCTTGTGGTTTTCTAAAGGCAGTGTCATTAGTCTACTTTAGCAGCTTGAAAGCAGCTTCTATCAGCGTGTACTGAATATGATGGTATCGTCACTTTTTATTTTATTTTTTTTTAAGCTGCAGTTTCGATTTTCCAAACCGTGTTTTTATGTCATCCCGAATCACTACGGTTCATCTATGACAAGTGCTTATATTCTGACTATTCAGACTGGTTCGGGTCGGCACCACTGCGGAGTCGCCCAGTCTCTGCTTGACTCGTCATAGACAAAAAAAAAAAAGAGAGAGAGACTGTAGCTCCGCCTACAATGGCTTTACCCAGTACACCATAAAAGTTACGGACTGCAGCTTTAAGGAAAAAAAAATCGTGTTCACTGATATGTTTCATATATTCAAATACAGTATGTTTTAGAAACTATGTTGGATTGGTGTATAGAAATTCACATTTAAAATATTATTAAATTGTCATTCTTCATTGGTTAAAAGAGTGTGTAAACTGTAACGGTATGCTGTTTTTAACTGCAGGTCTTATTTCCCATTTATCCCTCATTTAGGTCTTTGAAAAATTCACAAAGGAATCCACATCCCTTCTGGATGAACTTATCGTCATCAATGAAAATGAGAAAGGAAGCCAGGCAGAGAAGGACAGGTATTTTATGTCTCATCTCCTATCATGAGCTCCTATATGTCTGCGGTTTCAAGGGCCACTGTTTTTCTATTAACTATTCTTAAAGGGGTAATTTAAAATGCTTTTAAATGCACTGAACAGTCAAATACACACAGCAACCAATGAGTTTGTTTCATTAAATGGTCATACTTTTATAGAAAATGCTCAACAACAACATATTGTTGCAATCATAGGTCTTCAGAGAGCAATGTCCTTCCTTCATTTGACCCCGAAACGGTCCTTCAAACTGGTGAGTGCTGTCTGTGTTCACATGCATGTTGGCATTGCTTTGAAATTGCAAAACTTTTAGATGTTTCTAGAATGGTTTGGCTCCATTTGAAAACTAGTTTCAAAAGCAGATTTTGGTTTGGGGATTTGAACTGCTATGCTGTATCTAGCACGTGGTGTCAATGGTGAAGCTGTTTTTCCAGCTGGCCTGTGACTCCATTCAGTTTTATTGGTTGGGTAGAGCTAAGAACTTGGCTTTTGTGCTGTTTAGCACTCTAAAGCGATTTCACAGCTTTTGTGTTTGAAGCTAAAGCTGGTTTGTAAAGCGAGTTGACTCTTTCCTGATCAGTATGTCCCTCACACCATGCCCTGCAGTAAAGAATGGCTTCATCTGTTTAGTGATGGTGTTCCCCATGCAAAGCCACACTTGAGTAAAAGTATGTAAATAGATGGTAACAATCGTGACATTAATCGCTTGGGTCGGACTGTGAATGCCTTTTAAATGCCTTAATTATAAACTTGCATTGTTTCAAAGAGGAATTGGTGATCGGTGCATCTCAAATAATACACTACCCAAATATTTCAGTTTTTCTCACTTAAATGTTCATTTGACCTATTGTCTACCTCTTTCATAGGGCACGAGTTGCTCTCTGAGCTCCAGCAGAGGCGTTTCAATGGCTCTGAGGGTGGAGGAAGTGGCACAGCCTGGTCACCCATGGACGATGAGCTGCTGGCTCAGCCTCAGGTGATGAAGCTCCTGGACTCTCTGAGGGAGCAGTACACAAAGTATCAGGAAGTTTGCCGACAGCGCAGCAAACGCTCTCAGCTAGAGGAAATCCAGACCAAGGTCATGCAGGTAAAACAGCAATAAAATGAAAGATCACCTCCAGGCTCCAGATAGTCAGGTTGGGTTTAAGATATGTCCCTCAGGCATTCCTGTTTCATAAGGGAGGACACAGCCTTGTGTTTATTTCATGTCTTTGCACTGTCATCTTTCACAAACCCACAACATGATGTAGTGGAGTGTGAGGGAGTTTCAATATGAACCATTTTGCTTTATTTATATATCTAAATACCGTCAAGGTTTGAAAGAAGACATCGTACTCTTAATTCAGGCGTTTGCTGGGCTTCAAAATGATGGTGAATCAGCAGTCTTTAGTCTACAAATAGATGTTTTTGGTGGATCTCTGCACGATACAATTTTTTTTTTTCCACAGAAAAGATTTGTCACATAATTTTCTGTGCTGCGCTGTATTCTTGGAAGGCTTACAAAACACACTCCCACCAAATTCCCTCTGAGAATCCGGTTACTATAGAGAATCCCTGTTAGAGAGCAGGGCTGTGGCAGTGCAATCATACATCCATACACTCTTAGAAGAAATGGGTCTATTTAGAACCAGAAATTGTTCCATCCCCTTCTTCATATATGGAACTCCAAAATGGCTCTATATAGTACCATTTTTTTTGGTAAAAGGTTCTGTTGGCCTAGTATGGAACCCCAGGGTTCTATATAGAACCCAGAGGAACCCTTTTTTAAGAGTGTATAGAACCTTTTAAGGGTTCCAAATACGTAGCGCTGATAGAACCTTTTAAAGTGATACTCCACTTTTTTTGGAAATAGGCTCATTTTACCACTCCCCCAGAGTTAAACAGTTGAGTTTTACCATTTTCAAATCCATTCAGCCGGTTTTCTGATATTTAGAATAATATCAGTAAATAGACAGTTTCTGGTCTCATTGACTTCCATTGTAGGAAAAAAAATATACTATGGAAGTCAATGAGACCAGAAACTGTCTGGTTACTGATATTCTTCTAAATATAAAAAAAAAATTGGCTGAATATATTCAAAAACGGTAAATCCCAACTGTTTAACTCTGGGGGAGTGGTAAAATGAGCCTATTTCCCAAAAAAGTGGAGTATCCCTTTAAGGTTCTATATAGAACCATTTCTTCTAAGAGTGTATATTGTGCTTTTGCTTTCTTTTTTTCACTACATTGATATTAAAGGTGCTATATGTAACTTTTTCTTCTAAAATGAACCCTTTTTGAAATCAGGGGTTTTCAAGTTTTCAGATATGCTGTAATAATGGTAAACTGTAATGAAACAGCAAGGTAAACTACAACATATATGAGACATGAAATCAATACAAAAGACTGTTCCAGACTGCTGGGAAAGAAAATATTATTTGGCTGTTACTTTTTTAAAATTGGTTTTATTATTATTCAACACTTTTGCTTTTTGTTAGTTTTTATTCATTTTAATTTTTATATGAAACATTTGACTTTTAAAATAAAGGTTTTAGAACATCACCATCTTCTGTTAAATGTGGGCCTCTATGCTCATCTATTGTAGAGTATATGATATTGGTGGTGGGGGCCCCGAATCCTCTAGTTACGGCCCTGTGCATGATTAAAAGTAACAGTAAAGGCATTTATAACGTCACAAATTCAAAAAAATCCTGTTCTTTTGAACTTTCTGTTCATCAAATAATCCTGAAAATAAATATATCATGGTTTCCACACAAATTATTTCTTAGTTTAATGAAGAATGTCTAAAAACAATCTGGAAATCACCAAGGTTGATGCCAAGATCATAAGTTGTGTATCCTAAAGTCTCACAAAACCACTCAGATGTCTGTTTCCATGGTGATCAGGATATTGGGAGGTGCACATTTTGTGTGTTGGCCGACTACTTATCTTCTGTGAAAGATTGTGCAGAGAAGACGGGGTTCATTTGTAATTCACAGTGCCTGAACCAATTACAAACAGGACGCCTTGCAAACGAAGCAGCGATTCTTTAAAAGTTCAGGCACATCAGCATTAGACAAATTAATGACTTTCTTCACAAAGCAAGTTCTCTTGCTGCGGTTCCAGACTTTTTATTTGCTCCCCTAGGTCATTGAACAGCAGAAATGAAATGAAATTAAATGAAATTTTCTGCCATTTCAGTTGTAATTCCCATTTTTAACTCTTAGCTATCAAATTGAGACTGAACTTGCAAGTTAATAAATGGGTAAGTTTACTCATAACTGAAAATTGTTGTAGTTTTTTGTTGTTCCAAATCTGTATCATTTTCTTTCTGTGCAAAACAAAAGGATGAGAGCTTTGAATAACACCATTAACGCTCTAAATATAATACTACAGTATATTTGTGTGAGGAAACAGACTGAAATTTAAGTGCTATTCACTGACGATCTGAGATCTCATTTTGCTCTAACATTGATGTTCATTGAAAATCTGACAGCCAAAGGATTGTGCAGCCTTCGAGACGTGCCATCTACTTTTTGTCTTTTTGTAAACAAGTTCATATCTAATTAAGTAAATCTTTAATTTGAGCTCTCATCGACCTGATCCTGTCATTTAGTTAATTAGATTTGCTCTTTGTTCCTCCTGATTTATTTCCGATTAGAGTCTGCTCGGGGGACAAATGTGGTAGTGCTTCACTAATTAAAGGTTTCTTTGTCTGTGTTTATGTGTCTTATGTGTGTGAGCAGGTTGTGAATTGGCTGGAGGGTCCTGGCACAGAGCAGCTCCGCACGCAGTGGGGGATTGGAGACTCCATCCGTGCGTCTCAGGCCTTGCAACAGAAGCATGAGGAGATCGAGAGTCAACACAGTGTAAGTGCAGCTGTCATCTCTGGCTTGTGTATGTGGTTTTTGTGGAATGTATAGCCCCTCTGAAATGCAAATGGAGAATTTTCAGTATGGGTCTGTTATATACAATGACATAACGGATTGAACAAATCAGTTATGATCAAAAATTTATCCAAAATAGCATGAAAGTCATGTTGTGAAGTCGTATAATTGCTTTGTGTGAGGAACATACTGAAATCTATGGTTCTTATTTACTAATAATATTTTATTTGAGCGATTAACAAAAGAAGTGATGTTGCTGGATCAGTCGGCGAGTTGACCTCAAGGACCGTACCAGTTTGTTATGTTATTGTTGAGTCGGTTTGTATCAAATCAGACTGAATCAATTCACAAATCAGAAATAAACTGTTCAGTTCAGCAACTAACTCAGTCTAGTCACGAGTTAACAGCATGTGGAAGAGAAGATTATTGGTGTTTACATTTTTTTAGCATTTTGGAGCTTAACAGCTATGTTCAATACTTGTTATATGTTTGTTACTTTTGTAACACTTATTTATAAGGTGTCATTTGTTTAAGTTAGTTAACAAGAACGAACAATGAATAGGCTACTTCAGTCCATGTCAGTCTTAACCTTTAACATTAGTTAATGCTACTTGTTTTGTGTTTAAAGATATTATTGCTATCTTGACTAGATTTGTCAGGTCACGAAAGCAGAAGTTCGATAAATGACTCTGAAATGCCACAATCATGCAGTTTATGTCCCGCCAGTAGGTGGCAGTATTGATGTATTTTGCTTGAGGGAATCACTTTCCAATTTTGTTAAACATATTTGTGCTTCAGATTGTACAAACCTTCCTTTATTTGAGGAAATAAGAATGATGTGTTTAGATTCGTCTTGGATTCAGGCTACCTAAGATATTTTAGTACATATTTCATGAATACTATGTCATACAGTCTTTGTTAAAATGCATTTGATTTGCTGTAAAGATGTCAGTTTTCCTGAAGGTCAGCTGTTCAGGAGTGGTTTGTGGTTGTGTCTGAAGTAGTTACTGCCTCTGTATTTCTTCAGTGTGGTTTGTGGCTCAGTGTGATCACAAACAGCCTCTGTGATTTACCGGGATCTGTGTGACGTAGAGTTGTTGGTATTGATGTTTTGTTACAGGAAGGTGTTGTTCTGGAGTGTGTGACTCAGTGGCTTCATGGTTTGTTGAACAGTGACCTCTTTGTCACACTGAGCCAGGAACTGAGCCAATTATAGACATGGTTCAAACCGTAGGTTACGTAAAACAAGTGATTTCATGTTAGTCAGCAGCATGCAAAGTGGTGTGATTTCTTGCAAGATGGTCTTGCAACACTCCATGAATAGGGATTTTGGACACAATAGTAATTTTTCTTTTAAAGAACATGTTGGCTAAGTGATCTTTGTCTATGCAAAAGTCAAAAATGTGAGAGTATGAGGTTGGGATTGGTTGCCAGGACATTATGCGGTTAGTTACTAAGGTTTTCAGCTTGGTTGCTAGGTGGTTATTTACTGGTCTCTGTGCTGAGTCTATATATACACTACTTTTGAAAAGCTTGGGGCCAGAACGTTTTTTTTAATGCTTACCAAGGCTGCATTTATGTGATTAAAAGTAGTAATATTGTGAAATATTATTAAAATTTAAAGCAATGGTTATCAATTTTAATTGTAATTTATTCCTGTTGGCAAAGCTGAATTTTCAGCATTATTACTCCAGTCTTCAGTATTACATGATCCTTCAGAATTTTTTCTAATATGCTGAAACCTGTGGTGTGACTGTGATCTTTATGAGTGCTAGTGGTTTATTTAACTGTCTTAAAAGCCAATGTCATGCTGTTTTCTGCAGGAGTGGTTTGCTGTTTATGTGGAGCTGAACCAGCAGATCGCGGCATTGCTGAGCGCAGGAGATGAAGAGGACCTGATAGAGCTCAAGGGTCTGCAGCAGCAGCTCAGTGATGTCTGTTACCGGCAGGCCAGCCAATTAGAGTTCAGACAGAACGTCCTGCAGTCTGCTCATGAGTTCCACATGACGGCACAAGATGTAAGATTCTAGACCATATCTGATCATGAAATCTGCACCCACAGAATTCTATTTTCAGCTCTGCAGATTTCAACAGAACACAAACATCTTTGAATGTAGATTTAAGTAAATATTTTGGATGCTTTCTACTATCTCTAGATACAGTGTAATACTATCAGTTGTTGTGTGTAAAGTCAACATGAAGTCAAAATGTTACTTTCCAATGTATAGTTCTGGTCTTATTGTCCCCAGTTCACCTATACATGTTATTCCAAATGAAATGCGACCATTTAATAACTTGCTCAGCCTCTGAAATAAGTTAATGGCGTGAATCTATTTCATATTTTCATCCCATCCCCTACAATCAGCAGGCTCCAATGTGGTATTTATCACCCACACTTCACAATCCAATCCAAATTCCAGATGGATAAAATCAAGTCTCATCCTACTTTATATTTTCCTCTGGTTTTACTTGATTTTTTACAAATTGAAGTAAAATGCCTTAAAGTCAAAATTCTAGTCATAAGCCATTTACGTATATTTAAAGTGCCCCTATTGTGTGTTTTTTTTTTTTTTTGGATTTTACCTTTCATGTAGTATGTAATAGAGATGTTTATAAATGTAAATGGTCTGCAAAGTTTTCAAAGTGCATGATAAATGGAGTTATTGTCTCCCAAAAGAAAGAACCAATTTGTGAGTGACTGAAATGAGTCGTCAGTAATTCCAGTCTTACTTCCTGCACAAATGTTTGTAAACAATTTGCACAATGCTCTTCATTGGCTGCCCACAAACAACATCTAGTTTGACTCGTTTTAGACATTTAGTTCCAACACAACAGACTGGGCCATCTGACCAATCACAGCAGAGTTGGAAAGGAGAGGTTTAGAGAGACCAAACCCTTTATCAAACCATTTTAGACAGTGTGAGAAAAGAGATTATGCTGAGTGTACATTATGAGAAATTTAAAGTTTTTTTTTTTTTTTAACCTTGGATGCATGTACATCTATTGTTGGAGAACTCTAAAAGAAAATTAGGAACCTTCAAAATAGCATAATGGGGGCTCTTTAAAGCCATTCCACAGATTTCCTCCCCAAATGATCACAATAAAGTGTAAAAATTCTTTGTTGGCCATATATGAAAATGGAAAGCATCTTTCTGATGTCAGTGTGTGTGTTTGTCTCAGTTGTCCCAGCAGTTAGACGGGCTGTTGGGAATGCTCTGTGCAGACGTCGCCCCTGCAGATGGAGCTGCAATCCAGCAAACTCTAAAACATCTGGAGGAGAAACTCAAGAGCGTAGGTTAGGAAGCCCTGTTTTTTCTACTCGTATGCCTGACTGTTTCATGTAATTAAAGTTTGATAAAACAGAACTTCTGATGCTTATTCATTAGCCTTACATAACCAAATTTTTAGTAGAACCACCCAGACATAAGGTTATTGTTCAATTTGTTATACAGTATTTCGTTACTGTGTTGTTTTGTCGTTATAATCTGAATTAAATAGAATTTAAATAGAAGTTTTGTCTTAAATGAAATGCTATATACTCTGCACTGTCTACTCAGCCATCTAGAGTATAAATTGCCTAAGGTTATTGTGTCATCCAACATCAGAGTCTGATAGCCCTCCTCCTGGCATAGTGTCCAACATTACACACTTGATTTTTTTCAGTTAATTAACTGCATCGTCCGGGTATTTTAAGTGCACTTTTTGTATTTGGAAATTTCAGTGTTTACATAATACTTGCACTATTTATGATATTAATTAAACTTAATAAATTAGTGCATAAGTACATGAATCGGGATGCTTTTTTTAAAAACACAATTTAATTTACATTTAGCAGACGCCAAAGCGACAAAAAAAGTACTCTGACATACTGTAATTCATGAAAACAAAGCCGGATATGCAGTTCTGCTTGTAGATGTCTAGTTAACTTGCTAGTTAGTGCTTCAAACTAAAAAAATTCTGAGCAGCAAAAAAAAGATTTGAACATAATTTGTCAATTTTTGTGCAATATGCATCAGGCAGTCAGTGGACCTGCCGTCTACCTCTGAGACTAAATATGCCTGAACATACAACAGGTTTCAGTATATTGAGTTTCTTTCACTATCTTCCAGAGGGTGCCTTGCAAAGTTTAAGAGAAAAAGGCCAAGTGCTGCTTGACCAGATGTCTACCCAAACGTCCTTTTCCTATGGCAAGGATGCCGGCATTGAGAACAAAGATAATATCGACCACATTCAGAGCGTCATGGAGGACATGCAGCTCCGCAAACAGAGGTTCCTCTCCTCTTTTTATGATTTCTCATCATGGACACAGAACTCCTGGTGTACCAAGAGCAAGCGAAGAGGGTCTTATGTGTTTGCTTGTGTTGTAAAGGTGTGAGGACATGGTTGATGTCAGGAGACTCAAGATGCTGCAGATGGTACAGCTCTTCAAGTGTGAGGAAGACGCTTCGCAGGTCAGAGCTTGAAATTCAATTGAAAAGACTATTTTGAAGTGTGTCGGTTGTTCCTGGAGGTCTGTAAGGGCCGTTTCATTTCTTCTCAGGCGGTGGAGTGGTTAGGAGAGCTGCTCGATGCTTTGTTGAAGACCCACATCCGACTGGGAGATGATGCACAGGAAACCAAAGTTCTGCTGGAGAAACACAAGAAGTTTGTGGACGTTGCACAGGTATTTGAAACTGAGGTTTTGATTTTCTTCTTCTAATGCACCTTGCTTTAATAAGTTGGCACATTGAATCGTATTGAATCTGCTGCTGAAGACATTGTGAACAGCTCAATTTTCCACATTTTTATTGCATTTTATAATATTTTATTTTTTATTTTTGATCAAATAATAATTGGATCCCAGTTTATAGATTGTCATAATTCAATTCCAGCCTTTTCTATCCTTATGACCTATTATGTTGTCTTTTTCATCTGTTATAATTTATTTAAAGTATTTAATCCTCATAAATGATCATGTACTAAATAAATTCCTCCATTTTTTTATGTTTATTGTTACAGATGGCAACAATTACTCAAGTAATTTTCATTATAAAAACGATCATTATAATATACGGCCATTTCATTATAAAAAATAATATTTAAAAAATCATAATTGCCTTGATCTAAACAGTATTTAATCCTCATAAATGATCATGTACTAAATAAATTCTTCCCTTTTTTAATGTTTAATGTTACAGAAGGCAACAGTTACTCAAGTAATTTTCATTATAAAACGGTCATTATTATATACGGCCATTTCATTCTAAAAAAATAATATTTAAAAAATCATAATTGCCTTGATCTAAACAGTATTTAATCCTCATAAATGATCATGTACTAAATAATTGCCTCCCTTTTTTAAAGTTTATTGTTACAGAAGGCAACAGTTACTCAAGTAATTTTCATTATAAAACGGTCATTTTTATACACAGCCATTTCATTATAAAAAATAATATTTCAAAATTCATAATTGTCTTGATCTAAAAAGTATTTAATCCTTATAAATGATCATGTACTAAATAAATTCCTCCCTTTTTTAAAGTTTATTGTTACAGAAGGCAACAATTACTCAAGAAATTTTCATTATAAAACGGTCATTATTATATACGGCCATTTCATTATAAAAAAGTAATATTTCAAAAATCATAATTGCCTTGATCTAAACAGTATTTAATCCTCATAAATGATCCTGTACTAATGTACTAAATAAATTCCTCCCTTTTTTAAAGTTTATTGTTACAGAAGGCAACAATTACTCAAGTAATTTTCATTATAAAACGGTCATTATTATATACGGCTATTTCATTAAAAAAATATATATATTTCAAAAATCATAATTGCCTTGATCTAAACAGTATTTAATCCTCATAAATGATCATGTACTAAATAAATTCCTCCCTTTTTTAAAGTTTATGTTACAGAAGGCAACAATTACTCAAGTAATTTTCATTATAAAACGGTCATTATAAATATATGGCCATTTCATTATAAAAAAAATAATATTTCAAAAATGTCGTTCGAGTATCCAGCCCATGTGGTGTTGTCGGCTCACTCTAAATGTTTCCTTTCCTGCCTCCAGAGCACCTATGATTACGGCCGCCAGCTGCTGCAGGCCACAGTGGTGCTGTGCCAGTCTCTGCGCTGTACCACCCGCTCCTCAGGGGACACGCTGCCCAGACTCAACCGTGTGTGGAAACAGTTCACAGTCACGTCTGACGAGAGGCAGCACCGGCTGGAGATGGCCAGTGCCTTCCACACAGCTGCTGAGAAGGTTGGCGCAGTTCTGCAGTACAAATATCATGCCAAATTTAAAGGGATAATTAAAGGAAAACTCATTTTCCCACGCTCGTGTTTTTCCAAACTTGTATGAATTTCCTTATTCCATGGAACACAACTGGAGAAATCTTGATGAGCAGCGTCATTCTTTGGATTTTTCTCCCTTTTGTGTTCCACGGAAAATATAACAGCAAATGGGTTTGTAGCAACATGAGGATGTGTAAATGACGGAATATACATTTTTGGGTGAACTGTTTTAAACATAGTTGAAACTATGAAAACTTTTAAAGCAGTTAAGGCATTGCAAAAGCTTTTTTATTATGAACCCAAAAATATCTATGGTCTGCTTAATGGTAGATGAAATATGCATATTCATGTCTATTTTTAGGCAAATGAAAGCTGACATTTATAAATCTAAGTGGGGTTCAAAAAATGAATTTGCATTTTACTTAATACTTTTTTCCTTTAGTATCATCATCATCATACAAGTGAAAAGAATTTTTGATTCTTTTGAAAATGTATTATATCAGAGCTGCTTTGATTCTGCAATCTATCCAAAGCTTGATGATTTTGAAGTGATTGATATGATTTTAGATTTAGACTCGTGCACCAAATCAGAGCTGTGTAATATATCAGACAATAACTGTCTTTCTTCCTGCCTTCAGATTCTGAGAGAGAGCCCTGAATTAGCCGAGATGATGGTGGATGTGGAGGCGTATGAAGAGGTGGAGACGGTGGGGAAAGGTTTGCTGGACAGGCTCACTGTGCCAGTCATTTTCCCTGATGGGTAAGAGCCAAAATGCCAAAGTACAGCACATTTATGACATCTTCTCTCTTCTATCTTCTCTCTCAACTGTCATTAGTTGTAGATTATTAATTAGAACTGCACCGTTTTAATCGTTAAATAATTGGGATTTCGATTCAAACACCCTTGTGATCTTATTCCTAAATGACAACGGTTTGGCTATGTCTATTAAACCTTTTACAAAATCATACCGGAACATTCAATTGTGTTCACGCTGACCCAGAGAGAGCAGTTGTCATATGTAGGTATGAAACCTCTTCACAGTGTGGATTTGTGTGATTTTCATGCAATTTGGGGTATTTTCATATCATTCTAGAAAGACAGTCAGATAATAGGTGGATTAATGTGTAGTCAGATCAAAGTGGAGTAGATAGGCTAGCCATTTTATCACAGAATAAAGGCTATTAATGGCCGAATACAAACAAAAGAATAATGCCAAAAGTAGAATGAAGATTAGATCTCATTACCCACCAGATGTGTGAAAGATTTGTCGAATGGGAACAATAGAAACATGAATGGGATCGTTTACCGCACCAGATGTAGACAATAGAGTGCAAGTGGGTGTTTACAGGGCAACACGATATTTTATTAGCATCTTATCAGCCTTCTCTAAAAACACACGACATGATCTTAGAAAATGTTTTATAAAATCATAGTTGTAGCGATAACATCCTCAGATTTGAAATTAAGCATGACCACACTAAAGCCACATCATATTTTTATATATTTAAAAAAGTATTCTTCATATTTGTATCTTTGTTTTATAATAAAGTGTAGCGTCAGTTCTGGCTGGTCACGTTAGTCAAGCTCGCATCAGCTGACTCGACTGATCCACGTCTACCTATAGGAATACGATGCCTATCACTGTATACATATATAATCTCCTGTAGTATTATCAGCAGCTATCAGGTTTCTCAGGAGCTTATTACCCTCCTCCATCCCCAGCTCCTCTCGTCCTGTCAGGATTTGGCATTCTGAATCCCCTTAAATCAGACTAAATTCTCAAATTATGTTGTACTTTAAAATCTTGAATTAATGATATCTGCATACATTCATGTTTGTTCTGTTCTTTTTACCCTATGGGGGGTTATTGCTGCTCTCCTTGCTCTTATCCATGCTAGGCTGTTAGTTCTCACCCAGAATGGAAGCATATCGCCAATCCAAACTCTATGCTAATTGTCAGTTGTATTTGACGTTAGTCGTCCTGACAGAAATGATGATTATTGAATACATTTTTAAGAATGGGATCCAACGGAGTAACAATGTATGTTCATGGGTTTGGTTCCTAGGGTATGTATGAGTTGAAAAATGTATAGCTTGAATGCTGTTGTAGTAACTTTGTATAAGCATAAATCGGTAACACTTTACAATAAGGTTCATTAGTTAACATTAGTAAATGCATTAACAAACATGAACTGCATTACTTAGTGTTTATTAATCTTTGTTAATGTTAGTACAAATACAGCTGTTCATTGTGCGTTTATGTTAGTTCACAGTGCATTAACTAATGTTAACTAATACAACCTTTGGTTTTATTAACGTATTAGTAAATGTTGGAATTAATATTAACTAAGATTAATAAATGCTGAAGAAGTATTGTTCATTGTTAGTACATGTTAACTAATGTAGTTAACTAATGAACCTGATTGTAAAGTGTTACTCATAAATCTATTAGCCAAAATGCATAAGATGTTGCCTGCTTGTACTTTGCTTTAGTTGATCTATTTACTAATAATTTATGTATCCACATACAACATTTTACGATTACATAATTATTGTTATTATTATTATTATTTATGAATACATTTTTTTTTTAAATGGGATCCTTTTAAAACGTATTGAAGGAGTTGTGATGTGCGTTTCTTTCACTATCTGTTCTGATTCATCCATTACAAATATTTTTTTTTACTTTTGTAAAGAAGTCAATATGTTGGGGCAATTTCTATTCGCCTCAAACCAATTTAATGCATTAAACCATAATCTTTTAATATTTATTCATTAATTGGAATGCTTTATCGCCTTGACTTCTCCAACAATCACTGAGATGGATATGTCTTGTGTTTGTCATCATTCCCCACCATCCCAATTCGCCCTGGCTGCAGGAGCGAGCAGTTCTTCGGCAGCCCGGGAGACATGGCCTCCTCAGCCGAAAGCATCCGCGACCGGATGAAGCTAGTGGAGGAAAAGAGATTCCTGCAGGAAGAGGAGCAGCAGCGGCTGGATGACGAGGCTCTGGAAGCGGGGCCTAGAGAAAGTTGAGAACCCGACACCCCTCGCGCCCTCTCGCAGGAATCGACGCAGTCGGCAGCACAGCGCCTGATTCTCACGTGCTGTCCCGCTGCTATCCCGGTCCGGTCCAGGAGCGACCCCCGATCACCCGCCGTCTCTGTTGTACTTCACCTCACCAAACCATCTTAACTTACAGAGCGCAGTTAAAGATAGACTCCACGGGCTCGCGTTGCATTGCCTGCGTGGACAGCTGAATACTAAACCGACCACATTACTTTGAACTCTCGCCTCCCTAAGAAGCTTTACCTTACCTGTCGACTTGTTCTCCTCCCGCGAGGCGCCTTGAGCTTGTAATGGTGCTACTAAACCTGTAGAATGTACATAAAGCACCACCTTTACTCCATTTGTACCTGGTGCTCTAGATTTTTAGGCCTTTCCTGACCGTAAGCATTGTATTTTCTATTTCTTTTCTTCAGCTGCTTTCTGTTGAGAATTACCAAACCTTCTCTCTCGTGCCAGTAATAGTATCCATCCACAAGGCCTTCGCTGAAATGGCAAAAGATGGCATCTAAGCGGTATTGAAACAACACATCAGAAACTAAAGCTGTTGTAGTTCAACCATGAAGGTACAAAGCAAAGCTTTAAGGTCCAAATGTAGAAATGTTGTTTTGATGGGGAAAATGTGAGCAACGGTTTCATCTCATATATTGTCTAATGCGTACGCTGCTTGCAAATGAATGCATGTCATAAAATATTAATGCCATATTTATTTTCCTTTTTTTTTGTATCTTGCATACCATTTAAATTGTATAATGCTTTTGCCATTTTTAAAAGGCTATAGTGTATTTTATGAAAATATAAGTTGTATAAAATAAATGAAGAAAAAAATTGCGACAGGAGAGGAAAGGTGGTCTCTCTTACTGTGTCATAAAGCTGGCAGGTTGTTACAGTTTACAGGACTTTGTTACTGTATGTATGCTTTGCGTAAATCTGCCTCATAATGTCCATTGTTGTACAGGAATATTCTAGCACCCATTCAATAAACATGGGCAATATTGCGTTTAGTGATTTTTATTTAATTTTTTTGCCATTGCAATGCCAAATAATTAACATTTTGGCTGATTATACCAGTGTTGGTACGTGTCCTTTTTTTTTTTTTTTAAAGAAGTCTCTTGTGCTACTCAAGGCTGCATTTATTTGAATAATAATAAATATTGTTAAAATTTAAAATAACTTTTCTAATTTAATATATTTTAAAATGTAATATTCCTTTGATGGCAAAGCTGAATGATCAGGAATCCGTTGTAACATTTTAAATGTCTTTACAGTCACGTTTTTGTTAAATTCACCGTGTTGTGAATGAAATTGTTTTCTCTCTAAAATCTTACTGACCCTAAACAATTTTAAAGGTAGCATGTGTTTATTTTTTTTATAGAGAGAGCGAGAGAATTTTGGATGCTGACTGGTTTGTGTGCAGTATAAATATTTTACAAAATATAGACCATTTCACAAGATGTAAACAACACTGGTCCAAAAACACTTCCTGTTTCAGTTTGTAACTGTTTTCTTTATTTCACATGTAAAGAAAACATCTTAAAGATGTTTTTTTAACTTTTTGATTTAGTTTTATGTTTCTGTTGGTTGTATTTTATCCCAGCTTTTATGTAGAGTTAAAAAACTGAAACAGGAAGTGCTTCTGGACCAGTGTTGTTTACATCTTGTGAAATGGTCTATTTGCTCTATAAATCACCTATAAAGTCAAAAGAAATGCTGAAGATTTGCTATACAAAATTTGTAATTCTCTTTTTTTTTTACCATTTAGCCTATTTTAGTCTATTTTATTGCGATATTATTTAATGAAGTGAAGTTCTTAAATGATTCGCATTTGATCTCGATGTTTATGCTTTTATTCCCTCATTATGAAGATGTAACTGGTGTCATTTTTAGCACTTACATGCTTGTCAGGTTTCCACAAAGCATAGTCACAGAGCTTGTGTGATGACTGGCCTGAGAATCAGAGTTTTGTCTAATAATAAACTTGAGTTTATCAGGACCCCTGACAAATGGCATGGTTGTCGCCAGGGGCCTTCTTAGGTCCTATACAAGCCATTGGTGCTCTGAAGTCTATTGAATTTCTCAGCTGTCTTAGCAGCTGCTGCCTCTGTGCTGGTTTTGGGAGGACTGGTGGCATGTCTGTAACACTGGGAAAAAACACCCTCTGTGGCAACTTTTTGGAAACCTTATATTCATTTTTAACAGGCAAATCCCAGTCTTTGCAGTGAATTTGTGTCATGGAGATTTTTTTTATGGTTCGATCTAAAATATTTACCAATATATTGCTCTTTTGTAGAGTGAAACTTGAGTTATTTGAAGGCCAACTGACTTGCAAATCGGTACAAGTTTTTCGTTAGCACTAAAAGTCTGAATTTGAGTGATTAAAAAACAAAATTGTATCCAGAAAACGACTTCAATGGTCATGGAAATATTGTTTAACTGTCTAATCCACTATCCTTGTGAATTCTACAGACAGCCTGTAGATTATTTTTTCTATTTTCCGTTAGGGTTGAAGATGAAATGACATCGTCTCATGTTCACTGTAATGGTTATATAGCTGTATAAAATGCTGAATAATCGTTCAATGTGCAATGCACAGCTGAATTGCTCTTCCATTGCTGCCCTGTTGTTATCAGTTTCCCCACTTTATCTTTAAACATTTCCTCCATCAGGCACTGGTAGGAAGACCCCATAGCAGGACCTCAGGATGTTCTGCAACTGCTATTGTCCTCGGTGGAAAAGACAACATTGTTGCAGCAGTAAGTATGTGGTGGGATGCTGATCTAAAGGTCACTTTTTACACTGTTCACATTGATCATTTCAGTAATTAATATTTTGATAAATGTTTAAATAGTGCCTGTAAGTGATTTTCATGAACGTCTATGTTACCTGACACCTGTCATTCTTCAAAATATTGTGTTCAACAACATAGGAAACTCATACCGGTTTGTAACAATGTGAGGGAAAGTGATTTTTGTCAACATATAGGAGTATTCTGAAGCTAACTTTGATTTTACGCTCTTTTTTTAAATATATTTGCAACAAAGTTTGTTGGACGAGTAAAACATCATTTACTGACCCTCATGTCTTTCCAAACCTGTTTGACTTTCTTTTTCCCTGTGAAAAATAAAAGATATTTTGATGAACAATCGTAACTAAACAGCTTTGGCAACCATTGATTTTCATTACATGGACAATAAAGTATATTTTATGTTCCACAGAAGAAAGAAATGTTGGCCTATACAGATTTAGAATGAAATGAGGGTGAGTACATTTACATTTTTTGTTAAACTAGTACCTTTATCGGTGTGGAGGGGACTATTTCTCTTTGGGACTAGTCACTATCAGAGCTTCTCTCTGGTCTTTTCCGTCAATTGAGCTGTGGTTGACTGATGGACATTAGATTCTAAACACACCAGATACCAATAATTTTTGTTTTATGATTGCTTGCACTATGTATAACAGTGTTTGTACTATTGTGCATTTACATTAAATAGATACTGAGTAATAATATGAACCGCATACAGTTATTTTAATAATTTAGTAGCCATTACATTTAATAGGAAGGATTTTTGGTGGTCCTTGGTTTGGATTGGAACAGGCATTTAAAGACAGAGCAGGCCTCTTCCATGGTCATTTTAAACACATGGTACAACATGGAAAGATGCCTTGCAGATGCATTACACTGAAAAATGCCTCTGTTATTTCTGACCATTTAATTATGCTGATGACAATATGTAGCAGTGGAAATAAACACTTCTGATAGGATTAGTTCACCCAAAAATGAACTGTCTGTCATGCCGTTCCAACCCTTTTTTTCATCTGGTATGTAATAGTTTGCAATATGTTCTATTGTGATGAAAAACTAAGGCTAAGTGAGACACATGCAAGGGGGTGGAGAAAGAGCAACCAAACGGGGGTGTGTCAAATGGCTCTCCGCACAGTGTGATAAACTTAGTGGATATTTCTATTTTTAACACGCCTCTCTCTGCCCTGTCAACATAGACGGCTGTGTTTTCACCATACTGTTCAGTCAGGCCAGTGGCCCTGGTGGAGCCTGCAGGAGCCCAGCTATTGTGAAAGTCCTTTGAGGGGTTGCTGACTTTATCTTGGCGGATCTTTGATGTGGACGTGGGCTGTGTCTCTTTAAAACCCTCAGAGACTTTACTCTGTTTGGGTTTAGCCGCCCACTGGGACCGTTGTGGAGATTTGGATTACAGCGAGAACCTGTGTGTGCCGAGCTTTGTTCTGACCTTTCTGATTCTTGGACGTGTGGACTCGAGGGGAGAATGTCCACAGTGTCCAGTGAAGGTGATGCTGGAGGTCAGCCTTCCACGACCACAATCAGCACCGTGGCCGTACAGGCTGGAGACTCACAGATTGTTGTAGCAGTGCTCAAGGTATGTTAATTTGAACTATTTTACTTTACAATGCGAAGACGTTTCGTTGTGTAAACATGTTTGTGTCGAATTATCTGTATGGTCATCCACTTCTAAAGGTCAATACAAAGTGCTCAAAACAGAGCTGCCAGGTTAGTATTACATTGTCCCATCAGAACAAACACTATCAGTATGCACCGTCGACTCTCATGGCTAACGGTAGAGAACAGGCTGGTTTTCAATTCAACCCGTTTTCTTATATAACCAAACTGTTAGGTGTGATCAGGTTAATTCCCATTTGACTAGGTCAGCTGATGATAGCCAGATGATATCACGCCCAAAATCAAATTATCAAGTTATTTATCATGCCATCAATCATTGGAACAATTGCCCACTGAATACACGCAAAATGAATGGCAAAGTCTCTTTCTAGTATATCTGAGAATGCACTAAAATTGTGGTTATGTGAATGGATATATTTACTGTATGAATGTAATAATGGATATAATAACTGTAATAATTCTGAATAATTTCTGATATGTTCATAATGATGTCAACAATGTTTTACTGCTTTTAGATTATCATTGTTATGTGAATTTCTTTTTCTCGTTTTTTATTGTGAACCCAGGAGGACTAGCTCGTCTCACTTTGGTGACCGCTAATGGAGATTCTTTTAACAATAAACAATAAATAAACAATATATTTATTGTACAGCAGAATTCACAGTGTTTTAGCATATCTTTTTACATACTAATATAGTATATAATATATACTTTTTTATTTATAAATTTTGCGGATTTTAATTTAAGTTACATTTTTATCAATTTGTTTTGTGATTTTTTAACTTTTTTTTTATTTTAGTACTTCCAATTCAATAAGTTGAATTGGAAGTGCTAAAATTAAAAAAAAAAAAAAAAATCACAAAATTTTATTTCAGTTAGTTAGTTATGAATAAATTTCTATTTATGTTTGATTACCAAAAAAATATATTCAATTTTTAGTTTAAAAAGTAATTTAATCATTTTAGTTATACAGTGCAAGTTGATGGGGACTGAATTTGCATTTTGGGGTGAAATATTCCTTTCTTAATAATATCTTTCAGTTAAAACTACTGCGTATGTGAACTCACCGTGAGATCTTTGTTGATTTATCTAAAGCTCTTACACAGAAAGGAAACTGCTCCCACCAGTGATGTCCTGAGCACACCGCTTGCTCGGGCTATATTCAACAGACTTTTGGCTTAGGGTATCAATACAACCTTTTGTTTTTTTGTGAGAGAATTCCATGCACTGTGAATTTTCCAAAAATGCCTGACATAGTGACTAATAGGAATACAAAAACAGCTGTGAGACAAACACAGAGCTCTGTAATGGTCCAAACTACTTATGGCATGAATTATTCATAATGGTTCTCTGCGACCGTTCATCCTCCTGTCTTGTTATTGTCTAGTGTGTGCTTGTTACAATGACACTCCAGTCTCCCTGCTATTGTTTCAAGGAATAATTCATCCCAAAATTAATATTTTCACTTCTCGTAATTTATATGCTGTTAATATGTATGTTAGGGTCAAAAAGTAGTCCTTTTGAAGGCTTTGGATAAAAGCGTCAGCTAAATGAAAAATGAATAAAAGTAGTCCAAATGCTTGCTCTCTTCCAAATCTCCTGACATCATTTGATAGCTTTGTGTGGGAAACAGTATATTTAAGTTGTTATTCACTGATAATCTTCCCTTCACCAGTGTTGTGGGAGATTTGATATCATTGGCTTTTTAGGTTGAAGTATTCACTTTTTTCTTTGTTTGTATGGCTGATTCTTCATACACAAAGCTGTTAATGATGTGTTGGTTTTATCCTGCAATAGACCCAGTATACTGCCTAAAGCTCTCGTTGAGGAGGAGTTTAGAAAGACTGAATTCTTTATCAAGCTTTTTCAGGCACTGTTAGAAAAGAAGGATGCTGCAATGTATATTATTATCTGAAAATTAAAGTGTTTCTTGACCTTAGATGCATGTAAAGCTATTGTAGGACACCTCCAAAAACAAGGAACGTTTTAAAATAGCATAACTGGGGCACTTTAATGTATACAGAGCTGTATTTTTTGCTTTTGTTTAACAAACATGAGAGGCTGTGGCAGCTGTGGAAGCTTCGCATTTCATTCACTCTCAGAATGGCTTGTCCCGTACTTGCAAATTGCAATGCGAATTTAAGATCAGTGCAATTTGCATGCCAAAGTATGCATTGGGACTAGCAGTTAATCGGATGAGAATACACTGAGGGGGCTTGGCATTGAAATCGAAGTGCGCTTTGGCCAGGGGCCAGTGGAGGGACCGGTCTTGTTTACAGTCTGTGAAATGCACTTGGGGCCACGTGGATATAAGAGGTGCATGTGCAGAAACACAAGCAAACATTAACACTTCTGTGTGTGTGTGTTTTTAAAGTGTGGGGAGCTGGTGCATCTACACCTGATTGAAGCACAACCCAACCTTTTGGAGATTGGAAACAACCAAGATGAGACCAAAAAGCTTCTAGAGGAACACGAGCAGCTTCTTGCCAAACTTAAGGTAATCTCAGCTGTACCAGTGCAAAATACAATTTCTTTTTATCTTAACAGTCCCCCTGTGGTGAAAATCAAGTTTGTTCATATATCTAGGGTGTTTTTAATGTGGTTTAGGAGAACTCCAGCGCAAAATGAACCTTTGGTTTAATAACACATCGGTACCTAGTCGACCGTTCTCTGAGATTTGTTTTCATGATAATCGAATGTAAAGTGTTTTACCTCTAAAAACGGTTTAGATTATAATGCAAGTAAATTGGGGCATATAATAAGTAAAAAGAAATCGCTAGTTAATACCACTAAAAAGGCTCAAAATAGCCCCACACTAACACAGTAACATAATGAGAATCCCTACATCCAAAACAAAACATTGAGGACTTTGTAAGTGTACAGACAGTTTAATAAGACGATATTTTATAAAGACATTCCACTTCGTGTATACAGACAGGAGCCATCTTTGGAAAACAGTCTTGACAAGTCGAACCACGAACGACATGCCAAATGAGCTGAACTGCATGAACGGTGTTCGTGGGTCGACTTGTCAAAACTGTTTTCCAAAGATGGCTCCTGCCTGTATACATGAAGTGGACTGTCTTTATAAAATATCTTCTTATATGTCCCCATATACTAGCATTATAATCTAAACAGTTTTTAGAGATAAAACTCTTTGCATTTGATTATCATGAAAACAAATCTCAGAGAACGGTCAACTAGGTACCAATGTGTTATTAAACCAAAAGTTCATTTTGCGAGTTCTCATTTAAGACAAACCATGTAAAAATGCATAAGTCGACACCATTGCTGAGTATTTTCTCCTTAAAACTGCGGGGAACCAAAGACATGAATGGTCCTTGTAACCAATCAGGTCAACGAGTGATCGTCAACAGGTGGATCTCTGAGCTGTTACGGTTGCTAATTTGCATATTCATAAAATAGCCTATACTAAATGAGGCTAGGGTGTTACATTCAAGCTATTTTAAGACATGAATACATTTTTTTTTTTCAAGGAAAAACCTTTAAAATATGTCATTTTGGTGATCAAAGATGAGTTTTCAAGGGATATAATGATTCACTAAAGGGGGGCTCTAAAGCACAATTGTTTTATTTTCTAGACTACCAGACAAAAGTTAAATTTCTTGTGATCTCTTTAAAACCAATGTTTTATCTTAAGATATATGCAGGCAAAATTAGTTTTGTAGACATTTTTTTTAAAATTATTATTATTATTATTGCTACTGTGTGGTGTTGTACTAGAGAGTGAAGTAGGCGTCCGTACTGTGTTTATTGATCAAATAAATGCAGCTTGAGTGAGAATAAGAGACTTCTTTCAAAAATTTGTTTTAGCAACTTTAAAGAAGCTATAATATAGTTTTGATGATTCCCAAACTACAGTTATTTTATATAGTGTTGATGGCTTTATTATTATTCTGAAAAGTAAAAAGTAGCATGTGTGTTCAAACTTTTGGCCTGCATGTATTTGTATGGTTTTCTGTTCTGTCGGTGCCCTATCTTAAGCCCAATGTCTTCCTCACAGAACCATGAGGAGATGATTAACTGCATTTCCACTGATGCTTTATGTTGCCATTGTTAGAGGCTCCTGAACTTTAATGGCTATTTAAGACCCACCACAGTTTAACTGCAAAGGTCTTTATTGTTTCATTTGAGCCTTTGAAATATGATTGTTATAAATCTGCTCTTTTCAGTTGGATGATTTCATTCACGATTAATGTTTTGAAGGTGAATTATAAAGTTATTTGCTGGGTAAAAATCAAGGATTTAATGAGGAGAAATTAATTACAGATGTTTAACATTCTGTGCACAGTTTCATAAGACATTTTGTACACTTTTATATTGCCCTATCTAAATAGCTGGCGTTACATCTGTCAAATGCCACAAAGCGATGCTTTCAGACCTTACAAGGAGAGTTCTTTGCTGCTTTGATCTGCCTTAAAAATATTTATTTGAACATACAATTATATGCATTTCTGTGCTATATTTGAAAGTGAAAAAAATGGCCAGACCGCTCCAGACTGTTTGGGTGAACATCAGAGCTGCTATCTGACCAAAAGTAACTACAGACCCAGAACGGAGAGTAGAGCCTTTAATCAAAACAAACAAAAAAATCCTCTACCACAGTTAAAGCAGCGTTGCATATTAATATTTCATTATGTGCATCTGCCCACCAGACGTGTCTAATCAGCATGGAAGCTGCTTCTTGTTTACAGTTTAAATAAAAGAATGAGTTGGGTAAACTTAAAGGGATAGTTCACTTTTTGGTATGTTTTAGCCAACCAGAGTGTTTTGGAGGAAAAACATTTATTTCATAGTGTGATTTACCCCCACTTTCAATTCTTTTGCTTCAATGAAAGGTTAGAATTTTGCCAATTTTTTGAATGGAAGATCAAAAGGATAAACAATGCAGAATTATTTTTTACAGCCAGTTTTCATCATATTTACCAGGGGTGCCATTAATTCTGAGCACGACTGTACTTAATAATACTCTAATAATTGAATTTCAATCCAACAGAAAAATGAAGGAGGTGTGTGGGCTTTGCTGGAAGAGGCAGATAAAACAGCAGCTCAGAAGGAAAGAGAGGGTCTGGTGTATGAGGCAATGGCTGTCTCTCTCAGCGAGGCTTGGAAAACACTGGTGACCCACCTGGAGAAGAGGAGATCCCTTCTCATCTTGGCTTGCTATTTCTTTGAGTGTGCTCTGGAGGTAATGTAGTTGCTTATAGACGAATCCGGCGAAAAAACCGGAAGTACGCGGGCGCCATTACTGAGATGTTACTGGGTAGCGTTGCTCCATTGCCTTCTATTGTTTTATTTGCAACTTGCGTCCACAGGAATAAACAGCCCGCGATTTACGACTGTCACTAACGTTACAACGTTAGCCCTTGTATAATGTCGAGTGGGTAAACAGTTTCCGTTATAAATTGTTTCAATGGTGGCAGTAAAATTTCAATTTTGAAGAGAAAACATTGTGAATACCCCGGGTCGACTGCCCCTGTCAGGTGCCGTACGGTTTACACAGATTTCCTGGGCGAGTACAAGACGCGGACATTCGCGTATAATAACAATTATTTAATGACATAAGTAAAAAAATATATAATAAATGTGTGATATATTGATCAGCAAAATCTCCTCTCTTGCTATTTTTTCTATTTAATTAACATGCTATGGTCATTAAACGGCTTTCCTGAGCTAAATGTAACGTTATGTGACATAATTGTTCTCCTGCTGTTATATTGACCTCTTTCCATGGTTTAAAAACACTAGTTGGTCGATATTGTGTATACTTTCTAGCTGTAACGTTACCTTACCCATGCCCATTGCAATGTAAAAATGAGATAAATAATGAACACAAATGAAAAACATGAATTTGTTTATTTGATTTCATTTATTTATTTATTGTTGCCAAATGGACAGATCTTTTTTTTAGTTTATTCGGTAGCAAACGTTAGCCTAGCTAGCTTGCCAAGCTATTTTCATAAATAATCTGTAAGATCGTTTGTACCTTCATCTGTGACTGGAGGCCAATGTCTAACATCATTAACCCAACATTCTGCCTGGCTGTAGCTGTCATCGAGGGTGCGTTATCACCTTATCTCCGAGGTTTGTTTACATACCGGTGCATATGTCTATGCCGGTGTGACAGCTCAGTAATGGCGTCGCCACAAGATGGCAGCCTACACAAGGACGCTCGTCGGATTCGTCTATAGGACCTGCTGACATACTTGAACCCACAGAGACTCGCTGTAGCAAAATTGCACATTTAAAATGCGATTTTATTTTATTTTTTGAAGCCGAAAATCCAAAGAGAACTGTGTCTTTATGTGTTCTTTAGGGGCCACTGGGCATAACAGCAGTGAAATTTTGTAACTTTAAAAGCCCATTGTTATATTTTCGCAACATTTTCCAAACATAAAGTGTCATTATTTTCACAACCAGCAGCTTTTGAAAACAATTTATTGAAAAAAAGCTTGGTCTCTGATGGTTAAACAGTCCACGGGGAGTGCAGTACGTGGTGTACTGTTCAAAACAATGTTTTTTTGTTTTTACAGCTTTAAAGTTGGAAACTATGGTGCTTTTTGATATTGAACACGCAATGTTGTATATTTCTTCAGTTTTTTATAGTGAACAGCCACTTCTGTGTATCTTCAGCAATCTGAAGCAAGTCAGTCACAATACTTTGAAATCTGCTTCCGCTTTAAATTCCAGATAAAAGATGACTCCTCATCAAGGTCACACGCTGCTGTTTTGACAGAAGCCGAAAGCGAAAACAAATGTTGAACGTGTTTCAGAACAATATTTGTTTTGCTGCTAACATTTAACACACATGCTTCCTGCTAAATTACCGTTATGATGATGTACACAGTCGACTGCATTCATCCGTTGAAGGTTGCTGCTATCATTTTTGTTACATGATGGAGTTGTCTTTCACCAGAAACTGGTCATGCAGAGTACACACACTGTTTCCGAGCAGATGTTGAAAGAAATGTGGCGTATACCAGATCTCAGATATCGTTTTTTCCTAGAGATGAGAATCAAAAGGAATTTAACACTTTTTCTTCCAAAGTGATTCCATCAACAATTGCTTTATTAGGAACTTTTGAAGTAACCTTCTTACCATTAATTTGATTCCATGCAAACCAAAAATACACATTAAAACAAAACAGTATTTTGATATTTGCATTTCTGAAACCATCTGTTACAACAAAACTCTGTTCTGAATTTGATTCTGAACTACATGTCATTTGAGCAACTAGTCAGTAACAAAAATCTCAAAAACATACAACACAGTAACAAATTTTTGTTCTTTTTCGTTGGAAATGGCTATAATATTAATCAAACAAATTGTTGTTCGATTCAAACCAGTGACTCAAGTAATTTTAGTTCATGGGAGTAATTTGCCTATACTGGTCACATGCTTGTTGCGTACAGTTCTTTCTATAAATCTATAATTTTTTTTTTTTACTGTTTCCACTGAAAGTGCAATCATTTTCAACATTGACAATAATAAAAAATATTTCTTGAGCGCCAAATTAACTCATGAGAACGAATTATGATATATCGTGTGACACTAAAAATTCAGCTTTGGATGTACAGGAATAAATTCGAGTTATGTTAAACTGTAATTATATTTCATAACACTATTTTACTGATTAAAGCTACACTGTGTGATTTTTACCCCCATCTAGCGGTGAAAAGGTATATGGCCATCCAGTGGATATTAGTTTCTGTTCCTCTCAATTCCGATTTCGTTTTAACTCCTACGGTGGCCAGTGTAGTCCAAGATTAACATGGCTTCCAGTTCGACCTCGTCCATGAGTGTTAACTCAAGCGTAAACACGAAAGGCGAAGCTTGAATTAACGGGTATGTCCCTCTTTGGCTAATGTACATTCAAGATGGAGGGGCAAAATGGCGACCGACGTTAGAACCCCTTACCGTATGTATTTTCAATGGCATATTATACACTCACGAGAATACATTAATAAATATACATTAATGAGCACATATATTTTTGAAAGAACTAAGTGTTTTTAGCTAAGAATGAACTAAAAGAGTTACACAGTGTAGCTTTAAGTAAATGCAGCCTTGTTTAGACTACTTTCGAAAACATTCTTACCAACCCTAAACTTGACCATATATATATTTTTTTAATTAATATTTCCATAAGCCTTTTAATCTTACCAGTCTTTTCAGCTGCCTTTAAAAACTTTTTTCGATTACAGTTTGCCATCAGCATAGACGAAGCTGAGGACTTTCAGAGTGTTGGCCAGAAGTCGACCACTGCAGACAACATGAACGAATTGCTTCAGAGACATGGCACTATTAGAAGAGGTAAGAGCTTTGTTCCCCAGGTTTGTCTGTCATTCAAGCTAAGTAACTATAGGCACTACTCTGAACACCCTCGCGACTCACAGCCACCCGAACATCAAAGCAACTGACTAATGATGCGACCAACACCCTAGCAGCAAGAGCAAAGTCCGTAGTGGGAGCTTTGTTAGATCGACAGTAAAAAAAAAACACTATAATGAGATCCTTATCATATGATTGTCAAAATAAGTGTGCATAGAGCTTACTGTTATCTGTCATAGACGCTAGCTTGCGCTCTATCCTCAGGGATGTTGGAGAAGTCAATGTTGGTGTTGAATAAGAGTCGTGAGTTGCTGGAATTTTTGAAGGACTTCCAGTCTGAGAAGGCCCTGCAGTATGACAGAGGTTTTCATGGGGCCTGGAGCAGCTTTGGGAAAGTTGAAGGTCTAATGGAGATTCTGCAGGACAGACGCAGGCAAGTGGACCTTTGCATGAGACATCAGCAGCATGAGCTGGAAACAATCCACCGCATTTGCCAATGGGAGCGACAGGAACAGGAGGTAAGCCACCCTGCCAGAAGAAAAAGTCCTATTTATTATAGAAACTGGAGATATTGTGTCTTAAAGGAGTAGTTCACTTTAAAAACACTTGATAATTTGCTGATAATTTACTCACCCCATGTCATCCAAGATGTCCATGTTTGTCTTTCTTCAGTCGAGAAGAAATTAAGGTTTTTGATGAAAACATTCCTGGATTTTTCTCCATATAATGGACCCTCATTGGGAACCAAACGGTTCAAGGTCCAAATGAGAGTTTCAGTGCGGCTTCAAATGGCTTTAATCAACATCAGACGATGAATAAGGGTCTTACCTAGCGAAACGATCGCTTATTTCAAAAATAAATTAAAAAATGTAAGTTTTATAAGCTCAAATGCTCGCCTTGCTCTGTTCTGTGATGCACGTTCGTGACTCTCCTGTTTGAGCTCGTTTATCAAAATTAACAAATCATTTCGTTAGTTGAATGAACGAAATGACTCGAAAAAAGAGCTACTCCTTTAAGTTAAGTTTAAAAAAAAATCCGTAAAAGAAGATCATGCCATCATCTGCACCTGGACTTGCAACAGAAGAGTGTAATAGGCACTATTTTTAAGTGTTCGGCTTTGAAGGGTTTTTTTTGTTGTTGTTGTTTTGTGGATAAAACATTAAAATTTAGTAAATGTCCGGCTGTGCTGCATAAAGGGCTCTGCAGAAACCAGTCCCAATCCTGACATTACTGCCATTGTGCAATGAATATCTTGGTAATAAAATATGATATGATGAATATAGGTATCGTGAAAGTCATTATTTTAATGATAACAGCTTTTTGTTGTGTTCACTTTAGTTTGTAAAAGTAAAGGTTACTCAAGCTCAAAGACACTCTGCAAAAACACGCTGATGACCGGCTGCCTTTTAAAAATGTTGAACTAAAATAACTGTCCAGCATACTTAACATGCTGAGAGGGGAACAGGGCGCATGCTTGTGTTTGATATGATCCCTGTGGAAATGCTCTTACTGCTTTCACTAATGTTTTGAATCACAAAGTTCAATTTAAAATATTAATACTGAATTTAAAAATTCTTCTTACACTGTGGCATCTGAAAACTGTGTAATATGTGCTTTTAAACAGGTAGCACAGTGGTTTAAGGAAAAGACGACTTTGCTCTTGGAAAAAAGTCAGCTGGGTTCATCTCTGTCAGAAAATGAGGACTTACTACATGAATGCAAAGAGTTTGAACAGAAAGCCAAGGCAAGAGATCACTTTTCAATAAACATTTGGATTCAGTTTAAATTCAGAGTAAAATAAAAATAAATTAACCATATTTTGCAGTATTTATGGGTGCAGTATTTTTTTCTCAAAATACAATGAATAAATGTCATAATTAAATTTTAATTAATTGTATCGCCATGTTTGCTGTGTCTCGTGTGCTGTCTGCTAAAAAACAATTTAGTAGGAATATTTCAGGTGTTATTTATTTCTCTTTTCCAAAATGTTTCAAAACGAAACACATTCCTCCAGTTTCACAGACAAGGCTTAGTCTAGTCTAGTCTCAGACTAAAATGCATGTTTGAGCCGTTTTGACTGAAAGCAACTTACACTGACATATCTTAAAATATTAACATTAATGTATTGTTTTTTTTTTTCTAAGGCATTATTAAAGAAGCTACTTAAATGTCCTAATTGAACTAAAACCTAATCCTGGCTGAATCTAAGCCCTGTCTGTGAAACCATTATGTTTTAATTGGTTAAAAAAATTGGTTTTATATATATATATATATATATATATATATATATATATATATATATATATATATATATATATATATATATATATATATATATATATGATGAGTTCAGATGCAAAAGCCTCTAAGTGCCATTTGAAATTTTCTTCTAGAATGCTATTTTTTTTTATCAAGCTTGTATATTAAGTTCAGTAATTTCACTTAAATTGCAATGAGGATTACCTATTAATTGTCATTTAAGTGAAATTACTGAACTTGAATATATAAGCTTGATAAAAATTATCGTTTTAGAAGAACATTTCCAATGGCACTTAGAGGCTTTTGCATCTGAACTCTTCATATATATATATATATATATATATATATATATATATATATATATATATATATATATATATATATATATATATATATAGCCATAGCCATATATATATATATATATATATATATAAAATAGTTGTATACGTTAAATAAATACTTTTGATAAAAAAAAACATTAATTTAATAAATAGTGATGACAGAAATGTGTATTATATAACTTTTGAAATGAAATTGGCATCAGCATGTAATTTAAGCCCCTCACTGAGCCACAGCTACAGTAACATTAGATCTCTATTTCTGAACTGTTAATCTACTTGCCATTGTGTGAAATAATCAAGTTATAATTAATTAAATGTCTGAGCATGACCACAGCCTATTACTTCAAATCAGATATAGAAATAGCTGCTAGTATTACAGCACACACACATTCTTTTCCAGTTTTAAAGGTACTTCATATCAGGAGGACTGGCCCAAATAATACTGTCTGTCGTTGTGTTTCATACTGTATCTTCTTTCAGGACTGGGGAGTGCTGGTCGAGAGGTTACTACAGCAGGCGTCAGATCTGCTTTCCTCCAATGAGTCCACACAACTCCAGCACTTGTCAGAGAAGAGTGATAACCTCAAAACCACACACGAGCGCTTCTGGAGCCTCATGATGAATCGCCTGGCTCATCTACAGGAGAGCAATGCCTTTTACAGCAGTGCTAATAAAGTATGCACTGTAGTCTAGTAGCACTTCACATGCTTTGACTAAGTTGAGGTTTGGATAACTGAGCTGATAGAGATCTAACTCTTGGTAAACACTTCAGCGGCTGTATGTCTTCTGAGCGCATGCTAGTGACTTATGTGTTTTGTTGTAGGAGGTAGTACCCCCTAGTGGAGATGTGTATTAGATTATTAAAGAGAGAGAGGAAAAAATAGAGTGATTTGTTGCAAACATTGATATAGAGCTGTTTGGTCATGAAGGTTAATTTGCAGTGAACTTTATTTCCTCAGGAATAAAGGTTTTTAAGGCCTGTTATTAACATTTTTTTGAAGAAACGTTCACATTTTTAACAAAACATAAATTATATGCATACCTTAAAGGTGAATTTTTGTTGTGTGCGTATAAAATGTAAGTTGATATAGTTAATAAATGCAGAGTGTGTAAAGGAATATCAGGGAAATTTAATATTGCGTAATACATTTAATGTCTTTAATATTTAAAGAACAGCAACTACATCATTACAGAAACTTTTACTTTCAGATTACTTTTGACCAAACTTGTTTATTGCATTGAATTGAATAGGATAGGGTTTGTGAAGGAACTGCAGGGGGTTTGTGGGTTTAATGAAAAGCAAATAGTGAAATAAATGTCAAATTAAAATAATTATTAATGTGTAACTACCCACCTGACTAACAGCTTGTCTGACTTTCTGAAAAATATAAGTGCTAAGCTTTTTAGCTTTTTAGGCTGATTTACTGCGTGATAACATAAGTCTTTTGAGGGCCATAATGGAGACATTTGTACGGCAATAATTCGTAAAGTATAAATCGTTTAAATATATACTTTAAGAGATTGGATCCTGACTTACAAATGGAAATTAGTATCCCTATATTTTATGTGTTAGTCAGCATAGACTCAAACATTACTGATCCACATTTATGTATTAAATACTAAGGTTTTTATGACATTATATATTTTTGTCATCAGGCATTTGAGGTGCTGGGCACGATAGAGATTGCTATAAAGGAGCTGAAGACTCAACCTCTGTCATTACCTGAGCAGGCTAGGAAACATGAAGAGTTTTCACGGCGTATCAAAGACTCATCCACCGAGCCTCTTCAGAGAGGTCAGCTGTTCCTTCAGAAGCTCGACCCACAGAGGTGAGATGACAAAGAGCAGATGCTACAGTGTGTTTAAAAAAAGACCCTATCACAGTAGATATCCAGACTCCAGCTTTTCCATGGATTGGGATGTTCTGTGCAATGTCAGGCATCTGTGTTTGTTTGTTTGTTTGTTAGTGCCCAAGTTGGAGGGATACAAAGGATGCTGGGATACATCAAAGAGAGAATTGAGGTTCTGAGCCATGAGTGTCATGCCCACAGAGTGTTAACAGGCAAAAGGCAGCAGCTGGTGTCCTCCTTTGAAGAGCTGGTGGATAAGGTATGGAAAATGAGATGTTTTAAGACACCTCTAATAAGACAGAATTATGAGAGAAACAATTTTTGTTTATTATTTGACACATGAAACATTATTTTAAAATGATTGTAATTAATATTAATATTAAAATTCAAGAACATCATTTATATGAAGTATTTATACACAATGGTTGTATTTGCTGTTGCCTTTCTAATCAAATGCAAAAATATAATTATTATTTACGGTTGACTTTCTATTAATGCTGATTAAAAACAAATCAAATTTATTTATCTAATGCCACAAAATATGTACATTTTTTAGCACATTTCTCCACCTAATAATTATAAAAAAAATAATAATAATTTATGTACAGTATTTACACATTGTTGTCATTGTTGTTGCCTTTATGCTGAAAGGACGAATACTATTCATTTATAATATAATCAATTTGAAACACTTTCTAAAAATTTCTTTAAATTTCTATATTTATAATTTTTATAAATGTAATTTTAGTATTTATAGATGGTTATATTTTCTCTTGCCTGTATGCTGATTAAACTAAACATTATTTATTTGTTTATTTATTTAACCTGGACACGTTTAACTGAGATTCACCCTTAAAATTATAAATTTCTATATTTATAATTTTTATAAATGTAATTTTAGTATTTATAAATGGTTATATTTTCTCTTGCCTGTATGCTGATTAAACTAAACATTATTTATTTGTATTATTTATTTGTTTATTTATTTAACCAGGACACGTTTTCCTGGGATTCACCCTTAAAACATTTCCTTTTTTTAAATGCATCATTAGATTGTTAATCATTAATATAGATCATTAATATTTCACAGCTTGTTGAAAAGTGTATATATTTCCTCAATGATCTGGATCTCTACAGGTCTCTGCTTGGATTAAGAGCAGCAACAGTGTCCTGTCTGCCAGCACAGAGCCTGGTTCATCTCTAACTGAGGCTGAGGACACCCTTAACAAGCATGTTGAGCTACTCTCACAGTCTCAGGTGTCTTTATACTCGCCTACACTGAGAGTACAATATAATATGGAAAGTTCAAAGTGAACTGTTATTTTATACAACCCCTAAAGAGTTCCAAAAAGATCTACTCATTATAAGCTGTGGTGTTTTTGTCCTGCAGGATGCTATTAGAGAATCAGAGGCTATAGCTAGTTTTATAAAAGAACTAAAGGAACTGGAATCCCCAGAGACAGTCGAGTTTTCGAACAAAGCTTCACTTCTGGCAGAGGAGATGAAAACATTGGTGAGGAACATATCATCACACGTGGAGAGCCTCAGGCCCTATGTAGACTTTTTGCGCTGTGCAGATGAGGTAATGTTATATATTTATGACATATATTTATTGTAATGAAGTACCCAGTTAGACTATGTCCAATGATGATATTTGCTGTGGTGGCACAGGTTGAGGAGCAGATAAGGACCCTTCAGGAATGCTACAAGATCAAGCCAGAGGAAGAGGAAGAAAATGAAGGAGCATGTGCATCCATGAAGGAAATGTTGGACGCTAAGTGGCAGTCGTTGCTGCAGAGGTTTTTCACCATGCAGGATCTAGGCAACAACTTTATTAACTCATCAAACATGGTAAGAAATGCGGTAGAGATTTTAATACAAGCTTAAAGGAGTAGTTCAATTTAAAAAAAACTTTTGAATCTTTGAAAAAAACCCGAATCTTTTTCCGAGTCAATTCGCTCATTTTGTTCATTGAATGAACCAAATGACACGAAAAAAGATTTGTTCATTTTGATGAACGAGTTCGAACAGGAGAGTCACGAACACTCATCACAGAACAGAGCAAGGCGTCCATTTGAGCTTATAAAACTTAAACTTTATTTATTTTTATTTTTTTTAAATGAGCAATTGTTTCGCTTGATAAGACCCTTATTCATCGTCTGGAATCGTTTAAAGCTCTTTTAACAGTTTGCAGTGTGCACTGAAACTGTCTTTTGGACCTTGAACCGTTTGGGTCCCATTGAAGTCCATTATATGGAGAAAAATCCTGGAATGTTTTCATCAAAAACCTTAATTTCTTTTCGACTGATGAAAGAAAGACATGGACATCTTGAATGACATAGGGGTGAGAAAATTATCAGCAAAAGTTTTTTTTTTAAAGAGAACTACTCCTTTAACAATAAATGGTCTTTACAAATCTATGGCAGTGTCTTGGGGGTTTAAAACAGGCAATACATTTTATGTTTGTATGTATTTATTTATTTTGCAGATCAGTGGCAACCTGAATCTAAACGTTAAAGCAGCAGGGCATGTTGTAGAAAGATATATGGAGACACTGACCAGGAAGAAATCTGAACTAGCAGACTTGTGGACATCCTGGCAACTTCATTACAGTCAGATCAAATCTGTGAAGAAGCAATGGAAAAAATGTAAAGATCAACTTAAAAAGGTAACTTGGGATTTCGCTTTTAAATACATAGAATCAGAATATGGCAATTTGTGAAATGTGGGCCCATCCATGTTATTTTCAATTAATAGAGCATTTTAAGAGACTGCATATATATATATATATATACATCAAAACATTATTAATAGACAATCTTTGTTCATTGTCCTACATTTTTGGTTCATTGCCTGCAGGTTCTTCATGATTTAAGGGCATTGGAGGAGATTTTTGCTCCAGCATCAAAGGTTGATTTGGGGGGTGATCCCCAGTCTGTGTATAAGCTACAGGAGAAATTAAACTCTGTAAAGCCAGAATTCCAGGTGAGAGAAGACTTTTTTGCTTTCTCATTAGTGCTTATGATTTGTTTTAGCAACTTTACAACTAAAATAAATTTGAAAACCATCATAGCAACTGAATGCAGAGGTGGAATTCCTGGTTAAAACATCCGAGCTGCTCGGCTTAAAGGGGATACCAGTGAAAGAGAAGAACGAGAAGGTTTCTGAACTTCTACAGCTACATCAGCACATCAGAGATAAAATCAGGGAGTATGAAACCGTTCTCAGTATGGCCGGTAAATTTCACCAGCTTTATCAAGAGGTAAAGTCCCATTTCTGTCAGAACACTTTATAGAATCAGAGAAATCCGAGATTGTGATGGATTTAAAATCAGAATTGATACTGTTAATAGATGTACACCTTCTCATTTTTATTGATATTTTACAGTTTTAGAGTAATTTATAGTTAAAGCATGAGAATGAAATAGTGATGCATAAAATTTAAAAGCATCTTCAGTCACCAACCAAGCTGTGCATTCTTTTAGCCAGCGTCACAAGTTACATCCTGACAATTATTAACTGTTACTAAGCCACTGGACTAAACAATAATTAATAGTAGTAGTAGTAATAATTCTAATAATAATAATCATCATCATTCAAATTTTGGGAAAAGTGTTTTTAGAAACAAACTGCCTACCCAGCCTTTAACTACCATGCCAGCTTATTAAAAATATTATTTTTTATTTAATTTTTGTGGGTTTTTTAAGTTTTGTAGACAAATATAAATTTCGGTTAACCAATAGTATCACTACTAGTAACAATAATAATTATATTACATTACATTAGATACTGAAATTTGGAGCCTAAGCATAATTGATTGTTTTTCCTTTATTTTATTTTAGTTGGATACCGTCTTACACACAGAACCAGTGATGGTGTTTAGTGACACCAGTCAGGCCAGGACTCAGTTGACTCAGCACCAAGAGAGGCAGTCTCACATCCGCCATCTGTATAAGCTGGCCCTCTCGCTGGGTGCAGACCTCACCAGCACTGTGCAGCAGTCGGTGCGTTGATGGCTTAACAATATTTCATGCCCTCGTTATCTTCAAAAAACCCATGCATTATTTGGATTTCCTTACCTGAATCTGTATTAACTCTATTTTATTTTTACATTGTCAACAGGACATGTGCAACCGTGCTGTTGATTATTTATTTGCAATGCATAAATATTACTTATTGATTTGATAGTACCTGCCACAAATGACCATCCTTTTCCCCCTTCTTTATGCTCCAAGCATGTGCTGGTGTTGTCAGTGCAGCAGTTACACGAGAAACTGGTAAAGTTGGAGAGAGGAAGCACTGACTGGATCGCTGAGGCTAATAAGTGTGAAGAGAGTTTGATAAGCAATGTTCACTTCTGCCTTCATAAGGAAGAAATCAGTGAGGTGAGTATTGTCTGTGTGTGTCAGTAGCTCAGGGTTTAGGTCATTTATTCATCTGTAGTGGACCTAATAATCTCATCAGAGGCGCACATCAGGAAAAACACAGGAAGAAAGATTATAATATAATATAATATATAATAATATAATAATATAATATAATATAATAAAATATAAAAGTGTTTATTTGCACTTGTCAGTGTTTTTCCCCATGAGGTCCACTTATAATATTTTTGTGCCCAAAGCAATCATAACTTGGATCATTTTCCAATATCTTTAAGAACTCTAATAAGAGGTTATAAGAGAACTCTAAATAAGAGGTTATTTGCTGCTGGGCTATTAAGACTCCATTGAAAACGACCCTTATGCATGTGGGTCTAATATAGTTGTTAAGGTCCCTTCCTTCACAGCCTCTTTGCAAAGACTGCATTGTATTTTGGAAAGCAATGGTGGATTTAAATATGCAAAAATGACAGTCATTTTTTCAAATGTATGCATCTTAAAGGAGTAGTTCACTTACAAAAAAAAAAAAAAAAAAAAAACAACTTTTGCTGATAATTTACTCACCCCGATGTCATCCAATATGTCCATGTCGGTTTTTGATGAAAACATTCCAGGATTTTTCTCCATATAATGCACTTTACTGGGCACCAAAAGGTTCAAGGCTCAAATGAGAGTTTCAGTTTCAGAGCATTTGTGCTTAAGTTTTATCAGCACAAAAGCTTGCACAAATCTTTTTTCGAGTCATTTCATTCATTGAATGAACCAAATGACTCGGAAAAAGATTTGTTCATTTTGATGAACGAGTTTGAACAGGAGAGTCACGAACGCGCGTCACAGAACAGAGCAAGGCAAGCATTTGTGCTTATAAAACTTAAACTTTTTTATTTATTTTTTAAATGACCAATTGTTTCGCTAGATAAGACCCTTATTCATCGTCTGGTGTCGTTTAAAGCCCTTTGAAGCTGCACTGAAACTGTCTTTTGGACCTTGAACCATTTGGTACCCAATGAAGTCCATTATATGGAGAAAAATCCTGGAATGTTTTCATCAAAAACTTTCGACTGAAGAAAGAAAGACATGGACATCTTGGATGACATGGAGGTGAATATATTATAAGCAAAAGTTTTTTTTTTTTTCCTACTCCTTTAACATTGGAAAGTACAGAACAAGCCAATTTTAGGAGCTTAGGTTTCAACAAATGACCTTTTTTTCACTGGGGAAGAAATGTTGGGTTCTGGAAGTTAGTATGTTTTAATTTTTTCAGACAACTGAAGCCTTGATTCCGCATGATCCCCTGTTAGCTGTATAAAGAAGGATTTTGGTCCAGCCCTTACTGTCAGTCATTTTCCTTAAAGATGTGTTTACGTCCCAGCCCACAGATCCAGGGCTCAGCAACACATGTGTTGGGCTTTTGTGGCTGCCTCTCATTGTCTCTCTCCCTGAATTATTTATAGCTTGTTAAATTTAGTCTGTGAACTGCAGGGATTGTCTTTCCCTCTGTTGACTGAGGGATCCTGCCATTTGTCTCTCATCACTTCAGATAGCAGGAAGGATTCCACCCTTATCACATACTTAATGCCCCCCAACCACAAAACCCACAGTCAATCCCCAGGATTACACGACAAGCCTCCCAGGGCACTTTCCTATCACGACCCAGTTTCATGGTGTCCTTTATGATTTTTGATTACAGCATTGGTCTCTGTGTAAGAGGAAAACAAGACATATTCACTTATCTTTCTTTTAAGCTGCCACATGGACTGCAAAAAATGTTAACAATAGTTTAATTTTAGAGATTGGTGAGAGGCAACATAAATCATTTCAAACATTTTAGAATGTCTTCATCAAAACATTTGTTAGTGTTGTGATGATATTATAATCTCTGCCTCCCTCTAGAGGACATAATTTCAGTTTTTTCCTCTCTAAATGAATAAGCACATGCATACAGACCTGGGGTCCACTAGGGGGCCTCAGCAAACTTTTATAAAGACAAAACATGCATTAAAATAAGCTCGAAATTCAATATTTCGAAAACATTTCATTTTTAATTTTATTTATAATTCATCCTCTCAACAACTGTTTTCTTTGAATGATCTTAAAACTGTGATTTCTATACTTTAATTTAAATTAATAAAACCTTATAAGTCAGAGTCTTAAAAAATGTAAATGTTGATAACCACTTATTTAGACTTTGTCAATAATCGCTTGTGCAACTGTGACATATTGCAAGGTTTCATGAACGGTTTCATGCAGAGGACTGTCACTTTCTGAAGATAAACCAGGGAATTAAAAAATATTTTATATTTTCATAAGGAGATGTCACGCAAAGACATGGGTTGCATTAAACCAATTAAACTCATGGGTCTCTTGCGCCTATATCTTTCTCCTCAGTCAAATTCAAAGCTTCTTAAACATATCCAAATTAACTATGCCACGTGATGTCATGCTATTTCAATGTATGACTGCCGCAAGACTGTAAATAGAGCAAAGAAATTTCTAAAAGTAGCTGTACTTTATAGGGCTCATACATTTTCTAGTTTAATGTGAACATTTCTAGTGTGGCTTTAAAATGTAGGGAGTCTTCACTTCTAATCACTGTCAACAGTGGGATTTGGATTGGTGCATAGACTATGAAAACCTTTTAATGAAATGAAAATATACAAGGGTTCCGTATATAGTACTGATAAAAAGAATGGGGTGGATATCGAGAATAAGGCATCAAATTCAATGTCCATGTGAGTCACCAAACCATATGTTGTCATACCCATCGATCCACCATCCTGTCATAAATATTATGCATGAGTAAACAAGCTGACATTTTAGCTTGGACAGTTGCTGCTGTTCATCTGCATGGAGGATTGACTCTATTTCTCTCACTGTGAGTTCACAAGTCCAGTGTACTGCTTACAGAAGCGTTATTTCATTGTAGTCATGCTCAAGGCCGTAACCAGGGTTTGAAAATTAGTGAAGGGTGTTGTTTAAAGCTACACTGTGTAACTATTTTAGTTTATTCTTTGCTAAAAACACTTAGTTCTTTCAAAAATATATGTGGTCATTAATGTATATTTACTTCGTTCAAGTAATAAAGGATTCTCGTGAGTGTATAATATGCCATTGAAAATACATACGGGTAAGGGGTTCTAATGTCGGTCGCCATGTTGCCCCTCCATCTTGAAAGTACGTTAGCCAAAGAGGGACATACCCGTTAATTCAAGCTTCGCCTTTCGCGTTTACGTTTGAGTTAACACTCATGGACGAGGTCGAACTGGAAGCCATGTTAATCTTGGACTACACTGGCCACTGTAGGGGTTAAAACGAAATCAGAATTGAGAGAACAGAAATTAATATTCACTGGATGGTCATATACCTTTTCACCGCTAGATGGGGGTAAAAATCACACAGTGTAGCTTTAATGTAAAAAAATGACCTCATACCTGGCTACGGGGATGGTCATGCTGACTCCTTTACATTTTAGAGTTGAATTAGAAGTAAAATCTCTTACTGTCCTGTTTAGTAGTGGATCTAATTGCGCTCACGATGGCCATAAATCTTTATTTTGCTGTGATATACACCACTTTGGTCCGCAGAAACCCCTCATTCCTTGTTTTACAGATCTCAAGGCCATGAGAAAAAACATTGCCACCATAAATGTTTACTGAGCACAGTTTGAGTAAGTTGTTTAGATGGCAACCATTAATGTAACTGAATTTTCCTCCATGCATATCCCTCTGTTTGGGCGGCAGCAGAATTTTCCTCTACAGCCCCCTGTTGGAAAAATCCAGCAAGACAGTTATGAGGGTTCTTTAACTGGCTCTAAGCTGGGCTGCAGCTGTCTTTGGGCGACACTTGAGCCTGTCATTTGGAGACACGACACCATTGCAAAAGCTCATCAGGCTGGACAGAAATGGATCTGCATTATAAATCATCCACCGGTCTGACAATTAATCCCTCTAAAATAATCCCCCTGGACTCTGCCCTCTCCTAAAGATCCTCCCCACATCCATGTACACCTAATCTTATATTTGATTACGCTATTATTTGGTTACGCGTTTCATAATCAGCATGTTAAACGAGGCGGATATTGTGGATATTTTAAGGAGGGGTTTTAAAGGGATAGTTCAACCTAAAATGAAATGATTCATGTTGTAAATGTTTATGTTGTTCCATATATATCACGGAGGGTGAACCAACACCATGATGATATGCGATTCCACTTTAAAAACCTTTACCATATTGATTTGGCAAGGCAGATTACACAAGTGTATATAACACAAGTCTGACTTTATTAGGAACGGGCATTCTCAACCAAAAATAAGATTCGATGATCGCTGGGAATAATTAGATTATTACTTGAAAATCGCACCCCTTCCCCACACGCTCAGCGGCAAAATGGCGTTTGTTAAAATCCCGGTTGACTTTAAAGGGTTTGTTCACCCACAAATTAAAATTGTGTCATTAATAACTCGTCTATATTAATCAAAACAATTCAAAACAAAAAGAAACAGTTGGCTATAGGCCTTCTCTATCCTTATATAATCCGGCGCTTCTCTATAGGCGCTTTTATACTGTGAAAAGTCAACCGACACTGACACAGAAAACACTAGTTTATTAATAAACAATTAAAAAATCTCCTTGCTATATTTGACGCATTCATAATTTTGTGTCATTCAAAGATTTAATTGATTCAATTTCTTTTGCTTGTTCTTAAATATTCTTTACAATTTCTTAAAAATGTCTTAACGTGGGGATATACCATTTCTTCAATTACCCTTAGCTGTCTTTTAGTAGTGTTTTATGCACTTTTAGGCACTTATTTACATGTTGTTCCTGAATCCTTTATTTCAGCTGAGAGAGTCCTTTAAAGATCTCAAAAAGAAATTCAACAATTTGAAATTCAACTACATGAAGAAAAACGAGAAGTCGAGAAACGTAAAGGCGGTGAAAAATCAGCTCCAGCAAATTGAGATTTACACTGAAAAACTGCAGGTAAGGAAGTCCTCTTTTAATCTACTTGCACTCATTTTATTAACGTTTTCTTCTGAATCTTTGCTCAACAGTGACACAATTATACAGACATATATATACCTTAAAAGATTAGTTAACTTTTAAAAAAGAAATACTCACCCCCATGTCATCCAAGATGTCCATGTCTTTCTATCTTCAGTCTAAAAGAAATGAAGGTTTTTGATGAAAACATTCCAGGATTTTCTCCATATAATGGACTTCAATGGGAACCAAACGGTTCAAGGCCAAATGAGAGTTTCAGTGCAGCTTCAAAGGGCTTTAAACGACACCAGACGACGAATGAGGGTCTTATCTAGTGAAACAATCGGTTATTTCAAAAATAAATAAAAAACTTTAAGTTTTATAAGCACAAAAGCTCACCTTGCTCTGTTCTGTGATGCGCATTCGTGACTCTCCTGTTCAAACTCGTTCATCAAAATGAACAAATCTTTTATCGAGACATTGAATGAATGACCGATCGTTTCGCTAGATAAAACCCTTATTCATCATCCTGTCTTGTTTAAAGCACTTTGAAGCTGCAATGAAACTGTCTTTTGGACCTTGAACCGTTTGGTTCCCAATGAAGCCCATTGGAGAAAAATCCCGGAATGTTTTCATCAAAAACCTTAATTTTTTTTCGACTGAAGAACGAAAGACATGGACATCTTGGATGACATAGGGGTGAGTAAATTATCAGCAAAAGTTCTTCTTTAAAGTGAACTAATTCTTTAAGGAGATTTCTTCCTTTTTTAATGCTTTGAGAGTTTTATATTTATAAAATGTAACATCCAAATCCCTCCCTTTTGTAGGTTTTGAAGAAGAAGCTGCAAGCCTTCACTCTGAAAGTATCCAGCAGCAGTGAGAGGCATTTAATTGGCAACAGCCTCAGAGAGATTGAGGATGCCTTAAATGAGCTGCAGAGGCAGGTGTGCGACTTTGACAGGGCCGTGGAGGAGTACAAACAGAACCTGGATATGAATGTCAAGCTCCAGCAAGCCTTAGAGGAGGTGGGGTGCACCAGGAACATACAGTATAATGAGACAAAACATTTTTTACATGTTCAATTAATCCTGTTGTGGAATTTCTGGAATTTTTCATTTCTTTCAAAAGTTTTACATCTTTTCAACTCTTTACTAATGCTGCTAAATGAATTAGAAACAAAAGGAATCGCCTTTGCTTTAACTTATGTTTGCCTTCACATCAGTCTCTCAGTAAATGTCTATAAATAGTCTCTGAAAATAGTCTCTCCTCTCACCTTTCATTTTAAACACAGTATCAGTTCTGGTGCGACGAGGCAAGTTCCACAATTGTCCGTGTGGGTAAATATTCCTCCCAATGTAAGACTAAGGAAGCAGTCAGCTCTCTCTACAAGCAATTTGAAAAATTTGTGTGGCCCACAATACCACAGCAAGAGGAGAGAATAAGCCAGATGACAGAGCTGGCAGTGCGGCTACATGGTGAGAAACTGAGGATATTGTATACTTTATCATTACAATGAATAGAGAATATAACCCTAGTTAATGTATGTCAGAGAGCCCAATGGCAGCAATTTGGGAATTAATAGTTTTAACCCTTCAAATTCTTTATAATGTTCCTCTGATCAATATAAAGTTAGAATTACTAAACTTTGAAATAATGTGCTTTTACAAGGTGGACATGGACTTATTTTAAATGTGAAACTTATCCAACAAAGTAGCAAATGTTGGGGGTCAATTGCACACTAGAACGATATGATGAAACAAATCCCGATAAACAGGAGTGTATATCAATCATTATCATGTCAAAATGATTTCCCCCCCAATGTTTTCATGTTATACTGTAGATATAACCCTGAAGGGCATTTAGTTAGTTTGTTGAACTACGGTGTGACTGATTTTTTAAATGTAGGTGCTGAAGATGGAAAAAAATATATGGAGAAAACAATCAACAAACATCATGAAATTGTGGAATCAATAAAAGAACTCTCAAATGGACTGCTGGACCTTGAGGCCAAACTTCAGGTGATGAAAACACCAAACATAATATTGTAATTGATACATTCATCTGAGATTTCTTTATGGAATATACTTTTACTAATATTTTCAAATGAACTCTTTCTGTAGCTTGAGACTTTGAAACAACCTCTTACTCCTGAAGACAACAACAAACAGGACACCGTTGATACGGTAAACGCCAGTAACACTTCGACTTACAATTTCAAACATGCCAGAATTACATCGTTCGTCATTTTGTACATACATGTTACATTCTAAATTGTTACATTCAGTTTAAATTCAATTTAAAATGCAGGGCATTAAAATTGAAGTAATAGAGTAAAAAAATTATTTAAAATGTTTTCGCTGTTTGTAAATAAAATCTGTGAATATACTTATGCACTGTAAAAAAAATATTGTTGGTTAACTTAAAAAAGTAAGTAACCTGGTTGCCTTAAAATTTTAAGTTGATTGAACTGTAAAAAGTGAGTTAATACAATGAAAGAGATTAATTTAATCATCAGAAACTCAAAATAATAAGTTATCTCAACTAAATAAATTATTTAAGTTGATTTGACAAAAGAAAAAATGTTGTGATAACAAATCTTGAAAACATTTTTTTTTTTTACAGTGTGTGAATATTTGATGTATATGATCTAAAGGAATCATTAGTTCAGAGTTTTGAATCGATTCATTGAACTAATTCACAGAAATGTATCAAACTTATAAACTCTAAAACCATATTTGCTTCTAAAGTTTAAATCACCACAAGACAAGGATCATAAAACCGATGTAATGATGGTCTTAAAGGGTTAGTTCAGTGCCTTTAATAAACATAATAGACAAATATAATGGGTATTTACTGTCATCAGCAAAGGCATTGCAAATATATGATGTATACTCATACAATCGCTCAACTCTAAACCATATTTTTTTCTGTTGCCACTTCAGTCTGAACCAAAGGAAAGTGGACACACCCCTGAGATGACAGGCCCACACTGTACTAAAGAGATGCCTGTAGGCAAGAATCCAGAAAACAAGAAACCTCAGCTTCGCAAAGCACAAAGCCAAGATCTGTCAGACATGCATCATCCAGAGCATCAAAAAGTGCTACAAGAGACCAGGTTACACACCCATGAGGCCTATTCCAAGACCAGCAAAGTGGAGACCATCATGTGCAAATCTACTATAGAGAGAAGAGAAGAAATCCACACTTCCATCTCTAATTCCCGCACCATTAATGTGAGCCATTCCCCTGTGGAGCAGGATAAGAGGAGTCACACTGTGCAGCAAACCAAGAGAAACTCACAAGAAACTCCTCCTCCGCCACCTCCACGAGATCCAACTTTATCTCGCCCCATCATCATAGATATCCAAAGGGAGTTGCATGGTACAGAGAAACAGCATCCTGTTCAGAAAACCAACTCTGAGGACAAATATCAGGCCTGTAGTAGAAATCATCCTTTACTTTCATATTCCAAGGTGAGCCTTGTTTGACATAAGAATCATTCAGTGGAAAGATGCATTTTGCCATGTCGAAAAGGGGATTGTTGACTGATTTAGAAAGGCAAATTATAAGATTTTAATTATTTGACCAAGAATAGGCCTATTCTTTAAGTGATCAATAAATCATGTTTTACTTCAATCAATTAATTAATTTACAAATTAATGATGTAGCCTATTTTTAAAACCTACACTATATTTGAAAAGTATGGGATATACAGTATATAATCGTGATTAATCACATCCAAAATAAAAGTTTGTGTTTACATAATATATATGGGAGCACTGTGTATAATTATTTTGTGTGTATGTATGTATATATATATATATATATATATATATAAATACTCACACATGCATGTATATTTAAGAAAAAAGTATTATTTATATATAAATATTTATATATAATATAAATTATATATAAATCTATTTACAGTATATACATGAAAATATTTCTTAAATATATACAAGCATATGTGTGTGTATTTATATATATAAAATAATTGTACACAATGCACCAACAAATATTATGTAAACACAAACTTTTATTTTGGATGCAATTAATCACGATTAATCATTTGACAGCCCTAATGTATATATATATATATATATTTTTTTTTTTTTTTCAAGGCCATGTTTTGTTGCTTTTTAATAAACAAATTTAAAATAATTTCTATAAGCAGCTCTGTATCTATCTATGTATAAGTCTCATGTATTTTTTGAGTTAATATATTTGATACTTTCCTGTCCTGTGTGCCATTGTTGTAGTTCTGTGTAGTTTTTCCCCTCGAGGGCTAACACGGTGGATCCGGCAGAGCTGGAGACCAAAAAAACTACACAGGACTACAGGAAGGACACACAGGACTAAAAACAGGAATACAACAATATTTAAGCTTGCAAATGCTAACTAACAAAAAATGGTAACACAAAATTATTTAACACAGCCATTATTTTCTCATTATTTGTGTGTTTTATTTCTAGACGGCAGCTCAACATTCTTTAGAGGAGGACTTTGTGTCACATGGGACTCCAGAGCCAGCAGTTCCTGTAGGAAGTGTACCAGAGGGTGAGTTCCAGCCTGACCATCTCACCGAGGAGTCGCTCTCCAATGATGAATATGAGTGCACCTCCCCAGATGACATCTCCCTGCCTCCCTTATCTGAGACTCCAGAGTCCAACATTATTCAATCAGAAAATGACCTTGATGATGCCTATTGCGTGAGCTCTCACAGCCATCGCGTTAACCAATACAGCCACCAGTCCCACTCCCAGCAGGGTGACACCCAAAACCACAGGCAACAGGAGTGGATGTCATGCCAGGCCGAGAGCTACCCATCTCCTACCACTGGCTCGGGCGCCAGATTTAGAGCAGAATCATCCTCCTTTCTTCAAAGCCCCCTCACAGTACCTGCTCCTAGTCTTGTGTCAAACACCATCTCCAGCATCTTAAAGAAATCTGTCAACCCGCCACCAGGCAGCCTCACTGAAACGCTTTACTCGGTGCATGAGAGTCATACTGAGATGCAAAAGTGTGTGCATGAGACCAGTATGGGTCAATCCCACAGTGCTCAGCCCAATAACACGCATGCTACCCCAACCCCATTAACCACAGAGCTGGACTCGGATCTCTGCAAGCCCACAGCCGTTCGAGAGGAGATCAGGCGGGCTTCTTCCAAAAAGGTTATGGGAAAACTGACAGGCGACACAAGTCCTAACTTCTCCAAACCCTTGTCTAATACCACGGTAATGGAGGGCTCTCTCGTGACACTGGAGGTGGAAGTCACTGGATTCCCTGAGCCTACGTTAACCTGGTGGGTAGCTTATAACAAACTTGACCTATAAATGAAAACATTCTTTGCTATTTCTTCAATATAATTTAATGTAATGTATAATATAACATAATTTAATATATAATATAATTTAATATAACTGTTCGATAGTTTAGGGTAGGGCTGTCAAATGATTAATCGCGATTAATCACATCCAAAATAAAAGTTTGTGTTTACATAATATATGTGGGTGCACTGTGTATAATTATTTTATATTTATATATATATAAAATTATATTATTTATTATTTATATAATTATATATTATTTATATAATATTTATATTTTTATATAATATTAATTATATTTAAATCTATATACAGTATATACATGAAAATATTTCTTAAATATATACAAGCATGTGTGTGTATTTATATATATATATATATATATATACGTATATAAAATAATTATACACAGTGCACCCACATATATTATGTAAACACAAACTTTTATTTTGGATGCGATTAATCACGATTAATCATTTGACAGCCCTAGTTTGGGGTCAGAAAGATTTTAAAGAAATTTCGAAGGAAAGATGAAATATTGTTTAAAAGTGATTGCAAAGATATATAATGGAAGATTTAACATATATATAAAAACAGTTATTTTAAATTGAAATAATATTTCACAGTTGTACTGTTTTACTGTATTTTGATCAAACAAATTTTCTTTTTATTTTCTTTCAAAAACATTAAAAAAAATATACCGCCCTAAACTTTTGTAAGGTGGTGTAGTATATACAGATTATTAATTATAATAATTAATATAATTAATTATATGATTTATATAATATTATTTATAGAATATATTATTATTATATTATATTATATTATATTATATTATATTATATTATATTATATTATATTATATTATATTATATTATATTATATAATATAATTAAGGGGGGGGATTCTCATTATAAGATCAATATTCAGTTTTTAAAAACTAGAAATTCGTCACAAAGCCCAGTATTTTTAGTTCAGATAGATGAAGAATTATGTAGACATATATTTGTGTCTGCATGCATGAAGCAGGTTTGTTGAGGAGCGTTGACTTATTCCATTCATTTTGATTCCATTTCATTTGAAGAATTTAACTTCTCTTCCACTGTCATGTATATCCATTCATACTAACTTTTCATTCTAGATTTCCTGTAGCTAACATTTCCTTAGTTTGTATGTATTTTCTGTATACCTTCAACTTTAACATACCTCTAATTCCTCTCTTCCATTCAGTCTGTATTAATGAGTGCCCTTTTTTTGCTGTGGTGTGATTGTGTGACATAATTCACTCTTTGTTTAGGTTCAAGAATGGACACAAACTGGCCAATGATGAGCACATTGAACTGTCCCATAAAGAAGGCAAACATGCATTGTTCATTCACAGCTCTGCAGTGAGAGACTCTGGGCAGTATGTGGTTACTGCCGTAAACCCAGCTGCCACAATCACGTCCAGCTCCATGCTACAGGTCAAAGGTAACAGCAGCCCTGATTTTGATCTTCTCAAACTGGACTGGCACACCTGCTTTGGCACCCTCTGTTTCTTCTTGTGGCTTCTCTATCTGCTGTTGCTATAATGGACACTGCCATTAACATAAGGAAAACTCATGGATGTGGACTCTTTACTACACGCACAAAACCACTGGTGTGCACAAAATTAACTGTCTTTGCACAAATATAAGAGCACATGGGTTGGGATATAAAGACTTTTTTGACACATCTTGTGGTGTGAGGTGCTTTACTCCATCTAAAACTAGTTATTATTTTATAATTAAATGCATATTTGGTTTGGAAAAACAACATTGAATATCTGTAGTTTAGAAAATGTTTTCACGCAGCAGGACAATGCAGTGAACCATAAAGTTGTTTTGAAATAGTGATCAGTCACAGGCCTAAATACACTTAATCTTATACATTCATATAAATGTTAACATAAAAAATTAGTGTTTTTTTATTTGTTTTTGTCTTTTTATTAAAAATGTATGCATCAACTAATCACATATTTGTTCATTTTGGCTATAACACTGAAATCACTATAACGATGTTTTGCAGTAATCAAATTCAACATGAGATTAATTATTCTATCTTTCCTAATATATTATGCAAGTTGCAATGGATCTGCATACAATTCCCTTTGTGATGGTAATGAAGCCCTGGTCTGCTCTCCAGTTATTTATAGTTACAGTTCTGAAAAAAACATGCAATTAAATTATTTATTTTTAAAGAGTGTGTGGTTTTTTTTACAAATCCACTTCCAGGTCTTAAGGAAATGGTTCAATGAGGAAAATTAATTTATAAGTACTTTCAAATCTGTATGACTGCAGAACACAGAATATAGGCCTATATGTTTTGCCCATACAATGAAAGTAAATGGGGTCCATTTAAAATTGTACACACCAATAAATAAATAAATACATAGGCAAGTAAGGTAAGTAAACAAGCTGTTAAGCAAGCTCAACAAGCTCGCAATAATTTGCAACTATATGTCCACTAACTCTCATTAGAGTATTAGTTGACTGTTGGGTTAGGGTTATAAGTTGATATACTTGCAAAGTAGTCAGTTGAATGTCTGTTGGGGGACTATCAAAATAAAGTGTTAGCAGGTATTAAGCAGACAGTCTACTAATCTAATGACTGGTAGTTGACATGTAATTGCAAAGGTACTTATAGTTAGTAGAATGTCCAAAGTGTTCACTTTTTATTGCAAAACACTTTTGCTAATATTTAGGTTTGTATTTTTTTTTAATATAAGTGCAATATAAAAAACATGTACACAATACACTGTATCAAATGATTGATTTAAATGTTAGTAGACACTTGATATAAAGTTGGACCCTAAAGCCTTATATTTGTAGATGAAAATTATAGTGACCTGCCTTATTTTATACGGTATTGGTGTTCAAAGGGCTTGATATCCAACTTGCCAGCACTAAGCTTGATAATAAGAGTAAGGACTGTTGTACAGAATGTACCCTTGGTTGTGAGAGAGTCTGTAATTTGACCTGAGGTAGGTGGCAACTGAGGGAAGGATATTCACCAACCCACCAGCTAATAGACACATCACAATTAACTTTGTTTATTGCATGCGAGTTGCTTGTCAGTGGTGTTATAATATCCACATGAGTTTCAGTTGAGTTTCTGAATTTCTGTTGATTTTGTTGACAAGTACATTTACTAATATTTTCTGCTGATAAAATATTTTTCCTTTTGGTAGGAAATACATTTTTATAAGTAAAATAGATACAGGATGGATTATATTTTCTGTAAATTAAGGCTTGCTTAAAACCTGATCCTTAAACACCCTTTGAAATTGTTTTTGTATTTTTTCTTCCGGAGTCTTTTTTGATTAAAAATGAAGTTTTGGAAGAAATATATTAGTTAACAAACGCCATTGAATACCTGCAGGTGCGTAGAAAAAGAAGACCAAATATGTAAGTCGACAAATCTGTCGTTAGACTGAAACGTTGCAAAATAAAACATTTTTTATATTGCAAGTACTGATAGTGTGCGGAAGTTCCTTATTTGAAGGTTGAAACATACCGTATTCAAATATTATTTTAGAGAGCATTTTATTGTTAATATCAATATTGATACTTCATTAAGTGCAAGATGAGTCGATGTTTCGCGAGAAGAGATAGTTTTATGGATAATGTTGAATGATGAATTGAATGAATGAACCTTTAGCGATAGCAAATAGATTAGCTTAGCATACAGATGACCCCAGATGTTACAGAGTAAAAGCCTCAAAATTTCAAATTTGATTTTATGGCATCTTTAAGGCTCTCTACTGAATGAAAGGGCGACTAGGGGCATGGTACTGTTATCACACAGCATAACTCAGGGCTCTCAGGTTACACCTTTGCTTCCTTACCATGTCGCCCTACTGAGAAGGTGTCTATGGCGTCATTCCTCACCCTGCATTCAGATGCAGCTGTCTTGCAGTTATACTTTTAACTTTGCCTCCAGTGCTCCTTTAATTTCTACTTTTTTCCAACAGTACAATAGAAGCAGGTTACGTGCTTAATGAGGCACATGTTGAAGAATGACGACCCTTTTTAAACTATAACATTTTTATTAGCGTTTTTTTTTTTTTTTCAAGATAATATGATAATTTCTGCTTCATATTCAGTGCAATAAATTATAATGCAATTTGATTTCCTCAGGACACATGGCCACTCCACACTTCCTCTCCAGACTGGATGAGCAAAATGTATTGGTGGAAGAAGACCTCAGCTCACACTGCACTTATCCTCAAGTGCTCTGTATGAATGATACTAAGGTTTCAGCATGTGACGAGAGCCATGTGAGTCAAACGTATATACACTGAACAAAATTATATATGCAACACTTTAGTTTTTTCCCCATTTTTAATGAGCTGAGCGGAACTCAAAGATCTAAAACTTATTTTCTATGTACACAAAAGGCCTATTTCTCTAAAATATTCTTCACAAATCTGTGTAAGTGAGCACTTCTCCTTTGAACACTCCCATTGGCTCCCTTTGTTTAGTCATGAGGCGTTAAACGTCGGCGAATAACGAGCGTGAAATTTGTCCCGGTGTGAACAAGCCTTTACAAAGACAGCCTGTTAACAAAGTGTTTATACATCAGATTTTTGAGCCTGTACTTGCCTGATGACCTGAGAAATATGTGTTATATCTTAGAAAATATACAATAATAATAATAATAATAATAATTTGTATGTATATTTTTTAACAGGGGCCAAAACCATCATAAAGGTCACTGATTATGGGATGTATAAGGATCTGGAAAACCTCATATCACTCTTTGCAATCACAGGCACAGATTCTGTTGGCAAAACTTTGGATATCAGAGTTCACAGAGCCTAATCTTCTTTGTGAATTATTAAAAAAATTGATATCTTTAACTGCTTGCAACTGATTGTTTTGTTTAAACATTGTCTTGCAAAAGTATTCAGACCATTAACCAATATCAGTAAATGTCATATAATCACATTCTGAACAAAAATAAAAAACCTGAAAAACAGCTGCGTCTTTCAGTGATCGTTGCTAAAAGCTTACAGAGATGGAGAAAAAAATGATTCATACTATTAAATAACTTTCATATGTGATTATCAACATATAGTGTGTGTGTATGTAAGTTATTAATGCAGTCAAAGGAGCATTTGAAAAGTTAACTCATGCAAGTCCTTGTCAACACTTTAGTCATGCATTCCACTATTACACATCACTGCCTATCTTTACATGGTCTCCCCTCTGTTCGTTTTAGTTTGCTGCTAAACCAACTAAATCTCACCATGATGGTAATGTTCACAATGTAACTTTTAAAAGTCACTTCTTTACGGATAAACAAAAGAAAAACAAATGGGTGAATGCCTGTGATCTGAGCAAGAGACGTTTATCTTGCAGACTCAGAGCCTGAGTGACAGTGACAGCCCTTCTCCCCCATTTGGTTCTTCACTTCTTGGTGATCAACATGCTGAAACAGTGATTAATTTATGAGATAAAGCTAGTGAAGGTTTCTTTCTTTATGAGGGGCATTTTCCTGTTCCTTAAGGTACGGGGGTTTCAGACCCTCTGTGATAATGAGTCCTGCGCTATGTTAAGTAAAGTAGGTGACAGGTGTGAGCTTGCATAAAATGGCCGCTACCTCCCATGATGCCTCGAGGTGGGATGGCCAATGGGGCATGGCGATGTAGTGATGATGCTGATTAGCCAGGGGTATATAAAGTAAAACCACCATGTTAGCACTTCTGAGCAGTTGGAGCATTCCCAGCCTTGCCTCGGGTGTAGGGATTGCAAGGGAAAAAAAGCAAAACTACACGGTTAAGACCCTGTGTAGTTTTGTTTTTTGGGATATTTCGAGGCTCATCCGTTCTCACACTGTGTTTTCTGAAATAATATCTGGATAAGGACTTTGTTTCAGAAGACAAAACCCTTTGGGATTCGTCCCTCCAATTCAAGGCACTCTTGGATACAAGTAAGTATGCTTTGTGCTCTTGTACCCATGTGCCCAGTGCTTTCCTTTTGTGTGAGGACCCTCTTGGAATTGCTCCGTTTATTATGATGCTTTGCTGTGTGTTTCTAACAGAGTAGAAGTGCCAAAGGCAATGTTGACTTATGCTTATGATGTCATCAAATTGAATGAATATTCATTTGATTTTGTCCTTAGATTTTTCGTTTCTGAAGGTTATAAAATGGTGCATTGGTTTTAGTAAAGCCAAGAATAGCCTGTGATAGCATTAGAGTGGTGCCCTAGCTGGGCCATGATGTCTTTTTAAGGGAATCAGCAGCAGAGATATCAGTTGCACCTCCAGCTATGTGCCACATGGTGACTGTCAATCAAGCTGGATACTGGCTATTTTTAGAGGATGCCTTTTGTGACTCTGGGTTTCTGTTTGCTTATGAACATTTATTGCCATTTAAATGGATTTTCTTAAAGTGTTTGCTGGAAATTGCCATATTGTTTTGCTAAGTTATGGTTCTTAAGGTTTAATTCTGAACTTTTGATATTAATGAACCTGGTTACCTTTGAAAATGGTAAAACCATTCATAGGAGGCTATCATTTATTTTTATTACTCTTAATTTGTTTATTTTTTAATAAATGAGAATGTCATGAATGTCTTCATGAAACATGATTTGTTCGTCACTTAAACATACACATGCATTGTTGTGTTGTGGTTGTATATTTCAGAGGAATGCTAAATTCTCATTGAGAATTATTTTAATGAATTTAAATAAGCTTAAATGATATCAAATTATTCATGATAGCTATATGGGTAACTAATATATTGATTATACAAAAATGTAATAGTACTTTTATAACAATAGAATTATTTTCACCTGTGTTCAGTCTGTGTTCTATTTTAGGTAAAGGTCATGTGTCTAGTAGTTCCTGTCAGCCATTTTAAATTCTAATTATAAACTAGTTTTCTTCAAAGTAACTTTTTTTTTTATCCTTCAGACAATCAAGAATGGTTCATGTTAAATACAGAGTGTTTAACCTTATGAGATTGTTTGATTATGCAGTATGTTTATGAATAACATCTCAGTATTGCTTGGCAGAGGAACATTTTTTTTTCATTCCAGCATTGAGATTGAGTCACAAATTCAATAAAGATGCATAAGCCACTTATTTATATTAGTTTTAGATTTGATGATACAGACCTGTCTGGCTGTTATAACTGGAGGGCTATTCTAAATTATGCGTCATGCCGGAAAAAGAGCTCACCGGCACCAGTTGTTACTGTCATGTCTCAGGAGCTGTCAGTTGATATGAGGCCCAAATGTTTGGCTTAACACCCAATTGAGCCACTGAATCTCAAGTGACAGGCCAGGTTCTCTAACAGGTTGATAGGGACCACACCAAACGATTAGTCTGTTTAGAAGCTGCTAAAAATACTGTTCTCTTTTTGAATTAAGCATTATTTTGCAGGACTCCAAGCCAAAACTATAATTTCATTTTATGTCTTCCTTTAGGGTGCCTTCCACCATGTCAACACAGGCGCCAACATTTACACAACCGCTTCAGAGCGTTGTGGCACTTGAGGGTAGTGCCGCAACGTTCGAAGCTCAAGTTAGTGGTAAGAATGTTACCAATTTGCCATTCCATTGAAGCAATGTAGAATTATACTTGAGTCTTTTCCAATGTGTACAATATCAAATTAGTTAAAGGAATGTTTAGTATTTATTTGCATAACTCCACAGAGTGTTCACATTATGAATTTATCTGAATAAGCGGTTTTCACCTTGGGGTCATAGCAGCATTGTAAGGGATTCAGCCATTATTGTTTGATCGCTTTTTTATTTGTGGGCGGGACAGTACATTTATTTTTTATATTTGCTTATCAATACAACTGTTATAATAATGTATAAATTAGTCTGAACAAGTAAATAATTTATTTCACTGTGCAATGTTTAAGCAAAACGATAAAGTTGTAAATGCATTAATATGGTAGCCTACCATATGCATGCTCGGGTCAGGATTAAAATGAAAACCTACATTTTATACAGCTCCATCTTTCTATCCACCAAGAGGACATGCATTTTACTACAGATTAAGAAATGTTTGTATTTGTCTAGATAAAATATTTTATTATACTATGATAACATAAAACTCTACACACAGGTAATCCAGTTCCAGAGGTGAGCTGGTTTCGTGATGGCCAGGTTCTTACTGCTGCCGCTCTGCCCGGCGCTCAGATCTCGTTCAGCGATGGCCGCGCTGTTCTGATGATCCCCGCCGTGACAGCCGCACACAGCGGAAGATTTTCTGTGAGAGCCACCAATGGCGCTGGACAAGCCACTAGCACAGCTGAACTGCTGGTTACAGGTAATAACCAGTAACTTGGTTTGAGCTATTGTCGCTGGAAACAAATAATAGCTAATAAACATGCCTACCATGCCATTGCTTTCCAAAATACTACAGTTAGCCAACTAAAATTAGTTTTAATAAAATATTAATTTGTCTCATTTGTTAATGATTAGAGTGATTACAAGTTAATTTGTAGTAGAGTCATGAATTGCCCTGACTGTGTGCTGGCACCCTTGAGCTACAGTAAGCAAATATGTGGATTAATTGATCGGCTCATAAAGTTAATGACTGTTAGTTGTTTTAGAAAGTGGGTATTTAAGAGGCTATTGTTAAATTACACATGCAGGCTGTCAATGCTTGAAGAATTTTTGGAAAGGAATGTGTGTCACCTTTTCCAGTGCTTGCAAGGCAGTGCTGTATTGACAGGGGATTTAAAGGGACACCATGGAGGAATTCCGTTTTTGTCAAACAGTGACCTCTAGAGTCGCTGTGGAGTACTTGTAGTATTTAACGTTACTATTGTAAATACCACGCACGCAGAAATGGCGTGGTGTGTTACATATTATGAATAGCACACTGTGTTTAATTTAATTTGTCGTTTAATTAGATCTAATGCATGTTGCTAGTGGTGAGAATTTTTCAATTTTTGGCGTGCTATCAACATGCATAATCGCTTTTCAGCGTGTTTATAAATGCCGTTGACTTAATGTTACATTACTGTATAAATATATGACCTACCCCAACCCCGTCCCTAACCTACCCGTCACTGGGTTTAATAGCATTTACGAGTCTTCCCCTACCAACCTAGGAAAAAAAAATATCGCTCCCCAGATGTAGATCTACATTTTGCTTCATTTCGCTCAGACTTTAAACAGCATGTACATACACGCGGAATCACTCGGACATTTAACGGCGTAGACATACACGCATACACACACATACACACGGATAGCTGAAAATGCGTATAGATAACACGCCAGTTGACTTGAAGTGGCGTGTATGTTTACGCAAAAGTCATGATGTCATATGTTGGGCTGGTTATCTATGTACTTGCAAAAACAATTTTTTTCAGTAATTTTTAACCCCAAAAAAAGATATGGACTGGAGCTTTAAATTGTCTTTTCTGTATTTTTTTTTCCTCAAATTTTGCAGGCTTGACGCACACAGAGCAATATAGAGATATAAAAGCTAAAATGGCTTGCCATAGTATGTCACTTTGTTTTAAATATTAAAAGTAATTCTTGATGGTTATTAATTTACTGAGGGATGTGCATACATATTGACCAGTAGCTCAATCAACATCTGATGAATTAACATTTTAAATGTAATATAGCCTATTCAATATTGCTTTATTGCAGAGTCGTAACTAAACTGACTTGGAAACTAGATAATCATTGTCTTGTTTTAAAAGTAAATGCGCCTATATGAGGAGTGCCATCACGCCTGTTGTACTGGTCCCCATAGATGTTTTGCTAGAAAGTGCACTGTGCGCGTTTCATTTCGTGCACGCGCGAACGCATGTTAACGCGCGACGCGGTTATCTTTTCCGAGCTGCAGTAAGTGCAGTTTATAAACAAACACCGTTGCCTTTTTGCTCGTTTATAAAACGTAATACATAGTATTTCACTTTTAGTAAAAAAAAAACACAGCCCTGGAAGTGGCCGGCATTAGCAAGACACGGAAAGACAAAAAGATGCACTGCCCAGCTGGGTTAGAGAGACAGACTTGAGAGAATGCATCAACTTTACTGTTTTTTGCTGACATTAAACTTGGTGAGGAGAGAAAACAAGATTGCTGTTTCCAAAATTCACTCTCGTGGTGTTTTTTCCCCTCTCTTTTCGTGACTAGAAGGATTTCGCTTCATTTTCTCATTGATGTTGTTAATTTGACACGATTTGACACGAAGGGGAGGCGCGGTTTTGAGTAATTTGTGGGGCTATTCAACAATTTTAATATATAGGCCTGTAATATAATATTCATTTGATATAATTAATAAATATAAAAGCCAGTTCAAATTGCACTGGCAAGAATGGCAGCAGCTAGTTATACACCTGTCAGTTTACCTCAGCATGGTCGGCAGACTCGGCACTTGTTTTCGATGATTGAACATGTAACGTTTAACCTTGAACATTTTTCTCGAGTCGTGAAATGCCTGACAATGGATGTAATCTGATGATTGTCTGTTAAGGTAAATCATTGGTGCTGTGTAAATTGGCCTTAAGAGAGAATTTGATAGCCTGTTGTGTTAAAAGTAAAAAACAAACAAAAACAAACAAACAAACAAACATGTTTTAAACCATTTTTTTTATTTGCAGCTGAAACTGCGCCACCAAACTTCATTCAGAGACTACAAAGTATGACTGTGAGACAAGGGAGCCAAGTGAGACTGGATGTTCGAGTTACAGGAATCCCTGCACCTGTGGTGAAGTTCTACAGAGAGGGAGCTGAGATTCAGAGCTCTGCCGACTTTCAGATTGTCCAAGATGGAGACCTTTACAGTTTGTTGATTGCTGAAGCCTTCCCTGAAGATTCTGGAACTTATTCTGTCAGTGCTTCTAACAGCAGTGGACGTGCAACTTCAACTGCAGAGTTGCTTGTTCAGGGTAAGATTTTTTAGCTGGTAAATATATGTAGCATTTTTTTTATTTTTATTATATAGATGTCGCAACTAGCATATCATTCTTGATTCACAGGCGAAGAAGTCGTACCTGCAAAGAAGTCAAAAACAATCATTTCCGCCTCTCAGATTTCACAGACTCGTCAGACTAGAGTAGAGAAGGTGAGTGACGGTGATCGAGCCACAACAGAATTTTACCCCGTAGATCATTGTGTTAATCATTTTCTTTTAACAGAGGATGGAGGCTCATTACGAGGCTTCTGCCACTTCCACTTCCATGATGCAAATGCAAGTAGAGGGTGGGGTTGTGACCCATCAGCTGGCACATAAGACACCACCTCGTGTGCCCCCTAAACCAACCTCCAAATCCCCCCCTTCACAACTGACTAGAGTGTCAGGTGCTCGCCAACAGTCTCCCTCTCCTGTGAGGCATGTTAAGGGCCCGACACCCTCTCCTGTCAGGTAATGCATCGAAAGTTTCCAGATTTACATGTGTAGACAATTCATTTTATATTTTGAAGTGGATTTGATGATAGGATTAAAGTAGTAACTTCGTAAAATAACTTTAAAGTATATTTTAAAATATATAAAATATTTCTTTCCACATTACAAAATGTTTATTCATAAAGAAATAAGGGTACTTTCCTGTTATCCGGACCCCACGATGGCCTACCCCTAATCCTGCCCCTAAACCTACCCGTCACTGGGGTTAGGACCAATCAGGGATGACTATAGTTCCGAAATGGTATATGGTGGGGTCTGGATAACCCTTATTAATCCAAAGGCTAAGGTTTGTGGTTCATGTTCTCATAACATGTTTTTCCATTAAATTTCAGTGCTGTCTCCCCATCTACGAGACTGTCTGTTTCCCCAATCAGACCAGTCAAATCTCCCGTGATGACCCGCAAACAGGTCACGCAGGCCTCTGAGGTCCTACCCCCATGGAAACAAGCGGGGTATTCTTCAGAAGCCAGCTACACCCGCATGATTTCCGGCGCGACACAAGTCCAGACGACTTCTACCCATGTCCAAATGGAACAGCGTTGGGAGGGCTCTGCTTCTGTCCAGCAACAAGTTGGAGTAGTCAAAGAGGTAAATAATTTCCCATTAGACAAACTTGCTTTCAGTCTTTCTGCATGTCATGAATTACTTGTTTAGTGGTGCCACCACTTCCTTTCTTCAAGTGTCTGTCTCATGTAAACGTGTATTTGTCGGTGAAAATGCCTGTTATGTAAACTCTAACAACATCTTGCAACCAAAATCTACTTGCATGTGAAAAAGGAGCAGAAAAACGTGGATGAGAAAAGTTTTGCTGTTGCCACTGTGGTGGCGGCAGTGGACCAGGCTCGTAGCCGTGGGCCGCTCAGTGGCTCTGTAAATCAGCCCAGTGTTGAAACCGGCATAGCTGGAGAACACATTACATCTCAAAATGAGCAGGTAGTCTGGTACTTTAGTGTTGTGGTTGTCACCCATCCAAACCTCATACTCCTATTTTTTGTTTTTACCACTGACTCCACAAAGATTTTTATAGGACAGAATAACAGAATTTACTTGCCCATTCTTCCATCCATTACTCCACCTTCTCCCTCCTTTCCAAATATAAACTTTGTTTTACATTTATACAACAATTTAGAGATTTCTTTCCGCATGTTCATAGATATCATGCAAGGAAATCCAAGAGGAATCAGTCACAACTGTGACAACTCATAAATTCAATATAGATGTTTCAACCACTAGTGAGAAATCCTTTGAAGAGATCTCATCAACTGCAGAGGTAGAATCTAAGAGAATAATATTTCAGTTGGCCACTACTCTAACGCCTTCTATCCTGTTTTACATTCACTTAACTTTGTTTTTCAGAGAGCACCTTCTGTTTTTGTGTTTAAGGGCAACATTGGAAAGGTTACATATTCAGTCATTAGGTTGAGTGATTAAATAATTTGATTTTATGGTCTTATTTTGAACAATTATCAACAAATAATTTTGATTATGAAGACAAAACATTGTCTTTTCTAAATCTTTAAGTGAAGGTTTTTGTAAAGCGTTAGATGAATATAAATATGTTAACTTATTCTTTAGATGGAAAGTAAATGTAACCCTACGTAAATGTTACCCTTAAAGGGATACTCCACTTTTTTTGGAAATAGGCTAATTTTACCACTCCCCCAGAGTTAAACAGTTGAGTTTTGCCATTTTCGAATGTATTCAGCTGATTTTTTTGATATTTAGAAGAATATCAGTAACCAGACAGTTTCTGGTCTCATTGACTTCCATAGTATATTTTTTTTTGTCCTACTATGGTAGTCAATGAGACCAGAAACTGTCTGGTTACTGATATTCTTCTAAATATCAGAAAATCAGCTGCATGGATTCGAAAACGGTAAAACCCAACTGTTTAACTCTTGGGGAGTGGTAAAATGAGCCTATTTCCAAAAAAGTGGAGTATCCCTTTAAATCAATGGAGGTCAAACTGTCTCTTTTTCCACACCTTTCAACACTAACATTTAGCAGACAACTTCACTGGGTGGTGCATTTTCCAGCTTTCGGCCCATATTGTGTCTTTTCTTTCATTTACACTATTCAAGCTCTGTGTTTTTTAAGATGAGAATGGATTCTGTCTATACATGTATTATAGATATTGATCAGTTATTGCTCTTGTCAGGGTGATGGGAAAAAAGCAGAAGCCGTTGCCACTGTGCTTGCTGCTGTTGATCATGCACGTATACGAAAGCCCACGCATGCTGAAGGGGCTCAGATGGAGGAGGAGGCTGATATAAGACATCAGGAAATGCTTGCAACTAAGCAACAGGTCATAAGTAAAAAGGAGCTGTTGCTTATCCCCACTGAAATGTCAACTTCTACTACTGAGAGTGTACATGTCACCCAGGTTAGAAGCATTTAACAGAAGCTGAAACATGAACATGACATGTTTTAGTCTGAATGCATTCAAATATTCTTTTGTTGATTTGCAATAGATTCAAAGAGCTACTGAGGTCAGCTCCAAGGTGGAGACTGACCTTTCACCATCCCCAGTTCCACATTTCACAGTATCAAAAGTTACTGTACCAAAACCAGATCATAGCTATGAGGTAAGATTTGGTGATTACAGGCAAGCAGTGAAATCCTCCTTTTCTAAGGTACCTGGATTTTCAGATATTTAGGAAAGAGGATAATGAGAGAGACAACTGATATAACAATAACAAATGAGTTTACAAACAAATGAAATAAATCTGAAATCTATTTTCAACAATTAAGTTGTTTTCCTGCTTGCCTGAAACACAGTTTCAAGAATTCAACCGTATATTTATGCACAAAGGGTTCCAAAATCTGAGACCACTATGAATATTTTGAAGGTTTTTTTTAATCAAAGTATATAAAATATAAAACATGAAAATTGAGAAATCTTTAACATTTTTCACAGTTTTAAGTCATTGCACAAATCATAAAAATATCAGTTTTTAATGCTTCCAGTGAAATACAAGATACAGTAGTAGCATCATTCTGGAGAACTTGATCATTACACAGACTTGTGGAGATCAACTTGTTATAGCAAAAGAAGAACATACCAAATACATACATTCTGAAATTAAAGTACATTTAGTTTTTGTATAAAATGCTAAATGTATGCATTTCATTAGTAGTCTCAGAATTTGTGTCCCTTTGTGGTAGACTTAATTTTAACTTTTTATCACTAGCCTTTAACAAGTGCCGCCTATCCAGACCAATCTAAAAAAACCACCCTCAATACCTAATATACAAACTTCACAATAACTTTCAACATAACATCCATCCATTAGTTTTTCCATCAACCTCTTATTATGTAATTGAGTATTTGTTATCTAAAATTGCTAACTAATTAATTTTTTCCTGCCATCCCTCTAAAGGTTCCCTGATTGTTCCCCTCTGTGTGGCTAAAAAAAAGTGACCTTGTTTTTTTTTTTGATATTCTGTGATATTGTTGCTCTTCTTGGGTTGGTCAGGTTTCAATAGCAGGTTCTGCTATTGCCACACTACAAAAAGAGTTATCCTCAACAACTGCTGCTCAAAAGATCATCAAGCCTGTCAGGCCTCCAACACATAAGATTGTGGAGACTCGTGTGACCCCCGAGCCAACCCCTCCTCCTTTTAGAGACACTTCAGAGAGATATCAGTCTCATTTCGACAGAGAGTTACAGAGAAAGATAGGTGTTTCGTTTGCCGGGGAAGAGTGGGACACACAGGTTTGTAGTTTAAAACGTTGCCCACTCGCAAAGCTAACATTGATTTATGGAGTCTTGTGTGGTTGGATTATCACTTACAGAAAGATTCTTCAAAGCTAACTGTTTTCCTTACAGATTCCATCTTATATATTGAGGATTTCTTCTCATCACCTCCACCTAATCTTTATTAAAACATTTTTGTTTGTTTCAAACTCGTTCTTTTCTCAACCTCTTTTCTTTTTTAGCGTTACTTGTGGCACTCGATAACAAAGCAAATTGTATTCAAGAGTCACTTGGTTAGTAAACAAATGTTGATTTTTCTTGCAGGTTGTTGAGACTGCAGCGATCCCCTCCGCTATCAAAGAGCCTGTAGTGCCCCCTACCTTGAAAGCAGTAAGTGTTTTATTAGCATTTTGATAAAAAGCTGATTCACTTGAAGAACCACTAAATGGTGTCTTGTTCATTAGGGTTTGAAGAATGTGACTGTCACAGAGGGAGAGTCTGTCACTCTGGAGTGCCAGATTTCAGGCCACCCCACCCCAGCTATTATGTGGTTCAGAGAAGATTACAGAATTGAGCACTCCATTGACTTCCAGATCACTTATGAAAGCAGCTATGCCCGCTTGGTGATCCGTGAGGCCTTTGCTGAAGACAGTGGCCGCTTCACTTGCACTGCTACCAGTGAGGCTGGAACTATCAGCACCTCCTGCTACCTGCTTGTCAAAGGTACATTTTATTTACAGTACTATAATAAAATTTATGTGTAAACATTTTTTGTGGAGAACAAAAATATGCTTGTTTTCAAGGAATAGTTCACTTTTGAAAAAACTTTTGCTGATAATTTACTCACCCCCATGTCATCCAAGATGTCCATGTCTTTCTTTCTTCAGTCGAAAAGAAATTAAGGTTTTTGATGAAAACATTCCAGGATTTTTGTCCATATAATGCACTTCAGTGGGAGCCAAACGGTTCAAGGTCCAAAAGACACTTTCAGTACAAACTCCAAAGTGTTCAAATGGCTTTAAACGATTCCAGACGACAAATACGTTTCTTATCTAGCGAAACAATTGCTCATTTAATAAATAAATAACAAAGTTTAAGTTTTATATGCTCAAATGCTTGTCTTGCTCTGTTCTGTGACGCACGTTTGTGACTCTCCTGTTTGAAGTCGTTCATCAAAATGAACAACTCTTTTTCCGAGTCATTTGGTTCATTCAACAAACGAAACGAACGAATTAACTCGGAAAAAGATTTGTTCATTTTGATGAAAAGTAAGGGATCGATTTGCTTGATAAGACCCTTATTCATTGTCTGGAATCATTTAAATCCCTTTGAACAGTTTGCAGTTTGTACTGAAAGTGTCTTTTGGACCTTGAACCATTTGGTTCCCACTGAAGTGCATAATATGGAGAAAAATGCTGGAATATTTTCATCAAAAACCTTAATTTCTTTTCGACTGAAGAAAGGATGACATGGGGGTGAGTAAATTATCAGCAAAAGTTTTTTTCAAAAAGTGAACTACTCCTTTAAATGTAGGTCTGTAATAAGGCTATAACAATTATGTTCACAAATGTTTTAAAACAATACCATACATTTGAATCTCCTACCACCTCAGTGCATCTCTGTTGAACACAAGGTTGAAAATCTTGAATGAACAGACTATGATCAAAAAGCAAAAAACCCAAAACAAACCCATGATATCCCTCCTGACCTCTATCATTGTTTGAAAATAAAAACACAACCTCAAAAAACATTTATGTTACACTTTTTTTTACAGTGTCAGAGGAGATTGAGAGCAGAGAGGAGATAACTGTCCAGGAGAAACAGTAAGTTACAAGGGCAAGAGTATGGACTACTAAAAGAGTAGAGCCAAATGGTAACACATTTTAATATTTGGTGTAATTATATTGTGTGTGTTTTTCAAACAAGGACTGTCATTGAAGCCAAAGAGGAGACCATGTCTGAAATAAGTGTGGCCTCTGTGGACACTGGAGCACCTGTTGCTCCTTTCTTTGGGAAGAAGCCAGTGGTTCAGAAGCTGGTCGAGGGAGGCAGTGTTGTCTTTGAGTGTCAGATCGGAGGAAGCCCCAAGCCCCATATTTACTGGAAGAAGAGTGGAGTTCCACTCACTACTGGATACAGGTATAGATTTCGAGCAAGTAAACTTTGGATCTAGTTGGTCTCTACACAGTGAAAAATAAAGCTCATACTTTACTTGTAATTTAACAGATATAGAGTTAGCTATAACAAGGATACTGGGGAATGCAAGTTGGAAATTTCCATGACATTTGCCGATGATGCTGGAGAGTACACCATCTTTGCCAAGAACCAACACGGAGAGGCATCTGCTTCCACATTCCTGTTTGAAGAAGGTTAGTTGTGACTTTATTATAAAATGTGACTTACAATTATATAAAGCTTTGAACAAAAAAACAACATCCATCATGCATTTACAGAGGAGTTTGAAGCCTATATGAAGAAACAGAATGTGACATATGTAACGGAAGTGACGGCAATGGTACAGGAGCCCAAAGTTGCAGATGTGCCCCCTGTAGTTGTAAGTGAATATGAAAAAGAGCTCATACAGAGGAGAATGGCTCAGCAAACACAGATGATGAAATCCTTCATCTCAGAGACGGTATGATTTTATATGGAAAATGTGATTTTACTCATTTTTGATCATAAATCACATAAAACATTTGCATACTAAAAATAAAAATATATAAACATTTCATTCTTTTCAGGAATTTCAAATATCTGCTATTGAACGAAAAATTATCCAAGAGATTGAAATCCGCATCCTTAAAATAACTTACCGAGAGCTGGTGATTGAGGATGGTGAGGAGATGGTCATGATTGCCGAGCATGAGGCTGTCGGATCCTCATTTAGCACTCCTGTCAAAAGCTACAGAATTCTGGAAGGAATGGGTGTTACTTTCCATTGCAAGATGGAAGGAACACCATTGCCAAAGGTAATGGATGGTAATTCTATTGAAAAGCAGTATTTTTACAGCAGCAGCACAATGTATACAAGTAATATTATATAATTTGTGTTAAATAGATTGCCTGGTATAAAGATGGCAAGCGCATTAAGCATGGAGGCCGCTATCAGATGGAGGTTCTACAAGACGGAAGAGCCAGTCTGCGCCTACCTGTGGTGCTGCCAGAAGATGAGGGGATCTATACTGCATTTGCAAGCAATATGAAGGGTAACGCTGTCAGTTCCGGAAAGCTCTATGTAGAGTCCACTGCAGCTGCTCAGCCTTACTACCCTCAGGCCGAAGCTGTGAGAAGAGTCCAGTGAGTTGCCTTTGCCTTCATCTCTGGATTTGCTGTTCTGTACTTATATGTTTATGATAATGTTGTCCATATTTACACATTTACACTTTTATTTAGGTCTACATCTCCAATGTCTGCTCGCTCAACTAGCTACTCCCCTGGACGTTCTCCTGCTCGTTCCGTTAGCCGCTCTCCTGCTCGTAGACTTGATGACACTGATGAGAGTCAACTGGAGAGACTATATAAGCCTGTTTTTGTACAGAAGCCATCATCATTCAGGTGTTCTGAAGGACAGACTGCAAGGTTTGACTTAAAAGTCGTTGGAAGACCTATGCCCGAGACTTACTGGTTCCACAACGGTAAGTGTGTTTTAAAGCTACACTACCATTCAAAAGTTTGGGGTCAATTTTTTATTTATTTATTTATTTATTTATTTTCCTATTGTTCTATTTAGCAAAAACTCCTAAAAATGCATCACAGTTTCCACAATTTTTTAAAAAAAAATTGTATTAACATTGCTAATAGAAATGTTTCATAAATACTAAATCGAGAATGATTTCTAGAAGGATCATGAGACACTGTAATGGCTGCTGAAAATTCAGCCTTACACTCTTAGAAGAAAAGGTTCCATATAGAACCTTAAAAGGTTCTATCAGCGCTATGTATTTGGAACCCCTAAAAGGTTCTATACACTCTTAAAAAAAGGGTTCTTCTGGGTTCTGTATAGAACCCTGGGATTCCATACTTGGCCAATAGAACCTTTTACCCCAAAAAAATGGTTCTATAAAGAACCATTTTGGAGTTCCATATATGAAGCGGGGGATGGAACCATTTCTGGTTCTAAATAGAACCATTTCTTCTAAGAGTGATCCCATGAATAAATGACAAACTATATTCAAATAGAAAACAGTCACTTTAAATGGTAATATTTCACAATATTACTGTTTACTTTATTTAAGACTAAATAAATGCCATGTCTTGGTGAGCATAACAGACTTCTTCTTTGAGAAAAAATAAAATAAAAATATTACCCGAAACTTGTAAATGGTAGTATTTGCTTTCATTTTCCTTTTTTTGCATGGTTATTTGTTTTCTTTCTTGCCTGTTGAAAACAGAAAAAAAGAAAGTTAATTTTTTATCTTTTATTATATTTACCAAAGGACAACAAGTGGTCAATGACTACACCCACAAGATTGTGGTAAAGGAGGATGGAACTCAATCAATGATTGTGGTTCCTGCCATGCCTCAGGACTCTGGAGAGTGGACAGTTGTTGCTCAGAACAGAGCTGGAAAAACAACTGTTTCTATGACTCTCACTGTTGAAGGTAAACCATTTTTTTTTCCAACTGTATTTGATCTAGACTCAATGGTGTGGAACATTGTGTTAACTCTCATCTAATGCGTTACAGCAAAGGAAAATTTGGTCCGGCCCCAGTTCATTGAAAAGCTAAAGAACATCAGTGTTAAGGAAGGAAGTTTGGTTGAGTTGGCAGTAAAAGCCATTGGAAACCCCCTCCCTGACATTGTCTGGCTGAAAAACAGTGACATCATCTCTCCTCATAAATACCCTCACATCAAGTATGTTACTTTACTTTGGATTGTTGTTTAATTATTAAATTTTTTGTACTATCTATACTAAATTCAAAAATTGTATTGCAGAATTGAGGGTACCAAGGGACAGGCACATTTCCAGATTCCTCAGACTTCCGGGTCTGACAGTGCATGGTACACAGCCACAGCTATAAACAAAGCTGGTAGGGATACCACTCGCTGCAGAGTCAATGTGGAAGTAGAGTACACAGAACCTGCGCCAGAAAGAAGACTCATCATTCCCAAAGGAACATATAAAGCTAAGGACGTTGCTCCACCAGAGATTGAACCACTGCATCTTCGCTATGGTCAGGAACAGTGGGAAGAGGGTGACCTCTATGACAAGGAAAAGCAACAGAAGCCACACTTTAAAAAGAAGCTAACCTCAGTCAGGATGAAGCGATTCGGTCCCACTCACTTTGAGTGCAGACTGACCCCGATTGGAGACCCAACTATGGTTGTTGAGTGGCTCCATGATGGCAAGCCGCTGGAAGCTGCTAACAGGTTGCGTATGATCAATGAGTTTGGCTATTGCAGTCTTGATTATGAAGTTGCTTATTCCAGAGATAGTGGCGTCATTACCTGTAGAGCCACCAACAATTTTGGTGCTGACCAGACTTCTGCTACACTAATTGTGAAAGATGAGAAGAGTCTTGTGGAGGACAGTCAGATGCCAGAGGGAAGAAAAGCACAGAGAATGGATGAAATGGAGCGAATTGCCCATGAGGGCGGACCCTCTGGAGTAACTGGGGATGACATGAGTGAGAGGACCAAGCCAGAGATTGTCTTGCTTCCTGAACCCATAAGAGTATTTGAGGGTGAAACCGCCAAATATCGCTGCAGAGTGACCGGTTACCCCAACCCCAAAGTTAATTGGTACCTTAATGGACAGCTCATTCGAAAGAGCAAACGTTTCAGACTACTCTATGATGGTATTCACTATTTGGAAATCACTGACTGTAAGTCCTATGATTCTGGAGATGTCAAAATATTGGCTGAGAACCCAGAGGGTACAGCTGAGTACACTGTCAAACTCGAAATCCAACAGAAAGAAGACTTCAGGGCAATCTTGCGCCGTGCTCCTGAGATGAAGCCTCAGGAGGCACCGGGCCCTGAACATGGCAGAGTGTCTTTTGATGTTGTGAAGGTAGATAAACCCGTAGATGCTTCACAAGCAAAAGAGGTTGTCCGACTGAGGAAGGTTGAGAGAGTTGTTCATGAAAAATCCACGGAAGAGACAGAAGAGCTGCGAAGCAAATTCAAACGCAGAACTGAAGAGGGCTATTATGAAGCCATATCCTCAGTTGAGATGAAGTCTCGCAAGAAGGACGAGTCTTATGAAGGAATGTTGAAGAAGAGAAAAGATGAACTTATGCACTGGACCAAAGAGGTGTCTGAGTTAGAAAAGAAGAAAGAGGATGAGGAAGGCAAACTTACCATTCCAACAATCAGACCTGAGAAGATCACTCTCTCTCCTAGCATGGAGGCTCCAAAGATCTTGGAAAGAATTCAGAGCCAGACAGTTTCTCTGTCTGATGAAGTTCACTTCCGTTGTAGGGTTGTTGGTAAACCAGATCCAGAGTGCCAGTGGTTCAAAAACGGCATTTTACTTGAGAAATCAGATCGTGTTTACTGGTATTGGCCTGAGGACCATCTCTGTGAATTAGTAATTAAAGATGTCTCAGCTGAGGATTCTGCTAGTATCATGGTCAAAGCCATTAACATTGCTGGTGAGGCTTCAAGCCATGCTTTCCTGTTGGTTCAAGGTATGTTTTGTCATTTTTAAATCAGTTTTGTGATCATCGTTCATATCGAAATTACTTTCTAATAAATTATCTTTTTTTTGCAGGCAAGCAAGTTATAACCTTTACCCAGACATTGGAGGATGCCTATGTCAAAGAGAAAGACACAATGACAACCTTTGAATGTGAGACAAATGAGCCATTTGTTAAGGTAAAATGGATGAAGAACAATGCTGAAATTTTTTCTGGAGACAAATACAGGATGCACTCGGACAGAAAGGTGCACTTCCTGTCTGTGCTGATGATCAACATGCAAGATGATGCCGAGTACACTTGTGCTGTAGCTGATGATGACCACATTAGTACCACTGCCAGACTTTATGTTGAAGGTTAGCTTACACTCATTTGTGCTATTGAATTTCACAATTTCAGTCATCTCTCAATTTTTGGTCAACCGTGCCATCTGATCTGTTAAACAGGTGCACCACTGGAAATGCTAAAAAAATTAGAGAGTGTTGAAGTGCCTGAGACATACTCTGGAGAGTTTGAGTGTGAACTGTCGCGTGAAGATGCAGAAGGGACCTGGTACTTTGAGAACAAAGAAATTAAGGCAAGCCTAAAATATGTAGTATCCTCTCGTCGTGGCCGACACACCTTGTCTGTAAAAGATGTCAGGAAGGAAGACCAAGGCAAATATACTTTTAAAGTGGGTAATCTGACGACAAGTGCCACACTGAAAATGAAATGTAAGTAGAATTTATATTAATATATATATTGGCTCCATTATACATGGTACTGTATGTAAATAATGGTGTTTTTGTCTTGTATCAGTGCGCCCTGTAACTCTGATGCAAGGCCTCTCTGACTTGACGATCTGTGAGGGTGACATTGCCCAGTTGGAGGTGCGATTCTCTCAGGAAAATGTGGAGGGATCATGGTTGAAAAATGGCGTACCCATCTCTGCCACTGACAGAATTCACATTGTCATCGACAAACAAGTCCACAAACTTCTAGTTGAAAATGTCAACAGGGATGATGCAGGAATCTACTCATTTGTTGTTCCTATTCAAGACATTTCTACAACTGGAAAACTGACTGTCCAAAGTACGTTTTTCCCCCACTTTTCCCAGATGCAATTTTTAAAGGTAAAATACAGAAAGAGAATGCAGAAATGTAACCTTTCTTTTTCGCCCTCTTCCCAGCAATTGAAATCACAGCTCCTCTAAAGGATGTCCATTCTATCGAGGGTACGAAGGCAGTGCTAGAAGCTAAAATCTCTGCCTCGGATGTTGCTGCAGTGAAATGGTACCAAAATGACAAGCTCGTTGTAGCTAGTGAGAGAATCCAGATGGTTGCCAAAGGAACCAAACAGAGACTAGTCTGTAACAGGTCCTTTGCTTCTGATGAAGGACACTATAAGATGGTCGTTGGCAGAGTGGAAACAACTTGTAAACTGACAATTGAGAGTGAGTATTTCTTTAAAGGAACTTATATGCAATCTTTCTCTGGGTTTCTTAAAAGTAAATTTAATTGGTTTGTTATTATTTAGCTAATTTATTCAGGAGTGCTAAATTATTAACAAACATATTTATGTCTTACAGAGGTCAGCATCATCAAGCACATGGAGGACTGTGTGTGCACTGAAACTCAGAATGTCACTTTTGCGGTAGAATTGTCCCACCCTGGGATAGATGCTTACTGGACCTTCAAAAATCAGCCTCTTAAGGCTGGTCCCAAATACAAAATTGAGTCCAAAGGGAAACACTATAGCCTGACCATCATCAATGCCATGAAGGATGAAGAGGGCCAGTATGCATTTGCAGCTGGCGAAAAGTCATCCAGTGCAAAACTAACTGTGTCAGGTATGATTTTCACCATTTTGTTAAATATGAGTTAAGTTGATGCACAGATATTGCCTCATTGTTACGTTTGTCTTACACTAGGTGGTGCTATAAACAGACCACTCCATGATGTGACTGTAGCAGAATCCCAAACTGCTGTTCTGGAGTGTGAGGTTGCTAACCCTTCCTCTGAAGGCAAGTGGCTTAAGGATGGCCACTCTGTTGACTTTAGTGACATTGTCAGGAGTGAGGATGTTGGTGCGGTCCGCCGACTTGTCTTTGTTACCACAAGACCACAAGATATTGGAGAGTACACATACCAAGTAGCAAACTCCAAGACATCTGCCAACCTTAGGGTTGAAGGTACTATTACTTTTACTACTGTTTTGGCAGAATTTGTTTTTCATACTGATCATATTTTCCTGTATGTGTAACTGAAAACAAATGTCTTTCACAGCTGTGAAGGTCAAGAAGACACTGAAAAATCAAACAGTCACTGAAACCCAAGAGGCAATCTTTAGTCTTGAACTCACCCATTTAGATGTGAAAGGATCCCAGTGGATCAAGAATGGAATAGAAATTGTCCCCAGTGACAAATATGAGATAACAGTAGATGGATTCGTTCACACCTTAAAGGTCAAGAACTGCAACTCTCAAGATGAATCAGTCTATGGATTCAAACTTGGAAAACTCTCTGCTAACGCCAGACTGAATGTCGAAAGTAAGCTTAATATTTGGCTTAATCAAATAATTTTCACTAAAAAAAAAAGTAAAATATGGTATTTAATTCTCTTGCAGCTGTTAAGATTGTGAAAAAGCCAAAAGATGTGACTTCCCTGGTAAATGGAACTGCCTCTTTTGAGCTGAGTTTATCCCACGATGACATACCCGTTAAATGGATGTTCAAAAACCAAGAACTGAAACCTAGTGCCAATATTCAGATAATGTCTGAAAGGAAAGCACATAAGTTGGTCATTCAGAATGTTGAAGAAAGCAGTGATGGAGAGTACACAGCTGTAGTTGGACATTTACAATGCAGCGCATATTTACATGTTGAATGTAAGTATAACACTTGAAGATTTATAGATTTTACTTGTCTAGTGTCTTATACACACCACTAACTCCATACAATGACTGTTTCAGCTTTGAGAGTCACAAAGCCCCTGAAGAACATTGAAGTTCCAGAGACGCATGTGGCCACGTTCGAGTGTGAAGTTTCACATTTCAATGTTCCATCCACCTGGTTGAAAAATGGAGTTGAGATTGAGATGAGTGAGAAGTTCAGGATTGTGGTGCAGGGCAAACTGCATCAGTTAAAGATCATGAATACAAGCAGAGATGATTCTGCCGAATACACATTTGTGTGTGGAAATGACAAAGTCTCTGCTACCCTGACAGTTAGCAGTAAGTTATTTGTGTTTTGTTATTATTTCTTCATTGCCTACCAGACATGTACTTACAATGGCAACAAGAATTAGAATTGAGTCAAATGTTTATTCCCTCTCCTTCAGCTGTCCTCATCACATCTATGCTCAAAGACCTGAATGCACAAGAAAAGGACACTATCACATTTGAGGTGACTGTCAACTATGAAGGCATCACCTACAAATGGCTGAAGAATGGAGTTGAAATCCGATCCAGTGATAGATGCCAAACCCGCACCAAACAGTTCACTCACTCCCTCACTATCCGAAATGTTCACTTTGGGGATGTTGGGGAGTACAAGTTTGTGGCCGGATCTGCTGAAACAGCCGCAAACCTTTTTGTTGAAGGTAATATTTACTTCATTATTCAGATTTTCTTATAATTTATTTTTGGCTAGTTCTGACCAAATGTTTTTTTCATGATCAACTTAAGCTCGTGTCATTGAGTTCACCAAGCACATCAAGGACATTAAAGTTACTGAGAAGAAGAAGGCCGTTTTTGAATGCGAACTCTCTGAGCCCAATGTCCATGTAACATGGATGAAAGATGGTCAGGAACTTGAAATATCTGAAAGGTACTCAATATAATGGTTTTCCACATCCATGCACAATTTTGCTTTTTGACATTAATAATCTGTCTTTATGAAGTTCATGTCCTGATGGAGATATCATCTTCACCATTTAGGTTCAAAGTTTCCACAGAAAAACACGTGCATCGTCTTATGATCCAAACTGTGCGCATGTCTGATGCCGGAGAGTACACTGTGGTTGCTGGATCGAGTGTATCGAAGGCCAACCTCATAGTTGAGGGCAAGGATGTGCGTATAAGTGAACCTGCCGAGAAAGAAATCACTGTAAGTACCAAGCTGTCATAAATGATATTTCAATTCTGTTCAGTACATCAATAATGAGTTCAATTTCTTTTTAATTGAAGGTGCTTGAGAAACAACGAAGTACATTTGAATTTGAAGTCAATGAGGATGACATTGAGGGACGCTGGCTGAGAAATGGAGTCGAGATCCAGTTTTCTGTAGATCAGCGCTTTAACTATGCCATTATCAGAAAAATTCATCGCCTGACAATCACAGAAACCTACAGAAGCGATGCCGGAGAATACACATTCATTGCTGGAAAGAACAGGAGTATTGTAACCCTACATGTCAACAGTGAGTTTGATCTCAAGTTCTCAGTTTGTTCTTGTTTGTCTAAGTGTATCTATTATTAATTCTTCTACATTCTTGCATTGTTTAGTCCCTGAGCCTCCTCAGATCATCAGGCACTTGCAGCCCCTGTCTGTTGAGGCTGGCAAACCTGCACGCTTCTCTGTGGAGGTGACAGGAATTCCTCAGCCTCAGGTGTCCTGGTATAAGAACACTCAGGCCCTGTCTTCTGGGTTCAAGTGTAAGTTCCTGAGGGAGGGAAATGAGCACACATTGCTGCTCATTGAAGTCTTCCCAGAGGATGCAGCTCAGTACAACTGTGAAGCTAAGAATGACTATGGAGTAGTCACAAGTTCTGCATCACTTAATGTGGAAGGTAAAGAAAGACAAATGAAAAAAGGTGTATTCAATGTATTATATAAAATGTATTAAAGTTACATAATTTATATTTGCTATGTCTTTTAATCCTCAGTTCCAGAAGTTGTATCCCCTGACACTGGAGCCCCACTGTCACCACCTGTGGTCATAACACCAATACATAACACTTCTGCCAATGAAGGACAATCTGCTAGATTCCAGTGCCGTGTCTCAGGGGAAGGTAAGATCAGTAACTATAGGCCTGTTCCAAAACCTAGTGAGCAACTGGCATTTGCATTATTTTTTTATCTCGCTTACTAAGTCTCATCAATGAGTGATTTGCAATGCTCTACAGAGGCAGACACTCTATGCACCATAGAAATATTTTCAGTTTATTTTTTCAGTATATTCTGCAAATGAAATGGCACAAAACTGTAGTCATTTATAAAGCGTAGCTCTTCTATGATCCTTTAAAATGAAGGTACCTCACTATGTCTTGGAGTATATTGGCACATCCGGAATGATCAAGTAAATTGTCATTAGCTTAATTGCTGTTTGACGTTATACATATTCCCCTGATTTACTCCTGTTTAGATCTGACAATTACTTGGTATTGCAAAGACAAGGAGATCAAGCAGTCTGATACATTCAGAGTGTCTCAGTTTGATGAAAACTGTCAGTTGGAGATCACCAGAGTGTATCCTGAGGATGAGGGCGAGTACACGTGTGTTGCCCGTAACTCTGCAGGAATGGTCTCGTGTTCTGCTGTGCTGAAAGTGGACGGTAAGCTAAATTTTCTCACCAAACAAAAATTGCAAACTAATAAAAAACTGATAATAGCTTCCTTCAACGATAATATGTTATTATAGTCAATAATGTGATTGGTGGTGGTTTGTCTATTAATTAGGGCTGTCAAAGCTAACATAGTATTTCTAAACTAATCAAAACTTTAAGAGCGAACTAAACAAATACACGTCACTGAGTACCCATTTATGAGTAAAAGTCATTTGCATTCTGTCATTCATAAAATCATTCATTCGAAAACTTGCAAAGAACAGCATTTTTGCAGATATTTTACAAATAGTTACTGATTTGTTGCAGATTTGCATTTCAGTGTTTACATTTCTCATACATTTTGATGAAATTTGAGAAGTCTGTTGCTTTTTTGTGAGTGAGATGAGTAATACACTGTTAAAATTTACGCTATGAGTGTTATCCACACAAGTTGCTGAACCTTATGATTGCACACAGGCCTTTTCTAATTTCCTTAAAAAGGAACTGAATTCATTAATGCATTAACTACAAAAAAATTATGAGATTCGTCATGTTTAAATTCGATTGACAGCCCTACTGTGATACAAAACAATTTTGCCAGCCAAATATGAAAACAAAACACATTTGGTACAGGGAAACAAATTTCAATTTGTGCACTATAGTGATTAGTTGAGGATAAATCAATATTTACTTTCAGGACAAACACATTTTATGGACTGTACATCCAAGTCTCAGTCTCAGTCAGAAGCCACTTCCAGCCTCTTCACAAGCATTAAGAGTGTTCAGAAGGATCCTATTGGCCAAAAGCCCACTTTTATTCAACCCATTGTGAGCTGTGCGGTGGCTCATGGAGAAGTGGCTAGATTTCATGCTCGTGTGTCTGGCATGCCAAAACCAGAGATAAGTTGGTTCCATAACCAACAGCCTATAAAGCCTACCAAAAATGTTGTGTTTCATTTTGATGAGATGACACACACTGCTACGCTAATCATAGTTGATACTTTCTCTGAGCATGCTGGACAGTACACTTGCAAAGCAGTCAGTATCGCAGGAGAGGCAGCTTGCTCAGCCAGCCTTGCTGTAACTGAAGAAGGTAATTGAGATCAAAGTAGTTTATGGTTGTTGATTAACATATCACAATTAATTCACATAATTTTCCTTCAACCAGTCTTTCAACCAACCTCAAGAACCTCTCAATGAATTTCCTGAACACGTTCACTAATTTCACTTTATGAAACCTCATCAATGCTTCCGAAGAAGTTGTATCATACAGTGCTCTCTTGATGTTGTGCTGGCAATGCATGCTTTTGCAAACTCCCATGTTTCACCTCTTTTTAACATTTTCACATGTATATAAACCTATTTTTTGTCCTCATTAAATTTTTGCTATGGTGATCTTTCCTTGGATATTCATGTTATAGGTGACATATTTGGCTAATTGTTTGTTATTCATCAATTCATGTGACTCTATTTTACAGTTACAAAAGTACGTGAAGAGATTGAAGCAAAAATTGAGGAAGAGGTCAAAGGTAGGATCATTTTACAGTATTTATCTTGTTAATAATGATGTCTCTCTGTAAAACTATTGAATTTAACATTTCCGAGCATATTGTATTGCATGCGAACAAATCCTCTTTTATGAGAACAACTTTCATATGTCACTGTTGGATATGTGTATGATTGAAATCAAGTGTTTCTGGATAGCAAGCAATTTGACTGGTAAAATGCTTGCTGTGAAGCACTTTTGCAAAGTTTTGCATCTGTCTTCCCCTTGAAAAGCATGAAGGATATGGTACTTCTTGGTTGTTTCTAGAAATAAAAGGTGCAGGATGTTTGTCCTTAAAAAGTTCCAGACCACAGGAAATTACATTTTAAAAGATATGGAATTAGCCACATCTTTTATTTGCTTCTTACGTTTCTTGCATCTGGAACACCTTCCTGCAAATATTTCTTAGACTGGCTTGCAGATAGCGGGATGTGATTAATGTTGTTTGCTTTTTAAAATAACATGGTTATACCTGTAAACTATATTAGTTCGAATAAACGCCTTCTCAAAGAAGTCTAGAGCTGTTTTAATGACCCCACTCTTTTTTATCAATAGAGTGATGTTTCTCTATATTTACGAAAGATTTTCGTCATTCTAAGGATTAGAAAGGGCGTTTATTCATCATTCTGCAAGTCAGGTAAGGAATATTTTAGGATATATATCCACCAAGTTAAACATAGAAGAGGCTCTTTTCCGAACCAGATCAGTTTTATTTGGATACGTGTTAATGCTTTGAAAATAAATTTATGCTTTGAAGAACTGTCCACAGAAGAAGGAACAAAACATCAAGCGATTTTCGTGTCAGAATCTTTAATAAAGACTCAAGTCTTGCGTTTATTCGAACAAATATGGTGAGTGAATTTGTTTTTTTATGGCTTTGTGACTTGATGCATGCTTTAATATATCTATTAATATTCTATTTGAAATATATTTAATTTTCTTTAGCAAACTGGGCATTTTGTTGAAATTTGTCTCCCTTTTTTACAGAGCTGTTTTATAATGAAGGAGCTGAACACATGGAAAAAGGACTGCAGCATGAAGCATTTTCAGACCCAGAAGAAAGTTTAGATCAAGGTCTTGTAGCCCCATCTGAAAACATTAAACCCTCCTTCACCAAAAAGCTGAAATTTCAATCTGTTGTGGAGGGTGACACTGCATCTTTTAGGTGCAAGCTAGTTGCAATGCCGCCTCCAACGATATTGTGGTTTCATAATAATAGACAGATACAGAAGGAGCACCATCGTACAATAAATACAGTGAGTAAAATGCATATGCATGCGACCAGATTAACAATTAAAGAGATTAAGGAAAAAGATTCAGGCAGTTACAAAGTCATGGCAATTAACTCTGAAGGCTCTGCTGAAACCACAGCATCACTTCTTGTATCACTGAGGGAAGAGCAAGATGTAACTTATTTCTGTCATTCTAGATCCTCAAACAAAGCCCACTCAAGCTCTGATTCATTAGCTGATTCAACAAAGGAAAGAAAATTTAGAGTAGATCTAAGATGTGTTGGCTCTCCTTTTGATAAACTAAGCAAAGGGCAAACAAAGGGACGTCATAGATCAAAAAGCACTCTGTTCCGCACAATGTATTTTAGAACTTCATCCCCATCAAGAACGCCAGACAAAGACAGCAAGTTTGAGACCGCATCCGAATGTGCACGCTCTCCAACTCCGATGTACGAGAGACACGAGAGGTTCAGTGACCGATACAGTGATATATACTGTGACAGATTCACAGGTCGTGACCGATACAGTGACAGGTTTAGTGATAAATTCAGTGACCGGTGTAGTGATAGGTACAGTGACAGATTTAGCGACACCGAGAGCCTTCATGGAGAGGTTAAAGCAAAACTTAGTCTCTTACAAAAGGCTGTCAAAAAGAAAAAGAGACTTTCAATATCTACAATGTCCTCTTCCGAGTTTGAGGTGGAATCAGTTACAAGTGAGCCTGGTTACACAGATTATATTGAGAGACTCAGAGTAAAGCCATCAACTTTGCCCGAAATTCAACATGTTGTTCGCCCTGGTGAGCAAGCTGAAAGTGGTAGATATTCAGCAGAATATCAGAGCAGACTCGAGAGAATTACTGGACTTGGCTCCCAATCAACAGAACGAAGAGTCAGACACTCCTTTGAACCTCAGTCAAGATCTAGGGCACTGCGAATTATGAAGGGTGAACTTCCTCCAGAGAACACTTTTAGAAAAGACATTCAAGTTGAAGTATCTGATGCACGGATGGATCAAGAGATCATATCTAAAGAGGAGTCAGAAAGGGATATAGAATATGATATTTTAGATCACAAAGATGATGCAAGCCTGAGTCAGTGGGATGAAGAGGCGCAAGCCAAGGCAAAAGAACCATTTGTGTTGCAGTGGTTAGAGGCTGGAGAAGCTTCTAAACAAGCGAGCAATACAAAGGAGATAAGCGCATCACTTGAAGAGCCACAGGAAAAAGATTCATTAAGAGCCAAGGCAGTGAAGCCAATGAAAGAAATATTTTTTGATGATGTAGTTAAAACAGTTCCTGTGCAGAAACTAGAACAAAGAGCCATGTCAGTGGAGAACATCCTTGAGAAAAACCTTGAGAGTGAGTGCTTAGAAAGTGAAGATCAGTTCTTAGCTCAGCGCATTCGAAAATGGCAACAGGATGTGCAGTGGAATGAAGAAGCACAGGTCAAGGCAAAGGAACCATTTGGGTTGCAGTGGTTAGAGACAGGAGAAGCTTCCAATCCAGTAAACAGTCCAAAGGAGATCATCCCTTCACACGAGAAGCAAGCAGACAAAGAGTATTTAAGGACAAAAGCAGTGGCATTAAAGGAAGAAAAAAATCTTGCTGATGATAGTCTGGAACAGGAAAGTAAAAAAGCTATGTCTACAGAGAACATCATTGAGAAAAACTTGGAGGGTGATCACATAGAACGTAAAGAACAGTTCTTAGCTCAGCATGCACAAAAATGGCAACAAGATGTGCAGGTTGATCAGGCAGAGTCTGTTTCTCCTCGAAAGTCAGAGCAAGGCTCTTATTCTCATCAATCTTTTGACAAAGTTCAGAAAGAAGAAGCAGAATCAGCTTTAAAAGCTCAAAGGGAATCCACTTTTACAAAGACTTCAAGATCTTCCTTTAAAGAAAAACGTTTGCATGAAAGCTCAGGTGAGAGTGAGTTGCACTTATTGCGAGAAAGATTAAATGAGTTAAAAAGTGAGAGCGATCATGTGAGTGAAAAAGAGGCGCTAACTCAGCGTATAATGAAATGGCAACAAGATGTTTTGACTGAGCAAGAACAGGCTGTTGAACTTGATCCTGACTGGGGTGGTGTTACTGAGAGTGCCTTAGATAACACTCTCAGTAAAACCACATGTAAGGATGTTGAATTGGAAAATACGAATAAGGTGTCACCTCAGAGAACAGCAAAAGAGAGGTTCTTTAGTGATGTTTCTTCTCACTCCTATGTTACTGATGGGTCTAAAACACAAAAGCAAATGATTTCTGAGGCTGATAGTGAGAAGTTAAGGACTGAAAGTGACTATTTTGTCAGTGAGGAGGAGGCTCTAGCAAAGCGGATTAAAAAATGGCAACAAGATGTTCCAATTGAGCAAGAAGAAAGTGTTGAATTAGAATCTAATTGGGCCATTGCAGAGCATGTCCAGTCTTCTGTTGTATTACCTGAGACAACGTTGATGTCCACAGCTTTGCCGACAGGAAAAGGTACAGATGTGGCTGTAGGAATTGAAAGACAACATTTGGGTTATGAGGATGTAGTTCAGCAGCATCATGGTGATGCGAACGTTGCGACAATGTCTAGACATGAACCTGATATAATAGAGCAACAGAAAACTCTCTCAAAACGAGAAATCCCCAGTGTTTCTCCCATTGCAGGGAAAAAGCCTATAAGTGTAGTAAAACCAGGAGCACCTGTCTTTGTGATGACATTAAAGCCAGAGATTAAGGTAAAGAGAGGTGAAATGACTGAATTGAGTTGCCAATTCCAGGGAGATCCCCAGCCATCTGTTTCATGGCTTAAAGATGGACATCTTATAATGAGAGACCCTGATTTTGATGTTCGTACCAAAGCAAATTCATCAACACTGACCATTTATTATCCAACCATTGACCATCAAGGTGTGGTTACTTGTAATATTGCTAACAAACATGGAAAAGCAAGTACATGTTGCATATTTAAAGTAACTGAAGAAGGTATCTTGCCTCCTCAAGAAGTTAAAGTAACAGATGAGTCAGTGTTCACTGAAGAAGAAATGATAGAGGAAGAACTCGAGGCCCTAATGAAACCTGAGCTAGACAGCAAATACACATTGCAGGTACCTCAAGCAGTCATTCACATGCCTCAAACTTCATCTTCATCTATTCACTCCTCACCAGTTGAGATCAGAATAACTGCTCCAACTCCAGTGCTAGAGATGTTTGATGAGGCTAAAGACACATTTGAGCCTGTTGAGCAAACCTCAGAATCTCCAGTTGATGATGGCACCTCTCAAACAGTGAAGCATAAATTCACATTTGCCTTTGATGATGGTCGTGAGGCTCCCCGAGTTTTCAGAGAACTAGATAACATTAGTGTTTCAGAGGGACAGACAGCTATTCTTGAGTGCATCATAATTGGTGATCCAACACCTGAAGCCACCTGGTTCCATGATGACATTTGCCTTGATCTTAATAACAGTAAATATAGATTTCAGGTACAAGACAAAAGTTATAGACTCTTCATTGACAATTTCACATGTCTTGATGCTGGAATATATAGATGTATTGCAAATAACAAACTTGGGCAGGTTGAAAGTGTTGCTGATGTGTCTTTTGATTCAGCAACTCTGGACTCTGGATTTTCATCCATTGCCAAAACAGAAATGGATAACCAAACAATATCTCTTGGCTTATCTTTAGAAATGACCAAAGGTCCAACAAAGACTTTATCAAGTTCTTCCACACCATCCCAAGATATTACTCTTACAAGTGAGGACATTCTTGATTATGAATTTCAAGATATTATCAAAACGGATGAACCCTATTCCCCACAGCCAGATGCTCCCAAACTTAAGCGCATTAAGAAACCAGCTTCAGATATGCCTGTAATAACAGGCTGTGGGTTGCAGTCGTCTGGGGCAGAGGTTAAAGTATCGAAATTAAAACAAGCATTTGAGACACCAACATCTTATGTAGATGAGCCAACAGCACAATCAAAGGATGAAGCCTCTTTTCCTCTTGAAGATATTCCAGAGTTTGCTCTTGAACCTGGGCAATATGAAAAAGAACAAATAACTTCAATTCTCTCCAGTGAGGACAGGATAAAATATCCTACATTGACTGCAGCTAAGAGCCTCCCCTTAAGAGCTCCAACAGATGTTACAGAGACATTTCTTGACAACACAGAAAACACTATAGAAGAAAAGTCAGATGTGAGAATGCCTTCTGTAGAATCAAAGTTATTTGACTTGCAGCATTTTGTATCCTTGGCAAATGTTACCGAGACTCAGCAATCACCTACTTTATTCAGACCCCAGGCAAGATTACCTGAAAAAATTAACCCAGAAGAGAGTTCTGTTAGCCCTAAAACAGTTTTGGAGAGCACAGTTGAGCAAAGAATTATAGTGGAGGAGGCATGCGTTAGGCAAAGTGAAATTGATAACTATGCTCAAAAACCAGTCATGTTAGAAACCAAGGAACAGTCCGCTGAAATAACTGAACCCGTAAAAATGGGTACTATTAGTGTTCGAAGAGCAGAAGTTGAGGACATGCCACAAGATAACGTCAGTCCAGTTGATATAAAATGTGATAGTATGGAAGTCTCAGATATAACAAAACCTCTTATTGTAAAACCCAAAATTGAGGTTGACAGAGTATTGCCATCTGACTCAGCAGATTACCCTTTGTCAGTGGACCCCCCACAGAGATTGCAACCACAACAGAAAAAATCTGCTAGGCTAGGGGCTGTTGGTGTTGCCAAACTTGAGGAAGAAGAAGTAACTTTTAGTGCTGTTTATGACTACTATAACCAACCAACTGATTGGGGAAGGCCTTTGTCGCCAGAGTCAGAAATGTCTATTGAAGTTGGTAGCACATTCAGTGAGGAGATGGCAGAAATAGAACGGTTCTACACACCAGCTTCATCCACTGAAATTTCTCAAATTCAAAAGTCACCAGAATCTTTCCATACCCCCTCTGAGACTCCAGGGGGTGTCATGACACCTCCTGAGTATCCGTTTTCCCCTGTGGAACATAACAGACTCTCAACTAGCTCTAGTGAAGGTTTTTATTCCCCGGCTAAGTTTCTCACTTCTCCAGATGATGAGGGTATTGAAACAACTCCCCCTGTGTTTACTATCGATGAGTGTATGATTCTTCCAGAGGGACGTGGTTCACTAGGCTTGGGGACACTTCAGGAAAAGGTTCAGGGAATCCCACCAGCTTTCCTTAAGCCACTTACAAAAAGACGAGTTTTTGAGGGTGATTCCTTACAGTTCTGTGCTGAAGTATTTGGACTGCCCACTCCAGAAGTGAAATGGTTTAGAAACAAAACTGAGCTTGAAGCAGATGAGAGGACTATTATTGAAAGAGATGGTGATAACATTGCCCTAGAAATTAGGAATATCACAAAAGCTGACCAAGGGGAATACATCTGTGAGGCTCTTAATTATGTTGGGGAGGCAAAAAGTGTTGCTTTGGTTCTTGTTATATCTCAGGAAGCAAGGCAAATGCTACCCCCTCCTACTGTTACCCATCAGCATGTCATTGAGTTTGATGTTGAGGAGGATGAGGATCTGTCAAGGTCTCCCTCTCCTCAAGAAATCTTGTTGGAGGTTGAGTTAGATGAGAATGAGGTGAAAGAGTTTGAAAAACAGGTAAAGATTGTTACCATTCCAGAGTATACCGCTGATAACAAAAGTATGATCATATCCCTTGATGTTCTTCCAAGCATGTTTGAGGAAGGGACTGTGGATTTCATAACTCAAGAAAGTGATGATTTAAAAATAGCTTTTGAAGTTACTGAAATGCCGCCACGCTTTATAAACCCCATTTATGACATTGAGACTTCTGAAAACACAAATGTAATGTTTGAATGTTCTTTAATGGGTATTCCCTCGCCCATAGTGTCATGGTACAAAGGCAATGTGAAGATTCCTATGGATAAGAAAAAATACATCTGTAGCTCAGATAGTGATAATCATTTTCTGAAGATTCTCAAAGCCAACACACGTGACAGTGGCATATATACATGCAGAGCTATTAATGTTGTTGGTGAAACACTTTGCAGGGCATCGCTTACGGTTATGAATCCACAGTCATTCTCGGGAAAGACAAGGGGAAGAGAACTAACTGCAGTTTCTCTTGGTAGTGCAAAAGTTCAACCTCAGAAGTTTGACTTGGTTGTTGGAAATTCATCATTTGATGGAGAACAGACATCAGAGATAGAGCTTGAATTTGAGTTCCAGCAGGAATTTGATGAGTCTCAGAAAGCTGTCAGACTGGTTGCTATTACTGATAATGAGACAAGTGAGCAAGGAGAGAAATATGTTAGTATTAATTTTGACGTCTTTGCGGAACCTTCAAAAGATGACAAAATAGAATTCAAAGGCAAATCAACAAACTCTTGTAGTTTTGAGTTTCAGGTCACTGAAATTCCCCCAAAATGTATAATCCCACTACAAAATGTCACTGCAGCTGTAGGTACGCCTGTGATTTTTCAGTGCTTAGTAAGCGGAAAACCAAATCCTACAGCAGAGTGGTTCAAAGATGGTGCTCCAGTAAAAAATGCTAGATATATCATCCAGGAGAAAGCATCAGGGCATTTCAATTTGCTTATAACGAATGTAACTCACAGTGATGCTGGTGAATTCAAATGTATTATCCAAAACAAAGCTGGTTACACTGAAACAAATTCGTTGTTAAAGGTGTTTTAATTTGACCGCAGTTTAAAAGTGCAGTTTATGAAACAATGTTAGGCAGGTTTGTTGCTTTGTTTACTTTGAACACACACATTTTTTATGTATTACAATTGTAAAATATTGTGAAATTATGTATAGAAACGTTTACTCAATCTGCATTCAAAAGTATTATTCTGTGGTATATATTTTAATGATTGATCCACAATTTATTGATAAGACCTGAAATTATCATCAATTTCTCTTCAGTAACTTACATTGGTTTTCCACTTTGGGGGACAGTTATAGTTTTTTCCCTTTTGGATGGTCTTGGACTTTGTTTTTGGTGGTGAAAATGACACGTTATAATGAAATATTGTACCGTTGCTTATGTCTGCCAACAGTTTGGGTGAGATTTTCAAGCACAGTTTTGAAAGATCTCATTGAATTTCTTGTTAACGCATGTCCAGGCTAATAGATTTAAAATTTTGACAGTTTTTTTGTTTTAATTCAAATTGCATGAATATTATATCCCCTTTGTGATTTTCTCTCTTCCTAAATGTTAAGAGTGTGATCAGAAAAAAAAAATTAAAGAAAATTTGTTGAAATACTTAGTTTTAATAATGTTTGGAGAAACTATATTTTCCTTGCCCAAGTTCATAATTTATAGTATAAATAAGACTGCATAGTGTTGGATAATAATTTAACATTTTTGTTGTATAGTTCGATCATGTTTTTCTAAAAGTAGTAGTTAGTGAGTTAAAGATTTAATAGGTTGTAAATAAAAATGTTAAAATAAAAATAGGTTAGATTAAAAAAATAGTCATGATTTATGAGTTATAATTTGCTTATGTGTTCTCATTTCTATGCCTTTATGTATCTACAACTGTCATTATTTTGGGATACAAATATAGGTAGTGAGGTAGTCAAACCTGCATCGATAGGGATATAGAAATCTAAATGACTATGTTCTACCCATTTATTGTAATTCTATGTACATGAAAAGTAAATAAAATTATGATAAAACTGTTTACTGATATTCTGTTTTGTTTTTTTAATCTCTTGAGGGCATTATTATGTCCGCTTCTTTAGTAATTCTGAATGACCTCGACCTTTATCTAAACTTGTAATTGATGAGAATACTTTGTTGAATCTTTAATTCCATTATTTTCATACAGAATTTTCTAGTTTGACCGTGAAGACCGAAGAAGAGGAAGAAACCTACAGCACATCACTTCATTTACCTGAGAAGTCCAAAACACTTGAACTCGAGCCAGAGCAAAAACGTTTTTCTAGTGTGTTGGAAAGGAAAAAGGAGAAACCTGTTTTTCAGTCCAAGCTTACTCCTGCGGAAGTAACTGTTGGAGAGTCAGTTAGGTTTACTGTCACAGTATCTGGTTTTCCAAAGCCAAAAGTTCAGTGGTTCTACAATGGAAAAGTTATCACTTCTTCGTCCGTTTATAAGTTTGTAGAGGAGCGAGACGACTACACTTTAATAATAACACATGTAAAGAAAGAGTACGAGGGAGAGTACTCTTGTACCGCTAGTAATAGATTTGGCCAAACCACCTGCAAGACAATATTAAAAGTACAAGTGAGTCAATTATCAGCAGCAGAAAAGTGGGTGGAGCAAATGTTTAAAATACCAGGGCAACCACCATGCTTTACTACACAAATTCAACCTGTGCAGTGTGCAGAGGGCAGTGAGGTGAAATTTCAGTATAGAGTTACTGGTACTCCACTCCCTGATGTTCAGTGGTTTAAGGGTAATGTTCTAATTAAATCAAGCCAGATCTGTTCTGTTGTAAGCAACCCAGATGGCTCTGGCTTTCTTATCATGACTAACATCAAACAGAAAGACAGTGGACTCTACACTTGCAAGGCTGTAAATCCTTTTGGGGAGGCAAGCTGCAGTGCTGAGCTGATAGTATTCCACAAAAAAGTCTCTGTATTTCATAAACAGCAATTAGTTCAAGAGCAAAAAAGTTATAAGGTGTCCATGAAAGAGGAAGCAACTGAATCACGTTTGTACAGTGTTAGCCTACCTGGACAGGCAGGTGCTAGTTTGCAGGGAGACCATCAGGTAATTTATACCATTGGCACAGAAGATAGGCAAATGGTAGAGAGCGAGCAGGTTGACACTCTGCATGACTTGGATGTTTCCATTGCAACTGTGCACAGGGAGCAGGTGACTCATCAAGCTGCTGTGTTGGAATCTCATGAAGTGCAGGAGAGAGTAATTTCTGCTTCAGTTCAGCCAGAACCAGTGGTAGCAATCCCTTTGAAACAGCTCCAGATGGCTACTATGACCTCAGCAGTTCAAGAACGCCAAGGCTTCACAGAACAGCACTTTGAACGAATCAGAAGTCCAGAGGTTACAGAGCTGGAAATTGCAAAAGAGCACCCCTCACAAATAATGTCTGCCATAACTGAGAGTGTAACTCCACTGACAATTGTCAAAGCTGAGCCATTATCAACCAGAGAAACGAAACAGATCAAGTCATCTCCTGAGCCCAAGTATCCAATATCAAGTCACCAAGTTGAGTCAAAACTCCCAATTCTTAAAGAACATTCGCAGGTTATACCGCATACTCAGCAGGAAAAGGGCTACCAGGTTAAAGAGGGAGTTAAAATACTTTACAGTGCAGTTTCAACGGAGAAACAACAGATCACAGAAGGTCACACTAAAGAACTGTCAACTCAAGAATCTACCTTTCAGACAACAGTGAAGAAAGAACCACCAGAACCAGTTGTCCTTTCAGTTAGTGAGACTGCTCAAACTTTAGCCAAAGAACAGAGGTTATCAATGCACAGGCCAGTTGAGGAGACTGCATCTCTAGTCAAAGACAGTGCATTGAAATCGGCACTCGTTGCTGAGGAAAAGCATCAGCTCCAAGCTGATCAGTCAAGTTTGATCCCAGGTTTAGAAAGTGCCATTTCAGTGCAGTCCCAGAGAGAAGAAGAACAAGTTCTACATTTACAGGTCATCACAGATCAGGATATTCTTCCATCTGAAGGCAGGTTTGGCAGTGAGAAACCAGTCCCAGACAAGGCAGATGCTCAAAAAAGTCCCGTTCTTAAGCATACAGTGGCAGTGGATTTACAGCAGACAGTGACATGCGAGGAGTCCTCTCAGTTTTCAGCACAAAAAACCGAACTTTCCATTCTTCCTGGTAAGGAGGCTCCTGCTCCTTTGCATCTCCAGGCAATTCACTTAGAAAATACGTTGACAAAAGAAGGGATAATCTCAATGGAAAAACCAGATAAACAGATTGCAGTACAGAGACAGGAAAAGGCCCGTCATCATGCTGCAAGCACAGAAGAGAAAAGAGAGCATACAGCTGATTATTGTGAAGATCTTGATGTGTCTGTTACAGGCATGCAGTCAGAAATCAGAAAAGAACCCAAACCTGAAAGTATTCTTCAAGTCTTTTCAGAGCCAGTGCCGTTACCGAAGGAAACTCCTTTTGTAAGTGATGTTAAACAGCAGCGTGCCCTAGTTCAGAAAGAAGACCACTGGAATATTGTGCATGTGACATCTGTGTCAGAGAGTCAGGATATAGAGGAGGGACACACAGAGAATATAGGAACAATTGAGAAATTTGTGTCTAAAAGCAAAGTGGAACCCAAAATCCCATCTGAATTAATTTATGTAGAAGAAAAGGCTATCTCAACGGAGAGTAGTATTGCTCTTGTGGCCACCGAACAAGACTTTGCAGTTCAAATTCAAGAAGGGCAGTCTGTTAGACAGTCGGTATTAATGGAAGAAAAGCGGGTAATCAAAGCTGAGTCATCTGAGGATATTACAAAGTCTGAAACAACCACAGCAGTTGTCAGTAAGCAAAAGATGGGTACTGTTTTAGTGTCAGAGGCAAGAGAGAGCCAAACGCTACCCAAAGAGCTCACTTTTGTTATTGCACCTCCAAAACCCCATTCATTGGACATTAAATACCAATTAAAAAGTACTCTTGCAACTGCTGTTGCTCTTGACCAGCCTTTGATCCTGGCAGATGTAGTGGAGAGATTAGGAGCCGTGGAAATTCATGAGGTGAAAGAAAGGAGAGAACCCAAATTTGTCATGTTCACTTATCTTATCACAAGTGCAAGTGCCCCACTTGAAATCACAATTGCTTTTGAAGGAGATTATCCCCAGACTGCTGATCTCAGAAGTGAACTTCAAGCTGCTTTCTACTCTATTGTCTATCGAGAGCAACAGGTTCTGACCTCAGAACAGCCAGGCACAATGCAAATCGACAGGCCCCAAAGATTACAAATTACTAAGGCTTCTACAAAAGAATTGATTTCTCCTGTGGTGGAGATGGTAAGAATGACAGAAAATGTTGAGCCTTTCACATCACCAAATGTTCAATCTGCAACTGTAAAAACGGAAGCCAAAGCCTCTTTCCAGTCTGTAACAGCAAGAGAGCAAACTTTTGAGCAACAGTCAACTATTGTCGCAAGTGAATCAAAAATTGAGATTCAACAGTCTATCCAAGTTGAGCAACAAGAAACCAGATCTGTGACAGTAAAAGGGCATATGACAACCGAAGCTGTTTCGGGGTCTGTTTCAACTGAAACTGAAGTCAAATTTCAGAGAGAGGAAAGGGAGGAATATATAACTGAAGCATTTATGGAATTAGAGAAAGAAGTTGTTAGAGAGGGTTACCCAATTTTTGAAAGCATGTTGGAGGATATTACAATAGAGGAACATTCAGAGGCAACATTTTCATTGAAAATTAGACATGTAAAGAAAGTGAATTGGCTTTTTAATGGAAAATCTATTAAGTCTGGCAAAGAGTTCAAGTGTTCCACAGACCATGACACTTACACACTAGTAATCAGCAAGGTTATGAAGGATCATCAAGGAGAATATACCTGTGAGGCTGTAGGTGATGCTGGCAAGACCTCAACGACCTCCTACCTCACTGTGGTCTTAAGAGGTTGGAATTATGGGATTATTTTGTTCACCACATGACTAACTCTTGGCATTCATAGCTAAAATAGCCACACTTCATCAAACGTGCTTTCTCAGTATCTCCACACCAACTAATAGTATACTATAGGTCTTTGTTTCATATGAAAATTCGCTCTGATCTTGTTCACAATGCTGAGATTTTTCCACCATTTTTCCACCCATCACTGAAATGTTAGCATGTCTTCACTTCTTCACACCAACTCTTAACCTGTTGGATCTTTCAGTGTCATTCCAACATTCATCTCCTTCACTCCTCCAGTATTTTCCACGTTTTTGTGTTCACCTCTGCAAATTGGTCATGAAATATTCCATTGTTTTTCATTGTTTCATCAGTCATTGAGCACTTCATTCTTGATCTTTTTTGCTTGCATGCCAGGATGTCAAGTCTTTTTCACTTTTCATGGAATTTGTTTTTCTCTCCCTCATAGCGAGATCACCATTACTCTTCAATCACTCCTGGAATGCTTTTTTTCACTCCATTACAGTAACCACAGAAATTGGCACTTTTTGAAAATACCATATCTATAAATATTAAATGCTTACATTTAACCTATTGGACTTAGTAGTAAATGATTTTGTAAAACATTAAAGGTGTAATGAAAGTGCCAATCAGTGGTTTCTGCTTTTCATTCTCACGCTTATTACTTGGTATCGGACATGCTAAATATAATGTACTAATTAGTTTTTTTTTTATCTTTTTATTTTGTGCACAATTTAGTGCCACCTGTTTTTAGGCAGAAAATTCAAAATCTGGAGGTCAATGTCGGCAGTCCTGCAAAGTTTGAATGCGAAATTATGGAGGCTCCTGGTGTCACCTTCAAGTGGTTCAAGTCTGGTTCTGAGCTGAGACATAGTGACAAATGCAGAATTATCAGCTTCCATCACACCTCATCCCTGGAGATCTATAGCCCATCAGCCGCTGACAGTGGAGAATATACATGCAAAGCGTCAAACCGCCATGGAAGTGACAGCTGCTCTGCTAAACTAAGTGTGACAGGTAAGACAAATATAACTTTCTTGTTTCTAACTCTGGAGCTGACATGCTTTGTGTTTGATACTTTGTTGGCAAAGTGTTCATATCCTCTTATTGATATCTTCTTTTTGTAGAGCTTTTCCCACCAGAGTTTGTATCAAAGCCTGATTCGTTGACTTTATTTGTGGACAAGCAGGCAAAATTTGAGTGTGTTATTTCTGGTTCTGACCCAATGAACGTTGTCTGGCATAAAGACAATATTGCCATTTCAATTGATGATCACTACAAAGTATCCTCTGACAAAAACAAATATTTTCTTGAAATCTTGAATCTACAACAAAGTGATCAGGGAACATACCTTTGCAAAGCTTCAAACAGTGTCGGTACAGCTACATGCTGCTCTGAACTGAGGGTTGTTGACAAACCCAACTTTGTGAAGAGCTTTGAGGCAATCACTATTGCTGTGGGAAACCCACTACGTCTTGAATGTCATGTAGATGAAGACATTGGTGTTTCTATCATCTGGATGAGAGATGGCAAGAAACTCCATACTACAATGGACTGTAAACTAGCTTTTGAAGACAAAATAGCCACTCTTGAGATTCAAAAAGCCAAACTCAAAGATACAGGTACATATACCTGTACTGCTGCCAATGAGGCAGGAAGCACCAGTTGCTCTTCTAGCGTGACAGTGCAAGGTAAGACTTTCCGATTAATGCCCTTGGTAAATGCAGCATTTGAAACAAATCTGCATGACTGGGTATTAATTTCTGTCTGTGTGAGAATATTATTGTATTTGCATTGCTTCGATGGATGTCACAAAGCTTAAGCATCAGTTGATGCTGCTCTTCTTATATTAAGTCTTACAGCTTTTTTTCATGGTGGTGCTTCACATGTCTCTTATATTTACCTGTTGAAGTTGTCTTTTCTTAACTTGTCTTTTTCTTTCAAACAAATCAAAAATCTTTCCCCCCATTGCTATTTAATCCGTAGAACCTCCAGTCTTTGTGAAAAGGCTAGAGCCTAAGATCTTATGGAAACAAGGAATGTCATCACGTCTGTCGTGCACTGTCAAAGGATCGCCTGAACTCCATGTGACTTGGTTTTTGAATGACAAACCACTTAGCTCCTCTGAAAAACAAAAAATCACATTTAAGGCTGGCCAAGCCACTCTTGAGATTATTGAATTGTCTGAGTCTGACAGTGGAAATTACACTTGTGAAGTGATGAATGAGGCTGGCTGTGAAAGCTGCAGCTCTCAAGTAACTGTAAAAGGTAATACGCAAGATTCTTACCTTATGATTAATGCTCATTATATTGAGTTATAATGTAATGTAACTCTTATTGCTTTTATTATTCTTAGAACCTCCTACATTTAAAAAGGAGTTGCAAATGGTGGAGGTAGTCAAAGGGTCCACAGCTCAGCTTGAATGTGAAGTTACAGGCACTGCTCCATTTGAGGTGACCTGGCTTAAGAATAAAAACCCAGTTTCCTCTGACAAGAAGTACAGTATTGTTTCAAAGGACTCAGTTGCATATTTGGAAATCAAATCTTTTGAAAGTGCAGATGTTGGAGATTATCAGTGCTGCATTTCCAATGATGTTGGTAAAATATCTACAAAAGCAGTGGCCAAATTGAAAGGTTGGTACAATCAATTTCAATGGCCTAAAAAATGCTTTGTTGTTAGTGTTTTATTTAATGTGAAAGTTAATCTGGCTTTTTTATGCAGACCCACCATCCTTTGTAAAGAAGGTTGAGAACACCACTGCAGTTTTAGGCAGTGCTGTGAAACTGCAAGGAACTCTTAAGGGTTCTGCTCCTATCACAGTTCAGTGGTTTAAAGACTCAGAGTTAGTCAGAGATGATGATCCCAATATTACCACAAGCTTTGAAAACAGCATCACTATTCTGGCAATAGCAAATGTGGCCATCAACCATGGGGGAAAATATACTTGTCAAGCTGAAAATGAGGCCGGAAAACAAAAGTGTGATGCCACTGTTTCAGTTCAAGGTTAGAATTAAACCATAAACATATCACTATTTAGCAATATATTATTTTGTAGTATCTTGTTGCTATTAATTGATTGGTTTATTAATTGATTTATTTCATTTTTGTTAAAGAACCAGCTAGATTTGTTGAGAAACCTCCATCCATCAGTGTAACTGCAGGTGACTCTGCAACTCTTGAGTGCAAAGTTTCAGGAAGTCCAGATCTCAAAGTAAAATGGTTCAGAGATGGCAAAGAGATGACAGGAAGTCGAAAATACAAAATCTCTTTCAAAGACAATGTGGCAGTCTTGAAAATCCTCTCGGTAGAGAGGGGAGATAGCTGTGAATACAAAATTGAAGTTTCTAATCGGGTTGGAAAAGAGCAGTGTTCTTGTTCGGTCATTGTTCTCGGTTAGTGATATTCTTCCTAAATTATCTTTCAGTTGTTTGTGTGTGTGTGTGTGTTTTTAACAATAGTGTTTTACTTCTTTTGAGCAGATAAAATAATACCGCCGACATTCACAAAAGCACTTAAAAAGGTAGATGGTAATGTTGGTGGTAGTATTCAAATGGAATGCAAAGTGTCAGGATCCCAGCCTATAACAATATCTTGGTTCAAAGAGGGGAAGGACATTACAACTGGAACAAAATATAAAACTGAAATGCAGGAAAGTACAGCCACACTGAAAATAACAGATTTAGAGACATCAGATGCTGGGGTTTTCACCTGCCATGCAACTAATGCTGCAGGACACAGTGAAACAAGTGGAACTGTTTCTGTTAAAGGTTAGAATAATAGATCCCATTTTATCATTTTTGTATTTGCTTGCTGTCATCTTGAAATGTGCTTCTTACAATAATCTCTTTCCCCCACTCTTTCAAATGAACTTTAGAGCCCCCAGTCTTCTCTTTGAAACCTGAAAGCCAAGATGTTATACCAGGAACTACAGTTGTTCTAAAAGCTGCATTCACTGGGACAGCGCCTTTTATTATTAAGTGGTTCAGAGAAGACAAAGAAATGTTAACTGGAGGAACTTGTTTCATCAAGAAAGAAGCCAACTCAAGTTCACTGGAGCTGCACTCTGTGAAGCCAAATCAGTCTGCAAAATACACTTGCCAAGTTTCTAACGATGCTGGACGGGTCTCATGCACAGCTGCCTTATTTGTGAAAGGTGCCTTTTCTTACTCTTGATGATATTTTTAGATCTTTATTTTTTTGGTATTTTGAATTTAGTTATTTGTCTTAATGTGTCATTCTCTTTTTATAGAACCTCCAAAATTCGTGATGAAGCTTGAATTGACTAAACTAGTATTGAATGGGAGTCTTGCAACTTTGGAATGTAAAGTGACTGGCAGCCCAGAGATCAATATTAGATGGTTTAAGAATGAGACTGAATTTAGCTCAAATGACAAATACCAAATGGCCTTCACTGACTCAGTTGCTACACTAAAGATTTCCAATTGCTGTGTTGAAGACAGTGGAGATTATATCTGCCAAGCATCAAGTGAAGCTGGCAGTGATAGATGCAGTTGCTTGGTTACAGTCAAAGGTTTGTTTGAAGTTAATCTTACTTTTCAAGGATGTTTAAGTCATTTCCTGTTGGTTAAAGCAGTTCTCAATTAGCTAATTGGCGCTTTCTTATCTCAGAACCTCCCGAATTTGTGAAACCTTTTGAATCCAAAGAAATTGTTAAAGGCACAGATGTTGTGTTGGAAGGAACTGTGTCAGGCTCAGCTCCCTATGAGATATCCTGTTTCAAAGATTCAAAGCAGATCCGGAATGATAGAAGACATATAATAAGCCTGACAAAGGATGTAGCAGCTCTTCAGATTTTGAAATTTGAACCTGGGGATGTTGGCAAATATCAGTGCACTGTAGGAAATGAAGTTGGCCAAACCTCTTGTGATTTTCATATTATGATGAAAGGTTAGTACGTCTAGGGAATTCTTGGAAATGTTTTTTTTTTAACATTGTCCTAACATCATCTTGCATTTGATAATCTTCAATTAGAGCCACCATCATTTGTGCTGAAGATGGAAAATACAAATGTCCTCCTGGGTGGTGAGGTTTCCTTGCAGTGTGTTTTGAAAGGGTCATTGCCTATGACCATCTCTTGGATGAAAGATGACCATGAGATCAAGGAATCGGAGCATGTTCAGATATCTTTTGAGAACCTGACTGCAGTGGTACACATTTCTAGTGTGCCATTAAACCTTGGTGGAAAGTACACTTGCCATGCTCAGAATGAAGCTGGTAGTCAGAAATGTACAGCAGTACTGGCAGTAAAAGGTGTGTAGTAATTTTGTAGACTAGTGCATATGTTTTTGCATCATTCTTATTTAAATCTCTTTTTCTTCAACGTGTAATAGCTCTTTTTGATTTAGAACTTTTTATCATGTATTTATATGTATTTTATTGTAATTACAGAGCCTGCAAACATCACAGAGCAAGCCAAATCTGTCAGTGTTACAGTAGGTGATCCTGCAACTCTAGAGTGCAGGTACTCAGGTTCTAAAGTTCTTAAAGCAAAATGGCTAAAGGATGGCAAAGAGCTGACATCAGCGAAAAAATACAAAGTGCAGAGCACAGATACAAGCTCCAAGTTAAAAATTCTTTCTTCTGAGAAGAGTGATGCTGGAGAATATATATTTGAGATTTCAAATGATGCTGGAAGCAGCAGTTGTGAGGCAGTTGTAACTGTTTTAGGTTAGTATGTTTTAGTACGTTTTAGATCAACATTTCAGATTAATTTTAGATTAAAACTCTTATTTTCTATTCACTTTAACAGATCAAATAATCAAGCCTTCCTTCACAAGAAAATTGAAGGAAATGGAAAGTATAAAAGGATCTTTTACACAGTTGGAGTGTCTGGTCTCTGGATCTCTTCCCATTACTGTTACTTGGTTCAAGGAAAATAAGGAGATTGAGACAGATGAGAAGCACAAATGCATATTCTATGAAAATGCGGCATCTTTGGAAATAAGTCGTCTTGATAGTTCAGACAGTGGAAATTACACTTGTATTGCTAAAAACCAAGCAGGCACTGTTCAGTGTTCTGGCATGCTGAAAATTAAAGGTTTCCAATTACTTTCATGAGCGAAGATTTGATTTGTTAGTTTCAGTAAATTTATTATGCTTTTTAGTCAAATATATCTTTTAATCTGTAATCTTAAATCTCCCTCTTGCAATCAGAACCTCCATCAATCATTGAGAAGCCTGAATCACAAGACGTTATACCAGGATCCAAAGTGCAGTTTAATGTTCTTGTGTCTGGAACACCACCAATGACCATTAAATGGTTTAAGGATAAGAAAGAAGTTACATCAGGAATTGACTGTTCGGTTCAGAAAAATGACACTTCCAGCTCACTTGAGCTCTTTTTTGCAAAGCCTTCAGACTCTGGAGACTATGTCTGTGAAATAAGTAATGATGTTGGATCAGATGCCTGCCAAGCGATGCTCTTCGTTAAAGGTTTTCACTAAAATTTCTTTTCACTAAACCTTTGTTAAATGTTTAAAATAAGTACTTGATTTAATTTAAGTTTTTTTTTTTCAGAACCCCCCAAATTTACCCGCAAACCTGAAAAAATAACAGTGGTAAAACCAGGCCAATTGGTAGTTTTTGAATGCCATATTACAGGCACTCCAGAGATAGACACCTACTGGTTCAGAGATGGTAATGAAATAAGTCCAAGCGCCAAGCATAAAATTACCTTTGTCGATTTTCTCGCACGGCTTGAGATAAGTAGCAGTGATATCAAAGACAGTGGACTGTATTACTGTGAAGCCCGGAACGAGGCGGGCAGTGAGAGCTGTAGTATGGAACTAAGGGTGAAAGGTTAGTACATAGTGCACTTTGTAGGCTATGGTTCTTTTAAAATGTCTATAGCCAGAGCATAGAACTGTTTTCATACCAAGTTTTTTTTTTTTTTTCATTTTTCAGAGCCACCAGTTCTTGTCAAGCCATTGAGTCCTCTTGAAGTTGTAAATGGCTCAAATGCATATTTTGAATGTCAGGTAAAAGGCACAGCTCCTTTTGAAGTGACTTGGCAAAAAGATTTAAAGGATATCAAATCAAGCCTTAAGCACGTAGTTTTGCAGAAGAATGGCTCTATAATGACACTTGATGTACAGAAATGTGATGCTTTAGATGTTGGAGAATATCAGTGCATTGTTGCCAATGAAATTGGCAGTTGTTCAAGTCAGACAACACTCAGCATAAAAGGTTAGCTTTGAGTTTTTTTATATATCAGTTTTATATATGATTTTATCTCTTTCACCTTGTTTAACATATTTTGCACTTCCTATCAGAGCCTCCATCGTTTGTGGAGAGGATTGAGAACGTTATCACAGTTCTTGGAAAAAAGGTTGAGTTTAAATGTGTTGTAAGAGGATCACCTCCTCTATCCATACAATGGCAGAAAGATGAAAACTGGATTTTGGAGGATCCTGCAATTGAGAGGGCATTTGAGAACAATATTGCCACTTTGAGAATCCCTGTGTGTGAGTCAATCCACAGTGGAAAATACACCTGTCAGGCTGTGAATGAGGCGGGGCAAGAGAAGTGTTTTGGTACACTTGTAGTGCAAGGTTGGTTATTTTTGCAAGTGATTTTTGTAGCTGCCCATCCTAAAGACTTGCTATTATAAATATAATTGTTATGTTATCCCCAGAGCCACCTCAGATAATTGAAAAGCCAGATGTGATTAATGTCACCACTGGAGATCCAGTAAGCTTCGAGTGCAAAGTTACAGGCTCTCCTGAGCTGAAAGTCAAATGGAGTAAGGATGGCAAGGAAGTGATGCCTTCAAGACAGCACAGCCTTAGCTTCATCAATAATGTCAGCCAACTTAAAATTCAATCTGTCCAATTGGAAGACAAAGGAACTTATGTGTTTGAGGTCTCCAACCACATCAGTGCCTGCCAGTGCAAAGTGACTTTAAATGTGCTAGGTTAGTGTTCCTTCATGATTAATGGAATAATTTAGTTGAATTGTAGTGATATTTATGATATTTATTTTCTTTGTTTTTATCAGAGCAAATGATACCCCCATCCTTCATCAAACCTTTGATGGAGATGGAGGAAATTCTGGGCACAAATGTTGAAATCGGATGTAAAATATCAGGCTCACTCCCCTTAACTGTGGAGTGGGTGAAGGACGGAACTAAACTGTCAGGAAGAACCAAACATAAACTTCTTCAGCATGACAACAGCGTGTCTTTGCAAATTGAGTGTTTAGAGAAAACTGACACTGGAATGTACACTTGTAAAATTACAAACAAAGCGGGCAGTTGTGAATGCAGTGGTACGCTGAGAGTGAAAGGTCAGATGGCTTTTGTGGTATTTAGTAGTATATTTCATTACCCTAAGATCTCTGACGGCTGCCGGTTTCTTAACAGATGTATTTGTCTTTCTTTCCCATCAATTATTTAGAGCCACCAAGCTTTGTGTTGGTTCCAGAATCACAGGCTGTCATACCAAATACCACTGTTCGCTTTAAGAGTACATTTAAGGGAACACCTCCCTTCACAGTGAAATGGTTCAAGGATGACACTGAGCTGCTTTGTGGACCCTCCTGTTTTACTGGCCTGGAGGGCCTCTCATGCTTCCTAGATCTTATTATGGTTGGAATATCACACAGTGGAACTTACTCTTGTCAAATAAGCAATGATGCTGGTACCTCTAAATGCACCACAACCTTGTTGGTTAAAGGTTGGACATCTTTTCAAGTACCCTTATTGACACTCTTCGTTATCATTCTTTTTTTAATGCTTCACCATTTGCATTTTCTTGTCTCGCTTATCTGTCACCATCATCGCCTGTCACCATCATCTTACTTCATTACTGTTCGTCATAACGCTTTACTCCATTTCAGCCATCATCTGCTATCTTCTTGAAACCATCTTCAGTGCTCCATTTTATATATTACATTATTCATTATGATAACATGTTTAATTTTGGTTTTACAGAACCTCCAGAGTTTGTACAGAAACTGCCGACTGCAAAAGTCATAAAGATGGGAGAGCCACTCCAGCTTGAATGCAAAGTTACTGGCACAGCTCCTCTGAAAATAAGCTGGTACAAAAATGATGCCATACTGAGTGATGGTGGCAACTTGAAAATGGCTTTCGATAACTCTGTGGCAGTCCTTGAAATTTTCAAGTCCAGCTTTGAGGACAATGGAGTCTACACCTGTGAAGTCCAGAATGATGCTGGAACTAAGAGTTGCAGTACCACGCTAACAGTGAAAGGTTAGACGGTGGATGGATCTTTCACTCACTGGTTTAATGCTTATGCCTTGACATGGTCTATGTTTCAGATGTGTTATTTTAGTATTGTTTTATGTTTTATTTTACATGTTAATATTTATGTTTTTTTTATTATTTTATTTCAGTTTTAGTTTTTATTCACTCCTAGTTAGTAATTTTTGTACTTGAAAGGCAACATTTTAATTTTGGTTTACTTGTAAATTTTTCTTATAATAGTAATATTTAATATTATTTCAGATTTATTAATCGTTTTAGTTCTAGTTAATGATAATAGATATTATCTATTGATTTAAATTATCCTTTTATTGATTTTAATATAATTTTATTTGAATTAATTTCTTGTAGAACCACCAACTTTCCACAAAGTCCCAACACCAGTTGAGGGGCTTAAGGGCAAGGATGGCAGTCTTAACTGTGAGCTGAAAGGCTCAGCTCCTTTTGAGATAACTTGGTTTAAAGATAAAAAACAGTTAAAAGAGAGTAGCAAGTATAAATTTGTGTCTGAGGGATGCTCTGCTACTCTCCACATCCTTGGACTGGAAGTATCAGATGCAGGAGAATATGAGTGCAAAGCATCAAATATTGTTGGAAGTGATTCCTGCCAGGGCACTGTAAAGTTAAGAGGTCAGTAAGATTGGAGTTTAAAGTAGTAAATACTTGTTTTACACTTTAGTTTTCCGACTCTCTAATGACTATCTTCCTGACATTCAGAACCACCAGCGTTTGTGAAGAAATTATCCAATACGACAGCCATTTCTGGTGAAGAGGTGATTTTGTTGGCAACAGTCAAAGGTTCGCAGCCTATGACTGTGTCTTGGGTTCAGGATAAAGACCATATTCTCAGAGATGGTGACAACAGGAAAATTACATTTGAGAATAATCAGGTCACTCTTAAGATATTTAAAGCTGACTCTACCACTGCTGGAAAATATACATGTCAGCTCAAAAATGATGCTGGAGTAGCTGAATGCACAGCAAACCTAACAGTCCTAGGTTTGTAAGAATAATATTTTCTCGTCTCAAGAACATTTAATCTTTTAAAACTAATTGAATTGTGGAAATTACCTTAATGACGCTTTTAAATTTCTAGAACCCGCAGCAATTGTCGAAAAGACAGAGTCAATCAGTGTAACCGCTGGTGAAACCGCAGCCTTAGAGTGCACTGTGTCTGGAACTCCAGAACTTAAGCCAAAATGGTACAAGAATGGCGTGGAGCTGTCTTCAGGTAGAAAATACAAAATCACCTTCTCAAAAAGGATCTCCAGTCTTAAGCTATTGTCAGCAGAGAAAAGTGATACTGGAGAATACACATTCGAGATCAAGAATGAAGTTGGCAGTGATAGCTGCAAAATGGACCTCACTGTTTTGGGTCAGTAATGTTAAATATTCTTGTATTTAATATGTGTTACAATCTTAGAATGGCTTATGATTTCTTATCATAAATAGTTGAGTATGTTGTTTTTGGTCAAACAGACAAAATTGCCCCTCCTTCGTTCTCACGAAAACTGAAGGACACACAGAATGTTGTTGGAAAATCTATTGAAATGGACTGTAAAGCTTCAGGGTCTGCCCCTCTCTCTATCTCTTGGTACCACGATGAAGAGGAGATTAAAAGTGGGCCGAACTATGAGATTACATTTGCTGAGAATACCTGCACATTGAAAGTGCCAACTTTGAAACTTTCAGACTCTGGCACATATAAATGTAAAGCAGTAAACAGTGCAGGAACTGCAGAGACATCTGCTTCCTTAATAGTTAAAGGTTAGTGTTTGACTGTAGAATCATTTATAATAACTGATAAATGTAAATCTATTGGTTAAACCACATTTCACAACCTTTTCCATGTCATATTTGCTACAGAACCCCCCTCTTTTGTGACCACACCTCAACCGGTGGAAGCCCTCCCAGGCACAAATGTCACCTTTACAGCAACCGTTCAAGGAAGTACCCCAATGAAACTGAAATGGTTTAGAGGCAGTCAAGAAGTAGTGTCTGGGAGAAGCTGTGAGATTGCTTTAAGAGGAGATACAGCAGTTCTAGAGCTCTACAACATTGATAAATCTCATGCTGGCGAGTACACTTGCCAGATCATAAATGATGCTGGGAAGGAAAACTGTCCTGTGAACCTTTTTGTTAAGGGTTAGTTTTAATTTATTTAATATATAAGCAACAATTTCCCGTATACTTGTTACAGCAGAACTTTGCGTTTCAAATATATATGTCATTTTCCTCAGAGGCTGCACGCTTTGTCAAGAAGCTAAAGAACCTCTCTGTTGAAATGGGCAAAACACTGATACTTGAATGCACATATGCGGGAAGCCCAAAGATTCTTGTGAAATGGCATAAAGATGGACAGGAAATTTACTCCTCTTACAAATACAACATTACGACCACTGAGACCTCCTGCATCCTGGAGTGTCTAAACAGTGATAAAGAGGCTGCTGGAAAATACACTTGTGAGGTTTCTAATGATGCTGGACTCGACACTTGTGAAGCAGCAGTGTCCATTTTAGGTTTGTTTCTGAGTAGATGTGCTCAATATAAGCTACTGTGAGACAATATTAAAATGTGCATGCTTTTCCTTATGGAATATATGTTTTATCACTTTTAGAACCACCTTTGTTTATTGAGAGTTTGGAGCCTATGGAAGTCACTGCAGGTGATGCAGTTTGTCTGAAATGCCAGATTGGTGGCACTCCTGAAATTAAAGTGTCATGGTTCAAGGCAGATGGCAAAGTGCGTTCTTCTCCAACCTGCAAGATGGAGTTCTTTAAAGGCACTGCCTGCCTGAAACTTGCTAAAGTCACCAAATCGGACATTGGTGAATACACATGTAAGGCAGAAAACAGCATAGGATCTGCCTCTTGCAGCTGCCACTTAACTGTACAAGGTGATGGATATTTCTTTCTAAAGCTCTGAATCTGTCTCTTAAGGATTTTCCCTACACTGTGTAACCACTATCAATGTATTTTGATTAATGTTTTGCTTTCCAGATGTGAAAACACCACCTTCTTTCCCTAAAAAGATTACTAGCATTACACAAATCGAAGGGCAGCCTGTCCAGTTTGAGTGTCGTGTTGCAGGATCCTCTCCTATGGAGGTCTCTTGGCTCAAAGATGGTGAAGCTCTGAGGAGCAATTCAGAAAACACAATGTCTTTTGATGATAACTCTGCTATCCTAAAGATAGCCAAGGGTGAAATGAGACATTCTGGTGAATACACCTGTGTTGCCACTAATAGTGTTGGAACTGCTTCTTGTAGGGCCAAGCTCACGCTTCAAGGTCTGTTCATCTCTTTCATATTGTTCTCTGATTAAATGAGTTTCATGTGTTGTGAAACGCACTGAAATGGATGTTAACATGTCTATACGATTGTACTGTTGTCTCTATTTAACTCCACAGAGCCAAGATATCCACCTGTGTTTGATAAAAAGCTCATTCCCGTGGATGTGACAGTGGGAGATACTGTCGAACTGGAATGCCACATGACAGGATCATTGCCTATAAAAGTTACTTGGTCCAAGGATCACAAGGACATCCGCACAGGGGGCAATTATAAGATATCGTGTGTCGATAACACCCCTCATTTAACAATTTTGAAGGCTGATAAAGCAGACTCCGGTCGTTATTCTTGCCATGCTAGTAATGATATCGGGAAGGACTCTTGTTCCACAGAGGTTTCTGTGAAAGGTATTTGGTCACTGCTTTTCGGTGTGACTGTCTTCATTGTCTGACCTTGTGGTGCATTATATCTTTTGCTTTTGTGTCTTCCATTCTTCATGCCTTTGCCTTTGTAATGTTTTTCTTTGCTTACAATATGTCAACAAGTGGCACTGTTGATCATCTTTCACAAATTCTTTAGTTATTGGTATATGCATTTAGATTGAAAAGACACTTTTGTTTATCATATATGTCCTGTCTAACAACACCTCCATTTATTGTTCCTATAGAACGCAAAATTCCACCTAGTTTTACCAAAAAGCCTGCAGCAACCATTGAGGACATTGAGGGCAAAATGGTGAAGATTGAGGGTCGTGTTGCTGGATCACAGCCACTGACTGTCAACTGGTATAAAGATGACAGAGAAATCTTCACCTCTGACTGTTATGATGTAACCTTCAAGAGCAGCCTGGCTGTCCTGTGCATCAAAAAATCTCAACTGTCGGATAGTGGCACATATATGTGCAAAGTCTCCAATGAAGCTGGCACTGCCTCTTTTGAAGTGTCAGTTCAGATTACAGGTATACTGCTGGTTTCTATGTCAAGTTTTTCTTGTCCATTGTCTTGTTATAAATGTTCTACTGCTTACATAAAATATTATGGCAATGCCGTGGTACAATGACGGTATCAGAAGGTAATTCCATGGTACTAAATGTAATTATTCTTGGAAGTACCTTGGTAAACACTATGCTAGTCCCATAGTACTTTCTTGTAAAATATGTATGTAATACAATGTGAAATATCACTTTTATAAATGATTTTTTTTAATACAGAGCAAAAGGTACCACCAAGCTTTGACTTGCCTCTTAAACCAGTGACTGTGACTGAGGGTGAGCCTCTTACCCTCAGCTGCCATGTACGTGGATCTCCTCCTCTCAAGATTCAGTGGATGAAGGACAGACATGATCTTTCTTCATCTGCAAACACTAAGATCACATTTGCTGATGGCACTGCCACACTGCAGATGATTCGTGTATCTAAGACAGATACTGGAGATTACCTCTGCAAAGCAACCAATGAGGCTGGTAGTGAGTTCTGCAAGTCTAAAGTCACTATCAAAGGTATTTTCTTCTGTGTGTAGGAAAAATAATGGTTTTATCATTCTTGGTAATTCTTTCTTTTTTTGGCTGCTTTAGATTTTTTATTTTATTTGCTTTATCCTAACCTATCCTAACCTTATGATGGCTATTTGCCAATGTTACAATATTTGAGTAATTATTAATCTTTCATGAATCTATTTCTGTGTTCTGTTTTGTGTGTGTGTGTGTGTGTGTGCATGTGTGTTTTTTTCTTGACCTGGCAACAGGTTACTTTTGTCAGGCTAAGTATATGCTTGTTGCTTGCAAAGAAAAATAAGAAAAAAAAAATATTTTTATTTTTTTATGTAAGAAAAATAATGGTTTTATCATTCTTGGTAATTCTTTCTTTTTTGGCTGCTTTTATAATCCTAAGCTTTTTTTTAAAATTATTTTATTTCCTTTATCCTAACCTTGCCTTATCCTTATCCTAACCTTGTTGGCTAGTTGCCAATATTAGAATATTTGAGTAATTATTAATCTTTCATTAATCTATTTCTGTCTTCCTTTTCTTGGCCTGCCTACAGAATACTTACAAACAGGTCTCAGTGATCGCCAAATCCGCTTCTTTGCAAATGTTTCATTGCCATTCTTATTCTTCCTGCAGCTGTGCTTTTTGAAAAAAGTTCAACAGATCTTGAGTTTTTGTTGTTCGAAATGATTTAAGCCTGGTTCTTGAATATCTTCAGGTAAAAATGTATGTATCTCAATGCAAAATTCCTTTAAAATTATCAGAGAAACTAGGAGCCCCGACTGAACCTGCCCAAGCAAAGGCTGCGCCTTCACCACCACAAGCAGTTAAAAAGTTGGACAACTTGTTCTTTATTGAGGAGCCAAAGAGTGTCCATATCATTGAGAGTAAGTGATGCTCCTTTTCCTTTTCATGGGTGGACTGTATACAAAAATGTAATATATGGCCATATATTTACTTATATTTTAAATAGCATGACATATATCTATACATATATTTGACTTATCTGAGAACACAATATATGCCTGCAACATATATGAACATTTATGTGTCCAAACATGTGAAGAAAATATTCAAGTTCATCCATATATGATACCATACATCTGCATATTACAATATAGTATTGGTTTCTCACATATATGGACAACATTAAGTACAAATATGTGACATATATATTTTTTTCCCACATATTTAATAAATGTATGTAACCATACATGCCTGTGATACTGATGCATTTTTAAAGCTGTGGCATATGGTTATACTTTGTGGATTTATTTGTCAAAAATGACAAAGAAAACACTGCATTATTGTGTTATATTTGGTATTCACACAGTACAAATCTCCAACTATAGGCATTTAATTACAAGGTATTCAGATATATGATATGAAAATATTGGTGTTAGAGGTATTCAGACATTAAGTATCATCTTTTTAAACTATTCAGACAAGTACTTACAAAATTTCTATTATTAACATTGATCACATGGCATCTGATTACATGACATTTTGACAAGTACATAAAACATTCCCATTAAAGGAGTAGTTCACTTTAAAAAAAAAAAAAACTTTTGCTGATAATTCACTCACCCCCATGTCATCCAAGATGTCCATGTCTTTCTTTCTTCAGTCGAAAAGAAATTAAGGTTTTTGATGAAAAATTTTTGAATTTGTGCTTATAAAATTTAAACTTTGTTATTTATTTATTAAATGACTGATGGTTTCGCTAGATAAGACCCTTATTCATCATCTGGTGTCGAAATATATATATATATATATATATATATATATATATATATATATATATATATATATATATATATATATATATATATATATATATACATGTATGCGTTTTGTATATATTTAACATTTATGTGCATATATGGGAAAATATATGGCACTTACATGAAAACGGCCATTTTTGCTATATTTTGAAATATATGTTTCATATTTGTACATGTATTTTATATATATGAATTTTGCATATATTCTCATATAGGTAGCAGATATACATGGGCACTGACATTATATATGTAATTTACATATATTTACATATATTACATTTCTGTATGGAAGGAAGAAAGTGTTATTGAAACTTTTATGTTTTTACAGAGGGTACAGCTACCTTCATTGCTAAAGTTGGTGGCGACCCCATTCCCAATGTGAAATGGATGAAGGGCAAATGGAGGCAGATGACTCATGGTGGCCGCATAAGTATTGAACAAAAGGGCCAAGAGGCCAAGATGGAGATTAGAGAAGTGACCAAATCTGACACTGGCCAATACAGATGTGTGGCTTCAAACAAACATGGAGAAATTGAGTGCAGCACAGACTTGAATGTTGATGAGAAGAAAGAGACATCTTTAGAAGTGGTCAAACTCAAGAAGTAAGTGTGTGTCACTTACTTACCCCTCTCCACCAACATTAGTTAGACATTTTAATGTAAAATAACTTAATAAAAGGCTAAATTTGTATTAAATACATGGGTTGCTATTAAAGCTGCACCATTTGTGCCTAGTTGAGTTTAAGTTGAGTTTTTTTTAATGATGCAATTGTGCCATGGGCCATTAGTGGTCACATCCCCCAATTTTGTTAAACACTGCTTTTATTTAACAACTAGTAAACTATACAAGATTGCCTAAGTTTTTTTTTTTTTTTTTTTTTTTTACAGGACTCCATCAAAGCAGAAAAGCCCTAAAGAGGACAAGGATATTGACATTGTTGAGTTGCTTAGAAATGTTGATCCCAAGGAGTATGAGAAATACGCTCGCATGTATGGAATCACAGACTATCGGGGACTCCTTCAAGCTATTGAGTTTCTGAAGAGGGAAAAAGAACAAGAAAGTGGAAGACCGGTAAGATTGAGTCAGATAATAGTACAACATCATCAATTCCTTTGGGTGATATAAGACTGAACTCATTGTTTCTGTATCAATTTATGATACATTACCTAATTATCTCCATGACACATTTAGTGTCTTTTCAAACAAATGCACTGCAACCTTAACCTTTGTTATCAAAAATTTTAATTGATTAATTAAATGATAATTCTCATTTTAATTGATAAATCTTAAAGGGATACTTCACCTCTGGAAAGATGAATGTGTATTTAAAATGGGTCATTTATGTAGAAGAAATGTGAAATTATATTTGAGTGTGGAGCTTTCTAGACTGATAAAAGCCAGAAAATGTATTTTTGGCTTATGTGCATGAAAGACAACTCCCAGAATGCTCTTCCTTCACTGCCCTAGGAGGCCACACCTACCGGTAACCACACAGTAGTTAAACAACAAGTCTAGGCTACTAGTGAGTCTCCGTGATGAGTCTGCCTGAAAATGTGTTTCGAGATCGCCCAAAATGTCCGGGATTCGGCTTTTGCGTTGTACAGTTGCCATTTATTATGTTTACTGTGGTGAGCATGACGAGTGAGGGCCGCGGGAGAACCGCACGAATTTTCTGACCAATGTTAAAATGCTCATCAACTGATCGCTTGTTTAGCGTTTATGTAAACACGACATTCAGATTCACCAATCAGAATGAATTCAACAATTGAAACAAAAGATCTGCATGTAAACAATGAATGGCGACTGCATAAAGAAATAGCCGAATCCTGGACATCGACTGACGGACATGTCTGGTAAAAGAGGATGGTAACTCGGCTTTCTCCACAGAACAAGAGCCTGCTAGCTTAGCTTCCAAAAAAAGATGGCTGACACTATGTGTGATCCCAATCCTCCATTTTTGACCATTCAATAATAAGACAGGGTTTCTAAAAATGGAAAGCTTAATGCAAATGGGTGGAGTGTCCCTTTAATAGTTTAGCTTAAATTTATTAAATCAAAGAATCACGGCAGGCATTTAGTGACACCTTTCAGATGGTCAACTTTCAAACCAAGGATGAAAGTAAATTATATTAATTGTTTCACTGCTTGGATATATTATATTACAGGAAGTGGAAAGTGGTGCAAGAGAGTCTGAGGAAGATTTGGCTAAACTTGTTGCTGATTTGCAAAAGAGGATGGAACAAACAGAGGTTTGAAATCTATATTAAATATGTTCTTTCAGACAGCAAAAATGCTTGAATATCATTGTATAATATAACAGACTTGTTTCACAACCAGTTCTTACAATGTTGTCTATTACATTATTGCCTTGAATTTCTCGCTTTGCTAAATACAGCTTTGGTTGGTGTCCAAATATTGTGTCTAAATACTTTGTGGATCCACTGTATGTAATTTATAGAGTGTTAATGTGTTTTCTATGCAGCCTGTCACTGTGGTACGTGATATCACAGACCAGACAACTGCTGTTAAGAAGGAAGCTGTGTTTGAATGTGATATCAAGATTAACTACCCCGAAATCACACTGTCCTGGTACAAAGGAACCCAAAAACTTGACAGTGGTGACAAGTATGACATCAAAATTGTGGGTGATCGTCACATCTTAAAGATCAAGGATTGCCAGACAAGAGATGAAGGCAATTATCGTATTGTGTGTGGCCCACATATCTCAAGTGCCAAACTGACAGTGCTGGGTATGTAGCAACATCATTTCCTTTTAGTTAATGCAAAACTTCATAACAAGTGTGTTTTTTACAATGTTGACCCTTATTACAGACTTATTATTAAGTCTGTTATCTTTCCTGGCAAATTTTAAATTTAATTTCACTATATATCATATACTGTCTTTTATAATGTTCTATTGTTGTAGTTTTACTGTATGCCTTGTTGTATTTTATACCTGTGAAGCACCTTGGTCAACCTTGGTTGTTTTAAGTGTGCTATACAAATAAAGTTGATATTGATATATTGATATTGTTTCTGCAGAGGCTGAAGTGGAACAGCGAATGCAGGATGTGGCTGGTAAGGAAGGCCAGACATGTACATTGACATGCCAGTTCTCTTTACCTAATGTAAAAACCCAGTGGTTTAAAAATGGGAAGCTTTTAGAGCCTCAAAGCAGATATACATTTGCTGTGGCCGATTACACTCAGAAGCTCTCAATCAAAAATGTTAAACCTGAAGACCAAGGAGAATATACCTGCAAATATAAAAATCTTGAAACGACTGCAAATCTTTCCATTGAAGGTTTGTATAGATTCACTGAACCTTCAGACTTATTAATACTGTAAATTATGCCATCTACTAACCTCTTATATCATCATCTGACTACTTCTTCTTCACCTCTTATGGAAAAAGAACTCTTCTTATTTTAAATGCCAGGGATATTTTGTCTTCACATTTTCTTGGCTTTCTTTAATAGCAAATCCTTACAGACTGTATTATAAAAAAAAGAAAAAAAATCAGTCCTAATCATCCACCTTGCGTTATCTTTTTCTAGCCAAGCAAATACATTTCACCAAACGCATCCAGAACATTGTGGTGCGAGAACATCAATCCGCCACTTTTGAGTGTGAGGTGTCTTTCGACAATGCTATTGTAACGTGGTATAAGAACACTTGGGAGCTTAAAGAGAGCCCCAAATATACCTTTCAAAGTGAAGGGCGACGGCACTTCATGATCATCCGCAATGTTACCTCTGCTGATGAAGGTTTGTGGACTTCCAGTGTGGGACCATTATTCGTTTTAACAATATTTTAAAAGAAGGCCCATTTAACCAAATCAATAATCCTTTAGGCGTGTACTCGGTCATTGTCAGATTGGAGCCCAGGGGTGAGGCTAAAAGTACAGCTGAACTTTACCTGTCAGGCAAAGGTCGGTACAGCTGTCGTGCTCCAGCATTTACTTAACTAACAATCTCTAGAATATCAAGGCTCCTTACAATTTTTTTGTATATTTTCCCCCCCAGAAATTGAAATAGAAAGTGTACCTTATGGTAAGTATGTGACAAGTTTTTAAAACACCTATAGTTCACATTGACAGATTATTTCACATAGTCCATCATTTATAGAAGTCATTTTTAAGAATGTTAAATAACACTCACACAGACATCCCGGATACATCAATACAAGTGCCTGAGGCATCTGCATTAACCATTGAAGGTAAGGTTGGGATGTTGTAAAAATTACTTAAATAAATAAATCCTTATCCTTAAAATAAGAGACAGTTACTCACACACTTATTATTTTCAAAAAGCTGAGTCTTCCTCGGAATATTTCCATTATGAAGAAAAAACGGAAACGAGAGGTAAAAATGCATTGTTATAAGAATTAAACTAACTTTTTCACATCATCCTTTTCAATATAATATCATTCACTAAATTTCACAAAAATCAATTAACCATTCATCTGTTCAACAACAAAAAATTCAAACGAATAACATGATTGTGTGAGTTTTTCTTTTTTTTTTCTTTTTTTTTTTTGATTTACCAACCTCTTGCGTGAAATAACCAATAACGTCAATATTTAAAGTATTCTTCTTTTGACACGTGTAACAACATTTTACTATTCACCAGAGTTTGTGACCTGGACAGAGGAGAGTGTTGTAGAGGAAATATCAGTCACAGGTATTACTGAGAGCTTTTGGGTCAACAAATATAATTCACCATGTTGTTCTAACCCTCTTTCCTCTTTTGTTTGCTCACATATTGTTATATCTGTGTCATATGTATTTCTGACATTCATATCATGTTTTTATTTCCCTTTGTCTTCATCATGCCCTCACAATGTCTTAAGTTGTATTGTATATGTTGATAACACTTATATACATTATTCATCATACATTAACTCATGATTATTTGTGTATTAGTTAAACATGAATTAATGCCTATTCGTGCACCTGTATTGTAAAGTGTTACCTATGTGTTTATTTTGAGTTGTCATACAATCATATGTAACTTTACCATCTTTTTAAACAGATTTATTTTAAGATTTTGTGTTCTTGTCATATGTTTCTCCAATGCCAGTTTTTGTTAAAGACTTTCTTTGTCTCAACAGCCCCAAGGGTCCCGATCGAAGAGGCTGTCACTAGAAAAACTATGGGAATGAGAGAGATGGCTCCAACAAAAGGTACTGAAAGACAAAACAGCTCACCGCTTTACTACTTGTTGGCAAACATTTATTCACGTTCACATTTGTCATGTTTATAGGTGTGTTTGTAAATTTGTGTTAACTTTCACATCCTTAGTTATGTGTGTCATCAATGTTATGTGCTGTCAATGTTTTTTGATTTGCACGATCACTCTCAAAGCTCTGAAGCTACTAGTCTTGATATTATTGAGTAATTGTTCTTAATATTCTCAAAGAACTCAAGGAACCTGAGCCATCTAAACCAGCGGAGATAAAAACCGAAGTACCTGTGAAAGGTATGCAAATGTCTGTCTAATGTGCTCCAGTGTTTCAATTTCTGTTTGTATAAAGAGCACTTTCTTCTAATTCGGTCTGTGATGTCAATATTCTGTTGTAGTGTAATTGTTTTTGTTTGTCTAATTAAATATTCTTAAAGCATTTGTAATAATTTTTTTGTCCAAAAAGCCAAAAAGCCTGTGGAAGAAATAGTTACTGCAGTTACAGTGCCAGAGCCAATTGAACGTCCCAAAGCAAAAGGTATGCAAAGCAAGAACATATGCCATTTTTTCTTGTTCTGTGTCACATTACCTGGTTATCAATGTGTGCATATACACCTCTTAAGCTGATAAAGTCCTTTACGCCCTCTTGTGAATGTAGACATTTTGCTTCAATGTCTGTTTATATATGTTATGCATAAATGTTTTGTGAAATCAAAATCAGATATGACCCTCTTAATTCTTTCCTTTTTGAATGTCTGGTATCTTTATTGATGTCAATTCTGCTTGTTCTTTTTCTTATAGCATGCAAACATCAAATCTTATGTTATCTTAAAAAGTTATCTTGTTGTCTTTTTCTATGTTTGGTGTAACTGCTTCACACTGCTGTTTTCTTTCATTCATATCTCAACTCTTTTGAAACGCTACAAATGTACTAATACCAACATATGTGTTATGTGAAGAAGTGTCACAGCCAGCAGCACCTATAGCTCCTGTACCTAAACCTGAAGAGCCTAAAGCTACACCAGTAGCTGAGCCCAAACCAGAACCAAAATCCAAGATTGAACTTAAACCCGAACCTGAGGCTAAGCCTACTCCTGTGAAGAAGCCTGAGTCACCTCCAGCTAAAGGTACTGTTCATTGCTTATGCTTCATGTTGTGTATTCATGGTCTTGTCTACAAGCTTTTTATATACCTGTCTTTGTTGTTGCAATTGTCCAGTTTCCATTAGGAAGTGCATTGAATGCACTGTGTGTTGTTTGACATGTGGTTGTACACAAATCATTACATGTTATAAAATTAATCTTAAAACAATACAATGCATGTTCTTTAAAGTTCTTGTGGAGGAAAAGAAACCAAAAGCACCAATTCAAGAGCCACTAAAGAAAATGCCAACTAAACCAGAGGAAGTCATAGCAGTTCCAATTGAAGAACCTCTAAAGAAAGGTATTGACTTTTGTGTGTGTGTGTGTGTGTGTGTGTGTGTGTGTGTTCTTAATTTACCAGCCACACTCTTATGAAGAACACGTGACGTACAGTGGCTTTTGTTTGTCTATGTCTTTGTCCTGGGATGATTATTGTTTTTGGTACCTAATTATTATTATATGCTTTATATTTCTTCTTGTCCTGCTTCCATTAGGAAGCATGTTTTTTGTGACATTGTGTGTTCTTTGACATGATTATGAAAATAAATCTTTAAACAATACAGTTCTTGTGGAGGAAAAGAAACCAAAACTACCCATTCAAGAACCACTAAAGAAATTGCCAGCTAAACCCGATGAAGCCATTGCAGTTTTAATTGAAGAACCTCCAAAGAAAGGTATAGACTTACTATTTGTATGTAGGGCTATTTCTTTATCAACTTTCCACACTCTTATGAGGAACACATAACCTTATTGTGGCTTTTGTTTGTCATTGTCTTTGTCCTGCATTTTTATTTGGTTTAACTTTTTTTCTAATGCTCTATGTTGTGTGAGTTTATTTTTTAAGCGTTTTTCATATATATGTCTTTATGTTTGTAATTGTCCTGCTTCTATGTTGATGGATATTTTATGTGACACTGTTTTTTTTAAAATGTGTGCCTATGAAATGAATCTTAAAACAATACAATGCATGTTCTTTAAAGTCCTTGTTGAAGAAAAGAAACAAAAACCAACTATTCAAGAACCACCAAAGAAAATTCCAGCTAAACCTGATCAAGCCATTGCAGTAGAAGAACCTCCAAAGAAAGGTATAGAGATACAGGTTTTGCATGTAGGAATATTTTCTGTTGTGTTTGTGTTTCTTTAACTTGCCGCACTATTATGAAGAACACTGGGTTTTATATCATTGTCTTTGTCCTGCAATATTATTGGATTTTGGTGTATTCTTATTTGCAGCTTCTACCATATCTTTTACGTCTTATGTCTTAATTTCTTATGTGTCTTAAATCTTTTATATTTAGTTGCATTCAAATCTGCCTAAATGATCTTTCACCCATCTTGTCTCACTCTTAAAACAGTGCGATTTGAAGCATTGTTCTTAACTTTAATATTCTTTCTAAGTGCAAGAACCTTCCAAGAAGCCAGAGGCCCCTCTGATATTGGCTGCACAAAGAGAAGACTTGATTGAAGAAAAACTGCCTAAAAAGACTGTTTCTACACCTAAAAAGCAGGAAATTGTGCCTCAAAAGGAGGAAATTGTACCTCAAAGGACAGAGGTTTCTCTTCCTGCTACACAGAAAGAGGAAATGATGCCCAAAGATAGAGATGTTACAGCTGGAATTGATCTTCTAAAGAAAGAGGTCTCACTTCCTTTTCAAAGGGATGTGGAAATTGTACCTAAAAAGATAGAGGTTCCACTTCCTGCTAAACAGGATGAGGAAATATTACCTAAAAAGAAAGAGGTCCCTCTTCCTGCTAAAAAGGAGGAAATCTTACCTCAAAAGAAAGATGTTCCTCTTCCTGCAAAACAGGATGAGAAAACATTACCAAAAAAGAAAGAGGTTCCTCTTCCTCTTAAAGAAGAAGAGGCAATTGAACCTAAAAAGAAAGATGTTCCTCTTCCTGCTAAACAGGATGAGAAAACATTACCAAAAAAGAAAGAGGTTCCTCTTCCTCTTAAAGAGGAAGAGGCAATTGAACCTAAAAAGAAAGATGTTCCTCTTCCTGCTAAACAGGATGAGAAAACGTTACCAAAAAAGAAAGAGGTTCCTCTTAAAGAGGAAGAGGCAATTGAACCTAAAAAGAAAGATGTTCCTCTTCCTGCTAAACAGGATGAGAAAATATTACCTAAAAAGAAAGAAGTTCCTCTTTCTCCTAAAAAGGATGAGGCAATCGAACCTAAAAAGAAAGAAGTCTCTCTTCCTCTTAAAAAGGATGAAATTGTACCTCAAGCAAAAGAGGTTTCTCTTCCTCCTAAAAAGGATGAGGCAATTGAACCTAAAAAGAAAGAGGTTCCTCTTCCTCCTGAAAATTCCTCCCAAGAAATTCTACTTCAAGAGAAGAAAGTCCTGAAAGAAGATGTGCCTCATAAGAAAGAGATACTTCCCACACAAATTTCAGTGAAGAAAGAAGAAAAAGAAATGTTCTTCATAGAAGAAACTGCACGTCTACAGAAAGATGTGATTCTTTCCGCACAAATTTCAAAGAAGAAAGAAGAAAGCGAAGAGATTTTCTTCAGAGAAGTAATTACACATCTAGAGAAGGAAGTATCCTTTATACCAAAACTAGAAGAAAAAGAAGAGATTCTTCCTAAAAAGAAGGATGTAGTTGCTGTCACTAAAAAAGAAGAGGTCATACTGCATCATGAGAAAGAAGTTCCTGTTCCTGCTAAAAAGGATGAAGAGATTGTACCCCAAAAGAAAGAGGTGACTCCTACAAAAGGTACAATACCAGATAACATCTGATTGTCTTTTCTTCTTATTCTTTACTTTCCGGTCGTAGAAAGGATTTTCTTTGAAAACTTATCTTGAACTATTTTATTGTACTAATTTCTTAGTGTTTCTGTAGTCCCATATATGTTTGTCTCTTGTCCTTTGCCAGTGTGTTTTTATTCTTCTTCATTAACCTCTTACCACTCGCTAGAGTGATCTCTTGATCCTTTCGATATTTCTTAAAACTGTGCTACCTGCGCTTTAATACTTTGATAATTAAATATAATGTTTTGGTGTCAACATGGACAGAATCTCCAAAACATGAACTACGAAGAAAGCCAGCTGCAGTTCATTTTCCACCAAAGAAATATGAGAAGACTGAAGGTACATAAATCAAACACCACTGGATTCTTTGTAATCTTTTTATGTGACCTTCTTCTTTTAACAACTTTTTTCTCTTGAACATCTTTGTCTTCGCATTTTGTTTAAATCCCATGGGGTATACTAAGTACAGCAATCTTTAATGTTTTTCTAGTGGGTGAAACCAAACCCCAAAATGTCCAAACTAATTGTTAAAGGTACAGATTATGAAATCCCTAAAGATAATTTGTGTAAATTTGTATCAAATGTAAATAAATTTAATCTCTCTTTAAAGAGTTGTTTAAAAGCCTGAGACCGTATTCATTCATCAATTTTTCAGCAAAGACACATTTCCTTCTTTGTTGTACCAAGTATACCCCGTTACCAGATTTACGATTCATCTCCATTACAAACGTAATATCTTTCTAATCTATTATCTATGAATCTCTTGGTTCCACTGTTGGGTAAAATATTCTTCACAATTTTTCCACCACATCCAAAATCTTCAAGAGTCAACTTCTGTCCTGAAAAAGGATGAAGTCATGCAATCAGACAATCAGAAAATTGCAATGAAGACAGTGCTAATGGAAGAAATTTCTAAAGAGCACATCTCTCATCAAAAACCTGTATCACACACAGAAATGCTGTATGACGGAAGAAAGAGCACAGAAATTGACAGTTTACAAATTTCAAAGCTGGAGGATTCTTCAAAAGAAAGTAGAGTGTCTAGTATGAGTGAAAGCTTTTCTGATGAAAAGCCACCTAGAGCAATTGTAATGACAGGTAAGATAAAAAAATGGAAACCAGTGCTTAAATTGATTTCAAAATTGTTGATATGAATAATTAAATTAGAAGAGTTGTTTCAAAGTCAGAGACAACATTAATCTTCTGTAATTCTCCTTTTACAGAAGCTAATTTTGAACGTTATTCTTTTGAAGTGCAAGAACCTTCCAAAAAGCCAGAGGTTGCTCAGTTATTGGCTACTGAGAGAGGAGATTTAATTGTGGACATAAGTTTTATGAAACCAGTTGCTGCAGATAGTAAATTAGAAGATATAGAAGGCGAAGTACCTCAAAAAAGAGAGACTGATGCCTGTCACCAGAAAAAGAAAATTTCAGACAAACTGCCTAAAAAAAATTTAGTTATTGGCCCTAAAAAGGAAGAAATTGTACCCCAGAACGAAGAAATTGAACTTAAAAAGAAAATGTTTCCTGTTTCTTCTGTAAAGGATGAGGTTCCTCTTCCTCTCAGAAAAGATGAAGAAATAGTAGGCCAAAACATTAAGGTTGCTTTTTCTCACAGCAAGGATGAGGAAATGTTACCTAAAAAGAAAGAGGTTCCTCTTCCTCCTAAAAGAAAAGACAAAATTACTCTTCAAAAGAAAGAGGTTAAACAGGAAGAGGAAATGTTACCTAAAAATAAAGCTGTTCCTTACAGAAAGGATGAGGAAATTATATTTGAAAAGAAAGAGATGGTTCTTCTTCCCAGAAAGGAAGATGAAATGGCTCTTCAAAAGAAAGAGGTTCCTCTTGCAGCTAAACAGAGTGAGGAAATGTTACCTAAAAAGAAAGATGTTTCTCCCAGAAAGGATGAGGAAACATTGCTTAAAAAGAAAGATGTTCCTCTACCTTCTAAAAAGAAAGATGAAATTGTATCTAAAAAAAGATATGTTGATCTTCCCCTTAAAAAGGAAGAGGAAATTGCACTTCAAAAGAAAGAGGTTTCTCCTCCTGCTAAACGGGATGAGGAAATGTTACCTAAAGAGAAATATGTTCCTCCAAGAAAGGATGAGGAAATTGCACCTCAAAAGAAAGAGGTTCCTCTTCCTGCTAAACAGCACAAGGATATGTTACCTAAAAAGAACGTTGATTCTCTCAGAAAGGATGAGGGAATTGCATTTAAAAAGAAAGAGAAGGTTCTTCCTCCAAGAACTGATAAGGAAATAATGCTTAAAAAGAAAGAATTTCCTCTTTCTCTTATAAATGATGATGCTCTTGTATCTACAAATAAAGTGGTTCTTCCCCCTCCCAGGGAGGAAGAGGAAATACTTCTGAAAAATAATGATGTTTCTCTTCCTGGTAAAAAGAAAGAGGAAATTGTATCTATCAAGAAAGGGGTTCCTCATAGAAAGGATGAGAAAATTGTTCCTGGAAAGAAAGAGGTTATTTTTCCTCCCAGAATGTATGATGAAATATTGTCTAAGGAGAAAGAAATCACTCTTCCTTCTAAAAAATATGAGGAAATTGTACCTAAAAATAATGAGGTTCCTTTTCCTCTTAATGAAGAGAAATCCGTTACTCAAAATGATGCTCCCACAACAACAGCAGAAGTATTAGTTCCTATGAAAAGGAAACAAGTTGCCACTGCTTCTAAAACAGAAGAAACTGTACATCAGATGAAAGAGATCATGCCCACAAAGGAGAAAGAAAAAAGTACACTTAAAAGAACAGTTGCTCCCTCTCTTGATAGGGAAGAACTTACATGTCTAAAGAAGGAAATGTCCCACAAACTGGAAGCGAAAGAAGATAATTTGCCAAAAAAGGTTCTTCCATTTTCTCAAGTAGGAGAACTCTTTTCTGAACCTAAACCACAGGAGGATGTTGAGGCTAAAAAGAAAGAAATGGTTGCTGTCACTATAAGAGCAGATGCTATTGTACCTCAAAAGAAAGAGGTGACCCCTGCACAAGGTATAACGACATCAGACATCTTGCGTTATCTTATTCTAAAACTTGGTGTCTTAGAACTTATTTTAATCTTATACTAAGTTGTTGTTTATATGTCTGTGTGGTCTCGTATGTCACTTGTCTGGTGTAATCAATATTCATTGACTCAGAAAGTAGAAATTTTCTTACAATTACATCCAGTTGGATACTGCCAGTGGACACTAAACATTCAGGACATGTATTTTATTTTTTTTGCTCTCTGACTAACCTCTTCTTTGTCTTGTCTTTAAGTCATAAATACAGTCATAAATACAGTTATGACCCCTGATCTTTAAGTATTCTCTTGAGTGTTCGTCAATTTTCCTTTTTAGTGTGTTTTAAACTTTTTAAACCAGTCTAATGGTAAAATGGAAAAAAAATAAATAAAAAGGTTTGGGTTTATAATGTACAATTTTATTTGTCATGTGAAGTGGCGGAACCAGAGAAGAAACCATCTCCAGAAAAGATACCATCTCTAGAGAAGACACCTGTTTCTTTGAAAGAAGTGGAACCCCCAAAAGGTACAATGGGGATTCTTCAACAAAATCTTATTATGTCATACTAAATTTTTATGTTTCAGTTTGTCAAATTATCGTGGTCTCTTTTCATTGTTTGTCCTGTTTTTGATGAGTCGAATCCTTCATATCTTGTACAATTCATATCTTTTTGTTCATCATAACTTCTGAATTTTTCTCATCATAACACATTAAAATTCATTTTTACAGTTGAAAAGAAACCATCTCCACAACCTGAAAGACAGAAAGAATCTTTGCCAGAGCCTCAGGCAAAGACAGTTTCCCCAAAAGGTACTTTTTTGTTTGATATGTGTGATTTGTTTTGTCTAACAACAATAGCATATTTTAACCTCAATAGAGAGGGCCTTAACATACTGTACATTTGCTGTCATATTTTTATGTTGTTCTGTATCATGTGTGTTCTGTAACAATATTGGTCAATTACAGTCTTAATGATAAAAAGTTCATGCTAAGTGAACCACTCTGACTTGGTAATTAGTCTTTAATTTTATCACAATTTTGTGTCGTTAAGACACAATCTCTTTGGGGTGCTTAGAATATGTTTTGTCAAATCTATGTGCATGCATGTCCTTGTTGTTTGCATGAGTTCTTAACACTGCCTAATAGTTTCTACAGCAAATATCTTCAAATTGTCTTACAATATTTACTTAAAATATAAGCTGTGTGATATCTCCACATATCTCACCTTCTATCACTTGCACAATTTTAATCTATAGAAAAACATATACACTAATGTCATGAGAATGTTTTGCACATTACTACTAAAATAACTTTTTCTTTATTTTAACATAAGCATATAGAGTAGATTTAAGTGTTTTATGTGTTGTATGTCATGCTTGTAATATCTGTGTGTCTATTTCTTAACCTCGATAGAGGTTCTTTCGTCACATTGTTATCTTAAATGTCTTTCGACTTAAATTTACATCAGACGACACACTTATATTTTAATTTAAAGAGGTCGATAAGAAGGCTGAAGATAAACTCATCTCTAAGCCCAAAGAAGAGAAGACAATTCCAACAAAAGGTATTATGGTAACCACAAGTATATATCCCTGTAATGTGGTGAGAATGAATGTCTAGTACAGAAATCTCATCACATCTTTGAAATTGTTTTTGAAGTACTGACACCTAAAGAACCAGAAAAACCAAAGCCTGCTCCAAAGGAAGAACCGGTATCAATCCAACCAGTGGAAGGTACTGAAACAGAAACCATTCTTCATAATAACCCCCACTCTTTATAATATATCTTTATGGAATTATTTTAATTAAAAAAAAAATGTTTATAAAAGGTAAGTCATAATCTGCTTCTCATTGTAAAAACTTCATAAGGTGTGCTGTATTGTCTGTCAAGTTATGTTTTGTATGTCTTTCTCTTATGTGTAAGCTATTAAGTGAATGCACTCAATAGCGTCCCCTTTCCACTTACTAAAGATCGGTGTCTTATTTAACTCACAGCCAGTGAAAATGCACATTTTCTGCACATTTTGATGTCCGTTATTTAATTTAGAAACTTTTTTTTGCAGTAGATAAGAAATATTGTTATTGTAACTTTTTTATAACTTGTTTTTGACCACGTTTCTAAATCAGATGGCGAAAAGGGACCAGTTTCTGCACCTGGACCAGGAAAGAAAGGTAAGAGAATTAAAAATGTTTCAATCTTAACGAAAATATTTCACCAGCAGATTCACTTAACAGATGGTTAAGCCGTTTAAGATTATATGTTCTCTCTAATTGTATTTGTGATGTTATTTTGAATTTGGTTATGTGTATTAAAAAAATATGTATGTTGTCAGCTTTGTCACTTTGTATGTTGTATGTCAAAGGCTTTGTCCACCTATGTCTCTTATTGATTTTGTTATTTAGTCTTGTATTATGTATTTTGTTTATCTTGTCTTGTCTTGTATTATGTCTTGTCAGAGTTTGTTGTACTTGGAGGCCAAAGGATGTTACTGTGTTAAATGTGCTGTGGTTGTTTTTTTGTTTGTACCGTTCACTTTATAATGCAATAAATTTCCAAATCTAAAGGCAAAGTTCTTAAAATAAAGGAACAAGAGGGAAGATTTGAAATTCCTACCTTGAAGAAAGCTAGAAAATTATCCAAAGATAAAGATGAAGATCAAGAAATGGTCAAACTGAAGAAAGTGCTCAAACCACAAGAGGAGGAATATAAAGAAGGCCCAAAAGTGTATGCTGAGGCTCACACTGAAGTTATCATAACTGAAAGTTATGAGGCAGAAATGCATTTTGAGACTTATGAAACTACCAAGAGAGTTGAGACAATTCAACCTAAGGGAGACAAAAAGAGTCCTGTTGATCCTGATCAAACATCACCTCAGATTAAGCCAGAAAGCGGAGTAGAAGAAAAAGCAAAGGCCAAGACCATAGGAAAGGTTCCCAAAAAAGATACACCAGAAGAACCTGGCTTCGCACTGAAAAAGGTTAAAAAGTTACCATTAGACAAAAAAGATGAAGAATCTGTCAAATTAAAGCCATTTGAGAAACCTGTAAAACCTATAGCCGAAACGGAAAAAGACACCAAAAAAGATGAAAAAGGAAGAGAACCTATAACTTTTGACAGAAGTAGAGAACCAGTTACTTTTCAGAAAGGAGAGCAACCTGAAAAGTATGAAAAGCCAAAAGAACTTGATGTCTTGAAAAAAGAAGAGCCCTCGGTTCCTGATAAAAAGGAGCCAGAGGAAGTTGCCGTTAAAGCAGTAACTAGACCTCCCAAAGATGAAGCACCTTCAGAGCCTACAGAGAAATTATTTAAAGGTAAAGGTAAAATTCCATCTAAAGATCAGGAGTCTGAGAAGGTTCAACTCAAACCATTTACGAAGAAACCTTCAGCTGGATCACCAAAAGAAAAGGAGGTTCCAGAGCCTAAAGAACAAAAAACAATTGAATTGTCACCACTTAGTAGACCACCAAAAGATGAAATTAAAAAAGAAGCAAGTATTCCACCGAAAAAAGTTGAGAGTCAAGAAACTCCAGACAAAGGTAAAGAGGTTCAGAAGATACCAACTGAAGTACCAGTAGATGACAAAAAGACTCTGCCTAAAAAGGTTACCCCGGTCATTACTCAAAAGGAAGATGAGAAAAAGCCTATAGTCACCAAAAAGGGTATTTTACCCAAAGAGGCTGAAGAGAAAGAAGACATAATTCTAAAACCCGTTGAGCGTGAAAAGGGTGGTTTAGAGCCTGGAAAGATTCCTTCGCCCAAGGTTGGGAAACCAAAGCCAACTGAATTAGCTCCTGTGGAGAGGAAGCCTAGTGAGGATTTAGCAAAGAAGCCTAAGAAAGTTTCACCCAAAGACTCTATTGAAGCTGTTACCTTGAAAAAAGTACCTTCAAAGGTTTCACCTGAGGTGGAGAAATTTGAAGAAACTAAAGTTTCTGAAGTTGAGGAGATTCAAGTCCTAAAGGAGCTGTCTCCTGGAGCTGTACAGTTAAGAAAAGTGTCAACCCAGTATGAGGAAGAAATATTTGAAGAAGAGTATGAGGCTGAATTTGAAGATGAAGAAGAAGAAGCTTGGGGATGGGAGGTTGCTTCTCGAGATAGTTATGGCTCAGAAGGCTCTGAAGAAAGATATTTGGAGGAAGGGGCACTTGAGACTCCTGGGATGCCAGGGGGTAGACGAGGTGAGAGGGTGGCTGTGAACTACACCATTGAATGCCTCATTTTCCATGCTATGGAAACCAGCCCCCTATTGTTATTTATTTTCTTCCCAGATAATTTCCATGTCTACATCCATGTTCATCCTCATAAAACTGCTAAATCTTGTTTGCCGCCTTCTTCATCTTCTTTCGATCTTCATTGTGGCATGTGTGTTGTGTTTGAATGTCTTTTCACCTTGTTTGCTGTTTATATGTGCGTCTTCATTGATCTATGAAGTATAAGCACTGGTGGTAGGAACGGCTATCGTATTTGGATCGTAATTTGTCATCTAACTAACTTCCCATTAATTGGAAGCATGATTTTTATCATCTTCATGACCCTTCATGCCCTATGTTTAGTATTTTCCTGTTTGTCCCCAAGTGTTTCTTCATTACTTGACATTTCAATTAAATTTTTCACATCCATGAATTGAAAATAATTGATTTTTGCTTGTTCAGAGGGAAAGCCTAAGGAGGAAGCTGGAAGAGGCAGAGGCTTGAAACGTATGTTTCTCATGGCCATTTTAAACCATTTACATATTCACCTATGACAGCTCTGGAAGGAATGTATCTCTATGCAATTTTAGTTTAATTAATCCTCTTTTTACATTATAGCAAGACAAACTCCTTCTCCTGGTGATGGTGGAAGGGGTAGAGGCCTGAGGCCGGGCGCTGGTGGTGAAAAACCTCCAGGAGATGCACCACTTTTCCAGCTCAAACCCGTCCCCCTGAAGTTTGTGAAGGAGCTCAAAGATATTGTGTTGCAGGAGGCTGAGTCAATCGGCTCTTCGGCTGTATTTGAGTGCCAGGTCTCTCCATCTACTGCTATCACCACCTGGATGAAAGATGGAAGCAATCTAAGGGAGAGCCCGAAGCACAAATTCACATCTGATGGCAAGGACCGCAAACTGCAAATCATTGATGTACAGCTTTCAGACACTGGAGAGTACACATGTGTTGCAAAGCTTGGCAACAAGGAGAAGACTTCAACAGCTAAACTTATTGTTGAAGGTAGTTCATAAAAATATTAATATACTGTCATCTCATTTAAAAGATATACTGTCTACAAAAAAAATACCACATGAATTGAGATTTTCTTCTGTTTATTATTTTTTTATTTTTGATAGAGTTACCAGTGAAGTTCACAAAGACTCTGGAGGAGGAAATGTCTGTGATTAAGGGGCAGGCAATGTACCTGACCTGTGAGTTGAGCAAGGACAAGGATGTGGTCTGGAAGAAGAACGGAAAAGAGCTCAAGAAAATTCCTGGCAAAATTCAAGTCAATGCTATTGGACTGCAGCGCTCTGTGACGATCCAAGACACAAATGATGATGATGCTGGTGTTTACACTTGCGAGTGTGAGGACATCAAGACACAAGCCAATGTCAAAGTCATTGGTATGCACATGGGCATCTTTATAGTTATTTACTTCATCTATTAATAGTTTTCCACAAAAAAATGTCTAAACTAAATCTCTAACTTTGCAGAAATAATCAGAGATTGGTTGACAAAACCTTTGAGGGACCAGCATGTAAAACCAAAGGCTACTGCCACATTCAAGTGCGAACTGTACAAGGACACTCCCAACTGGAAGTGGTTCAAGGGAGATGAAGAAATTCCTACTGACCCTACAAATAAGACTGAATTGAAAAAAGATGGAAAAGAGATCACCCTTACAATCAAGAATGCTCAACCTGATGATGTTGCAGAGTATGCCATAGAAGTTGAGGGCCGTAGATATGCAGCAAAACTCACTCTTGGAGGTGTGTTGGACAGACTTTTCATTTACTGTATTACATTTGCAGAATATTGTTTTTGTGTTCACTTTAAATACTATTTTTGACTGTCAAAAATTTAGAGCGTGAAGCTGAGATCTTGAAGCCTCTTGCTAGTATGGAGGTAGTCGAGAAAGGGGAGGCCAACTTTGATACTGAAATTTCTGAAGATGATGTGCCTGGAGAATGGAAACTTAGAGGACAGGTTCTGACAAGATCACCGGTAAGATAATATACAATTAAAGAAGATGCAGTTTTATAGAGGCTATTATACACAAGTAATTATATAACTTTTCATCCTCAGACATGTGATATCAGAGCAGAGGGAAATAAGAGATTCCTCACGTTGAAAAATATTCAACTTGACCAGGCTGGAGAAGTCTCTTACCAAGCTTTAAATGCCATCACCAGTGCGATGCTAACAGTCAAAGGTATGTTATGAGCATAAAATGTATGTCTGAACAAGAAGTGCAGTGTTGATAAACTGAAGAGGGTGAAAAATAACTATCTTGTGATAACTGTTATTCACACCTATAGAAATTGAAATGGACTTCACAGTCCCACTGAAGGATGTTACTGTGCATGAAAAGAAACAGGCAAAGTTTGAGTGCACGATCACTAAAGATGTGCCTAAAGTCATGTGGTTGAGAGGATCTGATATTGTAACAGCTGACCAAAAATATGATATCATTGATGATGGAAAGAAACACATGTTGGTCATAAACCACTGTGAATTTGAGGATGAGGGAGAATACACTATTGAAGTGTTGGGTAAAACATCAACAGCCAAACTGACAGTTGAGGGTAAGTTTTCATTCAAGCCATATTTCAGTCACCATGGGGTCCTCTGAAAAAAAATGTGTTTTGTTCACAAAATCACCAAGCTAAAATGGTTTTGCAATGGACTAACACATTATAGGTATGCGGCTGAAATTCATCTCGCTGATATCGGATCAAACTGTTAAGGAAGGGAAAACGGCTCGGTTTGAGCTTGAACTGTCCCATGACGATGTGCCAGTGACATGGCACAAAAATGAAACAAAATTGCATCCGAGCAGAACTGTACTTATGCATGTTGATGGAAAGAAACATATACTAGAAATCAAGGATGCTACTCTAGATGATATTTGCCAAATAAAAGCAGAGGCTAAAGGATTGTCGACAACAGCAAACCTGACGGTGCTAGGTAACTTTTTATATGTATGATGGTGGTGGTGGTAAAATAAGTGGTCTTGAAGTCTTGTCTAGTGATCATTACCTAAACAATACTCATATAAAAGAGTGTTTTATTCCACAAACTACATTACTGGATCTCTAAACTTTATTACTTTTTAAATTTGATTTACTTTAATATAGAGGGAGATGCCTACTTCACAGTTAAACTGCAAGATTACACTGCAGTTGAGAAAGATGAGGTCAATCTTGACTGCGAGCTCAGCAAAGATGTTCCTGTGAAATGGTTCCACAATGAGACTGAAATTAAAGCATCCAAGATGGTTACCATGAAGGTAGAAGGAAAACGAAGAATCCTAAACATCAAAAAAATTGAGGAGAAAGATAAAGGATTGTATGTTTGCGACTGTGGAACAGACAAGACTTCGGCCACCGTGAACATTGAAGGTCAGTGTTCAAATATGGTCATATGGTCACTTTTTTTTTTGCTCTAAATTTTCTCTACAAAAATACCTGTAATGTTTCAGGTCTTTTTTGTTCTATATGAATAATCTCTTTCTCTCTAAATGAATAAAAATCTAAATATTTATTTATTTATTTTTCAGCTCGTGACATCAAAGTGGTGCGACCCATGTATGGCGTCGAGCTCTTCGATGGTGAGACAGCACGTTTTGAGGTGGAAATCTCTGAAGATGATGTCCATGGCCAATGGAAACTGCAAGGAGAACTCCTCTCTGCATCACCAGTAAGGCTACTGAAACTATTTGAAATTGTGACAAATGTAACATTTGCATGAATGACTTCATTGTGTTTTCAATTTTGTGGCAACAGGATGTTGAAATCATTGAAGATGGAGCTAAGCACATCTTAACTTTGTACAACTGCAAAGTGTCCCAGTCTGGAGAGGTTTCATTCCAGGGTGCCAATGCAAAATGTTCTGCCAACTTGAAAGTGAAAGGTACATCATGCCTACATTTTACGCAGCCATTGTTGATTCCCAGTCAGTGGTTCTAAACTTTTACCAGCGACCAGCAAAGTTAATCATTCGAATGAAAAGTGTTGCACTCCTCAGTTCTGGGGGAAAATGCAAACTACCAGTTACACATTAAGGCTAAAAACTTTTAGGATTTTTGTCCTCAATACATACATACATAATTCAATTCTTTAATTTTTACTGATCTACTATTTTTTAGACTGCTGTTTTATTATTTAATTGTTTGGAATTAACTAGACTGCTGCTTATTGCAATATACCAGTAAGTTATTGAAGTGAAACAACTGAAACACTTTATCACAAATTAATGTTAATTAATCAGTTAAATTAATTAAATTGTGGGTGCTTGTAAATTGTAATTAATTTTATTTATTTAAATGGTAAGCTTGTTTTTGTTTTTTTGCTAAATCAGCTCACAGAGCACAGTTTGAGAGCCACTGTTAACAATTATTGGATATGTTCTTCATACTGTATATTTTTTTTTGCAGAGCTTCCCATTACATTTGTAACACCACTGGCTGATGTGCATGTATATGAGAAAGACGAAGCAAGGTTTGAGTGTGAGATCTCCAGACAGCCAAAGAGCTCCTGTTGGTTTAAAGGATCCCAGAAGATTACACCTGATGATAAATTTGAGGTACTTCAGGAGGGCAAAAGACACATTCTGGTGGTCAAATCTGCTTCCTTTGATGATGAGGCTAAGTACATGTTTGAGGCTGAAGACAAGAGAACGTCTGCCAAACTTGTTATTCAGGGTAAGGGAGAGGAAATAATACATTATTTTAAAAAGTGTTTGTAAAGTTTTAAGTGAAAACTACTGCCAGATTGAATCATGTGCTTGCATTTTTCGCCAGGCATCCGTCTTGAGTTTGTCAGACCCATTAAAGATGTCACTGTTAAGGAGCGTGAGACTGCAGAATTCAGCATTGAACTCTCTCATGAGAAAGTTCAAGTCACCTGGTACAAGAATGACGTGCGTTTGCATCCAAGCAAAGTGGTGCACATGTCAGAGGATGGCAAGACCCATACTCTGTCCTTCAAAGAGGTGTCTATTGATGACACATCTCTCATTAAAGTTGAGGCTCTTGGAAAAACCTGTGAGGCAATGCTCACTGTACTTGGTAGGTGTTACAAAAATCGGAATTATAGTGTCTTAGAGTACTTATAATTAATTACGTTCAATTTCCTCTTGTATGTCAACAGAGGGAGAACCTTACTTTACTACCAAGTTGCAGGACTACACTGCAGTTGAGAAGGACGAGGTTGTCCTAATGTGCGAAGTGAGCAAATCATCTGCTCAGGTGAAATGGTTCAAAGACGGCAATGAGATCACTCCCTCTAAGAATGTCATCATCAAGGCTGATGGAAAGAAACGTATCCTGACAGTAAAGAGGGCAGAGAAGGGCAACATTGGCGATTACGCTTGTGACTGCGGCTCTGACAAAACAACAGCCAAGCTTAACATTGAAGGTATGTATCTTTATGTATTTGTCTATGTATTCTTTATGTATTTGAGACTATGATCTAGTCTCCACTCCTCTCCTCTTGCTTTCTCTGCAGAACGTGATATTAAGGTTGTCCGTCCACTGTACAGTGTGGAGGTCACAGAGACAGAGACTGCTCGCTTTGAGACAGAAATCTCTGAGGAAGATGTTCATGGACACTGGAAACTCAAAGGAGATGCCCTGCACCAGTCACCGGTAATTTCTTTTGCACCAAAATACCAAAGTCTGATTTCTCAATAGCATATTAGCATAACTTACGGATGCTTTTTGGACATTTTGATAATTAGAGTTAATTAGATTCATTTAATTTGAAATAGAATCCTAATGATGAATTGTATTAAAGGAATAGTTCATGCAAAAATGCTAATTCTATTATCATGTTGTTCTAAACTCAAATGAATTTTTCAAAAATATTTTATAGTGGTCTTTTCACAAAAGCACCATCAAATTATGAAAATATTAAGTACTTATTGTGAGATATATTTGATGGATAGATTGAAATGTAAGCAGAAAAAATAAATAAAGTTACTTGTGGCTTAGAACAAAATTTTCAATTCAAGGTGAACTGTTCCTTTAAGAGCTAAATTGTGTGGTTTAATTTAAATACTGTGAGTTGTTCTCTGTGCTAAAATGACTTTTAAAGCATGTTTTTTATTTCGTTTTTTTCAGGACTGTGAAATTAAAGAGGAAGGCACCAAGCACATGCTTATCCTTTACAATGTCCGCATGGATATGGCCGGTGGTGTAGACTTCAGTGCTGCTAATGCTAAATCTAAGGCTCAGCTCAGAGTTAAAGGTAAGGAGTGATGAATACGATTCTTTCTTTGCATATTTTGGATACGCCAGAGAAATTGTAAATCAGTGGACAGGCTAGAAACAATTTGTGTTGAGTCACAAGACATGATATGTGCAGCTTTAGAATACAGGATGTGAGTTAAAGGCAGTTAAATTAGTCGGCCTTCAGTTTATCGTTAGCTCGTAAATTACTCTGACAGATGTCATGTAGTGATAACAGGGTGTGAAAAGCATTTATTATGGCAGGGATTCATGTTTTATAGATAGGTTTGGCAGCGATAGATTTTTTAATAGTCATGCTTTAGAATCAAGTTATGACATGGCACCCCTTCACAATGATGTGGGATTATTTTCGTCTATTATAATTTTACATGTAACATGTAACTTTCTCCTTTTCCTGGAAAAATCCAGTAGTTTGATTGACAGTAACAGATTTCTGAGCAGGGTGTCATAACAGGGGTGGGCTAGTGGCCAATCGGGTGTTGCGGTTATTTTAGAATCTGCATGCCATATCTAGAGAGGCTCTGTCAGTGATTGGCAGAGGCTCAACAGAACTACCTCCAGTTTTTTTTTCTGACCATATACATCTTAAGGAAACTCAATATGCAAATGAAGTAGGCCCCCAACGTATGTCCCTCTCTTGCTGAATCCCACTTGTCCTGGAGGCTTATGGGCTCCAGAGCAGTGGCCTGTTGTCAGCGGGAAAACGCTATGTGGATTTGTAGTTAAGGGATTGCAAGTGACTCTTGGAACTTGGAGGTGACTAACAATGTCTTCTCCTAAATCCAAAGCACGAATGATAGGCCTCTTGAGGCCTCTCAAGGATGTAACAGTGACAGCGGGAGAGACTGCAACCTTTGACTGCGAACTGTCTTATGAGGGCATACCTGTGGAATGGTTCCTTGGGGGTACAAAGCTGGAACCAAGTGACAGAGTAAGTGTGCATGTTGTCCTGTATAAATGCATGTGGTTTTGGGGAAAAAAGTGCCACTTTATTGTATAAGCAATAATTGAATCATACCTGAATTAATCAATTCAAGATGGTCGCTCTGACCCTTTAGGTGATACACTGCTAATAGGATAGGATACATATTTAACGACTGAAAGACAATTACGATTAATTTTTCTGCATATTGCATTATAGTTCTTTACATTTGTGAGTTAAATGCTCTCCTCATATAAGGACCTGGCGGATCAGGATACCAGTTGAGCATTTGATCCGTGTTTTGAGATAACACACAGGGTTATTCTGCTCTGCAAGCGTTCCTCTGGTTATTTTTAACTGCTTCAACTTCAAGACTCTATGTGCAGATGGCAGGTGGCAAGAGGCCTTTTTACAGACATAGCCTGTATATACATGTAGCAATGTATGTATGCGTTTTGTTTAAAGCATTTAAATGTGTTTTCCATGTCATTTGCAATGTGTGTCAGTTAGATCTTCAGTAATGGCCTATTTTGTGTGTGTTATGTTGCAAATGGTTTTGGTGAAAGGCAATACGTTTAGGTGAGGACAGCTGTGGTTCAAGATGTGCTTGTATTCCTGATATGTTTGTATGATAACTTGATTCTTAGTACACATGAGCCCTAATTTTACCAGTTGCGTTTATTTTTGGACAGATAGATATTTTGATTTCAGTGTATGTAATTTCTAGCGACTGCATTGTATTCGGAAAAGCTCATATTATTATTTTATTTTGTTAGTATTGTGCAATTATTATCACATAAATACATAATAATGTTGTTCAACAGAACTAAATGTATTAAATATTTAGAAATGGTACTGAACAATAAAAAAAAATGACAAGATTTAGCTGCAGAATGCTTGAATTGAGGATTTAAGACTGTTTGTAAAAAACAATAAATAAAACTTTTATTTTTATTTCTATTGATAGATTAAGGAAGATATTAGTTGTAAACAAATCATATACAACGGTTTTTAATCTTTTCATTCATCTTAGATAATTTAGCCTTATTTGAAGTTACACAAGCCAGATGTAGGAGTGTATAAATTATCCATGAAACATATTTGAGGCAGTAGAGGTGTGAAATTGAGAACAGTTCCTAGTCCTCAGCTGCTGACGTCTATTGCAGAGGGGCAGTAAATAGCCTCCCCACACCCTTGACACGGCAAGGGGGACTGATTTATCAATTGGTTTGATTCTCACAGGTGGTAACCCGAGCAGAAGGCAGAACTCACACGCTGATCCTTAGGGATGTGAAGCTGACAGAAGCAGGAGAAGTAAAACTCACTGCTAAGGACTTCTTGACACAGGCTCAACTCATTGTAAATGGTGGGTGTCATTTGTTCACTATGAAATGTAGATTTACTGTGATTGCACCCTCTTTACTAACAAGCAGCACATGTATTTTTTTTAATTGTCCTGACATGCAAACATTCAGGGGTACATGTAAGTAAATGTCTATCTATAATCTAGCTCAGGTGCTTCTCAATAACATTCACAAAACATTCTTGTACATGTAAGAAAGTGTCTTTCGCTGTTTCAAATAAAGATATAATAAGCCTGTCTTAAAATATTAGCACTGGAAAGTGTAACTTTGTTAAAAACAGTAAATTGTAAAATTAAAAAATATATTAATTTGCTGTACAGAGCCTCCAGTTGAATTTACCAAACCTCTGGAGGACCAGACTGTGGAAGAGGAAGCTACTGCTGAACTAGAGTGCGAAGTCTCCAAAGAGAAAGCAGATGTCAGGTGGTTTAGAGATGGACAAGAAATTCGCAAAACCAAGAAGTATGATATGGTTGCTGATGGTCGTAAGAGAAAACTTGTTATCCATGACTGCACACTTGATGATTCAAAGACATATACCTGTGATGCTAAACAGTTCAAGACTTCAGCTTTCTTAAATGTTGAACGTAAGTCAACCAGAATGAAAAAAAATTCAAATTGTACTCGCAATGAAAAAATAAATCACTGAGTTTGGTGACCGTTTGATTTTCAGCTCCGCATGTTGAGTTCACAAAGCCACTCCATGATGTTGAGGTCAAAGAGAAGGAATCTGCCAGATTTGAATGTGAAGTGTCTCGTGAAAGTGCAAAGGTTGGTTGTCTAATATTCAATTAAGTTTTTTTCAACTGATATTTTTACTTATTTTATCAGTGTAATTCATAAGTTAAATGTTAGATATTCTGTTATGTAATGTTTCATTTATCATTGAATGTTATTTCTGAAATTGAATTTATCGATATTTTCCATTGTCTGTTTTGCATAGGTTCGCTGGTTCAAAGATGGCAATGAAATCAGAAAAGGCAAAAAATATGAGATGATTTCTGAAGGTGTAAAACGTATTCTCATCATAAGCAAGTCTGTCTTTGATGACGAAGCAGAATATGAATGTGATGCCAGGACCTCCAAGTCTTCTGGGATGCTGACAGTTGTTGGTAAGTTATCCTGTTTATTTGTAGTCTAAAAGGAATGAAACAGCTTACTTTGAAAGGTAGACTGATTTGCTTGATTTATCTTACAACAGAGGAGGAGACTAGATTCACAAAGAACTTGGCTAATGTTGAAGGCACTGAAACCGACAGTGTTAAACTGATTTGTGAGGTCTCCAAGCCCAGTGCGGAGGTTTCATGGTACAAGGGTGACCAAGAGTTGCCTGAAGTTGGTAGATATGAGCATATTGCAGATGGAAAAAAGAGAATTCTCATTATTAAGGGCCTCCGTATGGATGATGCTGGAGAATACCACTGCAAACTTCCGTCCTCACAGACCACAGGGAACTTGAAGATTAATGGTGAGACTTTGTCTTGACCCTGAAAATGTACTATATATTTTTATTACTTATAAACTCTATTCCTTGTTTCTATAAACATGCTTCATACATGTGATTGCCATTTTTTCTTAACCGTTTAGAACTTGCCGCTGAGTTCATTGCCAGGCCTCAAAACCAGGAAGTGGTTGAAGGTGAAAAGGCACAATTTGTGTGCTCAGTCTCCAAAGACACATATGAAGTGAAATGGCTCAAAGGAGATAAGGAACTTCAGTCAGATGACAAATATGACATTATTTCTGAGGGCAAAAAGAGAGTTCTTGTTATCAAAAATTGTGAACTCAAGGATGAGGGAGGATTTGTAGTCCTAATTGGAACCACAAGAGCCTCAGCTGATTTGACTGTGCTTGGTATGTACCGCATGTTGCGTTTTTGTTTTTTTCTTTATTTCTCTTTTAAGAAATGCTGAATATGAAAATTCTGATGTTTTGCTGTGTTGTATTACAGAAAAGCTCAGGATTGTCACTCCTCTCAGAGACATAAAGGCAAATGAAGGACAAGAAACTGTCCTCAATTGTGAAGTTAACACTGAGAATGCAAAGGCAAAATGGCTGAAGAATAATGAGACATTATTTGAAAGTAGCAAGTTCATCATGACCCAGAAGGACAATGTATTCTCTCTGAGGATCAAAGACACCAACAAATCAGATGAGGCCAACTACACCATTACACTGACCAACCCACGTGGTGAAAATGCAAATAGCTCTGCCAACCTTAATGTGCAAGGTATGACACATACACGGATGTCCTTTATTTTTCATAGTTAATAGTTTTTTTACTTTGAAAGTGAGAATTCAAGTTAAGTTGCAAAACTATTGACTTGGGCTCCAAATTAGAGACCCGTGAAGAAAAGTCTATATGTCTGCAAGGAAAATATTTTCTCTTAATACTGCAACTGTGTTTATATAAAAGGCAATCTCTCATTAACCAACTGCCAAAATTCCCATTTTGTGGGTTTTTAGTGGACTGTTTTGAATTAGTTTAACAGTAAAGGGGTTTTAATGTTTAAAAGCTGACATATTTTTTGACAAGTAGTAAAATATTATTTTAAAGGAATTAAAATATATTTAAAATATAAAATAACATACTTATATAGTCATATTTCTTATAAATATGACATTAATTGTTGTGCAAAAGACTTTATACAACTAACCTGCATCATTTAGTGACATTTTAAGTAAATTAATTTGAGACTTTGGCTCAATCCCAATTCACCCCTTGCCCCTACCCCTTGGCCCTACTCCTCCTTTTTGCATGTTCACGGTGTCCCGATTCTTGTTGAGATCGAGGGGTAGGGCTACATAGCCCTCGAAACAGAGATTTTTCAGAGCCACACTCGAAACGGAGGGCTACGAGAGAGTTTACAGAATGCGTCACAAATCACCGGCAAGATGGCTTCGCATATGGTTAAACATTTAAATTTAGCACCAGATGATACCACCATGCACTTTATTTACTGTTATAATAATACTACAGTCATTTAAATTAAGAAATTGTACAGTAAATTACCGTTCCGAATCAGAAAAGACATACATTTCGAGGAAGGAATATTATAATTATCATGTCTCCTCAAAGCTGCGCTGATTGTCAGTCGTTGTCATGGAGAAATCCCGTAAAAGGGTTTAAGGAAAAAAATCCCGTTTAAGGGCCAAGGTGTACACTCTAAAACAAGGGGTAGGGCCAAGGGGTATATTGGGATTGAGACTTAGACTTTGTTGCAAAATCACATGCCAAGTTAACTTACCATACGCCTTAATTTCCACAGAGGAGGATCTTAGAATCGTTGTTCCTCCTGAGGATGTTGACACACAGGAGAAAAAGACCATCACCTTCTCATGCAAAGTGAACAGACCAAATGTGACAGTCCAGTGGATGAAGGCAGGTCAGGAAATCAGTCTTAGCAAGAGAATTCTGTATCGTGTGGACAAGGACAAGCACACCCTGACCATTAAGGACTGCAGCCTTGCAGACGAAGGTGAATACACTGTAGTTGCTGGTTCTGCAAAGGCAACGGCAGAACTGGTCATCAGTGAGGCACCCACTGATTTCAGCATTCAGCTCAGAGACCAAACCATCACAGAGTTTGAGGATGCTGAGTTCACTTGTGAACTTTCCAAAGAGAAGGCTGAAATCAAATGGTATAGAGATGGCAGGGAGATCAGAGAAGGACCCAGGTAAGATGCATTCTGAGTGCTTTTGTTAAGGACATTTTGTTGGGTTGAGGATGTTTAATGTGCATTTTATGTTTATTTTTAAGATTCCAATTTGAGAGACATGGCAAAATGTGCAGACTGCGTATAAAGGAGTGCAGACCAGATGATGAGTGTGAATATGCCTGTGGAGTGGATGACAAGAGAACCAGAGCCCGTCTTTTTGTTGAGGGTAAGTTTGTTTCAGTGTCCATCAAAAACCTGAAAATATCACAGAATTTCCAGGCGCAGAATAGTCATAGAAATGAGTGAAATCTTAAATGTTCTTTATGACGTTTTCACCTCTTTAGAAACCCCTGTGGAGATCGTCAGACCACCCACAGATGTGTTTGAGCCCCCAGGCTCAGATGTTGTGTATGAAGTTGAGCTCAACAAAGACAGAGTTGAGGTCAAATGGCTGAGGAACAACATGACCATTGTCCAAGGTGATAAGTACCAGATGATGAGCGAGGGTAAGATTCACAGGCTTCAAGTGTGTGAAATTAGGCCTCGTGATCAAGGCGAGTACAGATGCATTGCCAAGGACAAAGATGCCAGAGCCAAACTTGAGCTTGCTGGTAAGACATTACATATTTGAAATTAAATGTTTTACAAGCAAAGCACAATCACATTCAATGCATGTTTACAACACCCTGGTGTTTCTCTACAGCCAAACCAACAATTAAAACATTGGATCAAGACCTGGTGACAGATGCTGGAAAGCCATTTGTAATGGCAGTTCCTTACAATGCTTACCCACATGCTGAGGCTGAGTGGTTCTACAATGAAATCAGTCTGCCAAAAGAAAATATTCACACTTCTACCGACAGGACAGAGTACAGGCTTAAGGACCCTAAGAAGTCAGAGGAAGGCTGCTATAAAATCATCATCCAGAACAAACATGGAAAAGGAGAGGCTTTCATAAACCTAAAAGTTATTGGTAAGTTATTTTCATAGTGTATAATTTTATTTTAGTAATATATCCCAATATTGTATTGTTTAAAAATATTGCACTTTTCTTAGATGTTCCTGGGCCTGTGAAGAACCTTCATGTTGTTGACACTGCTGACGGTGAGGTCAGCATTTCCTGGGAAGAGCCTGAGAGTGATGGTGGCAGCAAGATCTTGGCTTATGTGGTTGAGAGACGTGATATCAAACGTAAGACCTGGACTCTGGCCACGGACCATGCCGATAGCACAGAGTACTGTGTAACTGGCTTGCAGAGAGACTCCAAGTACCTCTTCCGTGTCTGTGCACGTAACCGAGTCGGAAGTGGACCCAATGTTGAGACGGATAAAGCTGTTCAAGCCAAGAATAAGTTTGGTGAGTCAAGAATATCAGAAAGTCAAGTTTTTGTGTACCCTAGCCAATGATTCTCAATTTGTTTTTTAATTGTACACATTTCAGATGTTCCTGATCCACCACAGAAAGTTACTGTTGGAAATGTCAACAAGTTTAGTGCCACCGTCTCTTGGGAACCACCACTGTTCGATGGTGGATCTGAGATCACATCATACATTATTGAGCTACGCGATAGAACTTCTGTGACCTGGTCTCCGGTCATGGTGACCAAACCACATGAACGCACAGCTATCATTAATGATGTTATTGAGAACAAAGAATACATCTTCCGCATTAAGGCTGAGAACAAGGCTGGAATTGGCAAACCAAGTGCTGCCACTAACCCAGTGAAGATCATGGACCCTATCGGTTTGCAAAATCCCAAATGTCATTATTTTACCACACATGAAAGCTTTCACATGTGATATATGTATTCAATGTTTTGATTCACAGAGAGACCAAGCCCCCCAATGAATTTGACACACTCTGAACAGACCAAGGATTCCTGTCTCTTGACATGGGAGACTCCCTTAAAAAATGGAGGCACAGCGATCACTGGCTACATCATTGAGAGATGTGAAGAAGGCACAGACAAGTGGCTCAGATGCAATGCTAGGCTTTGCCAGGACCTGTTGTACAGGGTAAGTGTGCTAGCTTTTCAATCTTTGCCAAAGACCAACCAGTTTAATGCTATTTAATCATGGGAATCATCATTTATGGGACAGTTAATGTTAGACTTTGAATTTAGCTATCAATTTCGAGATCAGTATTTCCCCTATTCTAATTTCTTGTTTCCCTGAAATAGTGAACTACCTCCTTGTGAATGGACTTTCCTTGAAATAGATTTTGTCTTTGATTCTTATAGCGCTTATTAGTATGTTACAAAATGCTTGTGATTGAATAATTTCCACAGATGTCAGGCCTGAAATTTGGGAAAAAATACAGCTATAGAGTACTTGCTGAGAATGCGGCTGGGCAGTCTGACCCCTCAAACATTGTTGGACCTGTGTTGGCAGATGATCCACACTGTAAGTGATTTCACCCTACAGAACTCTTTGATATATTTGAATCTTCAAGCCAAATCAAGATGCTTACTACATGATTTGCTTCTCTTGACACAGTTGCACCCACTCTGGACTTGAGTGGATTTAAGGATGGTCTGGAGGTCATTGTCCCTAACCCTCTTGCAATTCGTGTCCCCATCACTGGGTACCCGGTGCCCACAGCAAAGTGGACGTACGGTGAAAAAGTGCTAACGGCTGGTGAACGTGTGTCTATGGTTACAAAGTCAACCTTCACAGAGCTCATTATAACCCCAAGTGTGCGTCCTGACAAAGGCACATACTCATTGATGCTGGAAAATGATGTGACCAGTGTCTCAGGAGAGATTGAAGTCAATGTCATTGGTACACACAATATTTTATTATAGTCATGTATACATCAATTTACAATTCAGAAAGGAAAAAGTAAAGAGTTATACTTTTTTTTATCTTGCAGCATCTCCAAGTGCACCAAAAGACTTAAAGGTTGCAGAAGTGACCAGAAAGCATGTTCACCTGATGTGGGAGGCACCTGATCATGATGGAGGCAGTCCGATCACTGGCTACCAGGTTGAGAAGCGTGAGGTCTCCAGAAAGACCTGGGTGAAGGTATAAAAATGAACATATCTTTATCTATTAATTTCTGTGAACTGTTTTGCGAACTTACAGTGATCTGTTTCCTTGTGCTTATGTAATTTTAGGTGATGTCAGGTTTGCAAGACCAGGAATACACAGTCACAGATGTTGTTGAGGGAAAGGAGTACTTGTTCAGAGTTATTGCCTGCAACAAATGTGGCCCTGGAGAACCCGCCTATATTGATGAGCCAGTGAATGTGTCTTCACCTGCAAGTGGGTTTCAATCCCAATAAGATATTTGTCAATGTTAAATATTCACAATGTCATAAGTATGTAATGCCTCATAAATTCATGTGTTGGTGCATGTGATTCACAGCTGTACCAGACCCACCAGAAAACCTTAAATGGCGAGACAAGTCTGCTAGCAAGATCTTCTTGTCATGGGAGCCTCCCAAATGGGATGGTGGAACTGCAATTAGAGGTTATATTGTTGACAAGTGCCAACGTGGCACTGACAAGTGGGAGCCATGTGGAGATCCATTGCCTGAGCTTAAGTGAGTGATCATTTCAACTTTCCTTTTTTGTAAACTGAATTGAGGTGCAAACTTGCAAAAGTGAAACTTATTAACTCTACAAACAGGTTTGAAGTGACTGGTCTCATTGAAGGACAGTGGTATGCTTATCGTGTGAGGGCTTTGAACAAACTGGGTGCCAGTAGGCCTTGCAAGGCGACAGATGAGATCTTGGCGGTTGATCCTAAAGGTACTTTATTAGATTATGCTTTCACATTCTGAGATGACATTATGATTGAGGTTAAGCTCAATTTTTGCCACTTTATTACCACTTTCACAGAGCCTCCAGAGATTCAACTAGATGCAAAGCTGCTGGCTGGCCTGACTGCTAAAGCTGGCACTAAGATTGAACTTCCTGCTGACATCACTGGCAAACCAGAGCCTAAAGTCAAATGGACCAAGGCTGACCTAGTCCTGAAGCCAGATGACAGAATCGCAATTGATACCAAACCTGGACACTCAACACTGTCCATTGCTAAGACCAAGAGGGATGATACAGCTACATACATTATTGAGGCAGTCAACAGCAGTGGCCGTGCAACTGCAACTGTTGATGTCAACATTCTAGGTAGTATGACAACCCCCCAAAAAAGATATATATATAATGGAAAACAAGACAAATTTTGTTTAGAGAAAATCTTTTTATGAGCAGTTATTATTGCGATTATATTAATATCTAATCTTTGCTACCTCCATTTAGATAAACCTGGTCCACCAGCTGCCTTTGATATCTCTGAAATCACCAATGAGTCGTGTTTGTTGGCCTGGAATCCTCCAAGAGATGATGGTGGCTCAAAGGTGACAAACTATATTGTTGAGAGGAGAGCTGCAGAGAGTGAACTTTGGTACAAGTTGTCCTCCACTGTGAAGCAAACCACATACAAAGCCACCAAACTTGTGGCTTTCAAGGAGTATGTATTTAGGGTTTATGCTGAAAATCAGTTTGGCGTTGGTCCCCCAGCAGAACATGCCCCAATAATTGCCAGATATCCATTTGGTATGTTATTTAATGCTGCCTCAACAATTCAACACACATTTTGGCTAGCTTTTTACCTGATTATTAATTAATATATATTTTCACTATATCTTAGATACCCCTGGTCCCCCATATAAATTGGAGCCATCTGACATTGCAAAGGATGCGGTAACTCTGTCCTGGTATGAGCCTGATGATGATGGTGGAAGTCCTATTACTGGATACTGGGTAGAGAGATATGAGCCTGACCATGACAAATGGATTAGATGCAACAAGCTACCTATTAGGGACACAAACTTTAGGTATGTATGGATGTCATTTCACCCTAGTATGCCATTGCTGTATGTCATAAACTTGTTTGTTTGTATGTCTGAAATACAAATTTGCTTGCAGGGTAAAAGGCCTGCCCACAAGAAAGAAGTACAAGTTCCGTGTTTTGGCAGAGAATCTTGCTGGGCCTGGCAAACCAAGCAAAGAGACAGACCAGATTTTGATTAAAGATCCAATTGGTAGGATTAACATTGGATTGATATACTACTTTGTCTATTTCATCTACAAAATTTGACACTGTATGATGTGACATTTGCCTTTAGATCCTCCATGGCCTCCTGGTAAGCCCACTGTTAAAGATGTGGCCAAAACATCTGCCTTCCTGCAATGGACAAAACCTGAACATGACGGTGGTGCAAAGATTGAGTCTTACACCGTTGAGCTCCTCAAGAGCGGAACTGACGAGTGGGTGCGTGTAGCTGATGGTATCCCCTCTCTTGAGCACTTCCTGAGAGGATTGATGGAGAAGCAAGAGTACTCATTCCGTGTCAAAGCTGTCAACGCAGCAGGCGAGAGTGAACCTAGTGAACCAAGCGATCCAGTGCTCTGCAAGGAGAGACTCAGTAAGTCACACTGTTAAATATAAGAAGTCTGTCTTCATTTATTTATCCTCATGCAGTTCCAAACCTATATGACTCTCTTTTTTCTGTGGAATATAAAAGAAGAAATTATGAGTAATGTAGTTGATTACTCTTTTTCATGCAGTTTCAATAAATGGAATGAATATAGCAGGAATATAGCACACAAGTTGCAGTTTTCAGGTGTTTTATTGTTATTTTAGAGCTTAACAACACCAATCGCCATTAACTCCTCATTATTTACAAATTAAGTAATAATAGGCAGGATATTCTTGACATTCTTAATATTATTCTTTTGTGGTCATATGGAAAGTCATACTGGTTTGGAAAAGATTGGGAGTGAGTAAATGATGGTGAACTTTTAAGTTTAGTATTAACCATTACTCTAACATTTAAACATTTTCTAATGATGATCCTCCTGTAGATCCTCCATCGCCACCAAGATGGCTTGAAGTAGTGACCACTACTAGGAACAGCGCTGAACTAAAATGGACAGCACCTGAGAGAGATGGTGGCTCTCGAATCACAAACTACATTGTTGAGAAGAGAGATGTCAGACGGAAAGGCTGGCAGGCTGTGGACACCACTGTGAAGGAGCTGAAGTACACTGTGACCCCATTAAATGAAGGGGTTCTCTATGTTTTCCGTGTTGCTGCTGAGAATGCAGTTGGACCCAGTGAATTTTGTGAACTTGCAGATTCGGTTCTTGCCAAGGATACTTTCAGTGCGTATTTAGTCCTCCTTGTTGCTTGTTTCATCCTTTTGATTTGTTGATGTATAGTACTGAATTTGTTTCACATATGCTTTTCTTCTTCACAGATTCCCCTGGACCTCCATATAATCTGACCATTACAGATGTCTCAAAGACTCATGTTGACCTGAAATGGGATGCACCTAAGAATGATGGTGGAAGACCTGTCTTGAGGTAGTTAAGTACTGTACATATGGCCATTGTAGCAGTTGATTGTTATTTTAACATTTAGCAGTTTTAATTTTAGAATTCTTCATATACTATTATAGTGTTTAATCGTATTTTGAATTGAGCTTTATGTTATATTTTCAATTTTTATTTTAATTGTTTACTTAATGAGTTTTATTGTTATTTTATTTTAGTTTTAGTCATTTTAGTACTTCAACTTATTTAATTTTATTTAGTTTTAAGTTAGTTGCGATAGCAAAATTTCTAATTTTCATTTTTTTCATAAATGTACATGCAATTTTTTATATTTATATTTTATTTCAGCATTTATCTCAAGTTGTGAATGCACCCTTGAATGCAAAAATCCGGCAAAGCGTCTGTTGTCTGTCTGTGTGGTGTGAATTGGCCTTAAAGCGCTCCAGTATATCTCAAAGCATACAAATTCTCCTTAATTTTTTGTGTTCTAAATATCCATCTTTCCTAGATATGTCATTGAGAAGAAGGAGAAACTTGGAACCCGGTGGGTGAAATCTGGAAAGACTTCAGGTCCTGACTGCCATTACAGAGTGACTGATGTGATTGAGGGGACTGAAGTCCAGTTCCAGGTCTCTGCTGAGAACGAGGCTGGAGTTGGTCACCCAAGTGAACCCACTGATATTGTGGTCATTGAGGACCCAACAGGTATAACCAGTTTTTGCAGTCTTACACCTTCAGAATACTAGTAAATGCATAATATGGAATATTTTCATGAGACAAAAAAGTGGGTTAAAAATGGGTTTAATATATTTGATTTTGATTTGAGATGTAATCCATAATGAAACCATTTTTTATCTCGCCAGGCCCACCATCACCACCCCAGGAATTGAATGTCACAGAAGCAGCCAGAGACCATCTTTGTATTGCCTGGAAGGCACCAGAAAAGACCGGAGGAAGTCCCATTATCGGCTACCATATTGAGCTCTGTGAGGCTGGAACTGAGAAATGGATGAGAGTCAACTCTCGTCCTGTCAAAGAGTTAAAATACAGAGCAGGGGATGAAGAGGGCATTGTTCCTGAGAAGCAGTATACCTTCAGAGTCCGTGCTGTCAATTCTGTTGGTGCCAGTGAGCCATCTGACATTTCTGAGAACGTATATGCCAAAGATTCTGATTGTAAGAGTTTTTTTTATTATTATTTTTTAAAATAAATTTTTAAATGATCATTTGTTACCATTTTAATGTAAGGATAACTGATTGCCCTATTACTCATATCATTGCAGGTAACCCAACCCTTGACTTCCAGACCAAAGACATTGTTGTTGTAGAAGGAGAAAAGATGCACCTACCTATTCCATTTAAGGCTGTGCCGTCACCTAAGATTACATGGCACAAAGATGGAAATGAACTGAAGCCTGATGACAGAACCTTCTTTAGAACTGAGTACATATCCTGCCATCTGGAAATTCCAAGCTGCTTACATGCTGATGCTGGCCAGTACAAAGTTACCTTGGAGAACAGAAATGGTTCAGCAAGTGGAACACTCAACGTCAAAGTTATTGGTATGTCTTTGAGTTCTATTGCTAGTTTGACTGCTTTTTGATGCATTTTAAACTAATGCCATTGCTTTATGTTTTTTGGGTTTTTTTTAACAAACTTTAGGTCTTCCTGGAGTGTGTAAAGAAATTGTTGCTAGTGAAATTACCAAGAGCACCTGCAAGATATCCTGGGATCCTCCAGACTATGACGGTGGTACCCCCATTCTCCACTATGTGTTGCAACGCAGAGAAGCAGGCAGGAGAACCTATGTCAATGTTATGTCTGGGGAAAACAAAGTGAGCTGGCCGGTTAAGGATCTCATTCAAAATGGGGAGTATTACTTCCGTGTCAGAGCTGTCAACAAGATTGGTGGTGGTGAATTCCTTGAGCTTCGTAATCCTGTAATTGCTGAAGATCAAAAGCGTAAGTAATGACATTTATTGAACGGATTTGGATGTACCTTTCATTTTGCATGATATTTTTAGTAATCTTTTTCCCATCAAATACAGAACGTCCTGATCCTCCAGTCGATGTGGAAACACACAACCCAACTTCTGAGAGTGTGACCCTTACATGGAAGCCTCCCATGTATGATGGTGGAAGCAAAATTATGGGTTACATTCTTGAGAAGATGATGAAAGGGGAAGATCAATTTAAGAGATGCAATGACTTCCTCGTGCCAGTGTTGTCCTATACTGTTAAGGGATTGACGGAAGGAAAACAATATCAGTTCCGTGTGAGTGCCGAAAATGCAGCTGGCGTCAGTGATCCTTCACGCAGCTCACCTTTTGTCAAAGCCTCTGATGCAATTGGTATGAACTTAATCTTTTGTTACTTGTCAAATCATAAAGTTTTTTTTTCAAATGTGAAGTCCCTTTGATGCAAGCTATTGGTATATGTAAGCATTTTTTGTTATTCTGCTTCTAGATCGTCCAAAAGTATTCCTTAGCGGTAGTCTACAATCAGGCTTGTCTGTGAGACGAGGTGAAGAGATCCGATTGGATGCCAACATCTCTGGATTTCCTTACCCACAAATTACATGGATGAAAAACAATTCAACCATTTGGCCAGAGCCACTGAAGAAGAGACCAGAAAGGCCCATTAAAAAGAAGAAAGAGAAAGAAAAAGAAAAGGAGGAAAAGAAAGAGGCAGATGCCGAAAAGAAAGAGGCAGATGCCGAAAAGAAAGAGGCTGATGCCGAGAAGAAAGAGGCAGATGTAGAAAAGAAAGACGCAGATGCAGAAAAGAAGGTGGAAGACAAAGAGGCCAAGGAGGAAGACAAGGCAAAGAAGGAAGAAGAAAAGGAGAAAGAAAAAGAAAAGGAGGTGGAGGAACCGGAGGAACCCGAAGAAGCATACCACCCAAGCTTAAATGAACGTCTTACCATTGAATCCAAGAGGAAGGGTGAATCCTTTATTATTGTAACAGATACCATCAGAGGCGATCATGGTGTTTTCACCATCAAAGTGGAAAATGATCATGGTGTTGCCTCTGCCACCTGTGAAGTTAATGTCCTTGGTGAGTTGAGATAAGATTCTTTTTGTCTCCGTAATCTTTAATCAAAACATGACAATTTACTATTCATCTAAGAAGATAAAGCATGACTTTCCGTTTTTGCTGATGTCACTTACCCCACACAAGCTATTGGATAATGTATTCAATACTCAAATAGCTAGTTAGGCATTGTTCAAGTAAATGTATTTGGTCTGGTATACCACACTGGTATGGAAACACATCAGTTGAAACTAACTTTAATAATGACACTTGAAACATATACACCCTTTTCCACCTTGAATATTTTGGGAAGTTCATTTTTACACTTTCATATTTCAGATACTCCTGGACCTCCAGTCAATTTCAAATTCGAAGAGGTAAGGAAGACCTCAATCCTCTGTAAGTGGGAGCCTCCTCTGGATGATGGTGGTTCTGAAGTCATTAACTACATATTAGAGCGAAAAGATAACTCCAAGGCTGAGCTTGGATGGATCACTGTAACATCAATCCTTAGAGGTTGTAAATTTCTAGTGCCCAAACTTATTGAGGGCAAGGAGTACCTCTTCCGCGTCACTGCCGAGAACAAGTATGGTCCTGGAACCCCATTCGTCTCCAAACCTGTCATCGCAAAGAATCCATTTGGTATTACGAATTTCCATTGTTTGTTTGATCACATAATTTGCATTGTTGTTTTTCACAGTTGATCTAACAGTTAAATACACCTTTGTCAATTCAGATCCTCCAGAGGCGCCGGAGAAACCTGAAATTAAGGATGTTACAGCCAGCAGTATGCGTGTTACCTGGATAGAACCCAATGACAATGGCAGCCCCATTGAGGGATATTGGGTAGAGAAACGAGAAATTAACAGCACACACTGGGCACGAGTCAATCGCACCATGGTTCCAGATTTGGAAATAAATGTAGAGGGCCTTTTAGAGGGTCTGACATATATTTTCAGAGTCAGTGCAGAAAATGTAGCTGGACCTGGAAAGTTCAGTCCCCCGTCTGAACCAAAAACAGCACAGGCACAAATCAGTAAGTTTGTAACATTAAACCTGACCATGAAAATATCGGAATTATATTTAATTTCAAATTACTATCAATTTAGAATGTAATATTTATTATATAACAATTATTTTTTCAGTGCCCCCGGGTCCACCAATTCCAAGAGTTGTTGACACCTCAGACTTTTCAATTGATGTTGAATGGGATCCTCCCGCAGACGATGGTGGCGCAGACATCTTTGGTTATCATGTTGACAAAGTTGTTGCTGGTACCAAGGACTGGTCACGAGCCACAGAGAGGCCATGGAAGAACCACGCATTTACAGTGTATGGTGTGAGAGAAGGCGCAAAATACATTGTTCGTGTTGTTGCAGTCAATTGTGCTGGTGAAGGACAACCAGGTTTTACAGATGGAGTAATTGTGAGAAACCCTGCAGGTATAAAAATAATACTAATGCTAATTATCATAGGCTATTGTTTAATTGTTAAGCAATTAAAGTGTTCCAAGATAAACAGCTAGTTTTGTTTCTTTGCCAAAACAGAGGTGCCTGTCATCGAACTTGATATCTCTGTAAAAAATGGCGTTGTCGTTAGAGCTGGAGAGATGCTGAGAATTCCAGCCCATGTGACTGGCAGACCTTTTCCATTTTTGAAATGGACAAAGGATGATGCAGCATTAGAAAAAGATCGTATGGAGGTTGAAGATGCTGGACCGGTCAGCACTCTTGTGATTAAAACCACAAAGAGAAGTGATCATGGCAAATACCAAATCCAAGCAGCAAATCCAAGTGGTATTAAGTCTGCATGGACCAGGGTTGAAGTTATGGGTAAGAATTTTTTAAATTGTAATATGGATTCTAAGTGTACACTCATTTTCATTACAGCATGCATAACACCAGTTAACACATCATTTAAAATCTCTCTGCAGATGTTCCCGGACCAGTTCTTGACCTGAAACCTGTTGTGGTTACAAGAAAGCTAATGATTCTGAATTGGTCAGATCCTGATGATGATGGTGGTAGTGATGTGACAGGGTTTATCATTGAAAGGAGGGAACCAAAGATGCACACATGGAGACAACCTATTGAGACTCCTTCCTCCAAATGTGAGATTGTAGGTATTATTGAGGGACAGGAGTACATTTTCCGTGTTGTGGCTAAGAACAAGTTTGGATGTGGACCTCCAGTCGATCTTGGACCAATCCGTGCTGTGGATCCTCAAGGTAAACTTAACATACACAATGCTTTTACTATTAGAACATCTAACTCTCACTGTTCTTGTGTATTTATTGTCATATGGGTTTTTTGAATGCCAGGTCCACCAACTTCTCCTGAAAAGTTCCACTATGTTGAGAGGACCAAGTCCTCTGTTACTATTGAATGGAGACCACCACGTAATGATGGTGGTAGTCCAATCATTGGCTACATCATTGAGAAAAAGCGACAAGATGAACCAGCCTTTCAGCGTGTCAACCCAGAGCTGATCACTGCTCAAATTTTGACAGTTGAAAACCTTGATGAGTTGCATTTGTATGAGTTCCGTGCAAAGGCTGTCAATGCACTTGGTGAAAGTGAGCCTTCAATTACCATGACTGTTGTAATTCAGGATGATGAAGGTTTGTCCAATTCTAATTTAACATCACTGTTCTTGAGCATAGACATTTCATCTGTTTTTTTTTTTTTTGACAACATACATTTCATATCTTTTGATAATTCTAGTGGCACCAACTCTGCATATGCTAAAGCACTTCAAGGGTGATTTGATCCGAGTAAGGAAAAACGAACCTATTGAGATGCCTGCTGAAGCCACAGGCCTACCAATGCCAAAGATTGAATGGCTGAAGGATGATGTTGTTATTGACACAAGCTCTGAGAAACTCCTGATAGAAACCAAAGAGATTGACAGAGTGACATCACATACAAAACTCTCCATCCCTGCTGTTACGAGATTGGACAAGGGCACATACACTGTTATTGCCTCAAATCGTTTGGGAGCACCCAGTCATTCCATCACAGTGGAAGTGTTGGGTAAGTTATCCTTTACTTTACAATAAAAAAGTATTGGACACTTTCAGTTAAAACTGTTTTTAACAAAATGTCAAACCAAGTGGCATCATGCTGAGGTGATTTTAGTGGATGTTTGGAGTCAGATCTCCTTAAGTTCACACAGTTGAATATCACATTAACTATGGAAATCGTCTACTTATGTTTGACAACCAAAAGGTGCCTAATAACCTTGTCTTAATTTATATATATAAATAAATCTCTTATATAAAAAAGTGTTGTGAAATGTTTTACTTGAAATGTATGCTTTTTTTAATATGATTCAATGGCAACCAGTATGTCATGGCTTAAGTTTCCAAAGTATATTTATTTGGCATATTCTTTATGATTTATAATTATCTCTTTTTTTCATAGATCGCCCAACACCACCAAGGAATATTGCTGTTTCAAATATCAAAGCAGAGTCTTGCAACCTTACCTGGGATGCCCCATTGGATATTGGTGGCAGTGAGCTTACCAACTACATTGTTGAGATGAAAGACCTGAATGTTGAAGATCCTGAAAATGCTGAGTGGGTGCCGGTTACTAAGTCCATTATTGAGAAGCGATATGGGGTAAGCGAAACTATTATTTCATAGCATTTGTGTAGGTAGTCATTCAAAATGCATCAAACAAGAGCATTGTTTATGTAAAACATATATAATTGGTAAAATTGCAGAAATAATGATATCATCTTGTTTTCTAATTTTTTTTTGCAGGTATGGAACCTGCAAACTGGTGGCAACTATAAATTTAGGGTCAAAGCTGAGAATAAGTATGGAATAAGTGAGGCCTGTGAAACCGAAGAGGTTCAGATTAAGGATCCTTTTGCTCTGCCTGGCCCACCTGAGAAGGTCACTATCACTGAGCACTCTAAGACCCATATGGTACTGACATGGGAACCACCTATTGACAGTGGTGGTTCTATGATAATTGGCTACTGGCTTGAGAAGCGTGAAAAAGGCACTTCCTATTGGTCTCGTGTGAATAAGACACTGGTGTCAAAACGTGGCATGAAAGGCTGGGAATACCAGGTTACCCGTCTCATAGAGGGAACGGAGTATGAATTCCGTGCAATGGCTTGCAATTCTGCTGGTATTGGACCACCTAGTGCCATTTCTGAATCTGCCGTTGCCGATGATCCATTGAGTAAGAACATAAATTAAATGCATTTGTATTTTTGATAGATTTAAAATGAATGTTGTTTTTTAACATATTTAATATTTGTTTGTTTTGTGTGTCTGTGTGTTTACAGCTCCACCTAGCATGCCAGCTGCTCCTGAGATTAGTGACAAAACCAAACATAGTGTCACTCTTGCGTGGACCCCACCAGCTAAAGATGGTGGACGCCCCATCAAAGGTTACATCATTGAGATCCAGGATGAAGGAACTTCTGAGTGGGCCAGGGTTAATGATGCTGAAAATCCGCATCCTACTACTGAGTTCACAATTCCAAACCTCCCAGCACTTAAGAAATACAGATTCAGAATCATTGCAGTCAATGAAATTGGCGAGTCTGAACCAAGCCCCAGAACCACTGAAGTTCGCATAGAGGACATTCAAAGTAAAGTCTTTTGTACTGAAATACAAATTAACTTCCTCAAGAGTCACAATATTTATTTTTCCATGACCTTATGCATTCTTTTAATTCCACAGCTGGACCAAAGATCTTCATGGATATCAGTGCTCATGATCTTCTGTGTATCCGTGCTGGATCTCCATTTAAGATTCCTGCTACCATCACAGGGCGTCCTGCTCCCAAAGTTACATGGGAGTTTGATGGCAAAGCAAAGACAGAAAAGAAGGATCGTCTTCACGTCTTACCAGTGGATTCACAGGTAATACTTTTTCTCTAATTTTAGACACAAGTACAATTTTCTTTTCAATCTAAGACAGATGTTTATTGGTGATTTTCTTGGGGATTAGGTTGAATCAACTGACACTACCTCAGTTGTTACAATTCCTGTCAGTTTGAGAACCCATTCTGGCAGGTACACAATCACAGCAAAGAACAAATCAGGACAGAAGCATGTCAATGTCAGAGTAAATGTGCTTGGTGAGTTTGCTACTTATATTTTTAAAGACCTAATCAAAAATAACATTGTGCTATGAAGTAAATTGATATTTTTTTCCAGATGTTCCTGGAGCACCCAAAGAGCTCAAAGTTACTGATATCACCAGAACCACAATGAGACTCATTTGGAAGCTGCCAGATAGTGATGGTGGAGAAAGAATCAAAAGTTATTTTATTGAGAAGAAGGCTGTCAATGGAAAGGCTTGGACAGTTGTCAACGCTACTTGTGCCAGCATGGCCTTTGTCGTGCCTAACCTCCTTGAGGGACAGGACTACTTATTCCGTGTTCGCGCTGAGAATCGCCTTGGCTTTGGACCATTTACCGAGACCACAGAACCTGTTAGGGCAAGGGATCCTATCTGTAAGTTGGTCAGCCCAGAATTTTGAGAAGCATCGCATGCCTCTAAATGGTTTTCTAATTAATTTCTGATGAATCTTATTTTCTTTCAATGTCAAGATCCTCCTGATCCTCCAACCAAGGTGAAAATCAACCTTGTTACAAAGAACACTGTTACCCTGTCATGGGTTCCTCCTAAGAATGATGGTGGAGCACCTGTAAAGCATTACATCATTGAGAGGTTGAGCTGGGATACCAGTGGTCCACAGAAAGAGACTTGGAAACAATGCAACAAGAGAGATGTTGAAGAGACTACCTTTATCATTGAAGAGCTTAAAGAAGGTGGCGAATATGAGTTCCGTGTTAAAGCTGTAAATGAAGCTGGTGCAAGCAGACCCTCTGTTACTGCCGGACCAATTGTCATTAAGGACCAGACATGTGAGTTGAAGATCATGTCATTTTTTAAAATAAAGTTTCTTGAAATATGACACTTAGTTATTTGCTAACATTTCTTTTTTTTTAATGTAGGTGCTCCAAGTATTGACCTCAGAGAGGCTTTAGAAGGTGCAGAAGGATATGATGTCACCATTGTTGCCAGGATACAAGGCTGTCCATTCCCATCTCTTGTCTGGCACAAAGCTCTCCAGGATAAGCCTGATGACAAAGCTGCTGTGCAGTATGACAAACATGTCAATAAACTTGTTTCTGATGAGAAATGCACCCTGTTAATTCAGCAGTCAAAGAGAGATGACAGCGCAATATACACTCTGACAGCCACCAACAGTTTGGGCACAGCCACCAAGAGCATCAAGCTTAGCATTTTGGGTAAGTCCTTCAATTCCATGATTTAATTTTCTCCTAATTTGGAACGATTCATCCGTTTGAAAGATAAACAAAATAATATGCTATTCTTGTGTCCTTAGGACGTCCTGGTGTACCTGTAGGACCAATTAAGATTGGGGAGATTTTCGCTGAAAGGATTGGTCTCTCCTGGAATGTACCCTTAGATGATGGCGGTTCCAAGATTACAAACTATGTCGTTGAAAAGCGTGAGGAAAACAGAAAAACATGGGTCCATGTCTCTAGTGATCCAAAGGAATGCCAATACACGGTGCAAAGGCTAACAGAGGGCCATGAGTATGAGTTCCGTATTATGGCTCAGAATAAATATGGAATTGGACCACCCTTGTACAGTGAACCTGAGAAAGCACGAAACCTCTTCAGTAAGTTTTCATATAATTGGAAACTCTAAGTCCAGCTGTTTTTGATTCCCATGGCCTCCAAATATGATGACCTCTTTGCGAGGACCTTACTAAAATATGTACATAAATTAGGACCCATAATTCAAATTAAACAATTGGCTTTTATATTGTCATTATACCAAAGGAGAATATTCAAATATTATCTGGAACATATTTACTATGTATTAATTTGTAAGTGTATGTTGATATCTAGTGATTTTTTTTGCATAACTTAAAGTACAAGTAAGATGAATGATCTTATGATTTTTAGTTTTTTTTTAAGTCTTTTAAAAACAGAATGAAACATTGACAAGGTACAATTCAGTGAAAGCTAAAAGGGTTTTAAATGGATTAAATATACTATTCAAACTCGGTTCCTTGCAAAATAAATGTATTGTTTAAATTTCTTAATTTCTCCATTTTCCCTTAATAGCTGTGCCTGGCCAATGTGAGAAGCCAACTGTTACAGATGTTTCAGTTGAATCTATGACCGTCGAATGGGATGAGCCAGAATATGATGGTGGCTCTCCAGTAACTGGCTATTGGTTAGAGCGTAAGGAAACTACAAGCAAGCGCTGGACAAGAGTAAATCGTGAACCTATCAGAATCAGGACTCTTGGAGTTTCCCATATTGTAACAGGCCTTATGGAGGGTGCTATCTACCAGTTCCGTGTTATTGCAATTAATGCAGCTGGTTGCGGCCCTCCTAGTGTTCCTTCTGATCCTGTTCCATGTAGAGACCCCATAGGTATGTTAGGATTTTCTTGTTTTCTTCATTTTTATTTTTTACTTTTGTATTTTGGTGGCCCTTTCATCTTTACTGATTCATGCATCTATTATACATCATTTGTATTTTTTCTTAACAGCACCTCCAGGACCTCCAACACCAAAAGTAACAGACTGTACCAAGTCAACTGTTGATCTTGAATGGATTCCTCCACTTATTGATGGTGGATCTAAAATCACAGGCTATTTTGTAGAGTACAAAGAAGAAGGGCAAGAGGAATGGGAGAAGGTATGCACACACACACACACACGCACACACACGCACACACACACACACACACACACAATAATGTTTTTACTTTTTTATCTTAGGTTAAAGACAAGGAAATCAGGGGCACCAAGTTTGTTGTTCCTGGACTTAAAGAGCTTGGACTCTACAGATTTAGAGTGAGAGCTGTAAATTCTGCAGGTGTGGGAGAACCTGGTGAGGTTTCTGATGTGATTGAAGTCAAGGACAGGACAAGTAAGCATTAGTTCAGATTTTAGATTGTATTTTTCTGTCTTCTGTTTTCTGTATTTATTTACTTTATATTTAATGTACCATATATTTTAGTTCCCCCTGAAGTAGACCTGGATGCAACTGTCAAGGAAAAGATTGTTGTTCATGCTGGTGGAGTTATCCGCATCCTGGCCTATGTGTCAGGAAAGCCTGCTCCAGAGATCATTTGGAACAGAGACGATGGTGATTTACCAAAGGAGGCTGCTGTTGAGACCACCTCTATAAGTTCAGCTTTGGTTATCAAAAGTTGCAGAAGACAACACCAGGGCATTTATACGCTGACTGCTAAGAATGCAGGTGGAGAGAGGAAGAAAGCGGTTATTGTTGAAGTATTGGGTGAGTGTTTTATATATATATATATATATATATATATATATATATATATATATATCTTAATTCTGAAATGATTTCAATAAAATAATGAACACTGCTTCTTTTTTCTCTTCACAGATGTCCCTGGCCCAGTGGGTCAGCCTTTCTCTGGTGAGAATCTCACCACTGACTCTTGTAAGTTGACATGGTACTCTCCTGAAGATGATGGTGGCTCAGCTATCACCAACTATATAATTGAGAAGAGAGAAGCTGACCGCAGAGGCTGGACTTCAGTGACATATACTGTCACAAGACATAATGCTGTTGTCCAGGGTCTTGTTGATGGCAAGGGTTACTACTTCAGAATTGCAGCTGAAAATATTATTGGAATGGGTCCCTTCACTGAGATTTCAGCTCCAGTCGTCATCAAGGATCCACTCGGTAAGCCGTTTTTGTTAATTTGTAGATGCCATTACTCTTAATTACTCGTATGATGTCTCAAACATTTCTCACACAACTTCTTCAGCTGTACCTGAGCGTCCAGAGGATCTTGAGGTCACAGCCATCACAAATGATTCAATCAGCATCACATGGAGGCCTCCAAAGTATGATGGAGGTTCAGACATTACAAGCTATGTTCTTGAAGTTCGTCTTATCGGACAGGACAATTTCAAGATCATTGCCACAGAGGATAAACTTTTGGATCGTAAATTCACACATGTGGGTCTTAAAGAAGGTTATTCTTATGAATTCCGAGCTAGTGCTGTCAATCAAATCGGTCAAGGCAAACCATCCTTCAGCACCAAACCAGTTACATGCAAAAAAGAGTTTGGTAAGTAATTGAAGTACTGCACCTACTTGTTTTTTTATTTACTTATTTATTTTTTGACTCATTTCTGATTTATTGAATACTATACTCTTTACTAGAACCACCAAACCTTGATCTTGAGTTCCGTGACAAGATTGTTGTTCGCGTTGGGGACACTTGCACTCTTCAAAGCAAATACACAGGCAAACCAGCACCAACAATTAAATGGTTCAAAAATGATGAGGAGCTTCAGGCAAATGAAGAAATCGCTCTTACCAGCACACCGAGTAAATTATGCTTGACTATTGCGAAAGCAAAACGTGATCACAGTGGAAAATACACTGTGCTTCTGGAGAACTCCATTGGCTCACGCAAGGGCATATGTACTGTTACTGTTGTTGGTAAGCTAATGTCTACTTTTTGTCAAGTAGATATTATATTGTTCATATATCTTACAATTATTTCTTTGCAAACTTAATGATGAATCTTGTTTTATGAATTTTCCAGACCGTCCACAACCTCCAGAGGGTCCTGTTGTATTTGATGAGATTTACAGGAATTATATGGTCATTTCTTGGAATCCTCCATTGGATGATGGTGGAGCTGCTATTTCTAACTACACTGTTGAAAAGAGAGACACCAACAGGGATTTATGGATGCCTGTTACAGAATCTTGCACAAGGACATCATGCAGAGTTCCAAAACTAATTGAGGGAAGAGAGTACATCATTAGAATTTGTGCTCAAAATATTCATGGTATTAGTGATCCATTGCTATCTGCTGAAACAAAAGCAAAGGATATTTTCAGTAAGTAACAGATTCTGCAGTATAATATAATAGCCCATACATTATTTTAAGAAAGAAGCTTTTAATGAATGCCAATGGTCAAGAGTTTTGCTCATGTTCTCAAATTTCTTACACCTGCAGAGGTTCCAGATGCACCACAAGCACCTGTGATAAAAGAAATCTATAAAGATACAGCTCTGATTTCATGGATCCAGCCAGCTGATGGTGGCAAACCAATCACAAAATACATTGTTGAAAGAAAGGAGACCAAGGCCAATATGTGGACTAAAGCTGGAAAAGACCGCATTTACCCCAACACAGAATATTGGGTTCCTGATCTTCTTCAGGGATGTGAATATGAATTCCGTGTCACAGCAGAGAATGTAATTGGTGTTGGTGACCCCAGTCCACCTTCAAAGCCCATCTATGCCAAAGATCCTATTGGTATATATCCACAGATATTTTAAATAAAAAAATTACAATTAACTATTTGAGAAAAAAAAATAAAGTTAAAATAATAACCACTTTTTTCATGATTTGTCTTGTTACAGTGATTCCAAGCCCACCTGTACTTCCAGTAGCAATTGACAAGACAAAAGAGTCTGTAACTCTTTCTTGGCAGCCACCAAAAGACTGTGGCAGAGGCAAAATCTTTGGCTATCTCCTTGAATATCAGAAAGCTGGTGATGAGGAATGGCTTCAAGTTAATCAGACACCCGACTCCTGCCAGGGCACTGTATTCAAGGTTATCAACCTTGAGGATGGTGCACTGTACAGATTTAAGGTGAAGGCAGTGAATGCTGCTGGTGAATCAGAGCCTGCATATGTCCCAGAGCCTGTTCGAGCACAAGACAGATTTGGTAATTTATGCGTATTCGGATATGTATGATATTAGTTAATAATTATGCATGTCATTGCATTTAAGAAAATGTGTGTAACAATATTGAATGCTATTTTTGTTTTGTTTCTGTCTATAGAGCCCCCAGAACTTCAACTGGATTTGGGCATGCCTCGTGAACTCAAAGCAATGGCCGGAACCCATATTACTATTACTGCTGGAATCAAAGGAATGCCTTTCCCCAAAGTCATATGGAAGAAAAATGAATTAGATATTCCTACAAGATCAGAGATTGAAACATCTGGAACAGCAACCAAACTAGAGATGCGTTATTGCACCCGTGAAGACTGTGGGGATTACACACTAACTGTTGAAAATCCAGCTGGATCAAAGACAGCCACATGCACCGTGCTTGTTCTTGGTAATTTTTTTTTATATTACAAAGACTATGTAAAATCAGAAATTGTACAATTTTACATAATGTACAACAAATAGAACATAAAAATAAACTAAAATGAAAATACTAGGGGTGTGACAAACCTAGCTCATGAGACATTACTACATTATATTGGGCTCACGAGAGCAATTCAAGATGATATTTTAACACTATTTTTAAGAAATCTTCAATGGCAAAATATATGACTGGAGAAATAGACTATTATTCAACTGAGTCACAAAACGCAAAACATTTTTTAAGACTTTTGACTATTAATCATCTTAATAATTGTAATATATGTCACTATTTCTAATTTCTGAGTATGAATTATCCTATGCAATAAAAGACAGAATAATATAAGCACTGTAAAAGGTTTTGCCACAAGCTCAACTCCATCATGCTGATATCGCGAGACAGCTTTTCACCTCAACGAGAAAAATCATCACTTTTTAATATAGCAAGATCTTGTGACTCGTCAACCCCCCTAGAAAAGAGTTAAATTGTTGTTGTTTTATGTGTTTGTTTTTGTAGACAAACCTGGACCAGTTCAGCATCTCAGGGTATCTGATGTCAGATGTGATTCTGCCCAGCTCTCTTGGAAAGACCCAGAAGATAATGGTGGTGCACGCATCACTAACTTTGTTGTTGAGAAAAAGGATGCAGCATCTGCACAATGGGTGCCAGTCTGTTCATCATCCAAAAAACGCAGCATGATGGCTAAGCATTTGATTGAGGGAACATCATACATGTTCCGTGTGGCAGCTGAAAATCAGTTTGGAAGAAGCGAATATGTTGAAACAACAAAAGCTATCAAAGCAATGAATCCCCTGTGTAAGTATGGCCTGAGGAATGTCTCCACAGGCTTATTTAATGTTAATTTTCAAACCAATATATATAATGTTTAACAATATAATAAACTAACTTCTATTTTCATATTTCAGTTCCACCTGGTCCACCAAAAGACCTGCATCATGTAGATGCTGATAAAACCGAGGTATGGCTCCAGTGGAATTGGCCCGATCGCACGGGAGGAAGTGACATCACAGGGTTCTTGGTTGAGTATCAAGAAGAAGGTGAAAGGGATTGGATCGTTTTTAAGACTGTCAGCATTCCTGAGTGCCATGTGACTGGACTGGAAGAAGGAAAGACCTACAGGTTCCGTGTTAAGACAGAGAATGCAATTGGTCTAAGTAGACCAGATACCACTGTGCCAGTACTTTGCCAGGAAAAACTAGGTTAGACTTTAATTTTAATGTCCCATATGATTATTTAAAGATTTTTTTTTTGTTTTCAATATGTATGATTAAAATTTGTATTCTTCTCCTGTCTTTGTAGTACCACCCATTGTTGAGGTTGATGTGAAATTGATTGAGGGAATCATTGTGAAAGCTGGAAGCACTATTAGGATGCCTGCCATTATGAGAGGCCTTCCGGTTCCCGTTGCCAAATGGGTCATTGATGGAGAGGAAATCAAGAGTGAAGGCAATATCAAAATCGACACAGACAACTTCTCCACTGTTCTGAGCATCGCCGATTGTACAAGAAATCACACCGGAATCTATATTCTCACAGTGTCTAACTCAGCAGGAAGTAAAACTGTTTCTCTGAATGTCACAGTTCTTGATGTGCCATCTGCCCCGATAGGGCCTGTAAATATCCTTGAACTGACTCCTGAATACATGGTCATTGACTGGCGTCCTCCCAAAGAGGATGGTGGAAGCCCTGTCATGAACTATATTGTTGAGAAGAGGGAATCAAATAAGGAAACTTGGGGAGGAGTAAGTTCTGGCAGCACTGCCACAAGGCTCAAAATTTCTCGTCTCCAGCAAGGAGTTGAGTATGTTGTGAGAATTCGCGCTGAAAACAAAATGGGAATTGGCGCAGCTCTTGAAAGTGCACCAACTGTAGCCCGGCACCAGTTTGAGCCCCCTTCCCATCCTGGAAAACCAGTTGCATCGGATATATCTGAAGATTCACTCACACTTGGATGGACAATGCCACTGTTTGATGGTGGTAGTCCAATCAGTGGTTACATTATTGAGCGAAGACATAAAGGAGGCAAATGGATCAGAGTGAATAAAACACCCTGCAAGGACCTTAGATATAGAGTGCTTGGGCTTTTTGAAAGCATCGAATATGAGTTCAGAGTATTTGCTGAAAATATTGCTGGCTTTAGTGGACCTTCACCTATTTCAGATCCTGCCAGACCTTGCAGACCAATTACTGTTCCGGGACCTCCAATTAACCCTAAGATAAAGGACTACAGTTGTATACATGCTGACTTAGTCTGGATCAAACCCACAAAAGATGGAGGCAGTCCAGTCTTAGGATATATTGTTGAATGCCATAAAGAAGGTGCTGAGTGGGAGAAAGTCAATAAGGACGATCTGATTAAGCAGTGTGCTTATAGAGTAAAGGGACTGATAGAGGACACAGAATACAGGTTCCGTGTTAAAGCTGTTAATATGATTGGAGAAGGAGAGACTAGGGAAGTCCCAGAGTCAGTTATTGCTAAGGATATTGTTATTCCTCCCGAAATTGAGATGGATGCCACATGCCGTGAACGTATGACTGTCCGTGTTGGACATAACATTAATCTTGTAGCATATGTGAAAGCAAGACCTGATCCAGAAATTACTTGGTGCAAAGGTGAAAGCATTTTGGAAAGGGGCAAGCGTACCACTCTGATAAACAACTTCCCAGTAGTGCAAATGCGTATCAAGGAAGCAACCAGAGCAGATCATGGAAAGTATATACTTAAGGCTGCTAATGAAGCTGGAGAGGCCTCAGCTACTATTACTGTAAATGTTCTGGATAGACCTGGGCACTGCCAGAATCTTAAGATGACGTACGTAAATAAAAACTCTTGCATGGTGTCCTGGGATGCTCCTGAGGATAATGGAGGCACTGAGATAACAAATTACATCGTGGAATGTCGGGAGCCAAGTATACGAACCTGGTCAATGATATCATCTGACTGCACAAATCGTATGGTAAAGGCAAAGCTCATGGAAAATCATGAATATTTATTCCGTGTGTCTGCTGAGAACAAATGTGGTCCTGGACCAGCAACAGAAACCAAAACTCCTATCCTTGCAATCGACCCACTTCAGAAGCCAAGTGAGCCAGAGAACTTCCACGTCAGTGATATCGGTAAGAACTTTGTTTTCCTTAAATGGAGAAAACCTGATTATGACGGTGGCAGTCCTAACCTGGGCTTCTATTTGGAGAGAAAAGCAAAGGATGCTGAAGAGTGGGAAAAGGTACATGAGGGAGTCCTGAAAGAGACATTCTTCATGGTGGACAAATGTGTTGAGAACCAAACCTATCAGTTTAGAGTCCAGTCAACAAATGATGGAGGCGAAAGCGCCTGGGTTAAGACATCTGAAATCCTTGTCAAAGAAGAAGTTCAGAAACCAGTTATTGACCTGAAATTTGTTGGTACCATAGTGGTCAAAGCAGGTGAATCAGTAAGACTTGAGGCTGGAATTAGAGGAAAGCCACAGCCTGAGGTTACATGGGTGAAGGACAAGGCTACAGGCGATAACCCAAGGATTAGTATTGACACTGGACACGATTACTCAAAATTCCTCCTTACTAAAACCAAACGTAGTGATACTGGAAAATATGTGGTCACTGCTACAAACTCAGCAGGAACATTCACAGCATATGCCAATGTTACAGTTTTGGATATACCAGGACCTGTCAGAGATATGAAGATTTCTGGCATCTCCACAGAAAAGTGCAGAGTTGTATGGGATCCTCCAGAGGATGATGGTGGTTGTGAGGTGGACAGCTATATTCTAGAAAAATGTGAGACGAGAAGAATGGTTTGGTCCACTTACTCTGCCTCTGTCGTCACCAACTACTGTAATGTAACACGCCTTGTTGAGGGAAATGAGTACATATTCAGGGTCAGAGCAGAAAATAAAATGGGAACTGGGCCGCCAATGGAGAGTAGGCCTATTACTGCTAAGACACAATTCAACAGGCCTGGTCCACCTGATGCACCTGAGGTAACCAAAATTGGTAAAGATGAGATGACTGTGGTATGGGCTCCTCCTGAGAATGATGGTGGAAAGTCTATCACTGGTTATATTCTGGAGAGAAAAGAAAAGCGGGCTGTTCGATGGGTTCCTGTCACAAAGAGCCCTATCTCTGAGAGACGCATGAAGGTCACCAATCTGATCCCTAACCACGATTATCAATTCCGTGTCAAAGCTGAAAATGAAGTAGGATTGGGAGAACCGAGCAAAGCATCCAGGCCCATCACTGCCAAAGATCCAATTGGTATGTATTATCTGTATTTCATCTATTCATGAGATTGTATAATGTTTTTTATCCCATAAAGATGTATTTAATTGTATCTTAATTTTTTTGTAATATTTAGAGCCCCCTGGTCCTCCTGGCAGCCTTAAAGTAGTTGATAGCACAAAGACATCAATTACACTTAGCTGGACGAAGCCTGTGTATGATGGTGGTGCTCCAATTATTGGATATCTGGTTGAAATGAGGGATAAGGTGCAAATGGAAGGTGAACAAGTGAGAGATCCCGAGGAAGGCTGGAAGAAATGTAATACTTCTGGACAACTTGTCCTAACTGAATTTACAATTATTAACTTGGATGAGAGACAGGAATATGAATTCCGAGTTTCTGCTCAAAACCAAGTTGGCATGGGCTATCCTGCTATCCTCAAGGATGCTGTATCACCAAAGGAGGTCAACGGTAAGTGTTTGTTTTAAAGTGTTGCTTATATGATTCCCCTTGAAATTCAGTATACTTATTCAATCTTTTTTCTTCACAACAGAACCTCCAGAGATTGATCTTGATGCCAGTCTAAGAAAAGGCCTTAGCGTTAGAGCCGGATGTCCTATCAGACTTTTTGCGACAATTAGAGGAAGACCATCACCTAAAGTGACTTGGAAGCGCATGGGTGTTGACAATGTCGTTAGAAGGGGTCATGTGGATCAAATTGATACAATGACCTTTCTTGTGATTCCTGAGTGTTCACGTGAAGACTCTGGCAGATATTCTTTGACTCTTTCAAATGCCTCTGGAGAAAAGGCTGTATTTGTTCGTGTAAAAGTCTTAGGTAAACTTACATTTGCATAAAATGCATTTTAAAATTAAGATAAGCTTTACACTTACCCAATATCAAGTACTGTTGGTAAAACTGTTCCTGAAATTTATCAACAGATACTCCTGGTCCTGTTGGTGGACTGGAGGGAACTGATGTCACAAAGACAACATGCCAGCTTGCATGGTTGCCTCCAGAAAATGATGGTGGTAGTCCAATCCTTAACTATATTGTTGAAAAGCGTGAGGTTGACAGGAAAACATGGACAAATTGCACAAATGACTTAAAGAAGACAAGCTTCAAAATCACAAATCTGACACCAGGAACAGAATACTACTTCCGGGTGATGGCAGTTAACAAGTATGGCATCGGTTTGCCTCAAGATTCCCCAAAGTCCTACTTAGCTACAGATTCCAAAAGTAAGTCCACATTGCACAGTGTAATTTATTATATTATGTTATGTTGTATTGTATCATATAATATAATGCATTTTAAAAATAATGTGTTTATAATGTGTTTATTACTTTGTAAAGGTGAGCCTGATCCTCCAAAGAAGATGGATGTATTAGAAATTTCTAAAAACAGTGCAACTCTTGGGTGGCTGAAACCCCTTAGAGATGGTGGATCTAAGATTAATGGATATGTTGTTGAATACCAGGAGGATGGTCAACCTGAGGACAAGTGGACGTCATACTCGGTTGTGAAAGACTTGACCATTGTTGTGGCTGGACTAAAAGAAAACACTAAGTACAGATTCAGGGTTGCCGCAAGAAACGCAATAGGATGCAGTTTGGCAAGAGAAGCTGAGGGCATATTTGAGGTCAAGGAACAGCTGAGTATGTAGACAAAGATTTTGTGCGCTCCCATTATTCATTTATTTTTATTCATGCTATGTTTTTCATGAATCACACTCTGAATACATTTTATACCTTAATACCTTTTTTTTAGTGGGACCGAAGATCATCGTCTCTGATGTGGTTACAGCAAGAGCAGGAACTAAACTTATAATTGAGGCTCTTGTGTCTGGGAAGCCTGCACCAGTCACTAAATGGAGAAGAGGAAATGATGATTTAGTTACATCTGATCGTCTCTCCATACAAAAAACACCAACCTCAAGTACACTTTTCATTAAAGAAGTTACAAGGAAGGATAGTGGTTATTACAGTTTTTCTGCGGAAAACAGCACTGCCAAGGTCAACCAGATCATCAGAATAATCATTATGGGTAAGTTTAATCATATACATAAATATTTATTAAATAGCAGGGCTTGACATCCAGCCATATCATGTACTTGGATGTTTGGTGGTGTAAACATAATTTATTCTCAAGCAATATTTAGATACTTTTAGATGCCATCAGCTTTTAGATTCATATATACCTTTATAAAAGCATTTTTTTTAAAACTTTATTAAATCTATGCCCAATCTCTTAATGTCAAATTCTCACATTTGCTCAAATTCAGTTTTCATAATAAGACACTACTGATATGTTACCAATTAAATTAAATAATTTACAACTGCAATAAATATTGTGATGAAATTAATGTTTTAAATACAATTTTGAAAAGACATAAGACATGTTGGGAAACAATGCAATGAGACTAAAACATGAAACTAAACCACCAGTATGTAGCGGCAAGTCCGTTAATAAGTGAGTCATTGAGTCATTCATGCAACCGATTTGTTCAAAATGCTAAATCATTCAGTAACAAAACACCGCTGAGTGTTGCTTTGAGATGGCACAATAGTTCTGCTGTGATCTTTTATGGAACTAAACAATGGTGAAATAAACAAAAACAGTCAATATTGTATCTTGTGACTTATTATTAACTACTTGTTTATTGAACTTATAAAATCAATGTAACATTTGCAATCATAATAATAATATTCAGCAATACAGCTCACTTGGACTTGTTACGTTACTTAACTATATAACATTATAAATAAAAAATCAAACATTTAGAATTAGAGTTTCTTCTGTGAGTTACTTTATGTGTGCTGTTATGCTCATTTGTTGTAATTTCTCCACAAAGTCTCTCACAAAGAGACGGGCAGCATGAGCCTCAACAGCTCGACCTTCTTACCAAAATGCTATCCATTGCCAATAGCTGTTTACACAGACTGTAATTAATTCTTATTGAATTCTCGCGTTTCAATGCTTCCCTAATTATTTTTTGTCACTGAGGTTTTAATCAGTCTACTTGTCGAGGCGGGCAAGTAAAATGATCTTTCATGTGACCCTTAAAAAAATTAACTTGTCCTGGACAAGCGGGCAAGCATTAAGGTTGAGCCATAGTGCGACATGGATGTATTTTTTAAGAAAATTGTCTTAATAGCCTTGAAGTCTAATAAAGTCAATTTTGTTTTCCTTTTTTTAGACATCCCTGGTCCTCCACAGGGTCCTGTACAAATTATTGAGTTGGACGTAGATGCCTGCACACTAGCATGGGATACACCTGCTGAAGATGGTGGCAGCAACATCACAAACTACATTGTTGAGAAGTGTGATGTGACAAGAGGTGACTGGGTCACAGCTGCATCTTGCACCAAGACCAGTTGCAGAGTTGGAAAGCTCACATGTGGCAAAGAATACGGCTTCCGTATCCGTGCTGAGAACCGCTTTGGAATTTCAGAACCAATTTACGCTGAGAAGGTCATTGCTAGATCTCCATTTGGTAAGCCTCATAAATTGACATCTTTAAACGCAGACATGCAAAGGGATCAGGCTTTATTTACACCAATGCAAATCTTTTGATTTCAGATCCACCCAGTGAGCCAAGGAACTGTTGTGTCAACAAAATCAGCAGGGACTTTGTTGTGTTGTCCTGGGAGGTACCAGTGAACGATGGTGGCAGTCCCATCACAGGGTATTGCATTGAGCGCAAAGAAAGAAATAGCCTCTTGTGGTCCAAGGCAAATGAGGTCCTTGTTCGCTCAACTGAATATACATGCTCTGGCCTCATCGATGGTCTTGAGTACACATTCAGAGTGTCTGCTGTTAACAAAGCAGGACAAGGCAAACCAAGCAAACAGACAGACTTTATCACTGCGAGATCTCCAGTTGGTATGTGTAGGGGGGAAAACAGGCTGCTGTCACATTTAATAAAAGCTCAAATTAAAGTTTTAATAATATTCTTTTTCAGATCCACCTGGCAAACCCCAAGTGCTTGATGTGACCAGAAATTCTGTCTCTCTTGTCTGGGAGCGTCCAAAACATGATGGTGGAAGCAAACTCATTGGTTATTATGTTGAATCTCTGAAGCTTCCAGGTGACAAATGGATACGCGTCAACGCAAGCAGTCAGAGTGTACCAAAGGAAGAATACATTGTTCCTGGACTTGAGGAGGGAGCCCAGTACAAGTTCAGAATAATTGCGAAGACAGCAATTAATGTCAGTCTGCCCTCAGAGGAATCTGATGCTATCCCAGTTATAGCAGAGCATGGTAAGTCTTACGTTCCACCAATGATGTTAACATTTTCTAAATGAAGGACTTTATTTAGTTTATTTGATGTGTCTCTTTGTATTATCTCAGTTCCACCTAGAGTTGAGATTAGTGTTGAAATGAAGAAATTAATCGTTGTCAAAGCTGGAGCAAATGTCTGCCTGGAGGCTGAAGTTTATGGTAAACCAATGCCAAAAGTCACTTGGAGGAAAGATGGTGTTCCATTCAAATTGGCAGAAGGTATGAAAATGACTCAGAAGGTGCATCTCTTCTCCTTGGAACTGTTCTCTGTGACAAGAAAAGAGTCTGGCGAGTACACCATTTTTGCTGAGAACCAAAGTGGCACAAAGTCTGGCAACATTAAACTGAAGGTTCTTGGTAAGTTAACATTAAAAATATGCCAAAAAAAGCATAGTGTGTGCTTTGTCTTCCAAACATTTTTAGAAAGTGTATTTGTTTTGTGAAAAATGCATAATTGTGTTTCTGCAGATAAACCTGGACCCCCAGCATCAGTGAAGATAAGCCATGTTTATGCTGACCGAGTGAAACTGAGGTGGGAGCCACCTCTTGCAGATGGTGGTTCTGAAATCACAAATTACATTGTTGACAAACGTGAAACAAGCAGAGCTAACTGGGCACAAGTTACTGCTAACATTAATGGTCAGATAACGGACTGTTCCGTGGAGAAACTCATCGAAGGCCATGAATATGAGTTCCGCATCTGTGCTGAGAACAAGTATGGGGTTGGAGACGTAATTGTGACTAATTCTGTGATGGCCAAGAATCCATTTGGTAACATTTTATTCTTTCTTTTGCATTTCTATATTATAGACTGATGAGTGACCATTACAGCATTTCCATTACAGCATTGACTTTTTTATATTAGTAATATAAATAATAGGACTGTTAAACGATTAATCGCGATTAATCGCATCCAAAATAAAAGTTTGTGTTTACATAATATATGTGGGTGCACTGTGTATAATTATTTTAGATATATGAATACACACACATGCTTGTATATATTTAAGAAATATTTTCATGTATATAGTGAATATAGATTTATATATAATTTATATTATATATAAATATAAATATTTTAGATATAAATAATATTTTTTTTTCTTAAATATACATGCATGTGTGTGTATTTATATATATACAAAATAATTATATAGAGTGCACCCACATATATTATGTAAACACAAACTTTTATTTTGGATGCGATTAATCGTTTGACAGCCCTAATAAATAATATTACATATAATTAAAAATGATTTAGAATGTACTCTACAGTAAAAATCATAAATTCTAGGGAAGTAGTACTCAATTTCAGAAATCTAGTCTTAGTTAAAATCAAACATGTTAGATTATTTTCTACTGGGTTGTAATTATGTGGATGAATAATGCTAAAAATGATGTTAACTGTATATGTTCATCTAATGTTGAAACTTTTGATTTTTTATAAGCTTTGACCGCATAGAATGGCTGTTATGTTCATTATGTAATAACATGAGCAATGTATTTAGATAAGTTAACTAATAATTGGTTAACTACATTAATGGTCAATAAGTTGTAATGGTGTTTTGGGTGCTATTCTTTAAAGGCTTTTCACCGTTAGAAAAACCTAAATATCATTCATAAATGTCAAACCAATTATCGGTTGATCTCTAAATCGAATGTAAATATATTATCTAATTTTGAAAATGTTTCCTTAAGCAAAATAATGTGATTAAACAAATCCAACCTAAATCATGTTATTTTTTCAAATGAAGGTGTTCCAGGACCATGTGAACCTCCAGTTATTACCAATATCACCAGAGATCACATGACTGTCAGTTGGAAGGCCCCTGCTGATGATGGCAAGGCCACTATTCTTGGATACCTGGTCGAGAGGCGTGAAACTCAAGACCTCAATTGGGCCAAAGTTAACAGAAAACCAGTTATTGACAGGACAATTAAAGCTGGAGGCCTTACAGAGGGAACCGAGTATGAATTCAGAATCATTGCACTGAATAAAGCTGGTCTTGGCAAACCAAGTGATCCATCAGTTGGTGTTATTGCAGTAGACCCAGTGTGTAAGTACTAACAATTTTGCATTGGTCAATAATTAACAATTAAGTTGGCAAAAAATACCTTTTTATAGTTCATGCATTTAAGTCCTTGTGTTTCTGTTGTTGTATCATAGATCCTCCTGGACCACCTGCTTTTCCAAAGGTTGTTGACACTACACATAGTTCAATCAGTTTGTCCTGGACCAAGCCAGCCTATGATGGTGGATGTGAAATTCTAGGCTATCTTGTTGAGTACAAGAGAGCAGATGCAGAAGACTGGCTAAAGTGCAATGTTCCGAAGAATCTCCAGGCAACAAAATTTAACGTTACTGGTCTTATAGATAACACTGAATATCAGTTCCGTGTTAGTGCTGTAAACAAGATTGGATTTGGAGAGCCAAGTGAAGTTCCTGGAAAACATATGGCAAAGGATATCCTGAGTAAGTAAATCTCATAACTGAATATGGATTTCAAAAACTGTGCATTTCTGATATTATTTTTATTAAAATTCACTCTTAGTTGCTCCTGAGGCTGAACTTGATGCAGATCTCAGAAAAGCATTGGTTTTGCGTGCTGGAGTCACAATGAGAATTTATGTACCTCTGAGAGGGCGTCCTGCTCCAAAAGCAACATGGACTAAGGTCAATGCAAACTTGAAAGAGAGACAAGGTCTTATGATCAAGACAACTGAATGGGATACTTTCCTGTATTGTGAGGAAATCAACAGATATGATGCCGGCAAATATGTCCTAACTCTAGAAAACAGTAGTGGTACCAAGTCATATACCATTGTTGTCAAAGTACTCGGTAAGTTGTTTTTTTTTTCTTTTTTTTCACAAGTTTCCTTTTGAGGTTTATTATTTACTGTATCTAACTACTGTTTATAAATGTACACAGACACACCTGGACCCCCAGTCAATTTGATTGTTAAAGAAACCTCAAAGGACCATGTATCAATTACTTGGGATGCTCCGCTAATTGATGGTGGTAGTCCAGTTAAGAGCTATGTTGTTGAAAAACGTCTAGCTGAGAGAAAGGCATGGACCTGTGTTGCTCCTGAGTGTTCCAAGACGTCTTTCAGGGTTACTAATCTTGAAGAAGGAAAGGCATACTGCTTCAGAGTCCTAGCTGAAAATACATATGGCATTGGTGAGGGTTGTGAGACAGCTGGACCAGTCAAAGCCTCAGGTGAGACTTTTTTGATAATGTTGCAAGTTAGTTTGCATTTTAAATATATTAATCTGTTAATTATACTAAATTCTAATATTGATGTGTATTGCAGAGCAACCTGGACCAGTTACAGATTTTAAACCTTTAGAGATCACCAAGAATTCTTGCACTCTTGGCTGGAAGAAGCCAATCAGTGACGGTGGAAGCCATGTTGTTGCATATGCTCTAGAGATCAGTGAAGGGGAAGACAAATGGAAGCTTCTAACTAAGTCTAAGCTCACACATTACACAATGAGTGATCTTGTCGAAGGAAAGGAGTGCTTGTTCAGAGTCAAGGCCATTAATGAAGCAGCTGAAGGACCACCAACTGAGCTTACTGTATTACCTAAAGATCAAATAGGTATTTATATAATCTACTTCAGGGGTTTTCAAAGTCAAATTTAATCAAATATGAAATATGCTAATTAATATAAATATGACAAATTCTAATAGAATAGAATAAAGAAAAAGGAAATAGTGCTTTAAGGTAGTTTTTATTCTCTAGTAAAATACTACAGAAATTAAATTATAAAAAGTAATCAAATGCAAAACAAAAAAAACAACAACTCCATCCTCATCATTGTATGAATTAAATATGCTACAAAAGCTATTCGGTCAAGAGAAGTGAGTTATTTTTCTCTCACAAGGATGTCAGTTTAATATCTTTTGCACAGATCCAATATAATGATATGCATATATCGGTTACTTAAGACATAGCTTAAGAATGTGTTTACATGAATAGTCTGTGGTATTTTAACAAAGTGTGTGTATTTGTCCGTACAATGGGAACTGAATGCACGCTGACATACTGCTTTCTGTCCGTGCACCTCGTATTTGTGTTCACGCGCATTGCTCTGACATGTTAATTACTAGGGCTGGGACAATAAATCGATGCATCGCAATTCATTGATCGATTTCGAGATTTTCAGAATGCATCGCAATTCTCTCTCAAAATGATTCTGAGCTTAGTTTTAGTTTTTAACCTCACGCTCAAGTGCTCACGAAGAAGAGCACTTATGAGAGAGAGAATCATAAGGCATTCTGAAAATCTCAGAATCGATCCAGAATAATTTCTTGATATGCGATGGGTCGATTTTTTGCCCCAGCCCTATTAATAACTTTAAGCAGTCCTACACACAGCAGATAGATTAACATACTGTGATTTATAAATTTATAGCAAAATCTCTGTTGTTTGAAACTGGCTGCACATTGGACATGTCACCCAGTTGTGCTGAAGTGCTCTCCCCAGACTTTGAGAAGCCCTGGTGTGCCTAATAGTTGAATTGGTGTCTTTGTGGGTATACAATTATGTCCATTAACATTTTCCTTTTTCTCTTTTCTCTTTACAGTCCTTCCAGACTGCAACCTTAAAGGCTTGCCAGACTCTAGCTATGTAGCAAAGGAAGGAAGCACTGTTCGCCTTAATATCCCTATTATTGGTATACCTGCTCCAGCAGTCACATGGAAAAAGGGTGATGTTACTTTATCAGATAGTGGCAGAATCTCAGTTGAATCCACCGCAACAAACACGGTCTTGCTGATTCGTGATTGCCAGAGAGTCGATGCTGACAAATTCACTATCATTTTGAGAAACATTGCTGGAACCAAGGAATCAACTATTGACATTAAAGTTGTTGGAAAGCCTGGAATCTGCACTGGTCCTATCAAATTTGATGAAATCACAGCAGAGGCGATTACTGTAGAATGGGGCCCACCCACAGATGATGGTGGATCAGAAGTTAGCAACTATATTTTGGAGAAGAGGCATTCTACTGCTAACAAGTGGGTCACAGTTGCTTCTGCGATTCAGAAGAACTCTATGAGAGTTACAAGACTTCATGATGGAACAGAATACATCTTCAAAGTTTGTGCTGAAAATAAATATGGAGTTGGAGAGTACCTCAAATCTGATCCAGTAATTGCTAAACATCCATTCAGTAAGTATTTAACGGGAAAGCCCAAATATGTTCTTTTAATGAAATGTGCTGTATATTTGAAAATATTTGTTTACATCAAATTCACACTTTTCCCTACACCAGATGCACCAGGGGCTCCAGCACCACCTGAGGTTGTGAGCATTCGTCATGAGTCTGCTATCCTAACATGGTCTGATCCAAAAGATACTGGAGGCTCTCCCATCACAGGTAAAACATGTCTTAATTACAGTTATTTATTTATTGTAGTTATTTAGGAGTTTCGTCGTATCTAAAAACTTTTACTTCTAATATTGCTTACAGGATATTACGTGGAATTCAAAGATAGAAATAGCTTAATGTGGAAGAGAGCCAGCAAGACACCTTTGAGAGTGAAAGAGTGCCGAGTGACCGGTTTGATTGAAGGCCTGGAATATGAATTTAGGGTAATAGCTATGAATATGGCAGGACTTGGAAAGCCAAGCAAAACAACTGAATCACTTGTTGCACTTGATCCTATTGGTGAGTCTCAGTGTGCTCTTTTTTTCTTCTATTTGTGCTGGTTATGAGGAAGAAAGCACAACATGATTTTTTGTATTATGATTGTCTCTTTCTATAGATCCACCTGGCAAGCCTGATGTGATCAATGTCACAAGAAACAGTGTAACACTTATTTGGACTGCACCCAAGTATGACGGGGGCCACAAATTGACTGGCTATATGGTTGAGAAACTAGAGCATCCTGGAAAGACATGGATGAAGGCTAACCATGTGAATGTCCAAAGCTGTGCATACACTGTTACGGACTTACAAGAAGGCTGTACTTGTGAGTTCAGAATAAGGGCTAAAAATGCAGCTGGAGCTATCAGTGCTCCCTCAGAGACAACTGAGCCTCTTATCTGCAAAGATGAATATGGTAATATTGGTTTTAATCAATTTGCTTAACCAACCCCCTCCATAAAACATAACAATGTTTATAATCATTAATTCACTTTTTACAGAACCGCCAACTATTACAATTGACCCTGAAATGAAGGATGGAGTGACTGTGAGGGCTGGAGAAACAATTGTCATCAGAGCATCAAGCATTCTTGGCAAACCACCTCCTACAGCTGTCTGGTCTAAGGGAGGAAGAGAATTCAAGTCCTCAGATATTGTCCAAATCACAAGCACTCCCACATCTTCAACTCTGTCTATCAAGTATGCCAGCCGAAAGAACACTGGAGAGTACACCATTAGTGCGAGCAATCCATTTGGTATCAAAGAAGAAAAGGTTAAAGTGAAAATCCTAGATGTGCCTGGACCTCCAGGTCCTATTGAAGCCAGCAGTGTCTCTGCTGAAAAATGCACATTGACATGGTTGCCTCCAGAGGAAGATGGTGGCTGCAGTATCAAATCATATACATTAGAAAAGAGAGAAACCAGCCGCCTTCTCTGGACAAAGCTTGCTGAAAATGTTATGGATTGCCGGTTTGTTGCCAGCAAGCTGATAAAGGGAAATGAATACATATTCCGTGTTTCAGCGGTCAATCAGTATGGCACTGGGGATGCAACACAGTCTGGACCAATTAAAATGGTTGACAGCTTTGGTGAGCCCAACTTCAATTTTTACTTTATTATTTTGTTTCAGTCTCTATATATTGTTTTTTCAACTTCTTCTTTTTTTTGCAGGACCCCCCGGGCCACCATCAAAACCAGAAGTTGATAATGTCAGTAGAAATGCTGTGACAATTTCCTGGAAGAGACCAACTATAGATGGGGGAAGTGACATTAGAGGCTATAGTGTTGAGAGAAAAGAGAGAAGAGGAATGAGATGGGTCAGAGCTTCAAAGAAGTCAATTTCTGATCTACGTTATAAGGTCTCGGGGCTGTCAGAGGGAATTGAATATGAATTCCGTGTCACTGCAGAGAACAAGGCTGGTTTTGGCGAGCCCAGTGAGCCATCACAACCTGTAATGACAAAGGATATTGCATGTAAGTTGATAATTGTTGTTTTTTTAAATTGCATATTTCCAGATAATTTCTCTTGTTTTGGCCCCCCAAAAAATGTTGATTATTTATCATCATTTAATTGTTTTTCAGATCCGCCAGGGCCTCCATCCAACCCACGAATTACTGACACCACCAAAACAACAGCAACATTTAACTGGGGTAGACCCTTCTATGATGGTGGTCTTGATGTTACAGGATACTTTGTTGAACATAAAAAGGAAGGAGATGATGATTGGGTTCAAGACACAACTACTCCCTTGAGAATAACAGAATTTGTAGTTTCAAACCTACAATCAGGAGGAAAATATCACTTCAGAGTCAGAGCACAGAACTCAGAAGGACTTGGAGAACCCTCTGAAGTTGAGCAAGTTACTGAACTGGTGGATCGAGAGGAGGTTCCTGACTTTGAGCTTGATGCAGAGCTGAGAAAAACACTTGTTGTGAAGTCAGGTGCTTCAATCCGCATATTTGTGCCAATCAAGGGCCGACCAGCTCCAGAAGTAACATGGCATAAGGAAGACGTACCTCTTAAAGGCCGTGCTCACATTGACACTACTGAATCATACACTCTAGTAGTCATCCCTGAGTGTACAAGATATGACGCAGGGAAATATGTCCTAACATTAGAAAATGTTGCTGGAAAGAGGACTGGATTTGTCAATGTTCGTGTTGTGGACACCCCAGGACCTCCAGTAAATTTGAAACCAAGGGAAATCACAAAGCATAGCATTACTTTACAATGGGAGATTCCAATTATTGATGGTGGTTCAAAGATCACAAATTATATTATTGAAAAGCGGGAGGCAACACGAAAGGCTTACTCAACCTTAACTGCAAACTGGCAGAAATGCTCGTACAAAATTCCAGATTTGGAAGAGGGTGCAGAGTATTACTTCAGAGTTTTTGCTGAGAACGAAAGGGGTATTGGTGAACCAGCAGAGACACCTGAACCAATAAGAGCTTCTCAGGCTCCATCTGCACCAGATAATCTTATTGTTTCTGATGTTTCCAAAGACACAGCAACTCTTGCATGGACAAAACCAAAATATGATGGTGGTAGTCGAATAACTGGCTATGTGATAGAGGCTCAAATTAAAGATTCTGATCAGTGGACCCATGTGACAACAATAAAAGCTTTGGACTACACTGCAACAGAATTGTTGGAAAATGCAGAATATGTGTTCCGCATCTTTGCTGTAAACATGTCAGGCAGGAGCGAACCTCGTGAAAGTCGACCAGTTGTAATTAAGGAGCAAACCACAGCTCCGGAATTTGACCTAAGAAGTATACATCAGAAGATTGTGGTAGCTAAAGCAGGTGATAATCTTAAAGTTGAGATCCCTGTTCTGGGTCGCCCAAGACCACTTGTTGTATGGACGAAAGAAGATCAGGAACTTAAACAAACACAGAGAATAAATGTTGAAAATACTGCAACTTCTACTATTCTCAACATTAATGAAATTAAGAGAAAAGATGGTGGACAGTATTCAATGACTGGAAAGAACATCTTAGGAACTCAGACTGAAATCATTACTGTTCAAGTGCATGATATTCCAGGGCCTCCAACTGGACCAATAAAATTGGATGAAGTTTCTTGTGACTATGTTCTAATATCCTGGGAAGCACCAGAAAATGATGGAGGAGTTCCTATTAATAACTACATTGTTGAGATGCGTGAGACCACTGGTACATCCTGGGTGGAACTGGCAGCAACTGTTATCCGCACAACTTTCAAAGCTGCACGCCTTACAACTGGCATTGAATATCAATTCCGTGTTAAAGCTCAGAACAGATATGGTGTTGGACCCTATATAACATCACAACCTGTGGTTGCTGCTTATCCATTTGATGTACCAGGACAGCCAGGAATTCCACAAATAGTTGCCTTCACAAAGGATTCAATGACAATCAGTTGGAATGAACCCTCTTCAGATGGAGGTAGCCCAATTATTGGATACCACATTGAGAGGAAAGAGAAGAACAGCATACTTTGGCAGAGGATCAGCAAAGCTCCAGTTGTTGGCAATATGTTTAAATCACCAGGTCTGGTGGATGGTATTGCCTATGAATTCCGTGTTATTGCAGAAAATCTGGCTGGTCTCAGCAAAGCAAGCAAGCCATCTGAGATGACATATGCATTGGATCCCATAGACCCCCCAAGTCAACCAGTGGCAGTTAACATTACTAGACATGAAGTTACTCTTCAGTGGACAAAGCCAGAGGGTGATGGTGGTTTCTCAATAACTGGATATACAGTCGAGAAAAAAGAACTTCCTAATGGTCGCTGGCTCAAAGCCAACTTCAGCAACATTCTTGAAACAAACTTTACTGTGAGTGGTCTCACAGAAGATGCTTCTTATGAATTCCGTGTATTAGCGAGGAACTCAGCTGGAGCGGTTAGTAAACCATCTAAACCTTCAGAGGTCATTGTCTGCAGAGATGACATTGAAGAGCCGAAGATTGATGCTGATGCAAGTTTCAGTAGTGCTGTGGTAGTGAAAGCAGGTGATGTCTTCAAGCTAGATGCACATGCTATTGGCCGCCCAATTCCATCCTTGGTTTGGACTAAAGATGGCAAGGAGCTTGAAGATACTGGAAAACTAGAGATCAAAACATCAGATTTCTATACTTGCTTGATTAACAAAGATTCTTTACGTAGAGATGGTGGTGCATACACACTAACTGCTAGCAATCCAGGAGGATTTGCCAAATTTGTCTTCAATGTTAAAGTTCTTGACAGACCTGGACCACCTGAGGGACCACTGCATGTCACAGACATGACAACAGAGAAATGTATTCTGTCATGGCTGCCACCACTTCATGATGGAGGAGGAAAGATTGAATATTACGTAATCCAAAGACGTGAAACAAGTAGACTTACATGGACAAATGTAGCCACAGATTTACAAGTTAACCGCTATAAGGTTACCAAATTGCTGAAAGGAAATGAATATATCTTCAGAGTCATGGCTGTGAACAAGTATGGAGTTGGGGAACCTCTTGAATCTGTGCCTGCTGTTGCCACTAACCCATATGTGCCTTCTGATCCTCCACAGCCTCCAGAAGTAACTTCTATCACTTCAAATTCAATGGTGGTTTGTTGGGGACATCCTGAACATAATGGTGGAAGTAGTATAAATACCTATATCATTGAGAGGAGAGATAAAACTGGTCTTCGTTGGGTAAAATGCAATAAAAGGACTGTTACTGATCTGCGCTTCAAAGTGTCAGGACTAACACCTGGACATGAGTATGAATACAGAATCTTGGCTGAAAATGCTGCTGGCTTAAGTGCACCAAGTCCTTCAAGTCCATTTTACAAAGCTTGTGACACAATATTCCAACCTGGACCCCCTGGAAATCCTAGGGTTTTGGATACAACAAAGTCATCCATTACTATTGCTTGGAATAAACCAGTTTATGATGGTGGCTCGGATATCACAGGTTACATTGTTGAAACATGCCTGCCAGAGGAAGATGAATGGACAATTGTCACTCCAAAGGCAGGTCTAACAGCAACATCATTCACCATAACCAACCTTATTGAAAATCAAGAATATAAGATCAACATTTCAGCTCTTAACTGTGAAGGTGTTGGAGAACCAGCCTCTGTGCCTGGTTCACCTAAAGCAGAGGACAGACTCCTTCCACCTGACATTGAGCTTGACTCAGACCTCCGCAAAGTAGTGAACATCAGAGCATGCAGTACCTTAAGATTATTTGTGCCAATTAAAGGAAGACCTGCTCCTGAAGTCAGATGGTCAAGGGAGAATGGTGAACCCCTTGATAGAGCATCCATTGATATTACATCATCATTCACTACACTTCTTATTGAGAATGTAGACAGATTTGATGGTGGAAAGTACATGCTAACAGTGGAAAACAGTTCAGGAGCTAAAACAGCATTTGTTAATGTCAGAGTTCTTGACACTCCTGGTGCACCTCAAAACCTTACAATCAAAGAAATAACAAAAGATTCTGCTTCACTCATCTGGGATCCTCCAATCATTGATGGTGGATCAAGAATCAGGCATTATATTGTTGAAAAACGTGAATCTACAAGAAAAGCATATTCCATTGTTAATGCCTCTTGTCCCAAAACAAGTTGGAGAATTGGAGACTTAAAAGAGGGAAGCTTGTATTCATTTAGAATTTTAGCTGAAAATGAGTATGGTGTTGGTCTTCCAGTAGAGACCCCGGAAGCTATAAAAATCTCTGAGAGGCCTCTTCCTCCTGGAAAAGTGACTCTAAAAGAAGTAACTGGCAACAGTGTAACACTTTCTTGGGAGAAGCCGGACAATGATGGAGGAAGCAGAATTAATAGTTATATTGTTGAAATGCAAACGAAAAACAGTGAAAAGTGGACCCAAGTAATGACTGTTAAAGTAACAGAGGCAGTTGTTGTCGGCTTAATACAAGGTGAAGAATACTCCTTCCGTATTTCAGCAACCAATGAAAAGGGAACCAGTGATCCACGTCCACTTAATGTCCCTGTGGTTGCTATGGATGTTGTTATTGCTCCTGCCTTCAAACTTGTATTCAGCACATACAGTGTTCTGGCAGGTGATGATCTGAAAATTAATGTGCCATATGTTGCCCAGCCCAAGGCAGCAGTTACCTGGCAAAAAGATGGTATTACTTTGAAAGAAACAACAAGAGTAAATGCTGAAGTAGCAGAGAAACACCTTTACCTTGTGGTAAAAGAGGCAACACGGGATGACGTGGGCAAATATTCTATTAAACTGACAAACTCAGCTGGTGAAGCTACAGCAGACATCAATGTTATTGTACTCGATAAACCTGGACCACCAACTGGCCCAATCAAATTAGATGAGGTAACTGCAGACAGTGTTACATTATCATGGGAGCCTCCAGAGTATGAAGGAGGCTGTAGCATTAATAACTACATTGTTGAAAAGCGAGACACATCCACCACAAACTGGCAGATTGTTTCTGCAACCGTTGCGAGAACAACAATTAAAGCTGCAAGATTAAAGACTGGCTGTGAATATCAATTTAGGATTGCTGCTGAAAATCGGTATGGAAAGAGTTCTGTTCTTCTCTCTGCACCTATTGTTGCACAATATCCCTTTGAGGTTCCAAATCCAACAGGAACTCCCACTGTTCAGTCTGCTACTAAAGAAAGCATGGTAATTGTGTGGAACAAACCCAGTAGTGATGGTGGAAGCAAGATTTTGGGATATCATATTGAGATGAAGGAAAGAAACAGCTTGCTGTGGGTGAAACAAAACAAAACGATCATTCCAGACACAAGATTCAAGATAGGTGGCCTTGAGGAAGGCATTGAATATGAATTTAGAGTTTATGCTGAGAATATAGTTGGGTTAAGCAAAGCAAGCAAGGTATCAGAAATCCAGGTGGCTAGAGATCCATGTGATCCTCCAGGCAAACCTGAAGCAGTTATCGTTAAAAGAAGCTCTGTAACACTCAGGTGGACACAACCACAATTTGATGGTGGCAGCAAGATCACTGGATATGTCGTTGAGAAGAAAGAATTGCCCAATGGCCGCTGGATGAAAGCCTCTTTTGCTAATATCATTGAGACAGAATTTGTCGTCAGTGGCTTAGAAGAGGAGCAGCAGTATGAGTTCCGTGTCATTGCAAGAAATGCTGCTGGCGTGTCTAGTGCTCCTTCAGACAGCACTGGTGCAATCACAGCAAAGGATGAAGTTGATCCACCCAAAATTGACTTGGATGCTAAATATTTACAAACTATTGTTGTTCATGCTGGTGAGTCATTCAAAGTAGATGCAGGGATACTTGGCAAACCCGTTCCTTCAGTTCATTGGATAAAAGCTGGCGAAGAACTTACAAATACTGCAAGATTTGAAATCAAGAATACTGACTTCACAACTACTCTTAGTGTGAAGGAGGCTATCCGTGTTGATGGGGGCCAGTATACCTTACTACTGAAAAATGTTGGTGGAGAGAAATCAGTTAGCGTCAATGTCAAGGTTCTGGACAGACCTGGACCTCCAGATGGCCCAATCTCAATCTATGGGGTTACCAGTGAAAAGTGCTGCATTTCTTGGAAAACTCCATTGCATGATGGAGGTGCGGAGGTGTCTCATTACATAGTGGAAAGACGAGAGACCAGCCGATTAGTTTGGACTGTTGTGGAACAAAAGGTACAAACCCTCAATCTTAAAATTTCAAAACTTCTTCCTGGAAATGAGTATATTTTCAGAGTGATACCTGTAAATAAATATGGAATTGGTGAGCCTTTGGAATCTGATCCAGTGATTGCAGCAAATCCATTTGTCCCACCTGATTCACCAAGTAATGTTGAAGTGTCAAATATAACAAAGGAGTCCATGGTTATCACATGGGAAAGACCCACTAATGATGGTGGTAACGCAATTACAGGATATGTAGTTGAAAAGAGAGACAAAGAGGGTGTTAGGTGGACAAGATGCAACAAACGTGTAGTGAGTGAATTACGCTTTAGAGTAACAGGCCTTCTTGAAAACCGAAGTTATGAATTCCGTGTGTCTGCTGAGAATTCAGCTGGGGTTGGTAAACCAAGTACACCCACAGTGTACTTCAAGGCAGTGGATCCAGTCTTCAAACCCGGTCCACCAAACAACCCTAAGGTAATTGATGTCTCAAGAGCATCTGTTATCCTGCAGTGGGGCAAGCCAATCTATGATGGTGGATGTGAGATTCAAAGTTACATTGTTGAGGCCTGTGAAATCACTTCCGATGAATGGATGATGTGTACACCACCCTCAGGAGTAAGCGAGACAAGATTTGAGGTTAAAAAACTCCTTGAAAAGCATGAGTACAAATTCAGAATCTGTGCCATAAATAAGGTTGGCGTGGGAGAAACTGCTGATATCCCTGGATCCATAATTATAGAGGATAAACTTGAAGCACCAGATATTGATCTTGATGCTGACCTGAGAAAGATGATCACTGTCAGGTCTGGAGGCTCTCTCAGATTGTTTGTTCCTATCCGTGGTCGGCCAACCCCTGAAGTAAAGTGGGGAAAGGCTGAAGGTGAAATCAATGAAGCAGCTCAGATTGATATTACAAGCAGTTTCACTTCACTCGTAATTGAAAATGTTAATAGATTTGACAGTGGAAAATACACTTTAACTCTGGAAAATGCCAATGGAACAAAATCTGCATTTATTAGTGTCAGAGTATTAGATACGCCTGATGCACCTGCAAACTTCCATGTGAAAGAAATAACAAAAAATTCAGTCACTCTTACCTGGGAGCCACCTTTGTTGGATGGTGGAGCTAAAATAAAAAACTACATTGTTGAAAAACGAGAGAGTACAAGAAAGGTATTCTCAGCTGTTACTACCTGCAACAAGATGACATGGAAAATTGAACCACTCCAAGAGGGGAGCATCTATTTCTTCAGAGTTCTTGCTGAAAACGAACATGGAATTGGATTGCCTGCAGAGACTCTAGAACCACTAAAAATCTCAGAGGTGCCACAAACTCCTGGTAAAGTTTCTGTAGTGGATGTAACACGGAAGAGTGTTTCTCTCAAATGGGAAAAACCAGAGCATGATGGGGGCAGCAGAATTACTCATTATGAAATTGAAATGCAAGCAAAAGATCAAGATAAATGGTCTCTTTGTGCTCAAGTAAAATCCCTTGACACTGTTGTAACTAATTTAGCCCAAGGTGGGGAGTACCATTTTAGAGTCATTGCTGTTAATGATAAAGGAAAGAGCGATCCCAGACTCCTGGCAAATCCTGTTGTTGCAAAGGACCTCACTATAGAGCCCTCAGTGAGAACAAAACTTAGTACATACAATGTTCAGGTTGGGCAAGATTTGAAAATTGAAGCACGAATTACTGGTCATCCAAAACCAACAATTACATGGTCCAAAGATGGTTCAGCTCTGAAACAGACCACAAGAGTAAATGTCGCTGACACTGCACATCATACCACTCTTACAATCAAAGATGCAACAAGAGAAGATGGTGGAATGTACAACATTGCAGTGGCTAATGTACTTGGACAAAAGGAAGCCACTGTTGAAATAATCATACTTGAAAAACCTGGACCACCAACAGGCCCAGTCCGGATTGATGAAGTGAGTGCAGAGAGCATTACACTATCTTGGGACCCACCAACATACACTGGAGGCTGTCAGATTTCAAATTATGTTGTCCAAAAGAGAGACACCACCACAACAAATTGGGTTGTTGTTTCTGCCACAGTAGCAAGGACGACACTAAAAGTTTGTAATTTAAAAACTGGATCTGAATACCAGTTTAGGATCTTTGCTGAGAATAGATATGGTAAAAGCTATGGCATTGACTCAGATCCAGTTCTTGCCCAGTATCCTTTCAAAGAGCCTGGGCCTCCAGGAACTCCATTTGTGTCTGTTTTCACAAAAGAGTCTATGGTAGTTGAATGGCACAAACCAGTCTCAGATGGTGGAAGTGCTATTCTAGGATATCATCTTGAGAGAAAAGAGAAAAATAGTATTCTTTGGACAAAGATCAATAAATCGCTAATTCAAGACACCCGATTCAAAACATCTTCATTGGAAGAGGGCATTGAATATGAGTTCAGAGTTTATGCTGAAAACATAGTTGGAATTGGAATGTGCAGCAAAATATCTGAGGGTTTTGTGGCACGTGACCCATGTGACCCACCAGGCACCCCTGTGCCAGTGATTGTGACAAGGCACTCAGTGAAACTTAGATGGACACCACCAGAATTTGATGGAGGTAGCCTTGTCACTGGATATGTTGTGGAGAAACGAGACCTGCCAGAGGGCCGTTGGATGAAAGCTAGTTTTGCTAATGTTCTTGAAACTGAATTTACAGTCACAGGCCTGATAGAAGACAACAAATATGATTTCAGAGTTATTGCCAGAAATGGAGCTGGATCGGTCAGCAGGCCCTCTGGGAGCACAGGCTCAATTACAGCTAAGGATGAAGTTGAACCACCAACCTATGAGGTTGCCTCAGAATATTGCCAGATTTTGACTGTGAATGCTGGAGAAACATTTACCCTGGAAGCATCCGTACTAGGAAAGCCAATTCCAACAATGCAGTGGTTTAAGGGTGATGTGGAAGTCGAGAATTCTGCAAGAGCTGAGATCAAGAACACTGACTTCAAAGCAATTCTTGTCGTCAAAGACGCCATTCGAATTGATGGAGGACAGTACACATTGCACCTCACTAATGTGGCTGGAACAAAGTCTACTTCCTTCAGTGTAAGGGTGCTGGATAGACCTGGCCCCCCTCAAGGTCCTTTGACCGTTTCTGGTGTAACATGTGAGAAGTGTTCATTGTCATGGCTACCTCCAAGACATGATGGTGGCAGTAGCATTTCTCACTATGTCATACAGAAAAGAGAAACAAGTCGCCTTGCTTGGACTGTAGTTTCAGGTGATTGTGGAGCAACAATGTTTAAAGTTACCAAGCTTTTAAAAGGAAATGAATACATATTCCGTGTCATGGCTGTCAACAAGTATGGAGTTGGTGAACCACTTGAAGCTGCACCAGTGATTATGAGAAATCCTTTTGTTCTACCTGGGCCACCTAAAGACCTAGAAATAGCAAATATATCAAGGGACTCTATGACGGTATGTTGGACTCGTCCTGAGACTGATGGTGGAAGTGAGATTGTTGGTTACATCGTCGAGAAGAGAGACAGAGCTGGAGTACGGTGGACAAAATGTAACAAACGCAGGGTCACAGACCTACGTTTCAGAGTCACAGGCTTGACAGAGGATCATGAATATGAATTCAGATTATCTGCAGAAAATGCTGCTGGAGTTGGACAACCAAGTCCACCAACTATTTATTACAAAGCCTGTGATCCAACATTTAAGCCTGGCCAACCAACTAATGCACACCTTGTTGACACTACAAAGAATTCAATTACAATTGCTTGGAGTAAACCAATATATGATGGTGGCTTAGACATCCAGGGCTATGTAGTTGAGATATGTAAAGTTGATGAAGAAGAATGGATCACATGTACTCCACCCTCTGGATTAAGTGATACTAAATTTACAATTACTAAACTCACTGAACACCAAGAATACAAAGTTCACATATGTGCCCTAAATAAACTGGGTGTTGGTGAACCAGTTGGCATCCAAGGAACCGTCAAACCAGTGGATAAGATGGATGCCCCTGAAATTGAGCTTGACTCTGAGTTGAGAAAAGGTATTGTTGTACGTGCTGGAGGTTCCATGAGAATTAACATACCATTCAAAGGACGCCCCATTCCTGAAATAAACTGGACCAAGGATGAGGGAGATTTACCAGATAAAGCCCAATTAGAAAAGGGACCAGATTACACTCAGTTATCAATTGATGTATGTGACAGAAATGATGCTGGAAAATACATTCTGACTTTGGTAAATAGTGCTGGCACTAAATCCGCATTTGTGTCAGTAAAAGTACTTGATACACCAGGTGCTCCACAGGACCTTGTCGTGAAAGATATAACAAGAAATTATGCCACCCTGGTTTGGCAGCCACCACTTATTGACGGTGGTTCCAAAATAAAAAATTACATCATTGACAAGAGAGAATCAAATAGACAAGGATTTGTAAACATTACTACTAAGTGCACCAAGACCAGCTTCCGAGTTGGTGATCTGACAGAGGGTGGTATTTATTACTTCAGAATCATGGCAGAAAATGAATTTGGAATTGGTCTGGCTGTAGAAACAGAAGAATCTGTGAAGACAGCTGATCCTCCTCTTTCTGTTGGCAAGGTAACTTTGACTGATGTGACAAAAACCACAGCATCACTTTCCTGGGATAAACCAGATCATGATGGTGGTAGTAGAATCTTGGGTTATTATATTGAAATGCAGCCAAAGGGATCAGAGGAATGGACAGTTGCCTCAGTCACCAAAACATGTGAGGGTATAGTGACCGGACTTAGTTCAGGACAAGAGTACCTCTTCAGAGTTTTAGCTTACAATGACAAAGGAAAAAGTGATCCAAGGCCATTAGCTGCTCCGGTCCTTGCCAAGGATGTAACTATTGAACCAAGCTTCAAAATACTTTCCAACACATATAGTGTTCAAGCTGGTGAAGATCTCAAAGTGGAAATACCATTTAAAGGTCGTCCAACTCCAAAAATTGTGTGGATGAAAGATAAACAACCTCTGAAAGAAACAACCAGATTAAATGTCTCAAGCACAGCAACATCAACAGTTCTTAAAATTAAAGATGCAAATAGAGAGGACTCCGGCAAGTACACAGTCACAGCCACTAACAATATAGGTACGGTCACAGAGGAAGTTGGCATAATCATTCTAGACAAACCAGGCCCACCAGTCGGACCAGTCAAAATTGATGAAGTAAGTGCCACCTATGTTACCATATCCTGGGAGCCACCAGTATACACAGGAGGTTGTCAGATAAACAACTATATAGTGGAAAAACGTGATACAACCACTACTAACTGGCAGATTGTTTCAGCAACCATTGCTCGTACCACAATCAAAATCTCAAAGCTGAAGACTGGTTCTGAATATCAGTTTAGAGTGTTTGCTGAGAACAGATATGGTAAAAGCACATCGTTAGATTCTGCACCAGTTGTGGTCAGTTATCCTTTCACTGAGCCTGCAGCTCCTGCTGCTCCATTTGTTTCATCAGTGACAAAAGACCACATGACAATCGAATGGAAACCCCCGACCAATAATGGAGGCAGCCCTATTCTTGGGTATCACCTGGAACGTAAAGAAAAGAACAGCATATTATGGACTAAACTTAACAAGCTTCTTATTACTGACACTCGATTGAGAACAAACGGTCTGGAGGAGGGAATTGAATATGAATACAGAGTGTATGCTGAGAACATTGCAGGAATCAGTCCATCAAGCAAAGTCTCAGAAAGTGTTGTTGCGCGTGATCCATGTGATCCCCCTGGAACTCCTCAAGCAATTGTTATTACAAGAAATCTGATAACTCTTCAGTGGTCTAAACCACAGTATGATGGTGGCAGTGCAATTACAGGATACATCATTGAAAGAAAGAAGCTGCCTGAAGGTCGTTGGATGAAGGCCAGTTTTACAAATATCATAGACACACAATTTACAATAACTGAATTAGAAGAAGAACAAAGATATGAATTTAGAGTAATAGCCAGAAATGCAGCTGGTATTTTAAGTGTACCCTCTGAAAGCACTGGACCAATTACTGCTCAGGATGAGATTGAAGCTCCATCTGTCTCAATGGACTCAAAATTTAAAGATGTTACCATTGTAAAGGCTGGTGATTCATTTACAATTGATGCTGATATTGCTGGCAAACCTCTTCCTGATATTATGTGGTTTAAGGATGGAAAGGAAATTGACAGTGCTACACCTAGAATGGAGATTAAATCCACCATCACACGAACAGTTTTGACTGTTAAGGAATGCATCAGAGTAGATGGTGGTCATTTCCTCTTAAGTCTTAGTAATGTTGGTGGAACAAAGCAGGTACCCATTAATGTAAAGGTTCTTGATAGACCTGGTCCACCTGATGGCCCTCTGAAAATAACTGGTGTCACAGCAGAAAAATGCTATTTGCATTGGAGCCACCCATCACATGATGGTGGAGCTAGTATTTCTCATTACATCATTGAAAAAAGGGAAACTAGTAGACTGTCTTGGACAGTGGTGGAACCGTCAATTCAAGCTATCAGTTACAAAGTCACTAAACTCCTACCTGGTAATGAGTATATATTCAGAGTCATGGCAGTAAACAAGTATGGTATTGGTGAACCACTTGAATCTGAACCTGTCCTTGCAAAAAATCCTTTCAACAAACCTGGACCACCTTCAACTCCAGAAGCAAGTGCAATCACCAGAGACTCAATAGTCCTCACATGGGAACGGCCAGAGGAGGATGGTGGATCACAAATTGATGGTTATGTTCTTGAGAAACGTGATAAAGAGGGTATCCGATGGTCAAAGTGTAACAAGAAAAGACTCAATGATTTGAGATTCAGAGCCACTGGGCTTACTGAGGGACACTTCTATGAATTCAGAGTATCTGCTGAAAATGCTGCTGGCGTGGGCACACCAAGTGAACCATCTGAATATTACAAAGCTTGTGATGCAACTTATCCCCCTGGTCCTCCAAATAATCCTAAAGTAACAGATCACTCAAGCACAACTGTTTCCTTAGCATGGAGTAGACCAATTTATGATGGTGGCGCAAAGGTCTCAGGATACATTGTTGAGGCAAAGGATGTTAGTGAAGATGAATGGACTGTGTGCACTCCTCCAACCGGTGTGCAAACAACTCACTTCACAGTAAAAAAATTAAAGGAAAATGCAGAATACAACTTCCGTATCTGTGCAGTTAATATTGAGGGGGCTGGAGAACACATTGATGTTCCAGGATCTGTAATCGCTGCTGAAAAACTTGAAGCTCCTGAGGTAGAACTTGATGCAGATCTTAGGAAATGTGTGGCTGTGCGTGCCAGTGCAACACTACGCTTATTTGTCACTATAAGGGGAAGGCCTGAGCCAGAGGTTAAGTGGACAAAAGCAGATGGTACCTTACCAGAGCGTGCTCAAATTGAAGTTACAGGCTCTTACACTGTGCTTGTTATAAACGATGTTAATCGATTTGACACAGGAAAGTATGTTGTGACCCTTGAAAACATTTCTGGCTCAAAATCTGCATTTATTAATGTCAAAGTTCTTGATTCTCCAAGTGCTCCAGTGAACTTTGAAATTAAAGATGTAAAGAGAGACTTTGTCCTTCTACAATGGGAGCCTCCACAAATTGATGGTGGAGCCAAGATCACGCATTACATTGTGGAGAAGCGTGAATCTAAAAGGCTAGCATTCACAACTGTGACAAACAGCTGTGTCAGAAATTCATTCAAGGTTGATGATCTCCAAGAAGGAGGTCTTTACCACTTCCGTGTATTGGCTGTGAATGAACTTGGTGTTGGTTTGCCTGCAGAGACCACCGAGGCTATCAAAGTATCCCAAGCACCCTTACCACCTGGTAAAATTACAGTTGTTGATGTAACTCGCCACACTGTTACTCTAGCATGGGAAAAGCCAGATCATGATGGTGGCAGCAAGATCACAGGCTATGTGGTGGAAATGATGACTAAGGGATCAGATAAATGGACAGTATGCGCTACAGTAAAGGCACTGGAAGCCACAATTGAAGGACTTACAACAGGAGAGGAATACAGCTTCAGAATTACAGCTTTTAATGACAAAGGAAAGAGTGATACTAAACCCCTGGGAGCACCTGTTGTGGCAAGAGATATTACTATTGAACCCATTATTGATTTGCTGTTTAATACCTACACTGTAAAATCAGGAGATGATCTCAAAATAGATGTTCCATTCAGAGGCAGACCATCTCCAGAGGTTACATGGAAAAAGGATGGTCACTCATTGAAGCAAACAACTAGAGTTAATGTTCTGACATCAAAGACAGCATCCAAGATTGTCATCAAGGATGCAACAAGAGAGGACGTTGGAAAATATGAAATTACTTTAACCAATGCATTTGGTGTCAAATCAGCAGAAATACGTGTCATTGTTCTTGATAAACCCGGTCCACCAGGTGCAATCAAGGTAGATGAATTAAGTGCTGATTTTATTTCACTATCATGGGACCCTCCAGTATATGATGGTGGCTGTCAAATTAATAATTATGTAGTTGAGAAGAGAGATACGACCACTACAACATGGCAAATTGTTTCAGCAACAGTTGCAAGAACATCAATAAAAATAACTCGTTTGACACAAGGAACAGAATATCAGTTCCGTGTTGCTGCAGAGAACCGTTACGGTAAAAGCCATGCAATTGACTCAGCCCCAATTGTTGCACAGTACCCTTTCACACCTCCAGGTCCTCCAACCAGTCTTCAAGTTTCTCATGCCACTAAATCAGGAATGCTAGTTACCTGGAACAGACCGGAAAGTGATGGTGGAAGTCCAGTCATTGGATATCACTTGGAATGCAAAGATCAGAGCAGCATTCTCTGGACAAAGATGAACAGAGTACTTATTTCAGAAACTCAGTTCAAAGTAACTGGTTTGGAAGAGGGCCTCTTCTATCAGTATAGAGTATATGCTGAAAATATAGCTGGCATTGGACCTTGCACAAAGGCATGTGTTCCTGTTTCTGCCCGAGATCCATGTGCACCTCCAGGTCAGCCAATAGTTATGAACATCACAAGAACATCTGTTTCCCTCTCCTGGGCAAAACCTGAGTATGATGGTGGAGCTAAAGTGACTGGTTACATAGTTGAACGCAGTGAACTTCCAGATGGTCGGTGGTTAAAGTGTAATTTCACCAATCTTCAGGAAACATTCTTTGATGTCACTGGTCTAATTGAAGATCAAAGATATGATTTCCGTGTCATTGCTAAGAATGCAGCTGGCTTACTTAGTGAACCATCAGAGGGTACAGGACCTGTAACTGTAAAAGATGATGTTGATCCACCACGCATCACAATTGAGGACAAGCTGAGACAACTGGTTGTAGTGAAAGCTGGAGACATACTGAGAATTGATGCCGAAATATCAGGACGTCCAATTCCTGTGATTTCTTGGGCAAAGGATGGAAAAGAAATTGAAGCCAAGGCCAGAGTTGAGATTTTGTCAACAATAACTAGTACAACACTAATTGTGACAGATACTATTAGAAGAGACTCAGGACAGTATGTTCTTACATTGCAAAATGTTGCAGGCACCAGATCTTTAGCAGTAAACTGTAAGGTGCTGGACAGGCCCGGCCCATCATCTGGACCATTGGAAGTAACTGGTTTGACTGCAGAGAAATGTACATTGACCTGGGGACCTCCGCAAGAAAATGGAGGTGCAGAAATTCAGCACTACATAGTTGAGAAACGTGAAACAAGCCGACTTGCCTGGACTCTAGTCTATGCAGACATGAAAGCCACAACATGTAAAGTAACAAAACTGCTCAAAGGTAATGAGTATATATTTAGAGTTCGGGGAGTTAATAAGTATGGAATAGGTGAAACTCTTGAGAGTGATCCCGCTAAGGCAATGGATCCATTTACAGTCCCTGCTGCACCAACAGATGTTGAAGTCACCAGTGTTACAAGTGAAGCAATGACAATTTGCTGGGAAAGACCTGTCTCTGATGGAGGCAGTAGCATTTATGGCTATGTAATTGAGAAACGTGAGAAAACCGGTCTTCGTTGGGTACGTGTCAACAAAAAGCCTGTTTATGACTTAAGAGTAAAAGCTTCCAATCTTCGTGAAGGATGCGAGTATGAATACAGAGTATTTGCTGAGAATGCTGCTGGTTTGAGTGCACCAAGTGTACCTTGTCCATTGACAAAGGCAGAGGATCCACTGTTCCTACCATCACCTCCAGCTAAACCTAAAATAATTGATTCTACTAAAACATCTATTACACTGTCTTGGAACAAGCCATTATTTGATGGGGGCTCTCCAGTTACAGGATACATGGTGGAGTACCGGAAAACCAATGATGAGGACTGGACAGTTGGCGTCAGTAACACTAAGAGCACAGAGTTCACAGTGGTTGGACTCACACAAGGATTAGAGTATGTCTTTGTAGTCAGATCAATTAACAAGATTGGTCCAAGTGAGCCAAGCAATGAAACCGATCCACAGTTAGTAAAGGACAGAGAAGATGAGCCAGTTTTCCTAGTCAGTAATGAAATGAGGAAGACACTGATTGTCAAAGATGGCAGCTCATTTACCCTTAGAATCCCATTCAAGGGGAAGCCTGTCCCACATGTAATGTGGAACAAACCAGATGTTGACCTCAGAGTAAGGGCAGCTATTGATACAACTGATAACTGCACATCAATCACAATTGAGCAAGCTACAAGAGATGACTCAGGAAAATACACTGTAACCCTCCAAAATGTTGCTGGAACTGCTACTCTAACATTGAGTGTAAAGGTACTTGATTCTCCAGGCCCACCAGCCCACATTGAGGTAAAGGACGTCACTAAGTGCTCTGCAACTATTTCGTGGGATACTCCTGAGAATGAGGGTGGTGCTCCAGTCAAGAACTACCTTGTTGATCTCCGTGAGGCAACTAAAATGGGCTGGACCAGGATTACAAGCAGTTGTCCCAGGTTAACTTATAAAGTGATTGACCTTCAAGAAGGGGGGGTTTATTATTTCAGAGTTACCGGTGAAAATGAGTATGGTGTAGGAGTGCCACTTGAGACTAAAGAAGGAACAAAAATGACAGGTAAAATAAAATTATTACGTTACCATATCATGATTGTAGAACATTTGTTTGATTTTTTTTTAATCTATTTTATTTTTGTTCCTTATACTTATGTTACTTATGTATAATTTCAGAAAAACCAAGTCCACCACCCAAGCTTGGAGTCACTGATGTCACAAAAGACAGTGTCTCACTAGCATGGGTTAAACCAGAACACGATGGAGGCAGCAGAATTACAAACTACCTGGTTGAGGCTCTTGAAAAGGGGCAACAAAAGTGGATAAAGTGTGGTTCCACCAAATCGACTCACTTTGTTGTTTATGGATTGAGAGAGAATGCTGAATATTACTTCCGAGTACGGGCTGAAAACCATGCGGGACTTAGCGACCCCAAAGACATGGTTTTACCTGTGTTTGTAAAAGATCAGCTGGGTAAGTTATTTATTATTAATGATGTTTCATTTTTACACATGCATAATGTTTTATTTTATATGATGTTCAATTAAATATAATCATGTTGCTTTCTTTAATCAACAGAGGCACCTGAAATTAGCATGAAGGACTTCCAGCACAACACTGCCTATGTTAAAGCACGTTCAAATCTGAAGATTGAGATCCCCCTCAGTGGTAAACCATTACCAAAAGTATCCCTCTCTAAGGATGGACAGGTTCTAAAGTCAACCATGAGATTTAACTCTGACGTGACAACTGACTCCCTTATCCTTCTTTTGCGTGAGTGTGTTGCTGCGGACGCAGGCAGATATGATATCACAGCCTCCAACTCCAGTGGGACCACAAAGTCTTTTATAAATATTGTGGTCCTTGACAGACCAAGTGTTCCAGTTGGCCCTGTTGAAATTTTTGATGTCACAGAGGACAGTGTCAATCTGAAGTGGTTGCCTCCCGCATATGATGGTGGTAGCCCAATCACCAACTACATTGTTCTCAAACGTGAGACGACTACTGCAAACTGGATAGAAGTCTCATCTGCTGTTGCAAGGTGCTCAATCAAGATCATGAAGTTGATTACTGGAATTGAGTACCAGTTTAGAATCAGGGCTGAGAATCGCTTTGGCATCAGTGAGCACATTGATTCAGAGACTGTTACAGTCAGTCTTCCATACAGTGAGTAAAATGCTTCTCTACATCATAAGCAGCAAATTGGTATACAAATATATCCCCATTAAGCATCTATGAAAACGTATGACATTTTGTTTCAGCACTCCCCGTGGCACCTTCACAACCATGGGTATCAGCAGTAACAAAGGAAAGTATTACTGTTGACTGGAAGGAGCCATCTTCAGATGGTGGAAGCCATGTCTTTGGTTATCACCTTCAGATGAAAGACAGAAATAGCATTCTTTGGCAGAAAGTTAACACAACTGTTATCCGTGCTACACACTACAAAGTATCAAACGTGAGCGCTGGTCTGATCTATGAGTTCAAGGTTGCAGCTGAAAATGCTGCTGGTATTGGTCCAGTAAGCAAGCCCTCAGATCCTGTGCTTGCAATTGATTCATGTGGTAAGCATTTAGCTCCCTTTAAATTGATTGTTCCATATACTTGAACCATCAGTATTAATAATTATAGTTTAAGCCACTGAGAAAATTCTATAATTTATATTAATTACCACTGTTTTCTTCCCCCACAGAACCTCCAAATAACCTTCGAGTCACTGATATCACAAAGAGTTCAATTAGCCTTGCCTGGCAGAAACCCTCATATGATGGAGGAAGTAAAATTACTGGATATTTGATTGAAAGTAAAGATGGTCCAAAAGGCAGATGGTCAAAAGCTAATTTGACAAATGTTACTGACACAAAGTTCACCGTCTCAGGCTTGACTCAGAATGAATCTTATGAATTCCGGGTCATGGCTAAGAATGCAGTTGGCTCCATTAGTAACCCATCAGCAACTGTCGGACCAGTCGAATGCGTGGACACTTATGGTGCCCCTGAGATTGAACTTCCTCAAGAATATCTTGATGTTGTAAAATACAAAGCAGGTGCTACAGTTCAGCTTAAAATAGGTATTATTGCTAAACCTCAACCAACAATTGAATGGTACAAGGATGGAAAAGAGCTTGAGTCTGGAGGTCAGATTTCTATCTCCAACACCACTGACTCTGCAAACATCTCAGTCAGGGATGCCACACGTTTGAATACTGGAACATATGAACTGAAGATCAAGAACTCTTTAGGCTCAGCGTATGCTGCTGTCAGAGTGCTTGTCCAAGGTATGTTGCAAAGTTTCCTGCTAAATATTGTTTAATAACTTGCATTAAATCTAACACTATTTACATGAATCATTTTATTTTTAAATTATATGTTATTATATAGTTATTTTACTTTTAAGGAATCAAGAAAAAAATAGCTGTATTAAATACATTGAATTTATTGCATGTCTTAATTTATTAGTTTTGATAGCCATAATTTGAACATTTTTTGCTACATTTTTGCTCACCTTCAACAGACAAACCAGGACCTCCTGCTGGAGACATAGAGTTCAAGAAAATCACAGCAGATACTATGACCATCATGTGGGATCCTCCAGCTGACGAAGGTGGTGCAATGGTTACCCACTACATTGTGGAGAAACGTGAGACAAGCAGAATTCTGTGGTCCATTATCTCAGAAAAACTACAAGACTGCATTGTCACAGTCCCAAGGCTAATTAAGGGCAACGAATACATATTCCGTGTTCGTGGTGTGAACAAATATGGAGTTGGAGATCCTCTGGAATCTAGACCAGTAATTGCACAGAATTCCTTTGGTAAGATTTTTTTTTAAATAATCAAAAAAAAAAATTCATTATTTAAATAATCAATTTTTTTTAATTATTATTTAAATTGCAACACAATGTGATTAATTTTGCCCAACAGTTCCTCCCAGTAAGCCTTCTAAACCAGAAGTCACTATGATTACAAGATCAACAATGACTGTGGTATGGGAAAGACCAAGTTTGGATGGTGGCAGTGACATTGATGGATATTACTTGGAGAAGTGCGAGAAGAAAAGCCTACAGTGGTTCAAGGTTGTTAAAGATACGATTCGTGATACCAGACAGAAAGTCAGCAACCTCACAGAAGGAAATGAATATCAGTATCGCGTCTGCGCAATCAACAAAGCTGGCGCAGGCCCATATTCTGATGTGTCGATTTTCTACAAAGCTCATGACCCAATTGGTAAGCTTTTTTGTGATTTATTTGTATTGTTTTATTTTCCTGAATGTGCATTGATTATGTGCAAAGTATGCAATTATATTTAAATCAGAATTTGTTATATTTACTAATTGCTATTTTAGATCCACCAAGTGAGCCAACCAAGCTCACAGTTGTTGATTCAACAAAGACATCCATTACTCTTAGATGGGTGAAGCCTGTCTATGATGGTGGCAGTGAAATCACAAGCTACGTTGTCGAACAAAGAATGGCTGACGAGACGGAATGGGTCACTATCAGTTCTAAAGGAGAAGTAAGGACAGCTGAGTTTGTAGTGTCCCACTTGAAACCTGGAGTGTACTACTTCTTCCGTGTCTCTGCTGTTAATTGTGTTGGATCCGGACGTTCAATTGAGATGATGCAGCCAGTGCAAGCCAAAGATATTCTGGGTTTGTACTTCCTAACTGTCTGAAGCAATAAAAAAGCTGATTGAAATTATTTTATGATACTGTGAACCTGATCAAATATCTTCTTTCATTTTAACAGAGGAGGCGGATGTGGATCTTGACATGTCAATGTCAACTCAATACATAGCAAAGTCTGGTAGAGATGTGGAGATTGTAATCCCTCTTAAGGGTAGACCTGCTCCAAATGTAACGTGGAGAAAGGGAGACAAGAACATTAGTGGTGATGCAAGATATGCCATCAAAAACACAGAATACTCAACTACACTAATCATTACCAAAGTCACAAGGGATGATACTGGCAAATACCTTCTTGAAATTGAAAATGGGGTCGGAGAGCCTAAAACCATTACTGTGTCTGTTAAAGTATTGGACACACCTTCTGCTTGTAATAGATTGATCGTGAAGAATGTAACTCGAGGTAAACTCACACTAAGCTGGGAACCACCTTATATTGATGGTGGCTCTTCAATCACAAATTACATAGTTGAAAAGAAGGATGCTAAAATGAAGGCATTCACCATTGTGACAAATGAATGTGCCAATACAACATACAAAGTTGATGGTCTCTCAGAAGAAATTTCCTATTTCTTCCGTGTTTCGGCTGAAAATGAATATGGTCTTGGTGATCCCTGTGAGACTGCACAACCTGTGAGAGCAACTGAGATGCCTGGTGCTGTAAAAGATGTTGTACTGGTGGACTCAACTAATACATCTGTATCTTTGGCATGGACCAAGCCTGATCATGATGGTGGCAGCCACATTTCTGAGTACATTATTGAGAAGAAGACAAAGGAAGAAGAAGCCTGGAGCATTGGTGGTACATGTAGATGTTGCCACTATGAGGTAACACACCTTAAAGAGCTTGCAGAAATGTACTTTAGAGTATTTGCAAAAAATGAGAAGGGTCGCAGTGACTTCTCTCAAATAGGACCCATTACTGTAAAGGAGTTCCTTATACCACCTGAGGCAAACCTTATTGACTATCCTAATGCAGAATTAAGCGTTCGCATTGGACAAAATGTAAATATCGACTTGCCTTTCAAAGGTAAACCTAAACCAACTATTCAGTGGATGAAAGATGATGTTCCACTCAAGGAAAGCGAGCAAGTTCGTTTCAGGCAAACAGAAAACAAGGCAAGTCTCATTGTTAGAAATGCAAGAAAGGACAATGCAGGAAAATACACCTTGGTCCTTGATAACAAACTTGTCAAGAACTTCTTTGACATCAAAGTGATTACACTTGGGCCACCATCCCAGCCTATAGGCCCAATCCGTTTTGATGAAATTAAAGCCCAGAGTATTATCATCTCATGGGATGAACCCCAAGACGATGGTGGAGGAGAGATCACCTGCTATAGTGTAGAAAAGCGAGAGACATCTCAAGCAGCATGGAAGATGGTTTGCTCTAGTGTGGTCAGGAACACATTCAAGATTACAAAATTGATTAAGGGTACCGAATACCAATTTAGGGTACGTGCAGAGAACAAATATGGAGTGAGCGAGCCACTAACCTCATCTGATGTGGTTGCTCAACACCAGTATATGCCACCAGGTCCACCAGGAAAACCTGTAGTATTCAATGTTGTAAGTGATGGCATGACTGTTCAGTGGGATGCTCCAGGATTTGATGGTGGTTCTCCAATCACTGGATACCATCTTGAGAAAAAAGATAGGAACAGCTTACTGTGGATGAAAGTGAATTCCAGTGTTATCTCTGGACGAGAATACAGAGCAATTGGACTTATTGAAGGACTGGAGTATTCATTCAGAGTTTATGCACAAAACAATGCCGGCATGAGTCCAGTCAGTGAACAGAGCAAGCACAAACTGGCAATTTCCCCTGTTGGTAAGTCTTAGTGTTGTTGTTTGTAACATTCATCCACGATAAGCTTTTGTTAATGCTTATGGTTATTTACTTCACAGAATGTATCTTTTTGCCAAAGCTCCTTATTATCTTCTCTTCCAAATATCTTTTTTTCTTTAGATCCTCCTGGCTCCCTTAACTGCATTGATGTTACAAGAGACTCTGTAACACTTCAATGGGAACCACCAAAACGTGATGGAGGAAGTAGAATTGTGGCATACAGTGTTGAAAGGCGTCAAGGAAGAGGACGTTGGTTGAGATGCAACTTCATTGACATCAGCGAATGTCAGTTTACAGTAACAGGGCTTGCTGCTGGTGATCGATTTGAATTTAGGGTTATTGCCAGGAATGCTATTGGAACAGTTAGTCCACCCTCTCAGTCATCTGGCTACATCATGACCAAGGATGAAAGTGGTATGTAATTACAAAGGCATTATTCAATATAAATTGTTCTACATTAGGGCTGTAAAATTTTAATTCAAATTCAGAAAGTAGAGTTAGAAGTTGCTCAACTTTTAGAAAACATTCCTCAATACCCCCCCAAAACATTTTCTTTTTCAGTCATCCCTGAGATTGAGTTTAAAGCTGAGAAGACCCTCACCATCAAGGCAGGAGAAAACATTAAACTCAGCTGCAGTATAAGTGGACGTCCTGTACCTCAAGTCACATGGTATAAAGATGGAAAGGAAGTAGACAAAATGCTGGTTGACATCACAACTGTTATTGGATCAAGCTCACTATTCATCAGAGATGCTGACCGCAATGACCGTGGTATCTACACAGTTGAGGCCAAGAACAGTTCTGGCACAACAAAAGTGGATGTTCTTGTCAGAGTACAAGGTATAATCTAAAATCAATTTTGATTTATTGTTTTAATAAAGTTGTTCTGGATTTAGTCATTGCTTATTTCTTCTCTGTGTTATTCAGATACCCCTGGACCACCTGAAGGCCCTCTTCGCTTCACAAATATATCTGCAGAGAAAGCAACTCTTTGGTGGAGCCCACCTGAAAATGATGGTTGTGCACCTATCATTAATTATTTAATTGAGAAGCGTGAAACTTCCAGAATTTCATGGGCACTTGTAACATCTAAGTGTGATGCCTGCTCCTTCAATGCCACAAATCTGATCAAAGGCAATGAATATCAGTTCCGTGTATCTGCTGTCAATAAATTTGGTGTGGGCAAGCCACTAGAGTCTGATCCAATCATTGCTCAAATGCAGTACAGTAAGTAAAAATAGTTGTTCTTAAATCAGTCATTTTCTAATTTATTACAGGTTATTTTTGACTGTAACACATTCTTTTTTTTGATATCTAACAGCGGTACCAGATGCTCCCGGAACACCTGACTGCACTCATGTGACAGGAAACAGTATCACTCTATGCTGGACAAGACCAAGACATGATGGAGGAAATGAGATTAAGCAATACATTCTTGAAAGGCGAGAGAAGAAGAGCTTAAGATGGTTGAAAGTTTCCGCAAAGAGACCAATAACTGAACTAAGGCACAGAGTTACGAATCTTACAGAAGGAAATGAATATGAATTCCGTGTTATGGCTGAAAATGGTGCTGGAATTGGACCTGCAAGTGGTACATCCAGATTGTTCAAGTGTAGAGAACCAACAAGTGCACCCAGTGCACCATCTTTAGTGAAGGTCATTGATTCCACAAAGACATCTGTTACTTTGGAATGGACAAAACCAGTATTTGACGGTGGCATGGAAATCATTGGTTACATTATTGAGATGTGCAAGGCAAGTCTTGAGGAATGGCACAGAGTCAACAATCAGACTTGCATCCATACACATTACAAAGTAACAGAGTTAGAACCTGGTGAAGAGTATAAATTCCGTGTTTGTGCAGTTAATGGTGCTGGCAAAGGAGAATTCTCTGAGATTCCCAATGCAGTACAAACTGTTGATAGACTGACTTCACCAGAAATTGATATAGATGCAAACTTCAAACAGACACATATTGTGAAGAACGGTGGAACAGTCACACTTCATATTCCCTTCCGTGGAAAGCCAGCCCCACTTGCCACATGGACAAAGGCAGATGGAGATCTTGGCATAATGGTGGATATTAATACCACAGACACATACAGCACTTTGACAATTGAAAATTGCACCAGGTATGATGCTGGAAAGTATACACTCTCTCTTGAAAACAACAGTGGACGTAAATCTATTACATTAACAGTCAAAGTGTTGGACACACCTGGACCACCAGGACCTCTCTCATTCAAGGATGTGACAAGAGGTGCTTTGACGCTCATGTGGGATGCACCATCCAATGATGGAGGTGCACGTGTTCATCACTATATTGTTGAGAAGCGAGAGGCAAGTCGATTGAGTTGGCAAGAGGTCAGTGAAAAGTGCACACGTCAAATCCTGAGAGTGACCAACCTTGAGATTGGCATAGCATACTTCTTCAGGGTTATCGCTGAAAATCAACATGGCAAAGGTGAGCCATTTGAAATGACAGAGCCTATTGTAGCCACAGAAGAGCCTGCACCACCTAAGCGACTGGATATCATTGATACTACATCCTCAACAGCCAGCTTAGTATGGATGAAACCTGAGCATGATGGTGGAAGCCGTATTACTGGATACATTGTTGAGACTAGAAAGAAGGGCTCTGATCACTGGGTTGTAGGTGGTCAAACGAAATCTCTGAAAATGGTTCTGGAAGGCCTGGTTGAGAACACAGAATACGAGTTTCGTGTCAAGGCTCAGAATGATGCTGGCATTAGTCATCCACGAGATGCACTGGCCTCTGTCATCATAAAGGAGCCACGAATTGAGCCAACAGCGGATCTCAGCAGCATAGATAAACAGCTCATCACTTGCAAAACTGGAAATTCATTTGCCATTGATATTCCAATCAGTGGCAGACCGGCCCCCAAGGTAACATGGAAACTTGAAGAAATGAAACTCAAAGAAACAGACAGAGTGTCAATTAAGATTTCTAAAGGCAGAACCACTCTACTGGTTAAGGATGCCAAGAGAGGTGACAGTGGAAAGTATTATCTCACGCTTGAAAATGCAGCTGGATCAAAGACATTCACTGTCACCGTCATTGTCTTTGGTAGACCGACCCCCCCAACTGGACCTGTTAAGGTTTCAGGAATATCATCAGAATCCTGTGTATTGACTTGGGAAGAACCTACAGATGATGGTGGAACAGACATAACCAATTATATTGTTGAGAAACGCGAGTCGGGCTCCACCACATGGCAGGTTGTGAATTCAAGTGTGAAACGGACCACCATCAAAGTAACTCATCTCACTAAGTACATGGAGTACACTTTCAGAGTCTGCGCTGAGAACAAGTTTGGTGTTAGCAAGTCAATTGAATCTCAAACTATTGTTGCTGAGCATCCATTCAGTAAGTATTTGGTACTGTATATAACATTATCCATAGATGAAATGGTACATAAACAATTCAGTATTGCTTTTTGTTGTCTCCTGTCTGATAAATGTTATGTTTCTGTCTTCAGTTTCACCAAGCCCACCAACCCGCCCAGATGTAGTTTCAGTGTCTGCTAATGCAATTTCTATCCGCTGGGATGTGCCATATCATGATGGTGGAAGCCAAATAACTGGATACTGGATTGAGAAGAAAGAGCGTAATACCATTCTGTGGGTGAGGGAGAACAAGATTCCTTGCCCTGAGTGTCACTATAAGGTCTCCAGCCTTATTGAGGGCCTTGAGTATCAGTTCAGAGTATATGCAATGAACATTGCTGGTTTGAGTAAAGCAAGTGAACCATCAAGGCCAGTGCTGGCTCTAAATCCAGTTGGTAAGTAGTTGCTTTCTACTTTCATTTATATGTGTTGTTTTTAATCATGGCTTAATATCTATCACATGTTTTGTCTGCATTTTTAGATCCACCTGGCAAACCAGAGGTTTATGATGTAACCAAGACCTCAGTGTCTATTAAATGGTCTATACCATTCAATGATGGTGGCAGCAAGATTGTTGGATATGTTGTTGAACGCAGGGCATCCAGTGATGATGAAGATGCTCGTTGGTTAAAGTGCAACTATACTACAATCACAGAAAACTTCTTCACTATTACATCCCTCCATGAGGGAGAGGAGTATGAATTCCGTGTTATTGCCAGAAATGGTGCTGGAGTCCATAGTATACCATCTGAATCGACAGGATTTATCACATGCAAAGATGAATATAGTGAGATGGTTTCCTTAATTGATGCATGCTTGCATTATTTTTAGAAACAAACATATACTGCATACTGTTTTGAATATGTATTAATTTATGCTATTTATTTATTTATTTCAGCACCACCAAAGGCTGAGCTTGACAGTAAACTTGTGGGTGAGACAATCACTATTAGAGCAGGATCAGACCTTGTTCTTGATGCTGCTGTTGGTGGAAAACCAGAGCCTAAGGTGTTTTGGGCCAAGGGTGATAAGGAGCTGGAGCTTGGAGAGAAATATTCACTGACGTACACAAGTACAAGAGCGATGGCAATCATTAAGTCGTGTGATAGAAATGATACTGGAAGATACATCCTTACTGTGAAGAATGCAAGTGGAATCAAAACAGCTGCTGTCAATGTTAAAGTACTTGGTAAGAACATAATAAATCACATGTTTCAGTCAAAAAAACCCAAACATTTATTGGCTGTATATTTAATGAGAAAATCTTTTATTTTTAAGATACACCTGGTCCACCTGATGGAACAATAACAATCAGCAGGGTCACAGAAGAGAAATGTTCAGTTTCCTGGAAGATACCTTCAAATGATGGTGGAGATCTTGTCACTCATTATATTGTTGAAAGACGTGAGACCAGCAGACTCAACTGGGTCATCATGGAAAATGAATGCAAGACTCTGTCTTGTGTCAGCACAAAACTGATCAAGAACAATGAGTACATTTTCCGTGTCAGAGGTGTAAATAAGTACGGGCCCGGTGTGCCCCTAGAGTCTGAACCAGTTATTGCAAGAAATGCATACAGTAAGATTAATTACAATTATTATGTATTAGTGTTTCCATTGATAATTGAGGTTTACAAACAGTAGCAAGGATAAAATATTAATATTAGTATGTAATTTACATTATAGCTGTTCCAACACCTCCTGGAGCACCAGAGATTACTGCCGTTGGAAAAGAACATGTCATTATTGAGTGGCTTAAGCCAGAGAGTGATGGTGGAAGTGAAATCAAAAACTACCTTGTGGATAAACGTGAGACAAGCAGTGTCAGATGGACAAGAGTGAACAAAACCTACACCATTTATGATACACGCCTCAAGATCACTGGTCTCCTTGAGGGTAGCGATTATCAATTCCGTGTTGCAGCCGTCAATGCCGCTGGCACCAGCATTCCAAGTGATGCATCTCAGTATGCTCACTGTAAAGACCCAACATGTGAGTAACATTGACCTACATGGTCCCCCCAAAAAATTAAATTAAGAAAATAGTATATACTGTAGTAACACGCCTAATCTGCCCTGTCGTTTTACAGATACCCCAGCTCCACCATCAGTTCCCCGTATTACAGACACCACAAAGCACAGTATTAGTATGACATGGACACGGCCGATGTATGATGGCGGATCTGATGTCACAGGCTATATTGTTGAAATTCTGGAGGAAGGAACAGAGCAATGGTATAGAGCCACCCAGCAGACCTTGAGCAGTACCGAGTACACAGTAACTGGTCTAGCAAGTAACAAAAAGTACAGCTTCAGAGTGGCTGCAGTCAATAAAATGGGTACTGGAGAATTCAGTGAAGGCAGTATTGAGGCTGCACCTTCAGAAAGAATTGGTAAGTTTTTTTTTTTTAATAAAGGTCAACAGTGATGTACAAGGACCCCACGTTCCTTCACACCACTAGTGGTCAAACTTTTTGTTTGTTTGTGGAATTACTGCATAAAATTTGTTATTGCTATCTTCTCAGAAATTCCTGATATTGAACTACCTGATGAACTGAAGAAAACCATTTGCATCAGAGCTGGCAACACTTTACGTCTTCATGCAAATACAAGTGGAAGACCCGCACCAGTTGTTACCTGGAGAAAGCCTGGAATTGATCTACAATCCCGTGGGTTAATAGATACCACAGAAAACACAACAACTTTAATAGTGGAGAAGGTACATCGTTATGATGCTGGAAAATACACAATAGAGGCAGAGAATCCATCTGGCAAGAAAATAATTACCATTCTAGTCAAAATTTATGGTAAGTACATGTATGCCATTAATAATGAATACTGTGTATTCACTTGTATTAAATAGGCTAAGTCGTTTGTAACCAATGCTTAAAATGGTTTAAAAATTGTCTTGTAGATACTCCTGGACCATGTGCTGCTGTAAAGGTCAAAGATTACACAAAAGAGTCTGTTGTAATCACATGGGATGTGCCTACTGTTGATGGAGGTGCTCCCATCAGCAACTACGTAATTGAGAAGCGTGAAGCTTCAATGAAATCTTACAAAACTGTGACAACAGAATGCAAGAAGACATTATACAGAATCACTGGGCTGGAAGAGGGAACACATTACTTCTTTAGAGTATTGCCTGAGAACATATATGGTATTGGAGAACCTTGTGAAATTACAGATGCTGTACTGGTTTGTGAAGTTCCATCTGTTCCTCAAGATCTGTATGTCATTGATACCACAAAGTCTACTGTGATACTTGGATGGGAAAAACCACTTCACGATGGTGGCAGTAGACTTTCTGGCTTTGTCATCGAAGCGTGCAAAACTGGAAGTGACCGCTGGATGGACGTTGCTAATGTGAAATCATCTGTGCTGCAGCACACAATTGTCTCGCTGAATGAAAATGAGCAATATCTCTTCAGAATCAGAGCTAAAAATAGCAGAGGTGCCAGTGAGCCCAGAGATCTCATGACACCTGTAACAATACAAGAACAGAGAGGTAGGATATCATTATAAACTGCTAAATGAAATGAGGAAAACAGTAAAAAATTCATATCATTTGTCTTTTTGAAAGGTTAACTATTGTTATTTCTATTTTCATTACAGTCATGCCCAAAATTGATTTGACTGGCATCCCACAAAAGATTGTCAATGTGCCAGCTGGTAAGCCAATTGTGCTCAACATTCCCATTAAAGGTCGACCCATACCAGTCTGTTCATGGTTCTTTGGTGGAGTCAAGATGAAGGACAAGCTTGACCGCATCAAGATTGAGACAACTGCTAAATTTACCAAATTGACAGTCCGTGAAACCACACTTGATGATACTGGTGACTATTCTCTTGAAGTGAAAAATGTCACTGGAACAGCATCTGAGGTCATCAAAGTTATCATCCTTGGTGAGAATTTTAAATTTGACATTTCCTTGCAGGTTTTACAGGTATATAGCTATATTAAGTATTATTTTTAAATTGACCAAATATATTTCTTTCCTAGATAAACCTGGAGTACCTGTTGGGCCTATGAAAATTGATGAGGTTGATGCAACATCAGTCACCTGCAGCTGGGAACCACCAGAGAAAGATGGAGGTGCAAATGTCAGTGGCTATGTTGTTGAGCAGCGTGATGCACATCGACCTGGATGGATGCCTGTGTCTGAATCTGTCACAAGACCCATGTTCAAGTTTACAAGACTTGTGGAGGGAACTGAATATGTATTCCGTGTGGCTGCAACAAATCGTTTTGGTATCGGCGGGTTCTTGCAATCTGAAGTTGTTGAGTGCAAGAGTGTCAAAAGTATGTTTTTTTATCCTACTTCCGGGTTTCTATTCATATTTACGTTATTTAAAAATGAAAGTATTAAATTAGTCTCATATCCTTTTTGAAGCTGTACCTGGAGCACCAGGCACACCTGAAATACTTGATGTGTCTCATGATGGCATGACCCTTACTTGGACACCACCTGAGGATAATGGTGGTTCTACTATTGCTGGCTACATTATCGAGCGGAAAGAGGCTGCGTCCGACAGATGGCTTCCCATCAGTAAGAATCCAGTTACCATGACAAGATACAGAGCCACAGGACTTATTGAAGGCCTTGAATATGAGTACAGAGTGACAGCTATCAACTCTAGAGGAACCGGAAAACCAAGTGCCAACTCTAAACCAACTATTGCAATGGATCCTATCGGTATGTACAAAGGAACAACACAGGCTGTAAAAATGTAAGTAAATCAGTTGTCAGTAGACCAAACATGACCAGTGTCTTCAACTTTCCTCTTAAACAGAGCCTCCTGGTGTTCCACTGAACCCAAGAGTCACAGATACCACAAGAACATCAGTTTCGCTTGCCTGGTCTTCTCCGGCGGAAGAGGGTGGTGCTGCTATAACTGGCTATCTGATTGAGATGCAGAAGGTTGACCAGGTTGAATGGACAAAATGCAACACAACACCAATAAAGATTTGTGAATACACCCTGACACATATGCCCCAGGGAGCTGAATACAAGTTCCGTGTGTTGGCATGTAATGCTGGTGGAGCTGGAGAACCAGCTGAGATTCCAGGAGTGGTCAAAGTCACAGAAATGCTTGGTAAGAGGAATTACTTAACAATGAGAATAAAAATTTGTTATTATAAACATATGTACACATACCAACCGTATTATTCTGTCATACATGTATATGGCAGTGCATTTTTGTAACGTAAGAACTTTATTATCTTTTCAGAATATCCTGATTTTGAGTTGGAGAAAATCTACCAGGAAGCCTATGTTGTCAGACAAGGCGGTGTCATTCGATTATCTGTGCCCATCAAGGGCAAGCCCTTCCCAACATGCAAGTGGACAAAGGAAGGTCATGACATTTCTCACAGAGCTATGATTGCAACCAGTGAAGAACGTACTGAACTTGTGATCAAGGAGGCCCACAGAGATGATACAGGCACTTATGACCTTGTGTTGGAAAACAAATGTGGAAAGAAGGCTGCCTATATTAAGGTCAAAGTAATTGGACGGCCAGATCCACCAGAGGGTCCTCTTGAATTTGATGATATTCAGGCACGTTCAGTCAGAGTGAGCTGGAGACCGCCCTCAGATGATGGTGGCTCTGATATCTTTGGTTACATTGTGGAGAGGCGAGAGGTGCCAAAAGCAGCTTGGTACACTGTGGACTCACGTGTGGTTGATACATCACTTGTGGTCAAGGGACTGAAGGAAAATGTTGAATATCACTTCAAGATTACAGCAGAGAACCAGTTTGGTATAAGCAAATCCCTCAAATCTGATGAATCTGTAACACCAAAGACACCTCTTTGTAAGCATTATTATGTATTTATTTATGTGTTGTTGTTTTTTTTTTCTTTACCACTTTTAAATGATTGAAAATCACACTAATTATTGTACATTGTTTTATTCTTTTTGTATAAAGCTCCACCAGAACCTCCTAGTTTCCCTCCAGAAATCATGGATGTTACAAAGAACGCAATTGGCCTGTCCTGGTCAAGACCCAAGGACGATGGTGGATCTCGTGTCACTGGATACTATGTTGAGAGAAGAGAGATTTCCACTGAGAAGTGGGTGCGTCATAACAAGACGCATATCACGACAACAATGTATACTCTCACTGGTCTCATCCCTGATGCAGAGTACCAGTTCCGTGTGGTTGCTCAAAATGATATTGGTCAAAGTGAGCCTGGACCTGTATCTGAGTCAGTTGTTTGCAAAGATCCATTTGGTATGCAACTCTCTCTTCTGACTTACAAAGTTAATACATTTCCTAAATAAAAACTAAAGTATTTTTACATCCTTAATCCTTTGTGTTCAACAGACAAACCAGGCCAACCCGGTGAGATTGACATCATCTCTAT